>JAWWMO010000043.1:60515090-60574503 GCA_035047845.1 Dendrocincla fuliginosa
TATATAAAGAAAAAGATAACAGTTCTTAACCACTATATATATATATATATATCCAGAAAAGAACCAGACAACAACAGCTTGTAATAAACCCCTCCACCCCTCAAAATAACTAGGCAAAACAGTCAAAAGGGTCTTTTTTTTGGCTACCCCCAAAAGGGGAAATGCAATGATATCCACGGACAGCAGGTGGCGCTGTGGCACCTCCGCAACGGGCCACTCTCTCCCAGGGGTTGCAGTAATATTTACGGACAGCAGGTGGTGATGTCGCGCCCGGCTGGCTGGGCTCTCTCAGGTTGGTGGCAGTTCTCAGGTTGGCTCCCGTGAGAAAGTGGGACGGCAGGAAAACAGAACCAATCCTGTCTCCGCAGACGCAGGAAAACCGGAGCGTTCTCCCACCTCTCTTCCTCACGGCAAGCTTTGTAGTGATTATGATCACTCACAGATGAAAAGCAGTCGAGTTCGAGAAGGGAAAAACGAACACAAATTCAGTATCCAGTGGTGCTGGAATCCGAGTGAGTGTGTGTCCCTGTCTTCCTCGCTCCGCTGAGAGCTGAGCTCCTTGACCTGCGCAGAAAAGCCAGAAATACCAACCCTCTTTCCCCCTCTCCCCCCTGCTGGGGAAGATCGAAACAAAGACCTGGCCAAGCCTGATAATCTCAGCATATGCATGTCTTTTGTCTCTTTTGTTAAACCGCTTTACCGAGGTTTAGGCGTTGGCTCCAAGCTGTTTGGAAGGAATTCCACCTAGGTTTGAAACTCTGACAAAATCACACTCTTCTGCAGCACACAAGGTGATTAGGCAGTGTATTGAGCAGGACTACGGAATGAACAGTGTGAACTGCTTGCAGCAATGGCACATCCAAATCTGTCATTTGGCCTGTATGGATACCCACAGGTTGTCCAGGCTAAGGGAAGGACACTTAAAATTCTAAGTACATGTAAGTATTCACTTAAGCGTGCATATGCTTAATTATTGACATTTTCAGTTGTAGGCCATGGTTCTAATTTAACATAGAAACATTCATATGGATGGGCTTGGAAGCCGGATTAGACCATTTGCATGACTGTTGGGACCTGCATGTGCTATTACATATGTTTTCGCTACATATGTGCATTTAAATAAATTTTGGGAAAAGACTTTTTCATATACTTTCTAGTGCCATTATTGAAGAATAGTAATAGGAAGCATACAAATGCCAAAACAGAGCACGAAAAATTTGATCTGCCTCAAGGGCATCTGTTTGAAGGTGTCAGAGATATTAAAAACAAAGGAAATAGAAGAAGTGATATGCCAGATGCACACATCTGCATCAGTTCAAACCCAATCCCCAGTCCCCAAAGCTGTCAAGCAGAACTTGCAGGAGGAAAGAGAGATTATTTATTTATTTAATCGCCTATCTATCTACAGAAAGCAAGAGTGGAAAGGGCTCTGGGGGAAGCTTCTTGTGGTTGAAGTATGTTCTCCTTTTCTTTACCATACCCTAATCTAATTCTTTCCCTCATGTTTTCTGTAAGCCTTTTTCTGCATGTCTGGAGTTCACAAGTTCTTGTGGGTTCAGCTGTTTACCAGGCAAAGGGATTTCAGTGTGGCACCTTGCTCTACATGGGGGGTTATTTATGCCCTTATTCATGACACACAGTTGATTCAGGATCCTACAGAAAATACTTTTCACCACCTAAAATCACAGGCTAGATATGAACTGACCACAATGTATGTCCTGGTCCCACACCCCATAGCTGGAACACTGCTTCAGGCACGCTCCACCTCTCAGCTGGCCCAAGTGATGGGTCTTCATGAGGAGGTGGAAATCCAGCTGCTTTCCCCATTTCACTCTGTGCCAATGGTGTGCACTTAAAGCCAGAAGCTCTGCCACCTTTCCCAGCTTTACCGAGCTGTACCTACTTCTCAGGCTGTGGGCAGTGGATACAGTGTTTGTATCACTACATATGGGGGACTTTCCTGATCTCTTCACCCTATTGCTTTGCTACCCCTTCCGTGAAGTGGCAGACCTATTCCAAGCAACTCCCTCACAAGCACCTGCATGCACGTCACATGCACAGCCTGCCTTCAGCCCTTTGCCTTCCTCACTGCTGAGGCAGGGGTGTCACGCAGGTGATGCTACCCCAGCTTCCCAGGGAGGATGGGTGATGGGAAACAGAGGGGGAGGCTCAAAGTGGGAATCCTGGCTGTTACCACTTAATAGCAGCCTCACTTGGGAAGTGCTGTCTTTTAAGCATTGCACTGATATTGCATAATGCCGGTGTCAACAGAGCATTCATCAAGAAAAGCCCTGGGGTACAGAGGAAAGTCCTGATGGCTTTTTTGCACTGTTGCATAAAAGAGCACTGGTTTCTCTTCCTGTGGTGACAGATGCACACCAGACACTGCAGGCAGAGCAACTGGCACTTGTTCCATCATGCTACAGGACATCTGAGTATGTACATAGCCAAGAGCTGAGCAAGGGATCTATATGCAAGAGAAAGGGCCATTTTAGGAAATTGCTTCAGAGGACTGCTAAAAAATGCCCTAAATGACTATTACATAGTCTAATTTATTTATGTGGTTATGTTTCATTATAATGTTTCTCTGTAAGATTTTGTCTTACAACAGCAAAAGTGTCAAATTATTACCCTTTTGGCTTTTCTAGGAAGCAATCAGCATTTCTGTGTGGGTAGGGAAAATCAGGATTTTTGATTTTTTTTTTATTATTTTATTATTCAGTTTCTATGGTCTTATTTATCACCTAATTCTACTCCATGACAGCATCTATTGTAATTCATACAATAGATCTTCAGAGGAGATGGAACATTTATACTCTCCTCTATTCTCCATTCTGGGCATGTTAGGACTGTAGGTGCTTTAAAAACATTAGTGTTGCTTAAATAGGGGCACTGACTCTTTCCCTGAAGTACTCTGTGCAGCCAGCTACTGACAGAATACTTCAATTTTTAATATCTGATTCCTTACTCAAATAATAAAATCTAATTAACTCGACTATGTGTGCTTAATAAATTCTATTCATTATTTATTCAATATTCATTTTTATTAAATACCGAAAATCACTAAATAAACACTGTCAAGAGACTTACATCTTTTTATTCCGTATGCTCTTGCTTATTTCTGATCTTCCAACTTCAGTAAGTTATTGAATGTCTTTCTAAACTTTCTTTTAATTTTGATCCTACAAAATGTTTTTGAAAGCAGCTCTGTTGCTTGCCTTGCAAGGCAGAGTTCACAAACAAACTAAGACTCTCCTTCTGGCGTCACTTTCTTGATATTCTCACTAGACTGACAGAGTGCAACCATTTCCCTAATGGTTAGAAGAAAGTATTTGTGATTATAGGGCTCTTCATACCCCTCTGTGCACACCCAAAATCAAATGGGGCCTGTCTCTGCTTGCAGAATATCTCTGTCAAAAGTAGTTTAGAGGGTTTCTTATGTGTTCTAATTCTTCCACGTTCTCCCATACCTGTGGGTTTTCTGGAAAGCAGCTGTGCCAGTGGGACCAGCCTCAGTTTACCCCATTCCAAGAAGGAATTGTTCTGTGCGAGGTAGGCTCAATTGTGAGGGTGACATAGTATTTCTCAGTAATTTCTGATGTCTTACAGAAAGGTTTGATGAGCAATGAAGCTGGAAACAGAATTCCAACTGGAATTGTCTATTTTTTTTGCCATGCATGGTGCCAAAATTGGAATATTTGCATAAAAGTTGCCTCTTTGTTTCTAAGGAGTTCAGCTATCCCTGCTGTTCATTTTCCCACTTTGCATCAGGACTGAAACCAAGACAAAGTGGCCTGACTTAGCAAAAGAGAAGAAATATTTTGGATTTGGTTTAGCTCTTCAAAGTTTGCACCTTGTGCCTAGACTACATTTAATTTTGAGTTGGCTACTTGCATGACTGCTACAGTTGAGTCCTTTGAGGCAGAATCTCTACAATATGATATTTGTACAGGACACAGTGCAATGAACTCTCTGATCCTGGATGAATCCCTCAGAGCACAGCTGCTGTGTAAGTAACTTCTAAGGAAAGTTTTGTAGAACCTGCTTGGTCTTGATACGTGCCCTGTCACTTCTGTATGGATGTTGGAGGTGGAGCAAGAAGAGGTTCATACTTCTTACAGACTTAATTTTAATTCACACTCACAATAGGTAATTTAAAAAGCAATAATGAGTGTTGAGTGTTCATGCTTTCTTGACTATTAACTGTGACTTTCATTTTAATCCAAAATTTTGCTAAGTTTTCCCCAACACAAAAGTTCCCTCTTTCTCCCTGATTCCCTGGCCAGCACATCCTCGAGGTACATCCATCCCAATTCTTTCAACTGCAATGACTTGAGTTTCCTTGATGCTGCCCCGCTCCATGTGATCTTGCACAGAGGTGACTGGAAGGATGCAGAACCTGAGGGAAGGAACCTGGATGAAAGTAGTGTGCTTACAGGAAGTATAGAGGCAGCTTCTCTCAGATCACAGTGGCCATTCCGTGTATAATTCCAAAAAAATCTTAGAGAGAGACAGGGGTAATGTTTTGGTCAGTTTGAGTCCATTATCGCTGTGAAAGTGTGTATACAGATATACAATTATCAACAATGTGTAAATATATATCATTATATTTATGTTAGATATTATAAAACATATCTAAATACACAAACAACCACAGCAGCATATTCCATTTTTAAATTAAACCTTAGTGTGGAGCTAATTTCCTATTCTTGCAGGAAATCATGTGCAGTGCTGTTTCTCTGCCAGCACAGGAAGAGTTTTCATGCTGAGCCCCCCTCACCTCAGCTCTCCCTGCTTGAGCAGAACTATCCAGCACAGAGATCATTATTTCACCCACTGGCATCTCTGAAATGCTGCGGATCAATGTTCTTAAAATATTTAAATACAAGTTTCAAGCCAAAATATCTTGGCTGCTTCTGTGTGCTGCAACATTAACTACAAAGAACAAGTAATAGTTTTACTCTTACACAGAGAGGAACCATAAATAAAGTGCATCCTAGGCCACTGAACTCAACACCTTGCTTTAGACAACCAGGGAAGATACAGTCGGCTTATGCCAGCTACTCACAGTGCTGGATCACAACCTGAACATTGCCTCGACTGTCAGAGTTGAAGCCTTCCTTCAGAAGCATGTGAAGGAAAGGAAAGTTGCACTATGTTCTAAGCAAGACTGTCATGTCCTGGTCCATTTTAGATCAGATATACAAGAAATACAAACTTCAGATTTATACCAAAACCAGGGGTGTTAGAAGTTTCAAAACTGAATGTTCTTCAGCTGCAAAATTCTACTGCTGTCTCTGAACTCCATCCAGGCCAGCACGAGGGCACCCTAATAATGAGATTAGGAAAGAAGGTATGTGAAGAAGTGGATTAGAGATGCTGTCTCACTTGTATTGCATAAATGAAAGACAGTCTGATCAGATCCCAGGCAAGCAGTAGAGCTCAGGAATGCTTCAAGAGCAGCCATCCAGTGTTGTGAGAATGTGCCACATCTGGTATTCGAGGAGGCATAAGGAAGAAGGTTTACAGAGAGATTAAGGAGAGGCAGCAGAGAAAAAGTGGGAAGAGACTCCAAGAGCTGAAGTATGATGCAAGGACCCTTGCAAAAAATCCTGCTGCCTGGAATTTTTGTGGCAAACAGAAAAACACATGACACTACCCATCATTACTGTGACGAGCAGGTGCCTTGCTGGGCAGCTGTAGTTGGGAACTGAAGCAGAAAAGCAGGAGAATTAAAAAGCAAGGATACTCCTTGTTAGCAGGACAGACATACTCTGGAGATACTGGTCTTCAAAGACATTCTGAACATATTGCAGTATTCTGTAAATGAGACTGACATGATCCATTTCTCATGTTCAGCCAAAACTGTAGGCATGGTTTAGAACATTTCCAAGGGTTTCCCACTACCAGGACCCAATGGAAGCCAGGGAAGGCAGAGAGGTGCTAATCTACTGAAATTCTTGTGAGGCAAAGAGCTCCGTGTTGAATGAAAGTACAGAGAACAGAGCAGGTGTCTGGATAACACAGTGTCCCATTCAGTGGAAGGAAGCAGAATAACAGATGAACAAATGAATGCTATGAGGTGTATCATTTGATAAATAAAAAAAAAATTTCCTGTAAAGTGACTGTTCTCAGATACTCCTGGAATAAATCAATTTAAACTTCGCACACTGTTCAGGCTATAGCTACAGAATTAATGCCCTGTGTAGCAACCAATCTAGTCTTCTTTTTTGGTAATGCACTGTGAAAAAACCTATTATCCAAACCTATAATTCTTACTGGTCTGGTTCTATTTATTGCTTTGATATCAGTGTCAGCAGGCAAGTGTAACTCACCATTTAGCAATAGGGGGATATTTGCACCCATTCTCAAAGATGCAACTTCTCACAGGAGCCCTCATATGGGATTTGGTGGATGATCAGCAAACCAAAATGCTACAGTAAACAGACAACTGGAGGAAAATCACAATCCAGTCATTTCAGGAAAATGCAAGCTCTTAAATAATGAACACTGTTGGGGGGTACAACAACATAATATACCTCACTACACCTTCTGTTTAATATCCATTAAATTGCACTCTTGTTTTGTTCCTTCTCTCTCTGTTGTTTACACTTCTGATGACATTACCTCCAATTTTCATCCAAGCCAATTCAAACATGTTGCAAGGTCTGGTTTGCTTCGGACAGATGTAGCAAAGCCAGAGCCACAGCAGGAGTGGCACTGGAAGCTGCACCATCCTTGAGAAGCAGCTGGTGGGGTGCACACCCCAGGGGAGGTGTATGTGCTGTGCCAGTAGTCACATTGCAAAAGAGCAGAAAGACTACTCAGGAAGATCCTTCTGAATTCTTAGGAGAGTGGGTACCCAGTGTGCCCACCCACCACATCAGCTGGGAGATAGGGAGGGTATCCTGGGACAGATGTCATTAGAACCAGGGACATGGCTTTTTAAAATCTTCTAGCCTGAAAGTGTAGGTTTTCAAGAGGTGCACAAATCATGGAAAATCCCAGGAATTCTAGTGGGCTTCTGAGAGAGAGTTATTATTGGCTCAGAGGTGATATTCCTAGGCTGGGGCTCGTTTGCTTTTTCCAGTTGATACAGAATGATGGCCCTTAGATAAACTGCACGCTATTTAATGCAAAAAGTACCTGCAGCTGCTGCCACATTTATTCTCTAAGGATAGCCTGAAAACACGATGCTTTGTCTCTGCCACTGGTGTTTTTTTTTTCTGCCTTGGTAAGGTAAATAAATGAGGAGGGTTCATTAGTGTTCACTGCCTAAACAATTGTTAAGAAAATACTCAAGGGCTGTGATTTATGATAATTTGCATTAAAACAACCTAGGGAACCTAATATATAAATCTTCAAGACTGTGCACACCACTTTCCTTAGGCAGATTAAAAGATAATATCAAAATAAGTTAATGTCTTAACAGTTTTTGCCAAGCTGTTGTTAGTTAATCTGAAAATCTAAGTATGTCCAGATTTATGCCCCTGCTTCATCAAAGAGAAGCAAAAAAAAAGACCGTTGCTGTCCAGTAAAAATACAGCAATACTCAATGACTGTCTTTTTAGGATTCCAGAGTATGGAAAAGAACAAGTTCTGGGGACAGGATTGGGTTTGCACATTACAGATCTGCTTAAAAGGGGATCACAGGGGCAGAACTAGACTCTTCTTTAAGTCAAAATAGTATATGCTCAAGTCACCTTCCCAGAGAGCTGTCTGTGTTCAGATGAAGTTGGCCCTCAGGAGTACCTCTTCCCTTCTCAGACCTATTGAGATGTTTCCTTATGAAAGAACATGAGAAAGAGCAAATGTGTTATTTACCTCTTTCAAGAGTGCTTGAACTGATAAACTTCATAAGCACAGTTATCTTTTTCTCATGTACTCCTTCTACAACATCTGCAAGTTGTTAGCCAAAAAAATAACAATTATTAAAGATATAAACATTTTAAACCATAACATTTACATATAATTTACTTTATTTGCTGAAAAACTGTAATACAGTGCTATGCATGTATTGTGGAAATCTTATCAAATTACCATACAGGAAAGCACATGTGCCATGGAAACAAGTCTAAGGCCCTCAGGAGTTTCACATGACCTTTCTGGTCAACTTGATTTCTCTTTTTCTACCTTGGACACGTGAAACTTTTTTCCATTTATGTCTTAAAAAAAGCCTTTCATTCACAGCTCAGTTTACTGTCTAATAACCACCCACAACACTAGGAGTTTCTTGATCCCTCCACAGCATCAGACTAAACTTGAGGGCAACTCTGGTGCTCAGTTTCAAATGGAAGAGCTGATGAAAATCAAACACACATTTATCTGACACATTTACTCATCCTGTGTACCTCCACATATATTCTAAAATTCAGATGGTATTTTCCCCTGGTTATTCCTATTATAGAAACTCAGTTCTGCTTAAGACAGAGAAAGGTAGATTGAAATGAGCTTATGTCTGAATTCTCAGCCCCCCAAGCACAAATATATAAAAGGGATCAAAGCTTCTGGATCTTCTTTCATCTACATATTTTGCTTCTTCAAACACACCAAGCTGTTTGAATCTTCTCTGTGACTTTCCTTGACTAAAATATGGCTCTGTAGGGTTTTAGGGTTTTTTTCCCATTTTTCTCTTGTCTTTATATTAATGTGTCTTCAAAAGAACAGGATCTGTGAGACTGCTAATTTGACAGTTGACAAACACAACTCCACAATCAATTTTCTTTGCCAAAAATAATCAGACTTTAAACTTTTAAGATTTTGAAATAAAAATAAAAATCAGCATCAGAATGTAATTGAGGATGCACAATGCTACCTGCAGCACAGTCCAATTAAAGTGCTGTAAGGCAAACCCGAACAGAAAGGGCCATTAACTTGTTTGTTCCTTTCTCAGTTTGTGCCCAAGGGCCGCTTCGTGCAGGGTACAGCAGGTTTCTGAGATAGCAAAAGCCATCTCTGCTGCATATTTCGGTGTGCCCATTGATGTCAGATCTTGGAAGCAGTCAGTGGGAAGCAGGTGGCAGGGCATTCATGGAAAATTGTCTTTAGCTGAAACTAATGTCCACAGGTCCCCAGCCTGGCCACCAACACAATCTCTACCCAATTCCCTCTGCAACCTCAATACTTCTCCATGTCTTTCACTGAATCACAGCATGGGTAAGAATGGAAGAGACCACAGGGTGTCATTTGGTCCAACTTTCCTGCTCAAGTAGGGTCATCCCAGAACACACAGCACAGAACCGCATAGAGACAGTTATTGAATATTTCCAATGAAGGAGACTCCACATCCTCTCTGTACAATCCATTCCAGTGTATGGTCACCTGTACAGTATAGAAGCTCTTCCTCATGTTCAGGTGGAACCTCCTGCACATCAGTGCCTGCCCATTGCCTCTCATCCTATTGTTTGGCACTGGTCACTGTTCTGGTTATAGTTTTGGTTTCCCATTCAGTTTACACTTACTCAGTAAAAGTTTCATCAAAACATGTCTGCTCCTTACATTGTGTGAGATTTTATTAAAGCTTTAAGACACACATCATCTACTGCTTTTCTCCCACTTACAAGTCTTGTAACCGCATTATGGAAGAAAACTAGATTTGCTTGAATTTTTTGCTCTTGACAATTCCTGCTAGCTCTCATAACTCCCTATCTGATTGAACTTAAACTATGCCTGCTTTCACTAATTAATCTAGAATTTTTTTCCCAAATCCCTCTTCTCCTATTTCTTCTGCTGATCCCTGACCCAGTGACAAGCTAAATGTGTATTTTATACCAGCATATCAGATTTTTGTTCCTTCAGAGAAGCAGTAGTGTCTGTGGATCTGTTATTCTTCATCCACTATAACAAAGGGGGAAAACTGAAACTACCAGGAGGTTGGTTTAAGCAGACTGTTGAATAAAAACTTCTCTGCCGACTGGGTAGGGACTGTTCTGTCAGCAGGGGTTGTGAAGGCACATACAGTAGGTCTAAAAAAGGTCTAGGAATATTCATGGACCATTGTTCCACACACAGAGAGGCAAAGTGAAGAGGCAGAAGGTGTCTCTAACATCCCCAGCACAACAGTTCATGCTGCTGTTGCAAGGTAAGGGGAAAGGAACTGAGCAAAGTTCCACTCCCTTTTGCTCCTACCCATGGCAGCACACTGGTCTCTCTGGACCACTCCCCTGGCCATTCAGGTCTCTTCTTATGTTTTCGTTATGGAAGATACCTATGGTATAACCATACCTCTAACCTTACCTAAAAGCAGCAGCCAACTAGGAACTGAAGACACAGACCAGATATCCAGTGATGAGAGGTGAAGTGCTTCTACTCAGAAGTCCAGGCTCTGGGTTTTGCACATATGCTGTGTGTATGCAACACAGTTATCATGTTTTGAAGTGCAGAGACCCAAATACAGGTGCCAACAGTGTGTGGGCACTGTGAGTCTGCTCTGGTGTGAGATGAACCGTCTCTGTGCACAATGATATCTTAAAATACCTCCTTTTCAGTTAGAAAAATCACCTCCTTTATACATGGGCAAATATTCCACACACCTGCTGAAGGTGGTGAGCTGCTCAAACGAGTCTGCTCTATCATTTATCTTCTGTGGCTTTCAGCTGTGAGTCCTGTGTGTTTGCTGAGGAACAGCAGGATGTTCAGTACAGAACAAAGCATAAAGCTGAAGAGTTACCCTCATTTCTAAATTGGTTGCATGCAGCATTCAGGCACTGCAATCTGTTAATTACTATGTCTGGAAAGCTGTGGCATACATATTCATCACCTACAATTGTCATGCTGCCAGCTTTTGCAATTTTAATCACCTGCTTCATGATATTTGGCATTTTTCTTGAAGTTAAATTGCTCAGAGTTGTTTGGTTTTCTGACAGTCTCAGTTTTGCTACTTTATAAAAGAAGAAAGTCTAAATTTGAGGCCCTGTGATTTCAAAGAAAAACCTGAAATGTCAATATCCGGGGGAAAAAAAAAAATTAAGATTTTGGAGAAGAGTTGTAAGAATAACTGGCCACTAAAATATAACTTCAAGAAAAGTTAAGTTCATTTCAGTGAAAAAAATGAAGAAATGAGTCTGTATAGGAAAAAGAAGGTGGGATGTTGGCATTAATATGATAATTGATTATATAAGTTATTATAATAAATGGTGATCAAAGGAAACAACAAGGCTCTTAGAGGGCAAACTCAGAAGAATCATTTATTCCCCATTGTAACAGAATGAACGTTATTAAGAGCTTTCTGACTACTAAAACATCAGAGCTTTCTGACTGCAAAAACTGTGGAAATCTCTTTTTGCCAGAGGTCTGTAAATTATAAAATTAAACAGCTGTGGAAGAGCTTTACAATATACTTCCTGTTGCTTTAGACCAGCAATAAAATGTCTTTTATGGTTTTGCTTCTGTAATCCAACACATCTTGTTGCAGCAGGAACATGATGAGGATGCACAGCAACTTTTGTTAGTAGAGAGCAGCAAAGGAATCAATGTGATCCCCCTTGTACAGATGCTCACAATTTCCCACCGATATCATAATGTCTTGAGTGACTTCTAAAAAGTATCAGGTTCTGAAAGATAAGGTAATGGAAGACAATTGAAAACTTTTGGAAAAGGCTTAAAATTTTATTCTCTACTTCAATACTTGCTTTTCTGAAAACCCTGTATTGCTTTCTTCGCTGACATGAATGAGGATCATTCAGAAAGACTACGTCAAAATGAGGAGTGTTGTTTTCAAGACATTGCACTCTGCACATAGAGCAAATGATTGGTGGGAATACCTTTGGGTAGAAAATAATAAAAATTATTTTAAATTTGCAGATGGAACTCATTGCCAGGATTTCAGAATGGTGCTGGTAGACAAGAGCTGCCTGTATCATCCTTGTGAATATTAGAAATGTTGGTGTTTCAGGTTCCCATTAATTTTTAAGAAAGTGAGTATAGAGAGAAGTTATGAGGGTACCATGTTGATTTCAAAGGAAAGGGACATCATCCACTTGTTTAAATTGGACATCAGGATTGTCTCTTCTTCTGCAACATTTTTATAGTAAAAGAGAAAAATAATTTCATTTAAAAACATGCAACAAATAAACAAGTGTACTTGCCATACCTAGGTGATTTTATGCCTCTATTTCTGACTATTATCAGGATATTAACTGGCTAAGGCTACAGTTCTGTGTCTATAATATATAAAATTAAATGTATACACATAAACAACTGAAGCAACATCAATGAACACCGTTCTTCAGGATATGTTTCTTTCTGCTTTTGAGCTTCAGTTCACAGAACCACAGAATGTTTGTGGTTGGAAGGGAACTCTTGAGGTCATCTTCTCCAGCTGACAAGACCTGCTAATGCAGCCCAGAGCACCATCAACCTTCTTTGCCACAATGGCACATTTCTGTCTCATGGTTAATTTGATGTTCACCAGCACCCCTGCGTACTCTTCTGCAAAGCTGCTTTCCAGTGTGTCAACTCTCAGCATTGCTCAATTCAGGACTTGGTATTTTCTGTTGTTGAAATTCATGAGTATCTAGTCAGTCCCTTTCTCCAGCTTGTAAAAGCCCCTCTGGATGGCAGCACAACCCTCTGGCATATCATCCACTCCTCCCTGTTTGTATAATTGGCAAGCCTGCTGAAGGTACACTCTGGTCCAACATGCAGATCATTAATGAAGATATTAAACAGGATCAGATAGAGAATGGCCCTCTGGGGTACACTGCTATCTAAAGGTGTCCAACTAAATTTCTACTGTTGGTTAGCACTCTACAAGCCCAGACATCCAGTTGGTTTTCAATCCATCTCCCTGTCTACTCATCCAGCTTATTTTTCATCAGCTTCTCCATGAGGATCTTAGGGGAGGTGGTGTTGAAAGTCATGCTGAACTCAAGGTAGACAATATTCACTCCTTTCCCTTCATCTCCCAAGACAGTCTTTCCATCATAAAAACCTTATCTGGTTGGTCAAACACAAAGTTCTCTTGGTTAATTTGTGCTGACTCTTCCTTCTTGTCCTTCAAGTGTCTGGAAATGGTTTACAGGTTCAGCTGCTCATTCATCTTCCAAGGGATCAAGATGAAGCTGACTGGCCTGTGGTTTCCCAAGTCCTCCCGCTTATCATTTCAGACCAAAATAGGAGAAAGTTTGTTAAAAGTTAGGCATGACTTATGACACTTGTAAAATGGCAATTTCACTCCATTTCTTTATAAGAATACTGTAAAAATTCAATTAACTCTTTACAATATAGAGTAAAATATACAGGTACTATTATCTTACGTGAAGAGCCCTGCTTTACTTCATATCACATTTACAGGAGAGAAAGACAAAAAGTACTGGCAAAATTTGATAAGAAAAGTCTTTATTTTTTTCTCCAAGGTTCTTATCTGTATTGAAGAGAAAGTGCTGTGGATCAAGGCAAAGGCATGTTCCAGTACTTCATTATCTTTACAAGTAACTGTATGACATTGCTATAAGCACCCTTACAGCAAAGCCATGTCAAAGTGAGCTACAGATCAGCTGTGCAGGGTTACTCCTTCATCCACTTCTCTGTTCCTTAAGTGGCTTTAGGGCAAGTTCTTTAAGGAGTGATCTCTTGACTCTGCACTACATATTCCTGCTACTCTTGTAGCAGGGAGTATGGACTTGAAAGCAATCCTGGTTATCAAAGCAGCTGTTATACTTATTGCTTTGGACCTTAGACCTTAGAAATTAATTCAGGCAAATTCTCACTTTGTAGTTAGAGGCTGGGGAGCCAATTGCTTTTTTAAAAAGTTTCTTCCCTAAGTGTTTATGAACCATCAAAGTTTTATGTCCATGATTCTTTGATTTCAAGATCCTAAGTGATTGCAAAATCCTAAACAATTTCAATTGAGAGTTATACAACTCACAAGCACATGTGTTTTCCTGACCAATGAAGTTTGCTTTGAAGAGATTAAAAATAATGATGAAATGACTGTCCAAGAGACAAAGAGTGTTTAAGGCATTTCACTGATTTGAATCTAATTCAAGTAAACAATTGCCAGAAGCAAGAAGTGTCTGAGTTCCCTTTGACTTTTAGGTCAAGCTTGTTGCTGGTTTAACTTTATCCTCAACAAAAATTAAGACAAATCACATAATCCTTCAGCTTTTTGGCATCCTTCAGAAAGAGGATGGGAACTGAATAGTCTCGAGACAGGTATCCACACATTACTGAGCTCATCCTTTCAAACATCAAGAACAGTGCATAACAAATACAGGTGTATCAAGAAGTACCAACTTCAACAGCAAACAGATCTGGGGCATCCTTCTCCAGAAGTGTAAGACTGTCATCCTTAAAACCAATATCCTTCAGCTGCAGATGAAACTTTTTACAGAAAAGTAAGTGAAGAAGGAGACTTAATATATATTTTTATTATATTGGAGTTTGCATTGCTTTTAGTTGTACCTGCCCAGCAGGAGAAGGCCATCAGTTCTGAATTAATCAATGCCGCCCTACTTGACTATGAGGAACTTCAATTTAAATTACAGTTTTGTATGTCCCTAACTTGTAATTAGTAATCAAGAGACACTGCTGCTGCTTGAAATATTCCCCAGAACTGCAGGAATCACTAATGTGTTTGATTTTGTTCCATTTAAGTTAATCTGAGGTCTATTGCTGACCTCTGTGAGTTCAGTATTACCTTAAAGTATAATCCTATGCATTATTAGCACTAATAACTGCAGCTCCCTCAATTGCCTGATTTCAATAGTTTCTGTCAGCCCAGCTTTTCCTGCCTGGCACCCAAAACAGTAAATTATTTCAAGTGAGCCTTGAAAGTCCTGACTTTCTCCCAGCTCTTACTTATTTAATCATGTGGATAAAAATCAGAGATCTGTATCTACTTTAATTTTTTCTCTTTCCAAAATATCAAAGTCATACTCAAAAAGTTAAAGTTATAAAAGAATTCCTACACTCCTAGGTAGGATAACAACTCATATTCCATGTGAAACTTATGCAATGCTGATCTCCAGCCTATAATAAGCAAACCACAAAGGCTGCTGGGGGAAGGAAACATGGAACTGATGTGACACTTCCCTACACATTTAGTATATCCCCCAGTCACATTCTACTTATATCTGTTGCAGCAACTCTTCAAATGGTCCTCTGACAATTTTTCAGATTTCAGTGTTGCTGTGTATCTCCCGCAGAAACCACAGGCTCTATCCCATGTGGAGTCTCCCGTAGTACATTTACATTGTCCTGCTTCCCAAAGGAGCACACCCTGGAAATTTCTCAGACCTCTGTAAAGAGAAGAAAATGGAATGACAATTTTTAAGTTAGAATATTCATCATAGCTGCAACAGCAATAGCATTTTGCAGTCCTATCTTCCCAACAGTTGTCTCTGCTTGGCTCCTGAACATGGTCAGACCTAGGATGCAGCAGATTGGAGATGAGCACGCTCAACATTTTTTCTGCTTCCCATTCTTACCAGGGAAGCTCAGGTAATTGTTATCATCCTAGTGAGACAGCAAATTATGATCATCATAGGGAAAATGAAGAATTAAAAAAAAATAAGCTTAGCCCATCTCTTATTATTGCAGAAGCTAGGAGATCTCTCAGCAGTGTGCCACTAGTGTTTGGGTTGAGTTATATCCCTTCTACTTTGCTAGAGAGTAAGAAGGATGAGCAAGACTGTATGGAGATCGTACAGACTCAGAAAATGTAGCCATCAAAGCAAGAACCCTGCAGCATTAACCAAGAAGATTCTCTGAAGAACTCTAATAAGATTACCTGCAATATTACAATAAAAATGCTTCCATGTCTTACTTTTCCCTCCTAAGTAGAAAAGGTGTCCAAAAAGTGGTTTTCTCTTGATCTTTAAAAAGAAACCTGAAGAAACCATTTTTTTTTTCTCTCCATATCAAATAAATACTAATTGCCTAAGAAAAGTTAAGACTTTGCTATTTCATAAACAGCACCAAATAATATAAAACCCATCTCAGAGAGTTTGGGACGTTCCTATCTACTCCCTGATATTAAATGTTGCGTCATCACTAATCCAGAGACACAACTGCAGCATTTGATAGCTTTAACTTGCAAGTAATTCCAGCAGTGCATGAAGTGTGACTATAATTACAGTCTCAGAATATTACTATTTCCATTGTACTGGAACTCTGTTCCACACACCTTCTTCAGATAAGATAGAAACGTTTGATGTGAATACGTCTTCAATTAACATTGCCAGAAGATAATGGAAGGCATTGATTGGAAAATCCTTATCAAGGTAGAGGTATTTGAGAACTAAAGAAGAGACATGCCTGTCAGACCTCACTATACTTTCAGCAATGTCTATAATCAAAAGAGGAAGTCATAAAGTCCAAGTGATGGTAGCAGTTTTTTAGCTGTAGTTTTTTCAGCTGTACAGTTACATATTAGCATATCTACATATGCAGATATATAAATAAAAATAATTATGCCTGTGCTGTCTTTCCAGAGAAATTAAGATAAACTGTCTTGTAGCTTAAGCATTTTGTCTTCTCTAATTTTTCCTTTTTTTTTTTTTTTACCTTCTCCAAATTTTTAAATCCAATAGGAATGGGCATAGGGTACCATTCTACTTAATCTAGGAAACTGTTCTATTTCTGCCTTGCCACTGTATCTTACAGGAGAAAACAAATAGCCTCTGTCTTGTGGCCTACCTTGGAATATGGTGAAGTGTCTCTCATCTCTTGATAGGGTGGCAGTTATTTCCTAAGGGCACTAAATCCCATTCCTTAGCCTGCTATGTCTGAATAGTTGCATGAAAGCAAGGATACTTCTTTTTGATGGTTTCTCCAGCACCTGGATGTTGGATATCATTCTGGAAAGTACTAAGGATTATGCAATACTTACTGTGGAACATCAGAGGTCTGTGAGCAAGCCAGGTGCAATTGCACCCATCCTGTCTGTAAGAAAATGGACCACGAGTTTTCAAGTTTTTCTCCTGCAACTGAACTTCTTCATTCATGAGGGACAACAGGAAAGCAGCAGCCAGTGCCTATGTATGTCTCTCCAGATAAAAAAATGTAGATGGACAATCAACAAAAAGAAGTATCCCTGTGCAAACTGAGCATTTTAGGTTGAGTGCCATTAGGGTTTGTTTGTTGTTGTTTTGTTTGGGGAATGAAGTGAATTGATTTTCAGCTTCCCACTAACAATAAATAATGTTCCACTCTGCAGATATATTGTAGATCTTTTCCTGCTTGAGCAGTTGTTTGACAAGTTGTGAAGAAGAAGCTGAGATAAAGACCCAAAATGAGAATTCCTGAAAATGAGCCAGCTTTGGTCAGCCAGCTGAAATACATTTACATTGCACGTAGACACAAATTGAACTGTTCTACTGTGTTGATTCAGGAAGGAGTAGCAAAGTTCAGGGTTCATGTTGGCAGGTTTTCTCATACTCAAATTCAGGTTTTTAATATAATTTAAGACATGGATAATCTGATTAGTGATGGAAGTTGCCTTCAGGAACTAATGGCAATGGGGAACAAGGAAGAGAAATTTTATTTACTAGGGGGAAGAAGTGATGGAATTAAGGAAAACCCAAATGTGTACAGACATGTATGTAAATCCCAATGTTGGAAGACATCTTGTTTCCTTCGGGAGAGCCATTCTACTCCACTGGTATCCATGAAGAGGATCTGGAGAGTCCTCTGTTTTCCTTCCCAATGACTGTGGATGACAAAACAGCATACCACAATACTGACACAGGCACTGAGTCTGCTTCTCAGAGTAAACTTTTTAAAACCTGTGGCTGACCACACATGTTTTTCAGCATATGAAAAAATGGTCAGATAAAATGACCTAGGGCTGCAAGGCATGGATAGTACTACTAAAGGAAGATTCCTTTGGCTTGTCCTGAGATTCAGAAGGATGAAATTCTAAATATACATGTCACATATGTACTCATTGTAACTCAGAATGTTAGCAATAAACCATCCCCTGTGTCACCAGTCCTTTCCAGATGAATAAACAGTATCCTTTCTGTTTAATCTACATAGATGATACATTTGTTCCCTGACATTTTTAATATATGGCCACGTATGGGCCACATGGTTGGGAAATCTACACTGGCTAGTAGGAGATGGGTGAAGAAGGGAATTGAGGTCCTGAAGAACATGGGCTGTTGCTGCAGGGCAGACTCACCCCTGTAGGACGTGGCCTATTCACTCTGGAAGCTCTACAGACACTTCCATTCACTGCAAGTCTTGAGGGCAGGGCAGTGACACGACTGATCCCTTCCCTTCATTGTCACTCAGTGAGCAGCACAGGGAGAAGAGCCGCAATGCAATTCCATCTATCTTTAACTGGGGGAGCATGGCAGCCAGGATACTGCAACTGGGTCATTCATGAATTCAAGAGCAGATATCTTAGATCACTAACATAAAGGGTACTTATGGCTCCAAACCTGGCTTCTGGTAACAGCCTGTGTCCGTGTGATCTGAATATATGGAAACTGAGTGAACAGGGTGAGAGTCGTTCATGAGCCCACATTCCAGGGAAGGAGGTGCAGAAGGGTATGTGTAGCTGATCAGTCTGAGCTGCCCTCTAGAGACACAGACAGCAAAAGTAAAATGAAATTATTTGATTCTACTAAGACCAGAAAAACAACATTGAGATGTGTGCTCACGCCACTGGTAGATGTATTCTCTGAAGTCAGTGCAACAACATCCAGCTGGAATTCAAAATTGCAACAGTCCAAACTTCAGGGGCACATCTATGCGTGTTTCTTTGTTTGTTTAAGTTTTGTTTTCTCACATGTAGGCTTTGCAGATGTTTAGTTTTCAGAAAAGCCTCCAGATCCCCAACTTGTTTTGAAAGGATGACAAGACATCATTTTCAGCTCATTCATGTCACCTCACTCAGCACAGAGCCATCTCTCACATCCCGTAAGTATACCATCAAGAATGCCATGTTCCACTAGCAACAGAGAAATTTGCTGTTCCTCCTTCATTCTAATACAACAAATATTCCTTTGGAGGGTGACTAGCAATGCACTCCCAAACTGGTGCCATGAAGAATGCAGAAAGAATTTTATAATTTCTTCTACACCTATATGACAAAGAGGGTTAGCTTTCCACCATTTCTGAGCCAATAAACAGAAAGATTAAAATGGAGCATGATAAAGATTGCTCTCTTTTGGCATTGTGATCTGGAAGGTATTGCTGTTAGATAATTAGACCATGAGCCTCCTCACAGCAGCTACTCTGGCTTTATAGCCACCTGGGCTGTTTCGTAAGCACCCAGAGCACTATTCATGCTTTAAAAACAAATTAATTATCATGAGTCTATTAGCAGTACCCTAGCCACACTAATAGTTAGACTGGATCATCATGCAAACCTATTCCAAAACTTTATGAATAATATTCTTCCTGGGGTTAGTGTAACATTATCTTACAAGCTTTTAATCTTGGTTTCCTTTCTCAGTTTATTTTAATGTATTATTTTAGCACGAGCAAATAGGCACTTAATCTCTGTTTGGTTTGTGAGAATCTCACTGTTTATTTTAATTTTTCTTTGTACCTATGTTACAAGTTTGGCTACACGAGTTCCTGCTGTTTGTGTTCCTGATTTGATTCTTTAAAGCTGAACATTAATGATAAATAAAAAAATCACAAAATAAGCACCTTCCAGCATACATTTGTATATTTATATAAAATATAACGTTTTCCAGGATTTATGAAATTAATGTTCACGAATACTCTCTTGACCTCACTCCAACCCTCAGGTCTTTGGACTAAATTGAAACCAATATGACTTGAAAGTAAATAAACTTTTTATTTTCTATTCAGGTTATGCATTTGTAAAAGAGTTTTTTTGTTTTAATGCACTTCATTGAACAAATCACCAGTGGCAGGAATCACTCAGAAATACCTGATTAGAGAACTGAACAAGCCAACCTGAGGAGCACAGCACAAGTAAATGTGTGCCATATTTCATTGTCTCCCCAGAGAAAAACAAAATCTTTGCTCTCTATTTTAACAAATATACCTGCTACTCAACCACTAGCTTGAATCAATGAGGGGAACCAGGCAAAAATCAGAGCAGGTGTTCTACAACAAACTCACTTTAAAATTATATCTTCACAGAGCACAAGTCCTTCATGAGGGATTTAGTTGGGGGGGTCTTTACTTTGTTTTTCTCTGGAGGAGAATATTTTAAGCAGAATTTTTTGAATTAGAGGATTCTGCTGCATAGAAATTAAAGGTCCTTAGCCATAAATCCTTTTTTTTTAATCTTTGTTATAAGAAATGTATTATGAATAGAAATGACAAAACTGGTCCCTACAAAAGGATGTTTAGAACCACAGGCTGTTCTTTACTGAGAAGAGGCAGATAGCAAAGAGAAGATAGAATGTACTTCCAAGCAACTGGCTGGTGACTATATTTTATAGCTGGTTCAGAGCTGGTACATCTTTCCTTGAAGAGCCCCTTCTGATGAAGCATTTTTCCATTCCCCGTGGGGATACATCTCAAACATCCCATCTCTAGAGGACACAACAAATTCTAATCACAAGAAAACCTGCTAGCAGGATACCAGTATGAGAATTCACTCTGAAAATAAAAAGTTGTATGAACCCTCTTCAAAACGTGGGCAAAGACATTTATTTATCACAGCCCTTTATCTTCCTTCTACACAACCCAAAAGCCATCAGGGAAGCATCCTTCCCAGAGGATGCTAGAGAGAAGAGGCATGAAGCGAGTCTTCAGCAAAAGGTCTTCTTCCTTTTACCAGTAAAGCCCCCTGCTAGAGAATAGTGACTAACAGATGACAGCTTTAGAAACTAGTTGTTACTTCCCCTGAGCACCACAAAAATTCAATCTAGCAAAGGGTACTTTGGCACAGTCTCCAATGCATTTGTGACAGCTGGTTACAGATTTGCTTTGAAAATCATACTTTGAAAGGACCTAACTTTGCAGGCTTCTCTTAAATCTCTGATCCAAAAGGGTCTGCCATGATAACTTCTGTCTCACAGCCTCATTTTTACCAGAGCAGATAGGTTCCATGGGGCATTCAGTCTCTCACATACTGGTCTTGTTGTCAATTAGTGTTTACCTGATGGACAGTCCAGGGTCCCCAGGGACTTTACTGGTCTACATGGAGAACTTTAAGGTATTTTTTTTTTTAATTAGGTTGCAGAGCACAGCTAGGTTCTGAACACAGGGCTGTGTGTGTAATCTTGGTTTAAGCATTTGACACAGTGCATCCATTTACTCAGCCAATGCAATTAGTAGCTTCTTTTGAAGGTTGCCATACAGCCAGATCCTAGTGGGCTGAATCATTCACTACACAGGTGGAAAAAAAAAGTCAAGTCGGGATTTCATCTAGAGATTTTCAGAGGATTTTTTAGGAAAATGGAAATGATTATAGAGTAGAGGGCAGTTTTCTTAAATCCAGGCAAAAGAATGACACAATGAGTAATATCAGATGGTCATACAATCTCTCTTGGACAGAAGATAACTGCAAGGATTGAAATTCTGTTTCTGTCTGCATCATTGTGCAGATCCCTAGAAAAACTATTTCATTCATCTGAATCTCAATTTTAGTGTATTTTTATTCTATTCCTAGACACCCTTGGAAGAAAAGAGTTTGTGTAAAGGAAAAGCCAACAGAATCAGCAAAACAAAAAAAAGCCCAAAAACATTCTGGAATTCAGATTTTAAAGCCATTTTCCACACTAATTTTTGGAACCCCATTATTAACTTTGTATTACTTAAAACAACTCTGTTTTCTTCTGAAAACTTGTCACATTCTCACAGAAAAAAAAAGGACTGATCCACTTTCAAGAAGAAGAAAAGGTAGATGTTTAACACTTACTTATGAGGACTGGGCTAAAGTTTTCTGATAATAAAGTCAGTGGACCTTATACCTGTGGTTGGTTATTCTTTCAGTCAGGCAGCTTGATGTTTTGGTGCTGGTACATCGTTTTACCCAAAGTCAAAGTCTGAAGTGAGCAGAGATTTTGAGTGGCCATATAAATCTTTTCTCTAGAGACAAACATTTAATCTACAGCCTCTTTCACACGCATAATCATCAGGTGCCTTCAAAGGTATTTTACCTAGTAGAAGAAGTAAGATGCGTGTTTTTCCATAACCATGGAAACCACTTCAGGAGAGCTGGGATTTCTTGGGAGTGGGCTGTGGTGAGCTGCTATGAACTGAAGATTTGAAACAATTTGGTTTTGTCACAGTACAGATTTACCAGAACTGAAATTGCATGCTTATCTATCGTTCCCACATATGATTTGTTATCCAGTGCCTTCCACACCTATGCAGAAAATACATCTTAACATCATCCTTATTATTCATCATTTAATAGCATTTTACTGCTAAGGCTTATCCACTTGATTTCTCTGTTTCCTCACTGAAGCCTTTTTTTCCATTTAAACCCTGCTGGGACTCAAACTGACTACAAAGGAGCAATAATTTTATAGTCTAAAGCATTCAACTATAATATTAAGCTCAGCCAAAACTATTGCTACAGTATTGGTGCAAGAGCCTGTACAAAGTATTCTGAACTGCTCCTAAGTCCTAGAAAAAGTTTGAAAGGAGGCATGGAAGTTCAGATTGCCATTTTTAAACAAGTGGAGAAGAATTTTCTCCAGAACAGAAAACAAAAATAACCTTCCTTCCTGTCTTTCCACTATGACCTGAAACTGAACCAAGAACACTTTTGGTTGCCAGCAAATCCGAGATCATGTTAGGTCTTATATGCAAATCTAGAGCCATGTTTTTGTTTTCCTTGGCTCCTAAGCAATTCCAAATCTTGTCACTCCTTGTGAATGTGCCCATTTCTATCTGTGATGTTGGTGTTAGTTCTGCTCAAGAAAAGCATCTCTGTGACTTGTAATGCAAAGATGCTGCAGAGTTGCTGGTTTGGGGTTTGGATTTTTTTTTTTTTTTTGTCCTTGCTTGTGAATTCCTGGCACTGTTTGATTTGCATGATGATGGTGTATTTATTTCTCAAGCTAAGTATATTCGTCAAAATGTAAATCATAGAAATTTACCAACTGCTTCTCCATAATTCAGTGTGAATTGCCCACACAAACAGAGTTATTTTGTTTTCCTTTTCCTGGAAGAATATTGCATAAACTCTACAAATAAATGAAAGTATTACACTGCACTGCTTTTCTTCATCTATAAACGGGAGTTCTGTCTAGTCTCTGTATGGTCAGCTGTGAAGGAGAGGGCAAGAAACAGCACTTAATGTGATTTTATGCAATATCTAACATGCTATATCCCTAATATTTTTTCAATTTTCTCAGAAACATGATGCTTGAAGTAATGTTAAACTATTTGTAACTGCTCATTTTCTTTAAATGCTCTTTGTTATTTCTTAAAAAAAACCCCAACATTCACAGATCACACAGTAGTGCAGGAAACACTCTGACACTGTAATGCATGTTTTATCAATTTAGGCTCAGCAAATGCACAATTAGATAAACGAAAGCATGGAAAGAAAAACAGATTCTTAAATCAGGACTTTGGTTATAGAATCAATTCATAATACAAATTTGAGGATACTTAGATCTTAATATCAAACCGAACTTTTGTCTCATTTAATCTTGAATTCTATTATCAATTTCCTATAAGTAATAGAGTATAAAGAGAAAACACTTCTGCAACTTGTTCTTGTGCCAGACCTTTGTATAGTTAATAGCACAGTGCCAGTATAACTTCATGAGTCTCAGCTGTGACAGTTTTGTTAGTTACTTGATATCAGATCTCAGATCCTTTATTTAAATTATAAGCCCAAGAAAAAGAATGCCTCTTAGTTAAGACTAGAAAATGAAAGAAAGCAGAAGGAAGGAAAACTGAGAGAACAATTAGAATACCAAATGTCTTATTGGACTCAAACATATTTTTGGTTTTGCTTTCTTATTTGTTTCAGGTTGGGGAACGATAATACAAATGATGACATTGCACAGGCATGTATTTAACCCATTTTGAAGATAAGAATACTTAGAAACAGGCTGATTGTCCATTTCAGTGATCACATGGGCTCTGTTTCCATGAGCCCATGGAGTCTCCATATTTCAATCTGTGTTTTGATTACTACTGTAAAAAGTACAATAAGACTTATTATCCCCTGGGTATCTTCCCAGTTTCTAATCCTGAGTGGATGGTTTATATCCAGAAGGTTGATGTTTTACATCTCTCTAAAAACATTGAGCTTTAACAATATTTATAATAGTAATTTTGAATATTCAGCCTTTCTGGTATAATGTGAATCTCTTGGAATTAGTACTACTGCATGTCAATAAATTCCTCAGATGAATTCTGACAAACTGAGGATTACTATATTAATTTTATATTTTTATTTTGTTCATTGATGCTGATAGCCTGAATGTGGATCATTTCTTCCTGATGAATGATTTCAAAGAGGTGGAAAGCAAATTTGTCTGAAGTTTTCCTGGAGAGTCAAAAGAAAATTCATCACAATTTCAAGTGGCTGGTAAAACTAGGGAGTCTAAAACGCTTTGTGGCTTCTCTGACACACATTGTAGCCCTGCTATGAAGTACTTGCCCTGTGCCTGGCACCTCTGAGGTTTCCTTCCAACTCATTAGCTAATAAAGACATGGCTGAAGAAAAAATGTGACCTGAAAGGGTATACTCTTTTCCAAATATCTCCTTGCCCAGACTGTTAACCGCATGACACTGTAGCCACCAGACACTCACAGAGACCTCCTGCTCCCTACCATGGAAGAGAGAGGCATAAACGATACTGAGGTGCCTTTCAGAAGGTGCAGGAGAGCCATTCTTAGGCACTTTATTAAAGTACTTTCCAAGTTCCACTTCCTATTATGTTTTAAAAAAATAAAACAGAACTTTTGCTGGTTTATGTAAGATTGAATCCATGACAGTACATGAAAAAAAAAACCCATACAAACAAAAGAAAAAATACAAACACACATCCCCCCTCCAGTCCCAAATCAGTTCTTACTATATCCATCCGTTTTTCAAAGCACATTTGAACTCCTTCTGTGGCATATGCAGTCATTTTCTTGTCTGGAATACTGTATTTATTTCTGGTTAATTCTTTCCACATTGTCATATCAGCCTTGGGAAAAAAAAAATCAAGTCTCTGGGGAAAAATAAAATACAAAAAACCCAGTGCAGACATGCTCTATCATAAAAAGTCAAAGCAAATGATATTAAAAAAAAGAAAATCTCAAAAGACTGAAAATCGCTCTTGTTGTCAAACAACCCTTCATATATCTGAGACCCTCTTCCTCCACCATCCACCTTTTTCTAAAAGGATGGGCATTCACAGTCACTCCTAGAAAATTGCAGAGAAGAAAGGATCACACAGGACTGACAAAGGAGGTAATAGAAACTCTAGGTTTCTCTTAGATGATAATCCCTGTAGCCTAACATCTTTTGGCTGTGTCCCTGCTACTTGAGTCCACATCAGTGCCTTGGATGGAGGCCCTACCACCGACACCCTTGAACAGATGGGAAAATCTTGATTAATATCTATTTGTTTTCACAGAAGATTAAAAAAGAAAAGGAAACCCAAAAAGAAGTAGATATATTTTAAAAGGTCCCGAAGAATATTTTATCAGAGTTCAAGAAAAGAAGAGCAGATGGGATGGAGCTTTAAATTTGGAGGATGTGTGTCACACTCACCTCCCTAAAAAAGGGGACATCCTCAAAGATAAATGATACTACACAAACAAAAGTTATGATACCAGCCTGCAGTTAAAGCCAATAACCCAGCATGGTCTTTAGAAAAAGAATTACCTCCCACTGACTGCATCAGCACAAGTCAGGATTGTGTGTTAGCTAAAAGAAGTTCCATTATATATCAGGTACTACCAGTGAAGAGTGCAAAAAAAAAAAAATCTATTTATTTATATAATGCAGCATTGAATAGAGATAATTAATTCTAAGGGGTGATACATTTGGTCCACTGTAGTTTAGCAGTGTACTGCTGCTACTAATATACAGTAGGAAACACTCCCATGGAGTTTTAATTAGCATACTAAAACTTACATTAACAGCATTATTCACTCACATCTCCTGCTTTTCATTTGTTGTGCCATACCCTTTGTGAAAATATCAAAGTCACCAAATTTGTGGGTCACGTTTTTAATTTTTCTTAAGTGCACTTCATAAACCTCAGTGGAACGGTTTGCCAAAAGTGCCAGATATATTCTGACATTTATCAATATAGATGTGAGGTTTGAAATTCCCTTTGAAAAGGAGTGGGCTCAAAAAACATTAGCTCGTGTATTTCTGTCTACCTGCTGCAGCTCTTGTGGTGCAAGGTTCTTACGAAAGAGAGATAACTGCATATAAACAAAAGTATCAACCCTGAGATAATCACAGGACTGCAAATACAAAAATATTTGGGCAAACTCAAGAGACTTAGTTGTTGCAGGGCACAGGTAAAAGTATGGGAGGACATACCAACCACCAAACTAGTGCTGATATGACTGTCATACACCTTACCATGGGGGGAAAAGCTTACATGACACTGCAACATTTTACACATGGGGGAACCTGCTGCTGTTTCATGAGTCGTAACTACCTACAGTTAGAGCTGCCTGTGCCATAGCTGAGTTCCTCAGCTTCAAAATCTCCCTCTGCATGGAGTTGGTCACTCCATGCCAGAAGCTGGGGCTGGCCATGACTCTCTCCTTCACTGAAGGTATTGTGTCACTCACTAAATGAGAGACAACCACTTGCATGTGTGGATAGATGGTATCTTCCAAGTCCAAAGGGATTTCTCAGCAGCTTTCCAGCATCAAAAGGATGACAATTTTTCAATTTGAATTCTTAAGACTTTGGGATCAAAAGCAGACAGAAGGAAAACTGGGCCTCAGACCAATAGAATGGTATAATTTGCCTTTCCTCACAGGGTTTATTTAAGCAGGGACACTGATTATCAGTTCTTCATCATTGACTTGTTAGTACAGTTTGGTTTGTTCCTGAAGACACTTAAACTTTACTAAGATAAATCTGATCTGACTGTTTCTCCATGAAAATTAATTGCATTGTGAATTTGGTCCAGAGTAACTTCATAAGATATATTCATGCTATGCTATGGGTATGGCCTAGACAATATTAGCTTGCTTTCTTGTTTTTCCAAAGGGACTCAAAAACCTTGGAATCCATCTGGTGTTTTCTAAACTCTGATATCCTTGTTAGATCATTATGCAGTAAGTGTTCTTTTTAAGGATGTTAATTACACTAAAGAAAGTCAATGTGTTGCACCAGCTGCTGGAAAAATTACAAAACTCCACAAAACAGTAGTGACTTCAGTTGGATCCTGATCAACATCTTCCCCTTAATGGGGGACACCTTCCAAGCTGTGATTTGCTACCTTGGCATGCTTTAAAAAGCAATGTTAGATGTACTAGTATTCCAGAACCACTATTCCTTTTCTTTTTAAAATGAGACGTTGAAAGGGAAGAAACTCAATGCACTCTTGGCTGATTAGTCTTCTGTTGTGAACCAAACAGCTTTTGTGTCAGGAACGAATTCTGATGACAAGTTTTCTGGCTAGTCTGAGATACAGTAACCTGTCTTCTCACTACTGAACCTCTCTGTTGCAGTGCTAAGGAAATATGAATCTATTTCTGAGATGACTGTTTAAGATACTGCAACACAGATATGGAGCATAATTGTAATGGCATAGAATAAAGAAGAGAGACTTGTGAGAGAGGCTAAACTCAGGAAAGGCATTTATCACTGAGTTGGAAAAGGAGAGAATCTGAGATCACAACCTTTGCTAACAGAAGCATCCCTAACTCTATTCCTACAAAACAAAAAATGTCCTGACTTTGTTGTCTCTCTCTCACTAGTGATGACAGAAGCATGCTAGCTTCTAGTTTTATAACACTTAGTCTATAAACTGTCAGATAATGATTAATGTTTTCAATATTAGTAATACATTTGGCTTGGGAGTCTGTTTATGCAACAATTAATCTTTTTTTTTCTTATGCATGTTGCATAATTTTGAAAAGGACTGTTGGGGTTTAACCCCAGTTGATAGTTAAACCCCACACAGCCACTCACTCATTGCTGGAGGGGGGACAGAATCAGAGGAGTAAAAGTGAGAAAACTCCTGAGCTGAGACAAAGACAGTTTAACAGGTAAAGCAGAAACCATGCATATAAACAAAGCAAAACAAGGAAATCATTCACCACTTCCCATGGGTGGGCAGGTGTTCAGTCACACCCAGGAAAGCAAAGCTCCATCAAACATAACAGAGAATGGGGAAGACAAACTCCATCGCTCCGAATGTCTCCCCTTTCCTCCCTCTTCCTCAGCTTTATATGGTGAGCATGACATCATATGGTATGGAATAACCCTTTGGTCATTTGGGATCAGCTGTCCCCACTGTGTCTCCTCCCAAATCCTTGTGCACCCCCAGCCCACTCACTTGTGGTGTAGGGTGAGAAGCAGAACAGGCCTTGACTCTGGATAAGCTCTACTGAGCAGTGATGAAAACAACTCTGAATTATCAGCACTGATTTCACCACAAATTGAAGACACAGCCCTGTACTAGCTACTGTGGAGTAAACTACCTATCCCAGACAAATTCAGCACAAATGTACAATGCAAACAAAATATTTCAGTCTTAAAGAACATGCTACTATAAATTTCAGTGAGTGGAAGTAATTCTCTAGAGGGGGATAGGCCATACAATAAAAAATTTGAAGCTCAGATTTAGTGTTGTATTGAAAATACCAAAATTCACGCTCAGCTGGGATTCAAGCTCCAGATCATTAACAAAACTGCTTGTGGATGGACTGCACCCAACAAAATGTGTTTGTTTGAAACATATTTTCTGAAAGGCCATCTAGGCTCAGACTGAAGCTACGATTGAATCAAACAAGCTGTCAGTAAACCTGAGTTATTTGGTTTACAATCAAACCAAACAAAAGCCCCATTCCAGCAAATGGTTCTATTTCAGAAAGTCTTGTTTTCCTTAAATCATGCTTTAAGGAAAACTGCTTTCCCTGAGCAGAAAGATGTAATGTTTTTTCTAACCCCTCTTCTTTTTTCCTTTTCTCTTTTTTTTTTTTTTTAAACTGTACTGAAACTTCATTAGCCAAGCTCCATTCACTTTCCACATCTAATTTTGATTTATTAATGACTAGGTATTGAGCACAAAATCAGACTACCCTATGAAGCACAAAGATGAGAAGATAATGCGCTCTTTTGTTGAACAGGGATTATATTCTCAAAGATTATGGTGAAAAAAAGCACAGCCACCCAGACTGCTGTAAAAATACAAGAAAATAATGTGTTGCACTCTTCCTCTCACCAATAAAACCTGCTGTCCTAAGTGAAGAAATGAAGACCATACATGGCTAATACGAAATAGGCATCAGAGTGTTAACTTTGGCAGACTATGCTCATCACACCTTTATTATATCCAGATTTTATTAGCAGAGATCAGCATCAAGAGATTGTTTGAATACATTGATTTCTGTCATAAATAACTCCCAACAGTCCTATAAATCAGTGAAAAAGGGTCGCTCACTAAATAAACTCTTACAGGGAAAGTGAAAGAAAAGAAAAGAAGAATACCTTCAGATGAGTATACTGCTACATTTGCAGCATGCTCATCAAAGGAGGAGAAGGTAATCCTGCATAAGGCATTTTGTGTTCTTTGATATGTGCTGTAATCAGCTGGGGCCATGCAAAACACAGAAGGGTTGCAGAAGAGTATGAAGGGTAGAGAAATTTTATTAAAAAATGGTGGAAGAAAAGAAAAAAGATATTTTTTTTCAGCTAAACATTCCTTTCTGTATTTGATGTTAGTGTGCCTTTCAGCAGCAAGGCTCCTGTAATCACCCATATCTGCAAATGCTATTTGCTCCAGCTTAGCCTTGTTGTAAGATACTTCATACATTTTGGTGCACAACCATTTCAGACCATTAGCTGCCACTTCTTCTTATTAAAATAACATCACTCATCATCTCTGGGGAATAAACAGACCAGGGCTTTAATCTGTTGAAAGAACACTTTGATTTACTAAAGTTACAGGACTGGGCTCATGGCTTCTAATCAGTCTGTCTCCAAGCTACAAGAGGGCAGCTTAATGCAGCAAATGCCATCCCAGGTGTTGGGAGGATGTTGGCTGAGCTTCCTTAAAACCAACTGATTTGCTGTAGAGTCCAGTTCTGTTTACCTTGACCCTTACCATAACCCTAGAGGCTTTGTGAATTCTTCTTCATAGTACACAGTAATCAGAAAATAAAAAAGTAAGTCTGTCATGGATTAGAACTGAATACAAGTAAGACCTAAATCAATACAAGCAGAATTTCATTTCCACCCTTTTGAGTAAGGAAACTTTCCAGGTATCTTGGAATTACTAACACAAATTAACCCAATACATTTTCCTGCTCATAATGAAACAGTAAAATAGCATAATAGTCATGCAGAATAAAAATACCATCAAGAACTTCTAAAAGATAACACAGAGATAATAGAAGTGTTAAAATGAACTAAAAAAACCCAGCCTTATCCACTGGTGGCTTTTCTATGCAATACAACCCATGTGGACAAGTAATTGCACATCAGAGTTAGAAAGCAGGGAATTCCTTCCATTCCTATTCAAATGCTACCTTTAATTCATACAATAAAAAAGGTTCTTACTTAAGAACATTGATGGGCTTTCTTTTCTTCTTATTTGAGGTAAGTAGAGGTTAATGATGGAGAATTCTGTTAACATCTTCATTCTGAAAAGAGGATGGAGGCATGAAACCATTCAAATACTGCTCCAGGAACTCCCATATTTTCTCTTGGGTTGTTCTCTTGTTTGTACTTGGTCTTTACTTCTGCTTTAGATATCACTTCCCAAACACTCGTTCTCAGTCTAGATTTATCATGCCATTTACAGTACCTGTATTGTCACTTCTATCATGGTTCTCTGGCACCCCTGAGGAAGTGTGTTCACATGAGAAATGGGAGTATTACTTGGCACTGTCATCAGATCTGATTGAGCTGGGCCAGTCTGAGAGGCCAAATTCAACATGAACAGATCAGTAAAGGTAAATCAACCTTGAGAAAACATCTTGCATTTAACCAAACTGACAAATGTGATAACATAGCTCCTGTGAGAAAAGGTCTAGAGGACTCCTTCCCAATTCATCTTTCTTAAGAAGAGGAAAAAAAAAGGACACAAGAAGTGTTTTAAAAAGAGGATGGAGCATCTTGACAAAAGGTGGTATCTGAGGTTTTTCACCAAGGGTTTAAAAGACAGCTGTAAATCATTGCTAAATTATCTTTTATCCTCCCTCATCTGTCATAAGCAGAAAGCCTATAGTCCAAAGCAAACTGTGTGAACAGTGCAAGTATTACAAGGGAGTTAAATTCCTACTGCAGAGAACTGTGCAGTCTGAAATCAAGTTCCCCAGACACAGTTCAGGCACTTATCATTAAGAGAGCTCCCCAACATCCACTGGTTGGAAGGGAGAGGATGTCTCTCAACATACGGAAGCATCTCTTGTCTACCGCAGAGAATAGTGATGCAATTCTATTTCATGAATTGCAAAACTTCTACAAAGCAAAGCAAAATCAACCTGATACTTGATATTCCCCAGGAAGCCCACAGGGCAGTGATAATTAGATCTGCTGTTCATTAGGCACTACTAAACTGCTGTCTTCACTTCTGGGTCCACAGGAGCTGGCCACACAGGTTGAAAAACCAGCGATGGTAACTGACTCTGGCTGGCTGGATTGACCAGCTTAAGGGAAAAAATTGTGTTCTTGCAGACAATCATACTTCCTGAACCCCTCTCTACATTGCTTAGGACTGTTTACTACCGGTAGAGAGATCAGATGGCATGCCAGTCTTAAGGGTGAAGTGTGTTGAGGCTTTATTTTGGAACTATACAGCTTTGGGAAGTGAGGAAATGAAAACATTGGCTCCTTTGTTTCACTTCCCCAGTGAGCAGCATCATCAGCTCTCCAACTTGAAGCTGCCACTGCAGTGTATGTATACTTATCATCAGTGGTTCTGGTGAGTATCTGGTGTCACTGAAGCCTGTGTCCTGTGGGAAAGGCTGAGGGAACTGAGATCATTAGACTGGAGAAAGGAATTTTTTGGGAACAGATAATAACAGTCTGCCAGTACATTCAAGAAAGAGAACCAGGCTCTTTACAGAGTTGCACAGAAGACTGAGAGATAATGATTATGAATTGACACAGTGTTAATCGTGTGTAGATAGAATGAAGAAAAAAGAAAGAAAATTACTGTGTAGATAATTAAGCACTGCAACAAGGCAAGGCTGTGTTGTGGGATCTCTCTCCTTGGAGGTTTACAAGATTCGCCTGCATGAACCCTTAAGCAACCTAGTCTGAACTCGGCATTGGCTCTGCTTTGTGCAGGAAGCTAAGACTAGAAACCTCATGAGGTCCTTTCCAGCCTAAATGGCTCTATGATTCCATAAATTATGTGCCCAGATTTCCTCTCCTTGTCAGAGGAGTTTTAAAAAAACTTGAGAAAGGTCACAGAAGCAGTTCTGCTGGAGAATTGCATATTGGAGAATTCTTTCCTTCGGGCTGGAGCCCATCCGGAGGTTGGTGTACTTTTCTTCTTGCAATATTTTGATAGATACTTCCACTTTTGACACATATACTGTGAGGCTTAAGCTTATGGAATAGGAGTTGTGCTCAACTCTAGGTAGTATTAAGATTTTGGTCTTGATTGCCTGCTTTGGGCATGCAAAATAATATTTGCTTATTAGAGTAGCTTGTTTTGAGTGACTCTCTAAATTTCTTTGAGAACAGTCTAGTTCAGATTGTGGAAGGATAAGGTCATTCATTCACAGAAAACATTTCTGTCTTACTAGATATTCATTATTCTTTTGGTTTTGTCTGACTAAAAGACCACTCACAAAAAAGACTAATGACTGTCAGGATGGAGACACAAACTGTTTTCATCCCCTTTCTTTTTCTAAGTCAGCTGTTTGTGTCAGGTTTGTTTCTTCTTTTATTTTGTTTTTAATTCTTGCTTTGACAACAAGGATTTAGCAAGGTCATACAGTTTGCAGTATTCTTCTTCATAGCAGTTCGAAGGGGGGTCAACAGAGTTGATTTCTGAGAGAGAAAACTAGGCAGTTTTCACACCTGAGCATGATACTCCTGATGTCTTGTGTTTACAGTTCTTTTCCAGGGATTGGGAAATGTGCATTTGGTCATGAATGCTACAGCATAGTACACCAGCAACTCCATCCTCTTCTATTTGAAGAAATGATCAATTAACCTAAGCAATGTACAAATGGAAGGTTAAATATCTTGGAATGATGGATGAATCAGGAAAGATATTTTTTTCTGACCACAATTAATGTAGCATTTCAGTATTTCTTTTGTAATGTCATTTTCTAGGCAATGCGATTTAGTAAGCTCTCCATTTTGAAATCCAGGACTGACAGATTTTAATGGTACTTTCAGGTGCAACTGGTTCTCTGATTATATTGCCTATTATTAGATCAAAATTCTAAGTAAACCTTCTGCCCAGCTTTTTTTCCATCCTGATTTACTTTTCTGTCTCCTATTTTCTGTAAACTCTTGTCAGGTGTGTCAGATGGAATTGTTATCTATGAAACTGCCAAATTTTGCAGGGTTTTTTACCTTTTGTGTGATTGTGTTCTGCTGGAAATATTGACTTGAAATGTTACAGTGTCATAGCAAGCTGCATTTAGAGTTAATATCACATTTGCCTATGTTTTAAATTGGAGAAGTCCCTCTTCTTGATTTTTTTTTAATTATTATTAGCATTGAGCCATTTTTACCAAGGTAATTCTAATACCACTTTTCCTACCTGAGCTCCAGTAGTGCAGTTAGACACTCCTTTTTTATTTTGATAGGTTTTCTTTGAAAGTGTTCCTGACGCTTACATTAACATTTTCTGCTTAGCATGAAACTCATAGACATTTGCAACTCACAGCATTTTGGTAGCAGTGATTTTTCAGGGATCTCTTCCCTGTCATTGCAGCCTTGTCTCCAGCTACACATCTCAAATACTTTTGTAAAGCAACATGGTTTAAGGTGTAATCAGTAAGTGAAGATTAGACACAAAAGTCTGGAGCTTTTCTGTTATTATCCATACTTAAGTAAGATCTATCTCCACTATGGAAAGTGAAGACTATGCTCACTATGCTAAAAGTGGACTAAACACTCATACAGTGGAGAGTAAGACGGATGGAAGTTTTCCCCTGCTTTCTTCATTAACAGCAATGCAGACACAGATTTTATAGACACAATGCAGGTTGTTCTATTTATTCTGGGAGTACTATCAACAGTCAAGGTGAGGATGAAGCACATCCTTCTATGAGTACATGTACTCAGATGTTCATACAGAAGAAATTCTTCCCAGTGCACATCATTCTGTTCAGATTCTCACTGGATTTCATTTTGTGATTGAAAGCTGCCTCTGAGAATTATACACAGGGTACACAAAATTTGACCTACAAACATTTAAAGAATCAGTTCTCCAAAAGTGTAAAGACTCAGGTAAATGGCACTCAACAGTGGCAGAGGAGGGGCCTGTTCATAGTCGAAAACTGCTAGGGAGATTTTTGGAAGGAAAACCTCTAGTTTGATAGGCAAGTCTGGTAGACACAGCTGTACAGAAAATACATGTTCTTAGGAGAGATGAAATATTGATGTACAGAGGTAAAACCCACGGGCAGACACTGCCATTTAAAGAGGAAGCACTGGCAGACAGATAACATACAAAAGATATAGAGCTTAAAACCATATTGACCAATAGCACACCCCTCCAGGGTACAGCAAATGGAAACCTATAGGTACAGATAGCAATCAGGACAAAGAAGGTTATCCAAAAACAGCCATTTAGCAACACACTACATATTCAGAAGTCAGACTGTTGAAGTGGAAGTGTATAAAGGATACCAGTTTTCATTTCTACTTATTCCCATAATGGGGGGGGATAAAAAGAAATATGTAACAGGACAACAATTAAAAACTACTTAGAAGAAGAATAGGAGAGTCATTACCCCAGTGTGGAATAATAAAGCCTTTTCATATTATATGAACCCATAGCACAAGATTTGTTGTTACTATGTACAGCACAACCAGTTGTAACCCAGAGGCTCTTTTGAGGGATAGATGAGCAAACGTTACAGCACATTACCCTGTTTGACAGCTGCTCATCCTCGAGGCAGATGTGGCCGGGGGTAGTGCAGCTTGAAACATCCTTCCAGTTATGTCTTTTATTTTTAGCTGTGCAAGACAGTTCACTTTATCATTTTAATCAAAGAGAATAGGCTGCGATGAGCAAGGGAATGGTTTCATCTCAGCCACTGATCACTTTGTAAAATTGACAACAACTTTTCAGCCTCTCAGTCAATTCAGATTCCCCTTCTGATGCCCAAACATATGGCATGAAGACAAATAAGTTCTTTTCTGTAAAGATTATAAAACTTATCCATATGCCAGGAGTACTCAATTGCTTTTGCCTCTTTAAAAGCTGTTGGCCTTTTTTTAGGAGGTGTTGAGTCTTGGTGGGCTACTGAGGGTCTGCTGTAACAGTAGCATTAACCATGAAGTGCCACCAGGAGACCCTGACATTTAGCTATATTGTCTTGAACTTAACAGGAAATATTCCCATACTCACTGCCAAAATGAAAAAAATGCTTATGGAAATTTATATCCTGAAATCTGATATAGATTTTTTTTTTTCTCTAAGTGAAAGGTTTTTATACCTATCTCAATACTTTCATGGAAGAAAACTCTACTCAAATAACTTCAGATTTGTTTGCATGCTTGCTTTTACTAGAGCCTTTAACACGCATGATAGAGCAATCAGATTTGAAACTCAACAGAAACATCTGATGCCTCACTGGTGTACCTTGGGGAAAGAGAAAATTTCCATGCTTGGAATTCTCTTGCAACAAATGAGAGTACTAAAATTGAAGGACTGCAGGTTCAAAAGAAAATGTGGAAATGAACTATCAATGAGCAATCTGAGGGCATTAGATAAAGGCAATAGCAATCTCACAGAAGCCAGGGGCTTCACAGAAAGAGCAATTTGAAAACACACAGTTGCAAATATTGCAATGCTGTGTCAGACACAAGTGTTTTCCTTTCTCAAGGCATCTCTTCACAGGAAGGTAGGCAATGATATCCATCAGGTTTTGCACATAGCTAGAAACCAACTGTCTTACAAAAGGCAGAATTCCCCTATCAGGGATTTCCCCAAAACACATTTTAAATGAAGTAATTTCGCATTATGAACGCAAAGATAAAAATGCCTACCAGGAGTACTAGATATATAGAGATGCAAGCTCTGACCAGATTTTTATACAAAAGATTTCCAAGAACATAACAGAACATGCTTCCCATGACACAGTTCTCCTTCGGGCAAGGAGATGTTCTGTTCATCTAATGAAATGCCTATGTGTCTTGTTTAAGATATGTGTGTCCTTTGACCCTGGGGATGGGGGTAGGGTGGAGGGGAGATGAATAAAAAATAAATAAATTAAACCAAACAAAACCAAACCATACACAATAATTTCCCTCTTTTCCTAACCCTAGCTCAAGTTCCTATTGATATCTTCCAAACCAAAAACTTCTGAGATTGCTAAAACTGCCCCTGAAGCACAATTGGCTTGGCTTTAGAAAGACCAAACTCTTCCAGAACTAGGTGCCAGCACTGAATTTTAAGATTTTTGACTAACTAGACAGAAATAGACATCTCTCTTAACAAATGAGAAACTTGACAGCTGAATAAATCTGCCTACCAAGTGCTCAATACTTTGTCCTAACCATTTTAGTCTTCAGCTACAGAAAATAACATAGCCTTTTAAAATGAGAACTAGAGTTGCCTATCTATCTCCTTTTTTTTCTGAAAACCTTGCTATATAAGGCATCTTGAAAAAAATCTAGCAGGCAGGAATGCTTCTGCCTCACTCTTGGAGCCTGTGGAGTCATTATTTAGTAAATGACACCTGACCCAAGCTTCAGTGATTGAGGCATGAACCTGTAGTAACTGATCTATTCCAGGTGGAGAACTCTGCAAGCAGGCACAGACCTACACCTTCCCACTTGGTTTGTTAAAAGTGTTTGCACAGCAATGGTCTAAACTGACAGTAGTGGGGATAGTAATTATTTTTGATAACTTTAAAAAAGGCTCTGACTTTCCTAGAGCCCTAGAAATCATGCCACACTTTTGTAGCCCTAGAGCACATAATCCTACCTTCTCAGATTTGGGTGCATACCCTGACTGCATCACACAAGAAAAACATATTGCTATGTACAAACTCTTCCTGTCTTGCCTGATACTTTGTTTTTTTCTGGAGGGATCAGAAAGGAAGCACAACATGGTCCATACATGTTCCCTAACAGAAAGCTAAGACACAAGGATATGCTGTAGCCTGGTTTCTGAGACACCTGAAGCTGTTGTCTTGTGCATTGAGAAGAGACAGACCTCAGACAAAATGCTAAGTTTAAACTTTGCACTGAGTAGCTTTTTTTTGTGGCTGCTTTACTCTCTCTGTAGAGCATGGACTATATTGTTGAACCCAACCCCCTTGATTGCCATTCTTCTCAAAATGCAGATTTTGTTTTTGCAGTGTAGGTCCATCTCATGGCTCTATGTAGTAAACCAAAAAGAGACTGTGGCCAGTGTCTATAATAAAAGTTATCAGCATAAGCTGGATAGTCTAATGGATGTGCAACCTGGTCCACACATCAGAGAGTAATCTTAACACCAAGAATACTTGGGCCTTTGTCCAGGCATATTATTATGAGCTGGAATGGTCCTCTTCTAACTTGTGCTTCCAGATTCAATCTGTTAAACACAGATTTTGCTTTCTTATTTCAGAAGATCCTGTGACTTTATTAACAGTTAAGGGTTTAAGGGTTGTGATAAAGGAAATGAGAAGCATGAAGAGGAACAGGACCTAAAAATATGGGTTAGTGAAGAGCAGAATAGGTAAAACACTTTCTTGTTCACACAGTTGTTAACAAGAAGAATGCAATAATTTCCTAGGCGGAGACACATTTCCCAGTATTTCTTTTCTAACTGTTGAGACGAAACACCTTGTAGTCACTTTTCCCTTGCACTTAAAAGTCCTCTGGTCATTTGTGCTACCTTTTACCCAAAGACACATGATCCTTTTTCACATGCCATCAACTTCATTGGCTCAGGGAACAATGCACCTGGCCATTTCCTCAATGCACCATAGTTAAAGTGGGTGTTTTTCAGGTAAGTGTAAGACAGGAAGGATAAAATATTTGAGAGATTCTGCCTCTTCTCTGACTCAGTCTCTTAAGGAAGAACCTGATGAAATATGCACTTTACCTTCTTCAGCCCAGCAGGACATATCTCAGCAAAAGCTGAAAGCAGAGCAAGGCCTAAAACAGTTAACTGAGTTAGTAGAGGTACCTTGCTCTGTTACAAGAGAATTGCTCAATACTTGTTCTGCCTGGCAATAGTTGATAACTTGTTCTGTTCTGCCTACTGGACCAAAAAACCTAGAAGAATGCTAAGAGTGCTATACAATAAACCTGGTAGTCGTAAATCAAGATAACATGGACATTTGAATTAGATAGGAAGGCCTTGAGCCAAGGGTTTTTGCAAGCTTGAAGAATCAGGTCACCTAACAAAGAAAGGTTAGAAGTTCAATCAAGAGGTAAATGCTCCAAGACCACCCAACTGAGCTGAAGGTCAGGACCAACCTCTCAAAATTGGTGCCGAAAGAAGAATCTGGAAAGCTCAGCCCAAGCCCTGGATAGACTCTGCCTAGTCATTAATATGTATGATTAGATGGTGTGACCACATTAATATGTTTGATTAGATATTGCAATCATGTATTGAGAATATATAAAATAGCTTGTTTTGCACTGATGCTTCAGAGCTGGTTTGTCCAGTGCGAGCTTGATAGCATGCCAACGTCACAATAAATACCTTTGCTGCTTAAAGATAAATTGTCTCTAACCAGTTCTTTACTTTGAGGATTTTCAGCATCGATGCCCAGGCTCATACATCACATAAACCCAAAGATATTGATGATACTGAACCACATCCCTCTGTGACACAGCCTCCCTGTAGCAGGAGGTGGTCCAGAAACCTGAAGAACTCTTTTCCAGATCCCCCCAGCCTGCAGCAAGGTAGGGAAGGTCTTGAGCCCACAGTACAAAGGGCACAGCAGTTTCCCCACAAGGTATTGCCGGTCAACCCACTGGAGAACTGAACTGATCCCATCTTCATGTTGTTATGGGCAGATCTCCTGGAAGAGCCAGTTTGCTGTTTAATCTCTAAATAGATGCAAGATGCCCAAACTTTCCAGAAAAAAAGGCAAAAAGTAGGGCTAGATAGTCTGCATGCATATGCATGGTCAGAAACTAGGGCCCTTGTTTCCCTAATCTTGTCAAAACTGAGGTAGGCTCCCAGACTCCTGGTAGAATTTCAGAGTAATGCTGAATATAGTAACTTAATTCCAGGAGTAATGAATACTGTGAATTGTGCATTAGCAGTCAGTGCAAGCTGCTTAGAACAGATTTACCAGCCAAATCTGGTTTAGTCAGCTTTAGGTAATGTCCATTTAAAGTGGCCGGGGAGGAAGTAGCAAATGTATGTTCCAAAAACAGGAGAACTACTGTGGAAAACAGCCAGGAAAAAAATTTCCAGCAAGGCTTAACCAGCAATACAATCTGCAGACTTGGATGGTTTGCTTCGGAAACTGGAAGAATCTGGATTTTCCAGCAGTGTTGCATGTGCACTTGTGTTCTCACTCAAACTTTCTACAGTTATATTAAACACCTTAGGAAGCAACATCACTTGTGCTTTTCAGTAAGTGTGTTTATGCTGTAAGTAGCACAGGTACGGTTGGGTTGTGGTGACCGTAGATGGACATAAAGGAAGGCTCTGGAGGTTTTGGAAGAGGCACAGTTAAGCACTTTCCTACTCATTTCTCAGAATTAGGGTCAAGATTTCTTGGAAATGTCACAGCATTGGAAAGGGATGGTGTACCATCTGGATTCATAATGACAAGCGAGTGTTCATCAGACAATTACTATACCCTCCACCTTCAGAGCTGGTTCATTTCACCAGCTCAAGCAAGGAGGATTTGCCCTTGGCAAAATACTTTGAGTGCTCCTGATTACTTTGCTGCTGTTCACATACCTGGAAATGAACTCCAAGGAAATGTTTTCTCCAAGGACTAAGGGGAGACTTACTGACCTCCTAGATCTTAATTCCATTTTCAGTTTAAAGGACAAGCTGCAACAGAACAAAAAAAGTACATTCCAAGATTGTGCTAGGTGGTTGAGAGATAACAAGCCTAACTTCAACCTTCTGGTCCCAAGAGCTCTTCAAATACAATCAACCTAACCATATCAGCCTCCACTGGATTTCCAAACATATTGAAGCATAGGAGGTTCACAGGCAGGTCACATATTTCATTCCACTCACATCATTTTTAAGCTGGTGGATTCTGTACTTTTCAGTTCCATTGCTTTAACCAATTCAGCCATGTAAATGATATTTTCAGTGATGTCATAAACTTGGCTGCTACTGATGGTCTCAAGATGAAGGGCAGTTTAGAAATACTATTTTATACTCCAAGAAGTCAATTTGAGACACAGCTATTTTCTTTTCTTTTTCCCTATTATCTTCTTGTTATTGATGATATGCTGGAAAACTTGAGTATGTGCCATTTTGAGTTGATATGTTTGAAATTTTGGTCCTACAGTCCAATTTTCTCATTATGCATTCAAATTGACTCAAAGGATAATCCATAACATAATCAAAGTTCCAGTAGAATGCAGGTTTCATTCTCTTGAAATAAAAATATAAAAACCCAAAAACCATCTACCAATAAAACCCCTGCCTATGGTAAAACCCTGACTAATTAGAAATACCATTGGTGTTCTTTAAAATAATATGTGACAGACATGTTCCTGTGGGTTAGGTATCAACATTTAAATTATCTGTGAATAATAATAATGCAACAAAATAATAGAATGTAAAGGTATCACTCTACTTCATATGGCTGAAAACAAGTCCAGAAAAAAAGTATGGTGTTCACAGCAAGCATATATTTTATATTTTATAAACTTCCAAAAGTTAGCTTTATAGAAAACCTTTCCCACTTACAGACGTTCTGAAAATCTGGATTCTGGAAATACAGATATTCTGCTTATATGATTTTCAAAAGCCCTTTAAAGGTACAGTATGAACCCAAACTTTCATCGTTTTTATATTGTTTCCGTGTGTTGCAGAATGTGATTGATTAAGGCCATGATACATATTTGTCATAAAGGCATCATCTTAACCCAAAGAAATAAGTAGCAATCTGTCACTGTTGCCATGGCTGTAGAAGTAGTCTAAACATTCTCAAAGCATTAATGAATCTATACATATTGTATACATATTGTTAAATGTATTAATAATCTTACCTTTTTTTGTTGTTATTGTTGTTGTTGCAAACTCTGTATAATCCCATCTGCTTCCCCAAGGATTCTCAGTAACTTACCTTGCAAAGGGAAGACCACTGCTGTCAAATAATGCTTTCCTGGGTACACTCTTCCTTTTGATCTAAATGCAGTATCTGAAAAGCAAAGCAGCCTATGCCATTGGCTCCAAAGAACACATTCCAGAGAAGATGTCAAAGGCACATTGAATGGAATAAAAAAGGACATGTAATGTATTTTTACATGGCACAAGGCTCTGACCAGTCAGAAGTCCCTGAAGAGGCAGTCCAGGTTATGAAATCTTTGTTGCTGTAAAGAGTATGAGCATGATTTAACAGAGCTCATATTGGATTTCAGGGAGCGGGGGCTGGGGGGAAGCCTTGAATTTAATTTTCTTGCTTTTCACTGCCTGTCCAGCACACTGGAGCCATCACTGAGAAGAGAGATCAGGACACTGTCACACCAGAAAATTTTTTGTGCTATTTAGGAAGAGAGCCAGGCAGCACACAGCACGGAACTGAATTATGTTCCTGGTCTGGGAAGACAGAAAGGGTTTTTCTGTTTCTTCTCTACGGTCATTCATGTCCTGTGCCTGTAAGAAAAATCCAGAAGCTGCCCCTCTGACAGACAGGTTGACAAAAGATTAAGGCAAAAAAACGCTTTCCTAGGACTGAAGTTGCAATATTCTGTATTCTGGTGATGAAGGAAGAGATGGCAACAGCAGTGACAAGATAAATCATGCTGAAAGATCCAAAAGCAATTTTCATTGGAGAGTAAGGGATTATTAGCGAGATTAATCACAAATAGATGTTAGGCTGCCCCTGATTTGGGCTCAGAACTGTGTTTATATGTAAGTATGTGATAAATAAATCATAAGCTGAAAGATTCAATATGATTTCTCTGAACATCTTTTAATGTTAGATACAAGCTGAAAAATAATCTTCACTTGTAAATCCGTGTCACCAAGTTTGTAAAAAATGTGCACTGAAATAAGAAGACTCAGATAAAAATAAGAATCATAGAAGCAAAACAAACAAATAAAAAGACACTATTTCTCCATACCTTTCTTCCCCTTGATCTTCAGTTATCCACAAGTTGTCTTCACGTTAGTGCCAGCTTCACCATGTATAAGCATGGAGTTATCAAACAAAGGCTGAACAAAGAGGGAAAATCAGTCTTTTTACTACTTTTTCATACTTGGTACATAATCAACATGAAGAAAAATTAATCAAGAAAATCATTACTGAAAGAAAAATAATGAGATGAAAATGATCAGAGGGCTGAAGCACCTCTGCTATTAAGATTGGTTGAAAGGGTTGAGGTTGTTCATCCTGGGCAAGAAAAGGCTCCAGGGAGACCTTGGAGCACTTCCAGTACCTAAAGTAGGGGTGACAAGAAAAGAAAGCTGGAGAGGGACTTTTTACCAGGGCATGTAGGCAAAGGACAAGGTGGAGTGGTTTTAAACTGAAAGTGGGTAGGCTTAGATTAGATAGTAGGAAAAAATTCTTTAGTGTGAGGGTGGTGAGGCACTGGAACAGATTGTCCAGTGAAGGTGTGGATGCCCCATCCCTGGAATTGTTCAAAGTCAAGTTGGATGGAGTTTTGAGCAACCTGGTCTAGTGAAAGGCATTTTTGCCTGTGGCAAGCGGGTTGGAATCTGGTGATCTGTGAGGTCCCTTCCAACCCAAACCATTCCATGATTCTATGAAATGCTATGTCACCTCTTTTCATTCCCATAGCCTTATCTTTCTCAAACCTTCCTACCTTCAAATTGGTGTTGTGCTGGAAGTGCAATGAGTGGATTCACTGGACATTGCCTAAGGCAGGCTGCTCAAGGGCTTGAGGGTTTTTTGTGACCTTCACAATGCTTGCAGGTCATTTTTCTAAGCCTGAAGGCATACTAAACCTGTATCTTTTCTTGAGTGATGAGAGTAATGAGCAGGTTCTCACAGGCCATTCTCACACTACAGCAATCTGTGGAGGCATCTGTGGGTACAGGGTATGTGCTAACAAGTCAATGTGAGTGCTTGGCTTGTGTGTTGGAATCCCTAAACTCCAGATTGGGCATGATGCTTAGTCTTTCCAGGACAAAATTCCTTATAATAAGCCATGAATCAATCATTTCATGCTGACAGAAAGAACCTGTGTAAAGACAAAATCTCACATCCCAGTAATGTCAAATCTCAACATTTCTTAACAATTATCTGAACTATGAGATGCCACTGAAGGACGCATGGTTGCTTTGCTATTACCTTTTTTTCTCTATCAGGAAGACTAACAGAGAAAACTTTGTGTCCTCTTCTTCTTCATGAGGGAGCTTTTCACATCCTCCATACTGTAGCTGATTTGTGACATACATGCAAGCACAAAACAGTGAAAATATTAATGACATAAATTAGCCACTTTGTTAGAGAATATTTACAAAATTTAAAAAAAAAACAATTACAGAGATGATTTTGGATTTGTAAATCTTGTTTTAAGTGTGTAAGAAAAGAAACAAGCATGAATTTAGCTAATAATAATAATATACATATTTATGGCCACTACTCTGAAAAGTACTGCCTCTTGGAACCAAAACAAGCCGAAAATATCTCATTTATTTATTTATGTGTTTGTTTGTTTCTTTCTTTGCTTGCTTGTTTTAAGATGCAAATTTCACATTCCTTTGGAAGAAAATGAAACCCAAGGATAACCGAAAACTTTGCCATTGGAAGTGTAGAGCATAGACTTGCCAGTGTGTACTGTACACAGCTGGCAGGAGAGTGCCCTTCAGAATGAGCAGGCAGCCTGAAACAACAGTCCTTGAGCATGCTGGCACTTACCATCACACCCATTTGTCAAAACTGGGCAGTGGTGTGGAGCTATTGAATTCTGAGCAGCCCAAATGGGAATGTTTTAGAGACACCCCGATTTAATTCCAGCCTTCAAAGCTCTAACCTCTTTTTGCTCAACAACTGGGAAAATATGGGCCTCAATCACTAGTGTTTGGGTTTTTTTTTGAATTTTTCTCTTCAGAAGCATAATGAAAGAAATTTTAATGTCATCATGGTTAAATGTTACACCATCCAAGAAGGGATTTATTCACTGAAGACCTGCCCACCTTCATTTTGATGTTGGGTTATCAATACCAAATTTATTTCTTTATAGTCCACTACTTGCCTGCAGATGACCTACTTTCCCTTGCATCAGATAATTAAAAGGTCCCACAAATCAACTGCCATTTCTGACTTGACTGTCCATTTCCTTTTTTATTTAAAAAAATATCTTTTTGTTGACAGTGTTTGGTGTGCAGCCAGCAGGTTGAAACAGCTCCAGTTTTGCAAATATATTCCATTATTAACTTCTTGCATGCCAGTGGTTTTCATTTGCTGTCCCTTCATTTGCCTTGTACATATATAGGCAATGCTGACTCTACACAGTGGATTAAATACTCCAGGAAACATGTAATTATCACCATAAACCTTTCCTAATGCATCACATATTTTTTTCACCACCCATTTTGAAGTCATCACTGTATTTAAGGCAATTTTCAATGTAACTGGTCATATTATAGTTCTTATATGCTGACTCTTAATTATGACAGAGAAGGTAAGGCAGTAGGTTAAAATACTTTCAGTTGAAATTAAGATTCTTTAACTGAAGCCTCTAAACTATTGAATAAATAAATTCATTTAAACACAGTTGCCATAAAAATGAGCCTCTTGGAATTAGTCATAACTAGAAGTTGGCAAGCATTTTATACTAACAACATACAATTAGCTGCAGGGATTTAACAACAGGCTTTTGCAGGAATTGTCACTGAGTTTGTTGTGTTTCTGATTAATGCTATTAACTCTTGCTTACACGTCTTCAGTGATTCAATACTCTGGATTCTACTATCTTTCCACCTGGGAAAAAAAAAAAATATTCTATTCACTTTAGAGCCTGAATGTGAAGTTGAGAGAGGATTTGAGCAATAAATAGGTGTCTGTGCTGCTGTATGTCAGATGGAGGACTACAAGATAATCCAATGTCATAACCCAGTTTCTGGCTTCCCACAGGCTCTGAACATGATGAGGCACATATATATATAGCCTAGTGCTTCTTCCATTCATTGAGGTACCGAGTCAGCTGTTCAGGCTGCTTCTGAGATGCAGCATTCGTAGGGTTGGTGATGAAGAATGATGTGGCTTTGCAGGAAAGATGAATCTGCCCCATTATCTGTGATCAGAGTGAAGCTCACATCAAGAGAGCAAAAGAAACTCTTCTCCTCTTACTTTCTCATACTCTTTTTGAGTATAAATATGGCACTCCTCCACTAGTAGCTTGTGTTCTTATTAAAACAAATTTGTTTGGGAATTTAAGGAGGACCAGTAGGCAATCAGCAGTGATCTATGAAGAACCTGGTTTAGGCAACTTTCACAGTCATGTCAACAACCAATAATTAATTTTATCTCTACATTTTTTTATTCTAGTCATCTTCTCACTCATAAGATTAGAAACTCTACATACTGATATAAGTGCTAATTTGAAATTACCATGGGGAAAAAAAATAAAGTGTTTATTTGGTCTTCTGAAAATCAACTTTTTTACTTGGCAAGTGTCCTCAGTAGACAGCTTTCAATTTCAACTAAGTGCTTCACCTAATCAATTCCTATATTTGCTTTTTGCTTTTATATAACAAAGCAATAGAGATCATTGATTAAACATTAAAAGGATGTGTCGTACCTCCTAGTGATCTGAACAGATAAAAGAACCCATGTCCACTTTTTCCTTGGAAGCCACTGAGCTGCTGCAGGGAGCCCTCTGGAAGTAAGATCCTCAGCAGTGTCAAGCAGCCTTACAAAATACCAAAGATACCTGCTGCATTCTGTCTCTGTCCTTGTAGTCTGTTTGGAAAACAAACTAAGGGGAAAAAAACTGATCCAGAAACCCCCAGAAACCTGAGCTACTGTTGAAATGCGTCATTTTGTGTTTACAGAGAAAACAATTGATACCCACTTCCTTCTTGCCAAGTGGGAAACTGAAGTTAGAAAAGTAGAGAACTCCTGGGGGAATCTTGTTTCTTACAATCTATCTCACATAAATTAAAAGCCCCTTTGTGTCCTGACACCAAACCCATCCAACAACAGTTAAAAGGAACTTACAGTGAGACACTGCTCTGGGCTGCAGCCATTCCCAGCCACGCCAAGGTGCCGTAGCACCCCAGGTCTACAAACTTGCCTGTTAGGATTGTGGGTCCTGAGTTAGGATTAGAACAAACACAACACAAAGATGTCAGTGTGCTGAGCAAGAGGTCCTTCCTGGCCTCCCCGTGGTCCCCAGAACGGACCTCCTGTGGGTCGTGTCTCTAACAGGACACTCGCTCACAGGTTCCTGGATTGTATAAATTCTGCACAAGGTCATTTCTGCTGACGTGTGCCTCTGAGCAGCCTGGCCTCAGGCAGCAGCCTGCTCCCTGGTTACAGGGAGGTGTTTGAAAGGGGCCTCACTTTGTTACCTTCAGTTCCTGTGTATGTCAAGTCTCTTACCACACATTCAGGGACCACTGCTCTGCCTCTCTAACCTGTTCAGAGGACTGACACAGGGAGAGGGTCCCTCTGCTACCAGAACAGAAAACAAGTCTATTTTGATACTGACAACATAGTTGAGGACTTTTCTTCTACACTCTTGCAGGTGTCTGTGAGTTCTTTAAGGCTATACAGATTTTCTGATCTTTGTTCTGCACAATTCCTTTTAAATCTAGCAAAATACTGTCTGCAAGAAAGCTCAGCATGGACTAAACAAGTTACTCTGAAGTTACTTCACACTGTACGCTGGTCACTGCATCAACACAATGACACTGATACAAAACACAAATGCATTAAATGTTTGAAGAGAATAAATGCTAAAGAATTCTGTTTATCCCTGGTAGTGAAATTTGCTCTGAAATCTTTCCAAGTTTGCACTCAATAGGATATTTATTTAAAAGGGTTGGGAAGGAAAACAATAGAGGTAAGTGAAAATCCATCAAAAGGCATCATTCCTCTGCAGGTGCAACAGAAAGGAAGATAAGACAGATAATAACAATGCTAGAACAGAATGCTGTTCAGGTTGATGGATGGGAAGATCTGGCAGCTTACAGAGACTGTGAGGGCAAGCTGTTGGGTACAGTGTCAGACAAAATAAATTTACACGTCCTTGTTTCACCCAGATGCAACTCTATCACAAATGATACAGTCCCTCACTGTGCCCTGTGCTGTTTTTTTCAACTTCAAATGTGAAGAAACACCACATTAAAAAGGGTGTACAGGAAGCACTGCTTCCTGTAGGAAGTACTGCACGAGCTGAGGTGCCATAGTTGAGAAACTTTGATTCCTGTTTGTCCCACCAGGACTTTTACACCACTGAGAACCGACCTATCAACAGAGATGGTATTCAGCAAGCTGATGGGATCTAGAACTTGGCACTCCCCTTAGTGAACATATTAACTTCCCTGAAAATGATGTTAAGACATTAAGGGACATGGGGAAATGAAGGCAGTTGTAAGGAAGAGTCCATGCATAGGAACTACTGTGGAATATGGTGAGAGGATAGGGGAAATAATTTGGGGTGATGAACAATGAATATACAAAAAATCTAGCACTGAAAGTATTGCTCTTCATTTATTGTTTGTTGCTTGTTTGTTTTTTTTTTTTTTTTAATTATCATGAGAAATGCAAGATTTTCATGTGGCTGTGGGATTAAATGCAAATAAAATGAGCAAGTTCTTAGATACACAAATGCATTAGAAATCTTAGACTTTCTCCTTAGATTAAAAAGACTGTGATAACAGGGAATGTCATAGTTGTCAGAGAGCATATTCACCTGTGTGTCATAAAACACTGAATAAAGGTAGAAAAAAAAATTATGAGCAGCACATCATACAGAGAAAATCTGAAGAGCAGAGAGGCACAGTGATTTCTCAAAGGGCAAGAATGACAACAAAGTGCCGCAATCCCTTCTGCAGCATCATATCCACTGAACCATGCAGGGATTGTGTGGCTTTCTTCTTCATTTTAAATTTTCCTTACAATTTCAGAGTTACCAGTGAAGTCATATTTGTGGCATCACCTCCACAAATGTTGCATGACTTCCTAGAGAACAATAACACATCTATGGAAGTCAAACACACAGAAAACCTTAAGTTCGCAGAAGGGTAATTGCACTTCCATTTCCAGATTTTCCTCAGGCAGTTTGATCTCAAACAGAGTGGACAGAGCCATTTTGGAGAGATTGCTGTGAATGCCTTCGTACCCAGACTCCACTTCCAAAGAGGATTTGAAACAGGTGATTGAGCTTGTCTCATCAATTTATGACTAGAGGATGATGGGAAGGTGGGGCTAAATCCTGTTATTTCTTTTGTTCATTCTCTGTAACCCCAGGAGTGCATCTACTGATCCATAGTGTGCCAGAAATACCATAAATGAGGCAAGTGAGAAAATAAAGGTATTTTCCTTTAATCTTCTCCCATTTACAAGCAAAGTGTAAATTGCCTCTTTTTGGAGGCAATTTCATAATGATTATGTTACTTCAAAATTTAGGTTATATACTCATTGTACATACCTCTATACCTCTCTTACTGCATAACTTCAGATTGCTATTAATCTTGGGTTTGAGTACTCTGAATGTAGTAGAGTTTTCTTAAGAGGAGTGCAGGAATTTGAAACAAAAGTTTTTTGTGCCTTTCTGTAGTTGTCAGACTTAAAAACATAGTCTTTTAAATGAAATCTGAATCAAAGTCAGTATTTTTATACTGCTGTCATTTAAGAATAGATTTCTTTTAACACTTGAATTTCACTCATCATGTAAAACTACATAGACTTTCTGTTCATCATCAGTGATGTCTTAAAAGATTTTGCATTGATGTAAAAATTTCTAGCAAATGCTCACAGTCATCCTCTGTTCCTCAGTGCAAGACAAAACTGCTGCTAATTTAAAATGTGTGGCTTTTATAGCCAGTGCTGGATCAGGATAAGGAAGAGCCAGAAGTACTTTTATCCCTTCTAGTGCTCCAGGATCCTAAACTATTGTAAGCCATCTCCAGGCAATTGTGACCCATACCCAGCTGGTGAGCCTAAGTAGCCGTCTCCACAACCATACAAAGGGAATGGCCACAATGATACCATTTTCAAGTTCCCATATGGATTTTTGACATATTTATTACATGTTTCTAGAGACTGCATCTTCCGGGGATTAGCACAGAAAGGTACAGCCTTCAACATTACAGTTTATAAATAGGAATTCAACTTCCACAAGCTTTAGGTCACTTTAAAACTCCACTCCCAAGTTACCAGGAAACCCAGGAGCTCTGGATTTCAGGCAAGTCAGATGTTCTTCATAAGATTTATTTGCTCCCCTAGCCTTCAGTGGCACCTAGTGGAAAAGAAGCAGCTTGAAAGAAAGAGCAGTTTGGAGGGAGAAAAGCAAATGTGAAATCTTTTTCCAGCTCCATCAAACAACCTTTGTCCAACCCCTCTGAAGGAATAGGGATGTGAAGCAGCTATATGAAAAATGAACAAGCTGCTGGTATGGAGCAGAACTAGTGTACAGTGGCAACAAGAGCCTGTTCTCTTGAGAAAGGGTTGCCATTCAAAGCAAGTTCAAAAGTTAACAAGTGGAGGTGGAAGAAGAGCTAAATACAGCACAATGAAAAAGCCAGAAATCCTGAAAGAGAGGAGGGGGTGCAAAAGTGATGAGGAAAGGTGGATCTGAGCAGGGAGACAACTGGAATTATTTTGCTTTTCTTATTGGAATTCCATACAAGGTGCTGCATGTAATTTTTTACTAGAGCAGACATTGAGTCATGTCTATCTTTTAAAAAGTCATGGTGGGCAGGTTAATAAAGTTTAGTGGGTTTTTTTTTGTTTGCTTTTTGTTCATTATTTTATTTCTTTTCTTTTCTGACCATGGCCCTGTAACTTAGTAATACAGATAAGATTATATCTTGTTCTGGGAGAACACGTGCTGTGCATCCTGGTAGCTCTGTGTCACATTATATTATCGGGAAGTCATTTACAAATGGTCCTTGCTGCTTCAGCTACTCTTCAGGGAAACTTTAAGTTTCTGTGTCACTCCTCCCCCTACACCCCCAACTGTTGGAATTCCTGACAAACTCATGACCTTGGCACTTCTTATTTAGGGTTTATTTTTTCAGGTCTTCTGTACTTCAAGTAGTACCTGAAGGGAGCCTAAAAGAAAGATGGAGAGAGACTTTTCACAAGAGCACGTAGTGAAACGACAAGGGGAATTGGCTCCAAACTGAAACAGGGTAGGTTTAGATTAGATAGTAGGAATTTTTTTTTTTTTAATGTGGGGGTGATAAGACACTGTAACAGGTTGCCCAGAGAAGCTGTGGATGTCCTATCCCTAGAAGTGTTCAAGACCTGGTTGAATGGAGCTTTGAGCAACCTGGTCTAGTGGAAGGTGTCCCTGCCTGGGGCAGGGAAGTTGGAACAAGATGTTCTCTAAGGTCCCTTCCAACCCAAGTCATTCTATGATTCAATAAGTCTAATCACATGACTTGAAGAAAAGTCCACAACCTCTTGGTCTTATAGCTTCCATGTTTTATTCACCATGGGAGAAATCTATCCTGTAAAGCTCATCTAAAAGTTGTCCCCACTGACAGTGTCATGCCAACTGCCTTAATTCTGTTAGCTGCTCTGTCATAGAGTGGCAGTACGACTCAGAGCTACGAGCTCCATGAAGGAGTTTCACTTTAAAAGTATACAAAGCTCCAAAGATTCATCCACCAAATTTTAACAAAGACCCTCAGTTCTTCTAACACCTTAAAGGGGGTCGTACAGGAGGACAGCTGCACACATTTTCTCAGAGGGTACTTTTACTAGTAAACTTTACTAAGAGAACTTGGCAAAAGCTTTAAGGGTAGCATGCAACCAAAATAAAGCATTCCACAAAGCATTGATTTAGCACATTAACACATACCACTTAGTAAAATCCAACCCATTTGGTACCAAGTTACCAAAAATATTAAGAAAAAAGATTAAGAGAAGAAGAAGTAGAGAAAGAGAGAGAAAAAGAAGAAATATTGCTATTATTCCTAGGTCAAGCAGAGATTCAACTACAGGAGTCTAGAAAATGGAGGGTTTGAACACTGCACCCCTCAAACACACACACACACATACACACATACACACTTGAGTTGGTCCAAGGCAATAATTAATCTAGTGTCTCACAGTTACCTTGTCTATTTTTCCTCAAAAGAAAGATCAAGCTTCACTGATGACAAAGTGAATTACACATTCAGCTTCCGACAAAATTCTAAATATTAGTATAGTTCTGCTGCTTCACTCCATAGCTTCACTGGGGTCTTTGAGAAGGGTTCTCATGTGTTAATAAAAAGTTCTTTAATGAGTGTTCATCTCCCTCCATAGCCAGAATAGCTCTTCCTGTGTATCCTACTTTGACTGCTTTTCTGTGAAACACTTGCTATTGTTGTTTTGAGAGTCTTTTGCAGGATTTGTAGGTGTTACAGTTTTCCTGATGCTGTCACCTCTGAACAGCTGAAAAAGGCCAAATTAAACAGTCCACGAGTGAATTCTTTCCCTCTTTCTACTTGAGCTGCAAAATCACACAGTAGATATTTTTCTTGAAAGAATAATATACTGCTCACTTCAGTGCTCACATATCTTTGGCAGAGTTATCAAGCAAATCTCACTGAATGCTAAACATCAGACTTTGAAAAACTTCGTTTCTCTCCTGTAGTTTTAGTCTTTTCCTATGTATTTTTTTTTATTTTAATTCATTGCCAAATACCAAGTGTGATGACTTGAGCATGTGGTGAGTTTGCTGCGTAGGTCGTTTGTTAGTTTGTTCTACACATTCTGTCCTTTCATCCAATTCAGTCCTGAGGCCAGAGGACAAAAAATCCTGACAGGCAATTTATCAATAAATGTGGCTCCATCCTATGGAGCTACTGCATTCCCAGCAGTACAGACTTCTCCTGTCTGACTACAGCTTGTTCTCATAATGCCAAATACAACAGTGCTAAAGTCTGATTTTAGTACTAATCCTACAGCAGCACTCATATGAACTGCTTCAGTTGTAACCCATGGTATAATAAAGGAAGGATTAAGAGCACTTTGATTACTAGAAAATTACACTACCCTAAACCTGATGAAAATAGTATTTCCCACTGTTTATTAGATGTGTTCAAACATCACCTTGTTAGGGTGGGAATAAGTTTGTAAATATTAGTATTTAATATCGTGGTATTTAAGGAACTAAATGAAAGTCTTCCCATATATATTTCAGTAATAATTCAGCCAGACATTCTGCTTTGAGTATTCAACCTATGCACGGCATCATTGATAATAAGGAAGGCAATATATACTTGATAGGACAGAATATCATTAGAAATTAATGAATTAGCTATAATGCTGCCCTTCTTGTGATTACGAACTTGTGACAGGATATTGCTGTACTTTGTTTATACATTCTAACTTTCAGACAGCAGAAATAAGACTTCAGCATTAAGACTTGCTTTGAGGTAACTAGGTAAGCACAGAGAACCAAAGTTTGGATCCACCAAAGTCAGAACATCTCCCACTAACTTTATTTCGTACTACAATTGGATATGATTGACACCTCTGGTGTACTCCAATTCCAGGACTGACTTGTTCTCTGTATTGGATTTTAAATGAAATATCTTAATTTCCTGACACCTCAGTTTTTCTAACAAATAGTACCACTTATGGACTGCTTTGAAATAAATCATATTTTCATGTGAATATCAAATAGTGTTTTATATTTTTCTACTGAGTGATTCCATTACTCTTGTACACACCACATTTTCGCTAACACTAATATACTCTACATTTACCTCATCTCTTCCTTTTTCTTCCTGTTAAGTGCTAACAATATAATGAAAGCTGCAAACAGATAAGTTTCATATCTGTTGACCTGATTACCTTTAATTTTAAAATAAGGTACTGTAATTTCTTTCCCCCTCTTGGGCTGTGTAGTACCCTCTTAAAACTATATTGCTTGTTGATATATCTCTAGAAAACATTTTTATACCCTTGTAATATTGCTTGGGGAATATAGAATACATGAAGCACTTAGAAGGGTGAAAGGATGTAGCTGTTTGCAGTGCCATTTAATATGGTTCTGGAATGGCAGAAACATCTCATTGGTGTTTTATTAAGGTTTTTTGTGGGTTTGTTGTTTTTTTTTTTTTTTTAATAACTAAGATATTTATCATTCTCTTGCATTCTTGAAGAATCACCAAAGTCCTGTTTGAACCAACCCATCTAAATTTACTTTCAGAGTAAGTACTTCCAGAATTTCTTTAACTTAAATCTGACAGAAGACATTTATTCTAGTCATTGCCACCAAGAAACAATGTTAAGTGGGCTGTATGAGGTCTGCACAGTCCAGTTCCGTATACAAGAAGTCCAGGAACTTCTCTTTTGTGAATTGTGAGACCTTCCCAGCATAAACTCTCCCACAAAGAGAATGATCCTGGTGCTGCCTCCAGAATAGGGAAAAGACACTGTCTCCAGCCTTTGTACAACACAAGCTGAAGGTAGAAACACTTTTAAAACCATGTAGGGACTATTTAGTCTTGCTAGTTCCACGTGCTTATTAATTTAAATGCGCCTAGTTTAATATGCATCTCTTGGGGAACTTTCATTATATGAGTAGCTCTAGAAGCCAGTGCAGCAATAACACAGGTGAGAGTGAAAAAAATTTATAATGACATCAGGGTGATAGGTAGAAATCTTGTTTTGTGTCTGCCTATGTTCAGGTCAGACTTAGTTACTACTCTGAAACCTTCCTTTCATAACTTTTTAAAAAAATCCAGAGAGGATAAAATTAATTAGGAAAACAGAGCTATTTGGCAGATGAAGGTCTCCACCTATCAAAATAATGTGCACCTGTTCAGGACTTGTAAGCCTAATTGCCCCCAGATAGCTGCAGGATAGTCAGTTGCTATTTTTAGAATTTGTGTATAGCCAAGGGAAAAATAGAAATGTACAGTTGGAACAGAGCATACATATCATTAGCTGGAAAAGCTTGTTTTCAAAGAACACTTGCAGATGCCTTTTAGAGATTTTCTTTCCATCATCTGTAATAGGTTCCTTGGGTTTTCTCTATCTGCTGAAGAACTGGATATTCTCCAGGAGCCTGATCTAGCAGGAGCTAGTACTGCTCAAGCAGTATAAGTTGTTATCACTGGTGGTTGATTCTCTCTGGAGCCACTGATGTCAGGAATGCTAACTATCTTCCAGAGACCCTCAGCATTTCACAGGATGAGCTCTAAGTTGAAGGGTAAGAGTCAATGCTGACTGCTAATGCCTTTCCTCTTTAACAACACAGTGAGTCAAACAAAAGTTATATCATCACACTGCCACGAATATAGCATTTGTATTCATATCTGAAGATGAGAAGTAACTTTGAAATTCAAGTAGTCAAAAAAAAAAAAAAAAATAAAAAAAAATCCTTAAAACAGTCCCCAGTGGAAGCACAGTACTTCTGTGCTAAGGTTAACCTTGATACTCAGAATAGATGCAGAAAGTGAGAAACAAATTGGTATTACCTTTTGCCACAGGAGTTATAGCAGACAAATCTTCCCTGCCAGCATCACAGCAGGTGGGAGCATGGGGACTTGCAGGGAGAACTGGCACTTGTGATTTCTTCTGCCTAGTCACCTGGTTGTGTTCCCTCAAACCCTCTTTCCCTCACATCTTGTCCTCAAAATAGGTGAGTCACATTTTTGCTCGTGGCAGTTGACATACGGTAATCAATTTTCAATGCTGTGTGCTCTGGGCAGGCCCAGATGATTACTGGCTCCAACAGGGAAGTGCTTGGGGATGAGGCAGGTCCAAGGCTAATCGAGGAAGTCAGTTTGCAAGCTGGGCCTTGAGTCAAGGGGGTCAATGGTCAGGAACAGGCATAGCTGAACTGCAAACCAGGACTGTTCCCAACATGACTTGGGTAGGGGCTAAAGGACCAAAGTTGAGCTTATATAGAGCTCCTGGACCCATGAGCAGGGTATGAGGAGAGATCCCATGTGAGACTGATTAGGAACATGAAAGCTTATTATGCCCTCACAGCTCCAACAGCCCAGAGGAAACAGGCGACTGATGAAGGAAAAGCCTATTAACAAATTTTTTTGTCACCCTTGAAGGAATTCTGTAATAGCATCCAGCTATATTGGTGCCATCTAATCATGGGAAAGGTGCTAATTGTCATCTGATAATGAAACGGCAACACAAATGTATTGTAGCAAATCTATGAACCGGTTCAACAGCCAGCCTCTGAACTGTGTGAGAAATGTAAAGTCAATACTCGCATCAAGAGATGCAGTCAAGCACACAGCAGAGTAAACAAGCACTGGGCAGTTATTGACCGTTCACATATTTAATGTCATGGGAAAGAGCAGGGTAGAGAGGAGGGGTGGTTGGAGGGCTACATGCATATGCCTGTAGTTAACCTGTGCCTTGTCTCAGCTCAAATTCACAGATGACTTCAGCCAGAGATTTAGGACATAATTATAAAAACACTTAATCATCTAAGCAAGCATGAATAACATTTGCAGTGAGGATTAATCAGCTCCTTAAAGGCCAGGGTTATATTTGTGTGTCTCCATGTATTAAGATAGGCTTAAGAACCCACATACATCTTCTCCTGAGTTGGGGTCACAGAGACTGAAAAGCAGAGATGATGATGTTTATCCTCTTCTTGCCACATGCCTCCCAGAGTCTCACTGCCTGATTTGTATCATCAGGGCACAGACATGTACACATACATAGATATATATACAAACACTGAAATATATATATAGATTAGATATAGATAGATATAGATATAGATATAGATAGATATAGATAGATATAGATATAGATATAGATATAGATATAGATATATGATATAGGTATAGATCTAGCTATAAAAGGAGTAGGGCTAGCGTTGTAGTTTGGCTGCTATGGCAAGAGAAACTAGAATCATTACAGTTGTTTTGGTACTTTTTAATGTATGTGTGCATAAAAAAATAATAATAAAAGATATACATATTGTCACTTAGTCTTACAGTGCCTTAGATCTTAGTTATCCATATCTGTAGAAAAGGAAGGCAAACACTTCTGTAACGTGACAAGAGAAAGGCTTTGGAGCAAGACACAGAAGGCAGATTCCTCCCAATGCAATACAAATTACAGAATCACTGATTATGCTGTGTTGGACGGGACACACAAGGATCATCGAGTCCAACCCTTAGCCCTGCACAGGACCATCCCCAAGAGTCACACCAATGTGCCTGAGAGTATCATCCAAACACTTCCGTAACTCTGTCAGGCTTGGGGCTGTGATCACTTCCCTGTAGAGCCTGTTCCAGTGCCCAACCACCAGCTGGGGGAAGAACCATTTTCTAATATCCAACTAAACCTCCTCTGACACAAGTTATGGACATTCCCTCAGGCTCTATCACTGGTCACCACAGAGAAGAGATCAGTGCCTGCTCCTCCTCTTCTCCTCACAAGAAAGTTGTAACTACAGTGAGGTCTCCCCTCAGTCTCCTCTTTTCCAGGCTGAACACACCAAGTGCCCTCAGCCACTCCTCATACAGCTTCCCCTCAAGGCCCTTCACCATCTTCACTGCCCTCCTTTGGGCACTCGCTAACAGTTTAATGTCTTATAATGTGGTGCCCCTATCTGCACACAATATTCCAGGTGAGGCTGCCCCAGTGCAAAGCAGAGCTGGACAATCCTCTCCCTCAACCAGCTGGTGATGCTATGCCTGATGCCCCCCAGGACAGGGTTGCCCCTCCTGGCTGCCAGGGCCCTGCTGACTCATATTCAACTTGCCATCCACCAGGACTCCCAGGTCCCTTTCTGTGGTATAGCTTTCCAGCATCTTATTCCCTGGTCTGTACATAAATCCAAGGTTTGATAAGGAGGACTTTCCTCTCATGAAGCAGTGCTGGCTGTGACCAGTGACTGCATTGTTTTTCAGGTGTTTTTCAATACTTCCCAGAATAATCTTCTCCTAACTTTACCAGGCACTGAAGTGAGACTGACAGGCCTGTAGTTTCTTTCATCCTCCTTCTTGCCCTTCTTGAAAATCAGGACAATGTTCGCCAGCTTCCAGTCAGCTGGGACCTCTCTGGAATCCCAAGACTGCTCAAAAATCATCAAGAGAGGTTGTGTAATGATATTAGCCATCTCTTTGAGGCTTCTGGCTTGAATCCCATCAGGCCCTATAGATTTGTAGGGATACAACTGGAGTAGCAGATCCCACACACTTTCAGGGTTGCCTGGGAGTTGATCATTCTCACAGTCACGGTCCTGCAGCTCAGTGCACTGAGACCCCCTTGGTCCATCATCAGTGTTGAAGACAGAGGCAAAGAAAGCATTAAACACCTCTGCCTTGTCTCTGTCACTATTGGTAAAATGACCATTCTCATGCTGTAACATGTCAACAATATTTCTATATTGCCTATTACCCTTAATATATTTGAAAAAATCTCTTTTTATTGTCCCCCACAATTCCATATTTCTGGCCAGTTTCAACTTCAGTTGAGCTTTGGCCACACAGTTTTTTTCCCTACAGCAGCAAGCAACATCTCTGAATTCTTCCCATACCACTTGACCTTGTTTCCAGTGGGCATGCACCTTCCTTCTCTGCCTTATTTCCAAGAGGAGATCCCTCAGGAAGTGATGTTAGAAAACTAACCAGGACTGATAGACCCCAGCACCTGCAAAATTTTTTTCCCAGGGGATCTTACTTACTGATGTCTGCTCTCCAAATGTCCAGAGTTGAGACTTTTCCTCCTGTCAACAGATACTCTAACCTCGGTCATTTCGTGACCACTGTGGTTAAGATGAGATCTTCACTCACTAGATCCCCTCTGTTGACAAGCAGCAGATCAAGAAGACATCTGTCCGAGTCAGCTCCCTTACGACCTGTTCCATAAAGCTGTCATCCAGGTTTTTTAGGAATCTTCTGGCCCAGGTTGTAACAGCTGTGTGATACTCCCAGACAATTTCTGGCAAGCTGGAGTCCCTCCTAAGGGCAGTGGACTTGGAAATTAGAAAACCTTCGTTCTCTTGGAAATTGGAAAAATGGTCAGCTTAGAAGTGGGTAGTTTTTATTTTCTTTTTTCTTTTTTTTTCTTGGTTTGATTTGGAGTTTTTGTTGTTTTGTTTTGTTTTGTGGTGTGTTGTTGGGTTTTTTTTTGGCTTGAGCAGAATAAAGGAATACGTTTCTCTGCAAACCTGCTGGGATCTGAGGCTGCCATGGGACCACAAGCATGTTTAAACTTGTTTGTAAACCACCCCTGACAGCTGACCAGCCATGCTCCAACCTGACATACTCTAAAAAGGGTACAGTAAAACTTGTAGCCTCAGCAGGAGACATATTTATTCAAGCTTTGTAAATGTGTGTATTGCAGCATAACATCCCTTTCTTGCTGATAACTTCTAACAGAGTCTCCCACAGAGGAAAATGTCACATTAGACAAATATTTTTGCAGCTGGTAGCAACTGCATGTAATAACCGTCATTTATATTTTACCAGAATTCCTCATCCAATATTTTCCATATTACATTTTGAGTGCAAGGATTTATTACTTAAGAACACCTCTCTGCAGCTGAGCATAGGAATTATGGGACTCTCACCAGAGCGTGCACTACAGGTAACGTGATGACACTTGGCGAAATAAGGGCTGGAGGTACATCTCAGTGCCTGGGAATAGTCTTGTACTGAAGTCCAGTGAGTGGCATTAGGAATGTACATATAACCAAAACAATATTCTTCAAAAGAAGAACAAAAATACAGTTATCTTAGAGGTCAGTAAACATATGGAGGACTGTTAGATGCAAACCAGAGCACACTGCTACACAACCTCTAAAAGCACCTGAGGCAGAGGGCCTGCCAGGGTGGTGTTTTACATCCGTATTTCAATTTGCCCTTCATTGTACTCAGCAAAAAATTGAGGTCCTTTTGTGAAAAGCTGAGCACAGCTCTTGCCAGTTGATGGGGAATGCACATGGTGGATTTATGTGGTGGAA
>JAWWMO010000043.1:60575967-60601582 GCA_035047845.1 Dendrocincla fuliginosa
TATAGGATGGAGGGAAACTTCCAGAGGCTTCCAACAGAAGCCAATTTTCCTCTTATATATAAAAAAAAACCTACCCAAATAAACCCACGACATCTTCGTACCCATGGGTCATCCTCAGGGCAAGAAGCATTTCACCTTTGGAGCGATCAGCTGATGGCTGAGGGCTTGAGATAAATCAGTTTACCTGACAAGAACCATTTCTGAATATGGTCCTGTGTCCTAATATCATGTTTTTAGTTTCAAAATAAGACAGAGCTCTGGAAATAGGGGTAATGATCAGAGAAAGTTTAATTGCCTGTGGCTGAAAATCAGGTGATTTCATCAAATTTATGGAAAATATTTTGTTGTTGTTTGTTGGGGTTTTTTTTGTCTTATAAATTCAGCTAGTTCTGAGGCCATACATATTTTCCCAGACAGCTTTCTACTGAGAGTACAAAAATTCCTTTCCATAGTTCTCCACACTAGATGTATGTACCTGAGCCTGTAACACAAATAAGTTAAAACTATCATCTATACTTACTTCACATTTTACTTAAGATGCCTTGAAATTAAATTATTTCTTGAAGCTAATGTACTCTTAGTGGGAGAGAATGAGATTTTCTTATTAATTCTATTAGGAGCTGATTAAATATTTACCAAAATGCACTTCTGACAAAGCTAATTAGAAACGCTATTAAAAAACCTTAGATAGATGCATATGAAATATTTAAATATCTGGAATAAAACATTTACAAGCTGCATTAAAAATTACTTTGATAAAAAAGTGAAATTTCAAAATCAAAGTAAAACCTCCTGAATTTACCTAATTAATGTATTTCTTGTGACCCAAACACATTTGTAAACATTTTTCTATAATAGCTTTGGAACACTGGCTTTCCATGATGCTACAATCATCATATTTTCTGGGGAAAATTGCTAGCGTTTTTGTGTAGACAATATTTTCATTACTGATTCTAACTGCATTTTCTCAGTTGAAAGCTAAATTCAAATCACACAAGTGCTCTTATGAAGCTACACTACTTTATTTACTAACACAGACAGATCTAACCATGGACTAAAAACATTTATTAGCTAAAATCATATTTTTTTTTTTTTTATGTTTGCTGCCTCTCAAAAGTCTCTGTGAGCATTAATAGCTCCATTTCAAAGGCAATTTTCCTGGAAGGAAAGTGAACACAAACACCACCACAATTCTCATCCACAACCTTCTCTGTGTTCTTCCAGCAGTGTCAGAGAAATGGGATTAGCACTGAAGATTCCTCATGACCAAATGGGTGGACACAGTCAATTTTGGGGTGGAAGATATGCACAAATATTTTAAGAACATTTAACTTTTTATATTCCTTCATGACTGAAAATACTCCTACTACTACTAAGTGGAGAAATTACTCTTCTGAGAGAATAATGTCTGTGTACATGGGCAGGGGAGTAGTGGAATGCTCTTTGCTGTTCGCCTTCCAGAGTGATAACTCTTCATTTAAACTTTCCCTGGGACTTTGCACAAATAGATGAAATTTTAATTCTCCCTGCTCCTGTTCAATGCATTGTGCAATTGATTAGACTCTTCATTTCTAAACACGGTTGCCTGAAGGCAACCTCATCATTCCAGTAGTAAGGAAATGTGTCACATCCTATAAAAATTAGTCACTGAGGTGAGAGTAGGATGAGTTTTGCTACTTCCTTGATTATGCATCAAACAATCTTGCTTTGAAGCAATCCCAGAGTTCCTACCATGGACAATTCCTGAGCTCTTTTTGATGACTGAAGAGCAGTCAGGAAATTCCCTGATGTCACTTCTGACAAAATTGATTACTTTGCCTTCAGGCATTGTTGGTAGGAAGATATCTTTAATCAGGTGATGTTTCATCTGCAGTCTGTGAAGAATGCTTCTAACTGGCCAAACTTTATTTTATAGAGGTGCACTTATAAAATAATGGTAGTCAAACATACCACCACCCTCACATGCACCTATTCCTAAGTCTCAGCTAACCTCGGAGAAGCAGAGAGAAAAGGTGCATATTTTTGGAAAACAGTGCCAAATATAGCCTGGCTCCTTCAGAGGACAAGGAGAATGTATACTTGGTTTGCCCATTTGAAATATGCCCTAACAACCATTTCAGAGGGAGGTCCTTTGAAGATGACACTTGAAATTCAGCAGAGCTGCTCCCCTTTTTCTTCCCCTGCTCTCTTATGCATATGGCAGTGATATGCATCTTGCAGCTCCCAGGAAATTTCTTCCACTTTTAGTTAGAGGCTTTGAAAAATCTCTCTGTGCACAGATACAATCAAAACTTGTTAAGAGCTCAGAGAGCCCATCTGCAGTGAAATGTTCCTACCTGTGTCTGCAGGGACAGAGCAGGACTTTCCCTTCAGCATCATCTCTATTTCACACAGGAGAAGTAGGCTCTGTGGCAGAGCCTTGGTGAGACTCTGCAGGACCCAGGACTGTTTTGAACTGTGGTTTTGTCCTCATTCACTTTTTTTCTCTCTGCCAAGAGGTCAGACAGTAGAAGTTAAGCCTCTGTGCCGAGGCTCCAGCCTTCCTGAGTGCAGGACACATACCTGCCTGGTCTTGTGTGTGACTTTGTGCTGGGGTGAACACGGAGTGGAGAGCAGAAATCTCCTCTCAGTGGTGCCCAGGTCATGCACAAGAAAAAGAGGGAAGTAGCAAGGAAGTCTGCAAGAGCAGAATGGGACAAGGATGCAGCAAAACTGAGAAGAGATTGAGATTATAAACAGGAGGTAGAAGGCAGCAGAAGAGAAAAAAATCTTAATACTGGAGACGTTGAACTGCAGGAGAAAACCATAAAAAGGAGACAAGAGGGGCAAGGAAGCAGCAAAAGTAGACAAGAGCAGAGTGGGAGGAAGGCAGGATGTAGACACAGGGACTGAAGAATTTGCAGCCACTGATGAATCCCATCCTGCACAATCTGGAGCTGAACTCCAATGATTTTGAACAAAAATAAAAGTTTCTGTGTTTTATTTTATAATCAAACAAGCATGGTACTTGGGTAATTCAAGAATGGTCCCTATAGAAAAGTAGTTACACAAATGAATAGAGTGAAGAAGTGGTTACGTGACATTTTTCAACTGTGACTATTATAAAACCAGAGCTGATAAGAGAAAGAGAGGCATAAGTAAAGAAAAAATGGAATAAAAAGAAGATAGAAAACAATAGACTTAATGGAACAGAAATGCTGTGAAGATAAGAAGACAGAATGAAATTGGAAGATGAAAGGAAAGAAGATAGCAATGAAGGAAGGTGCTAGAATAGTGTTTCTCAGACTTTCTGAAACCATGGGTGTATTTGGTCTCTGTCTCTGCAGAGCTCCAGTGGGTCCAGACACTTGGTGAAATATTTGTGGTGTAGTAACAGTAGTAAGGATCTTCACTAATGAGTTTATTAGTCATACAGGTACGTAACTGTACAAAAACAGCAATAATGAGAGTAAAAAGAAAACAAATAGCTAAATAAAATCTCGGACATAGAGAACTCAAGCTGGTTGCCTGGAGATCTGAAAAATGCAGCTCATTCAGCCCCCGACTACTAAATCCAGGAGAGTAAAGTGAATCAATTACAGCAAGGGCTACCTAGCCATAATTTTGTCTCTAAAGTACAAGGTCGCTGCCTAATACTCCTCTGGGAGAGTAAACCCAATTCTCACTTCACCCATATTCATGAAGTAAGATGATTTCTGATGCAGAACATTGGGCTTTAAAATAGGCAGCATGCAATTCTCCCTTCAACATGTCTGGAAGTTTCCTGGAAACCTCCTATAAAACATGACCTCTTGGTACGACAGTGGCTCAAAGTTTCTGAGCTGAGAAGCATTATCATTTGCATACTTGTGTGCTGCTGTCTTTAGTCCATGAACTGTGACTGTGTTTTGCTCAGTAATAAAAAAAACCAGGAGCTAGGACCTTGGAGTGAGGATAAATAAGAAAACACTACCCTTTAGTTCATGGCAGGGCACCTTCACGGAATGCGAAGGTTTGGACTTGAATTTGTGCCCCTGCTCAAAACGATGTATGCAAATGTTTGAACTTCTTCATTAAAATTGTAAAACAATTACTTGATTTTTCCAGTAATATAAACTCCGAGCTGCACTTTCACAACCAATAAAAATAACACAAGTAATAAACCAGAAAGATGCTAATTGTATGTCATAAAAGTGGCTGTCTTCAGAGCAATTTACATTGCCTATTTCCTCTATATAAAAATGTACATATTTATCTCTTTTCACTGAACAACTAAGAATAAAATGAAAACCAAGTTTTATGCTTATCTGAAAATAAATATTAAAACTAGATATCAGCTTTATTAGATGCAAATTTATATTTTTCATCTCAAGAGGCTTTTAAATTAAAGGGCATTCAGTCAAGAATCAGTGAAAGCAAAAGGATCATTGAGTATCTGAACTTTCCACTTGATCTTTGCTCTCCAACTTTGATCCTAGTATCAATGTCCACCCCTAGGCATTTGTATGTCTAGCAGCATAATATTGCAATAAAGAGTTTTGGTTTATTTTTACATTAGAAAAAAATAGAGCAAATACCTTTTACTGAGTTTTTTCAACATTTTTCACTATTAATGAGAGGGACATTGTAAAAGGAGGTCTGTGTGACATCAGGACAGCAAACATTAACCAAAAAAAAAAAGGGGAAACATCATAAATTCCCGCCCTGCATTTTACAGTCATCTCCAGTTACTAAAATTAAAACCTAGACTATTGCTTTTGGCACTTTGGTCTTCCCTCTCCTCATAAGTCTTTCATTTTGGTGAGCAGAACAACTACGGGGTATATAAAGAACAGGCTCAAGGCCAAACTTCCTGACTTTCCATACGGCTGAAACACTTCTGATGCTGGCTGCAGGTGGCCTGGTGGGAACATCTGTGAGTGTCCTGGGGGACTTCTACATACCTATGACTCAGAGCTGCCATGTAGCCATGACTTAAACATAGACCTTTTAATTTTAGAAGTGTTATAATAGGGCCTGAACCATAATGCATTGATTGATACCTACTGCTCTTTGTGTGCTGACTGCAATGGATGATGATGGCTCAGGAAAAAAAATGAAAAATAAAAAAAAAGAAACTTTTATGTTATATGTGTCATGACATCAATATTTTAGAAGTACTGGATAGATTGTTAAGATGTATTGGTTCTGGACTGAGTCAGGCTTACAGTTCACTTTTTATGATTAAATCCTTTTTTTCTAAATGCACAGCAATGCAATTCACTCATACTAAGGAGGGAAACCAGGGGTCTAGCTCACTTTCATTGTTCCAGCATTTAACCCTAGGTATATATCTTGCACGATTATTTAAAAGTCTGTTTCTTTTGCCACTGTTAGCTCCCAGTTCCAAACCAACTGCAGCTGGAAAGCTGTGACCTCACAGCATGACTTCTTCATGTTACTTACCAGAAACCCACGCATTCAGTGTAGAAATTCAAACTAACCAGCTAAGAATGGTGCTGTCTCCAATACAAAGGATCACAGGGAGGCCAAGACAGAAAGGTCTCTAAACCAGCTCAAGGCTGATGGAGGAATTCTTCGAGATGGAGTTTAGGAATAAAACAAAACAAAACAAAACAAAACAGGTGTATGTTTGTCCTTACAGCTACACAGCAAGCAATTTTGCATCCTTTCTACCTTCTCTTGATGTAGTCCAAGTTTCTTGTTCCTTCACACTTGGGGTAAGTTTGCTTGCTGCTGCACACACCACTGAGGTCACTGGCAGAAGATTAACACTCTCTGATGAGAGAGCAGGAACTAATTGAACTGTTATCACTGAGCATCTCAGCCCATTCTTCCCTCGATTTAAATCAGTGCATTGCAGCCTGGTTATTGAAAAACTGATTATCCAAAGGCTGTTCCCTTTGTTTATATGCATTGCTGATTGCATTAGAGAAATACAAAGCAGCTGCTGCTGCCATTGCTGTAGAAACAGCATTTGCTAACATTTTCTGGACAAGGCAAAAATCAGAAATCTACCTGTCCCCTCCATCCCTAAAGTGGGAACAAAGTTGTATTGCAAAGAGACAGTTAAAGGGAGGTGATCTCTGCAAGAGCCCATATTAGTCTGATTCTTCTATTTTATTCAGAAGAAGAATCACCCTATAAAAGCTGTCAACTAGAAAGCTATCACATGAGCCTCATCAGGAACCTGACTGCCCAGGAGTGTATTTTGTCCATGCATGGAACCTTCTGTTCTGTAACAGAAAAGGTCACACATGGGGTTTGCTTCTGCAGACCAGCTTCTACATAGTGCTGGTAAGCAGGTCAAGTAAATAACTATTGCATTTGTACCATTTATTCCCTAAAAGTTCTGGGGGAAAAAAAAAAGGTGGTTACTTTCTCAAAACAGGTGGCAGCTCACATAAAGGCTAGAAAGCTGAGTCCCTGGTCAACTTCCATCGTTTGAATTTCTAAATCTTGGGGACAGACTGTGCTATGAGAGATGTCGAAAGGACCTCCAGCAACTCTGGGTATCAGTCATCCCTGGCAGAGAGAACTTACCAATGGAGACAGAAACCTGAAGTTTTGGCTCCAGACAGGAGAGACAAAATAAAGTTTTTCATTATGAAACCTGAAAAAAAGCTACTAAGAGTTAAAAACTCAGTGCAGGGAATTACAGCTCTGTTTCTTTGGAAATCCAGCACAGCCTGCTCCTAAAACATCTGACCCCACAATGCTTAAGAGGTGTTAGAAAAAGGTATATGAAACCAGAGGAAATTGGAAGATCAAGACTAAAGTCAGACATGTGGCACAGAGGTGTTCACGAATACAGTATTTCTTGGCTATAATTCAAGGTTTTACATTCAGTCATATTGGCCTTTAAATGACAACTGTAAATTCTTCGGAACTTCAATACTATTTTTATAGATTTTTTTTTAGTCAAGCTTTTTTTAAGTTTTACAGCTGGTTATTAAGAATAAGGTTTTAAATATAGCAAGTGGCATAAATTTTTAACAGCACAAAGCTGTAGCTGAATATAAACTAACAAATCAGTTATTATTTCTTACTTTATTTTTTATTTCCATGCAAAGGTCCCAATCCTGAAACTCCCTCTACAGGTCGACTAAGGCAATCTGTGTCTCTAGACACAGCATAAAGCTAGATGTAGTCCCACCTGTTTGCTCTTTTACCTTCTTCCTTTTGCAGGGACAACACTCCACCTGTGATGTTCTTGAAAACGTTGACCACACTTCTGTTTGGATCAGCTGGCTTTACACCTCTTAATCAGATGGGCTTTCATCAGTACCCCATACTTCAGCCTTGTGACCTAAACATACAGGATCAGATCTCCAGCATATTCTGAAGATCCACCGCCCAAATCCAACTTCTTTTAATGACAGGACAGTTATTTTCAGTGACCAGCCTCAAGAACTGGCATTAATATTTAAGTTAAGGCAGAATCAGCTTAGCTCATAGTCTGAAGTTTCTAGACAGGTATTGTCATTGCCTTGAATTTAGAATCAAATTAATATCATCAATAAAAAAAAAAAAAAAAACAGGAGAAAAATAAGTATCAGTATTCACATTTATTAATAGTAATTGGAATGTGAATGTGTAGTAAAAAAATGAAACCTTAGACTGGACCTAAACTTTGGACATTTTTTTTATAGGTCTCCTTCAAAGGGGATATCTCTGTGAACTAAAGACTTAATACAATAACCACAAGGAGCAGAAGGCATGTTATAAAAGCAGAGACCTTTGGTTTTTCAGCAAGAACATGCATGAATGAAAACTGTATCCAAACAATAACTTCTCAGTGATAGGTCAAAATTTTGGATATTAACTGTTGTCTTCAGTAGAGGGAGAAAATATTTAGATAAATGGTCTAATTTCTTCCATGATTAGTCACTGTATTTCTTTTTTCTTTTTTTTTTTTTTATTGTGGGTCTGTCAGTAAGCCAGCTGATATCTTTGCTCTTCACTGAAACCAGCAGGAATTTTGCTTGCACCAGACATTTAGAGACCAAACAGAAAGGAAGAAATTCATGGCCACATGACATAGCAAAAACACTTGCTAAGACCCAAGACTATAGCAAATGCTAGGCGGCTTAAATAAATTTTTAAAGAAATTTTATCTATTCTCCCTAAACAAGTGACTTTTTTTTTTTGCACTAATAACAGAGATGCCTTTCTGATCATCAGTGTTCAGAACTGAACTAATATCCCCAAAAGTCAGTCATACTTTTCCCCTCATCCTTGATACACTTTGTCAACCTGTTGGTTTATACCTGGTCTTCTCTAACAGTTGCTGTGATCATCCCCGGTGTGTTTTGCCATGCCAGGACACCATATGACCACTCCCAGGGATGTGTTAAGCCAGAATGTTGCATCCACAGCTGCTCAGTTCCCTTCCTTTTCTCACTAACTCACAAACAAAACCAAAAAGCACAAGCAGCACATAGCTCATGACACGCTTTGGTTTGTGTGTGAGTGGATTTTTTTTCATTACTGACCATTTAGCTGCTGATTCCACCACACAGGATGTATGTTGAGGAGGAAGATAGTCACACTGGTATCCAGACAAAAATCTTTCATGATAAAAAAAGACATGCTAAACATCCTAATGGGCATAAAAGGCAGCAATTTCAGGCCGTCTAACACACACTCCCCACATAACCTATTATAAATACTGCCAGCCAATTATCCAGTCAATGTCTTCAAGTGAATTAACACTCCCTATTGAAAAGGGAACCACCATTCAGTCTGAAATCAGACTATTTTTTGTTTGTCATTACTACTCAAACTGCATTTAACTGGGTTGAATGTAATTCATATTTCAATGGCAGACTGAAGAATTTCTGCAGAGGAGTCTTTATGCGTACTTTTCTCTTTGTGCTTTATTGTGATTCCTTAGCATTCACAGTGTGAAATGTGTTGACCAGTACAAAGATCAGAACTATATTTTTTACCTTTCTGTGTCCCAAAGACTTAAGTGTAGTTTTTAGTTTCAGGTTTATGGAGTAATGCTTGCTCAATTCTGTTGAAGTTCTCATTCTGTACAGCCAAGACCTTGTGCGCTTAAAATTCGCTTTTTAAATGAAGTAATATTTCTCAAAAGCAAAAGTTAAAAAGAGTGATAAATGCACAGACAACCTTTATATAGCTCTTAACAAATCTTCATCTCCTGCTCAGGCTTTGGGCAGAGGCTCTGAGAAATCTGGGACTTTTATTCCTTTATTCCTCCCCTTAACATGCAATAGGTAAAAAACCCAAACAAACTTGCCTTTCCTAAGGCATTGATGAACAAGACACATAGCAGGAAAGCTGAACTGTAATTTGTTGCTTCTTTTAGGCCACCAGGAAATGTCAGTGCATTTTTAGCCCCATAGAATGAGGGAAGTCTGTGCACAGTGAACCCACCTCTATATATAGTTCCCTCAGGCATCATCCACAGATGGCACATTTGAGATGACAAATACAGTAAAAACACTGAGCCACTGTGTTTATCTAAAACATGTATTTTTCCAGGTTTCTTCACAGCTTTCACAGTCATGAAGGAATAATCTGTTTACACTTGACTAAGGCAAGTATTTCATTTGCCTGCTGATACGGGGCATGCATTTCAAGATGGAGCTGAGTAATATAAAAGCAAAGATCAACAAATAGTAAAACAATGTGCCAAAGCTTGTCAAGTATAATCACTGAGGCACATTGTACACAAAATACATTTGCCTGATAAAATCTGTATTGCTCATGAGCATCAGAGGGGCCATACAGAAAGAGAAGGGTCTTTTCCTGTTAGATTTATAATGCTGCTCTGCAATGCTGATGAGCAAAAGAGCATTACCACTTCACTCCACACTGCTGCACAACTCTGCACTTGGCATTGTTTGCTTTTTTACCAGAATGGTGCCTTAAACAGCAGAGGTCCTCAAAGTTTCAACTCCATATTGGCCCTACAGATAAATCACAAAAGTAAGAACCAGTATTCCTGTGGGGTCTTCACCGAGCTATATCCCTGTTTCCTTTCATTTAACTAGAGCTCCAAATGTCACCTTTTCTACACATCTATAAATAAAAGGTGATAAACCTTACTAAGCATAAACTGAAATATGTTAAAATACTAAATGCAAATGGGCAGCGTTTGGTAAGCAGTGGGACAAATAAAGACATGAATATATGTAGTCTTATCTCCCACATCCCACACCTTTTATAGTAGTCCCATGTTCCCAAGCACAGCTTTCTTTCATAGCCTGTACTAATCCAATGCTGCCTGGGAACTCTGTGTTTAAGGCTTGGCAATCTAAAGCTTCCCACTGGCTGCCCAGCTGGTTACTGCCTCTCTGAGTGGGTAAGGGCAAGAGTTCTTGGTTTCTCCCAATAGCATTATTACTGTTGTGTATCTGTCACCTCAGCCTGCTATCCATATGCACAAGGCTACTGGGAATTTAATATCTTTCAGCTATCTGAATTATAACCAGATATAAACCAGCTTTAAAACCTATTGGGAAGAGTGAACGATATAGTCTGGGAAACCAACAAAATATACAGGGGATGCATCCTTTGTAGACAGTCAGTTTGCAGATTTAAATTCCAACAATAAGACTTAACATGTACAAAAACTCTCAGCACAAAATGTTTTGCAAATGAATAGGATAGATAATTTCATACTTTTCTAAAGTGTAGCCTTTGAAACCAAGCAGTAATTCAATAAAGCGCATCAAAGTCACTAAATACTCTTAGGACAGGGAAAGAAAAGGGATTCTGCAGGCAGCATGATTACCAGCAAGACACATATTAAAACTCTGTACTAAACAGAAAGGATTTTTTTTTCAATGTAATGCAATGGAAAGATATCATAAAGGTAGCTAACACTGGAGCTGGACAGACGGACAGTCTCAGAGCCTCTCTTAGGACATCCTCCCTTACATAAGTGATTACTTTTACAGACAGTCCAGATGAAGATTTTGGGAATATCCACATGATCAATTATCAGCACTTTCACTACAGAAGGATCTAAATTGGAAATGGTTAGTCTGTGCTGGTGAGGCCAATCCTTGGATATATATTACTCCTTTCTCCCCTGCCTGATCCCCTGCCATGGCATTGCAGGGTCTCTCTATACTCATTCACATATTTTCATTCTTTAACCAAGTTTTCGGCCCTAGTTTGCCATTTTGCTTTGAGAAAGCCATTTTTGCTTTGTTTTATTTAAATAAATAGCCTTGGGATGTGGGAAGTATCCCAGAATGTGGGGGAATGCACAGATCTGAAAGAATGTAAGATACTGCAAGGACTACTTGATTATAGATTATGTGATTTGAAATAAAGGGTGAGGGAAAGAGAGGTTCAAAGAAAAAAAAAACAAAAACACCTCAAATTAGACAGTGCCTGGCCTTGAAAGCTAGGAGAAGTACTACACCTCGAGGATGAAAGTGGAAAATTTATTCATCAGTTTATGTCTTTGAGAATTTTTATAAAGTACCTCTTCTGACAACCCCATAGATCCTCTGGCTGCAGTGGAACAGGAGCACAGACTGATGTGTTAGCCAAAATACAGTGTTACCTGTACTCCCAGGTCACACATGCTGGGTCATACTATTGATTCATTGATCCTGAATTGGTAATGGACACTTCTTGGAGGTGCCTATCCAAGCGCTGATACAGTCCACGGCTGCTTAAACAATGAGACCTGACAGATTTGCAGCACAAGGTGAGACAACTTGCAAGACATCTTGCTAAGTTCTATGATTCTGTATCTTATTAATGCACAAAAAAAAATTCTCTACTGCTGAAACTGAGTGAAATACAATTTATTTTAGAAGCCCTGGGTTCAAACTGGCAAAGTTTTCCAAACTGCACATATTCAGGGAGCCTGGAGATGTTATCACTCTGGATTTAAAGAGTTAATCAGTGATTAGGGCAAAAAACGAGCCATTTCAACCCACAAAAATATTTCTTGGTTTGGGGTTACACTCCCAATCTCCTTAGATCCCAAAGTTACTATGCTACTAAATGTGAGTGATGTCTACTGCAGAGACTCCAAGAAATCATTCTCAGCTTTCCAAAGCAATTTTCCAGCCTCTGATTTTTTGTATAAAATTGTTACATGCTTCTTCTCAATTATGCAGGAATTTGAATGGAGTGTGGTTGCTGCAGGGAATTAATCAGAGGAGGTGGCTGAACTTCACTTCCAAGTCATTAGTCGAGACTGCTATAGTCGGGTGCAGGGGTCAGTGGAGTGAGTAAACCACAGGCACAGAGCTGTGACCTACAAGGACAGGAATCCACCTTCAATTTGTTGTGTTTGTTTGTTTTTAAAGGACCAAAAAGAGACTTGGAGAGTTTCAAAATCATGGCTTGATAATGCCTACATTCTTCTCTGTGATTTATCACTTATTACGTTGCAGATGATGTCAGGAGTAAAGACCTTTCCATCCCCTGTCAGGAGTATCCTGATGGTCTGAAATCTATTTTCTCTGGTTTTTGATATTCAGAGAAAAGATAGGTTAGCACTTTATCACATTTCTTTCCCCTGCCTCTGAAATATGGAGCTGCAATATACACACACACGTGCAGACCTCCATCATGGAAGAACATGAGAATAAATAAAGTACTGTAAAATTTTCTCTTTTGAGAAATTATACAAAAATAATCCATTATCTGCAGCCAAAGGAGCTATACTGAATTTTTAAGAATACACTTGAAGATGGAGATTGCTTAAAATTTTTCTGGTCCCCCAGTCAAACCAGTTATCAATATGCCACACTTCCTTTCCTAGAGATTGTGCCATATAACAAAACCCAGAAGATTATATTTTTAAAAATTGTTCACCAGTGACTCTTACATTTTTGTACTGAAATCAGTATAGGTAGGACAATGATATTAATGGGACTGCCAACTCTTTGGGAAATCTTGCTGATGAGATGCAGTTTATCTAGTTGAACTTCCCCACTTGTAAAAGTAATGAAAGATTTTACATTTGTAGTTTCATCTGGAGAGAATTGTTTTTGCCTCACTAAAAAGAGCATTACAGTGTTTCTCTCTGTTGAACCGCTTCATTTATTTGCCTTACAAAATACTGTGTGAAATCTATAGAGACTGGCTTTTTTTTCTGAATTCTTCCATACATTGGTTGTTTAGTTTTGGATGTATTTCTGAAATTATTAAAGTGAGTTGCCCCTTCCCATTGTGTTTAAACTAAAAGAAGCACATGACAGCCTTGATCTCCTTTCTAATCTATAGTGGTGTCTTCAGATGTTAACCACCAGTGCATTTGATTCCTATGCTAAATGACCCATTTTAAATGCTCCCTATCTGTGACTTTCCTTTTTTTCTTTGCTACTATGATATAACCCATAAAGAAAAATTACTTGCAAAATGTATGAAATTGTTCCTCTGCAAGTAACATATAGTTAAAGATCAAAGGGATTTGTACCCCTATTTAGCTAAATAATCTTAAATTGCCATAGTGTGTCAAAACTATGTTCACGCTCTAGATTTGTTATGTTTGATGTACATATTGGAAAGCATATTTTTTTTCCCTCTTTTAGTTTTACTTTTGGGAAAAACAGGGGAACAATTTCTGTTATTTTCATAACACAGGTCAGAGAAGTCACTGCCATTGCAGTTCAGTATTGTCTACCTGCATTTCAAGGATTTTTTAATCATTATGAGACACTGAAGTTCACATATTGCTAGTAAAACTGATGTTAACATTCTTTTCAGCCCACTATACAGTGACTGATTCAGTCTTACATCCAATCTGGCTTGGTCACTCAGCCCAACCTCTTGAAAACAGACATTATATATACTAAAGTTGTATAACAATAGTTTGATCCAGAACATTTAGTTGAAGAAAAGAATAAGGAGAAACAAAAACATGTGACAATCAGTGTGTTATTCAGCAAACTAAAGTTTTGATTAAAACGGAGAAAAAAATATACATTTTATGAACATACTTAATTTCCCAAAGAAAATTCTCATTTTGAAAAAGGTTTTGTTACTTTAAAAATACAAAGCAAACAAACAAACAAACAAAAACGTCAAAACCCCAGGCAAATAAGAAGGGGGGGAAAAGAGGCTTAGAAGTAAAATATTTTGGTTAACCAAAGTGATGTATTTTTATATGTAATCCAAGAGAAAGCATTCCAGAGGTATTTTCAAGACCTTCCAGGCAGGAGTGAGGGCAGTCATTAATTGCACATCTGTATTCTATCAATGCTGGAGTCAAAGGCAAAACAATTCTTGAGCACACCTAGCTTTAATACATATACCAAGAAGAACCGAACTGCAGCAGCAGAGACTTCAGGCAGGGCTACAAAAGCTGTTGGAAAGGGAAGATGGATTACACAGCCCACACTGAACAGCACACCACTGCAGAGCTCTTGTGCTTCTCAGCGCTCCAATCCAGGTTAGCTGCAGTACAGGAACAGAACTTACAACAAATAGTGAGGCCTTTTACTTGAAACAGTGCTTTGAGAGCAATAAAATATTCTACAACAAACCTAGGTACTAAAGCCTTGCTCAGATATTTCTCCTCTGCTTGAGCTCTGAACAGTCTTTCATCCTCCAAATCACCATTTATATCAATTGTTTATCCTAGCTTTTCAACTTCTAGACTTTTTTTGGGGGGGTGGTTATTTATTATTCCACTCATCACCTTCTCAATAATAAACAAACTACTTACGTGAGAGACATGACATATTTAAAGGGAGGCTCACACTCTTTTTCTTTAGGCACCAAAGTTAACCTACTTAAATTAGGGCACCAGGTGCCATCAGAGTAATAACTCTCTGCTATAGATGCAGAGAACAAAGGTTTTCTGGGGGCTGATTACATTCAGGTAAGGAACTCACCCCCCACTACAGTGAGTCTAGAAAATGAAGCTGGATGTTGCAAATGTATTTTTTACTCCTTTGGTCATCTCAATCATTTTAATTATTATTTTTGTGGGTTTTTTTAACTAGTAATGTTGTCAGAGAGGAAATTATAGTTTTTTATTTTATACCTCTAGGTGGGGGTTTGACCTCATAACTGGAGCTACAATAGAGCAACTCCTTACTCTACAGAAAAAGGGCTCCGTGTGCATGCCTGATACGGTTTTCTAACACAAATGGGATATGATCAGGTGCTGCTTCTGTAGAGTTGAAAAGCATTAACTGAGGCAATCAAACCATATTTGGACTCCTATAACAGGTTGCTAAATAATGAAATATATTTGACTTAAAGCACATTACTCTAGGAGCAGTGGAACAAAACTTTGGTTGAGGTTTTAGTGAAGAATAAAGTAGCATATGATATCAAATATGATACAAATTATTGTGGGGGAATAAGATAAATATGTGTTACTGAGGTCCTTTGAATCTGTTCACAATAGCAACGCTCATGAAAACAACCATGAAACTGTCTCAGATTGATTGCTGAGCTTATATGCCATTGACTTACCTATAATTAAACTACTTAGAGGCAAGTGTCAGGGGTTTATCACTGTTGTGGATTTATTTCCTTTATTTTTAATGATTACAAGGACATTTAACATTTAATTTTCTGATTTTTTATAGTTTATGTGATTGGCCGGCACATGATGCCATCTGTGTAATACAAACATACCATATCACTTTATATGCTTCAATGTAAACCTTGTACTTTGGCTTACCTGTAAATCTTCACAGACAACTTTGCAAGTACATTCTAATTGCTGAGGATTAGTAATAACAAACTGACAAAGTGGTCTGAAATTAAAACCAGCACAGACTAGAGTGATTTATAGTGTACCTGCCAATTTTCCTTGTCATGAATAAAAATGCAAGACTTCCATCACCAGTCTCCCCTAGGACATGTAAAGGCAGTTCAGTGTTCGCTGCAGAGGAAGAGGCTGCAGTACAGGAGAAGAAAATAGGGTGGGGTTCTTCTTGTGATCACCCACTCACAGGTGTATTAGTTTATGTGATAAACAAACATTGAGCTGAAGCAATCAGGTCTTTACAAAGGAAGTGACTGTCTCTTTTACTTCAGGTGTTTAGAGGTTTTTTTGTTCCTTTCTGGTTTGGTTTTTTTTTTTTTTTTTTCCTTGTTGGGGTTTTGTTTTTTTTTTTTTACTTCTAATCCCCAGTTAAAATTGTAAAAGCTTCCAGGTATCCTAAAGCCAATCACAAATTCATTGTCCTATTTTTTTTAAGCAGAACAGGTGAATAAGCTTAAAAATATTGTGAATTATTCACTTTTTTGCTCAAGCAGATCTAATAAATACATTTATTTAACAAGATATAGCACAATTTGCTTCTTCTGGCCATGCTACCTTTTTCCAAGGTACAGATGTTTGATGATGGAAGGTTCTCTGACATTCCAGTGCTCAGGTATGCAAACACTTTTTCTGTTGTGGGGTGGAAACACCGAAATGAAGCAAATAATCAAACTAGCGGAGCCCTGATGTTGCTGTGGAGTCATTTCAGGGCTTTATGGATGACAGATCAAGCCACTAGCTGGAGAAATATAACACCCCTTCCCAGATTAAGGCTACGGTGATGTGGTGGGGACTTCTTGTTTTGTGAGTTTTTTTGTTTTGGTCTGTTTTTTTAACTTGTTTTCACCCAGCTGATGAAAGTTCTGGCAGAAGAGTAGTGCTGGCTTTCCTCCCCAGCTAAATTTGTACTCTTACTAAGGCTGTGGGATGCTAGGAAGCAGCTGGGGAATGGGATTTGTTTTTCAGATCCAAGTACATAGTTACTTTCTCATTGCGAGGAAAAACATTTGCTGCCTCAAAATAAGTCATTTTGACAACACAGGGAAATGCTAAAGGAAATATTTCCAGTGAGACAGAGACTTTTCTTGTGTTATTGGGCTAAATGCCCAGTGATGCCAGCTTATACCAGTGGAGGACAGCACTGGTTTGGGATAAATATCAGACAGTTAAATCTCTGTGCAACCAGTAGTTCACCATTTTCCTACTCTTTGTGCAGATATTTATGCCAAGAAAGATGAGTGCACCATGTTTTCCAAATTGGTTATGTCTGCTCCCATTCGGTGAAAGGATGACACAGGATAGTCATGGTAAATCTAAATTACTGCCTTTAATGTTAACTTCTGAACTGTTCATTTATTCAAGGTGGCAAGAAATCAATCCCTAATAATTTTTCAGTTATTTTTCCCAGACCTCATATTTCTCTTTTTATTTAATTCTGCAATGTGGCTTCCTGATAACTAGTAAGTTACGACAAATAAGTTAAAGCATCATGCTCTTCATGTACAGTATGACTGAAAAAGGTACTCACAATCTCTTGGGTTGTATATTTTAGAATCTCAATTTAAATGCAGATTTTTAAGTCCCCAGTTAAGCATCCATGAGGGATGTCTCTCACTTGATTAAAATACCGGTAGTGAAAATATTTTGGATTTAACATATTCTTCTGCACAGTGCACAGAGCTAATAGGGACTCCCAGAAAGGATAAAGTTTAATGGATGATTTTTTTTCAGGGAGTTTTCAGGTAATGCAGTAATTCTCCAAGTAGGCTTACTTCAGTATCCTATAATCACAATGTACTTACTCACAAAGGAGCTAATACATTACATTGAATGCCTAAGTGATTTCTCCTTTTTTCATCCAAATTAATATTTACCTGTACAATAGCTCTTGACCAACAAGACTTTCTGCTGGAGGTGAAAATCCCAAAACTGCAACATACCACATTGCACCTTGGCTGTTTCACGCAGCCTTGGAGCTAAAGGAGTGGTTTGCACTGATTAAGTGGAGATGTATTATTTGGCTGTATAAGAACAAATGCTAGTCTTTAGAGCTCTGCTCTGCAATGGACTGGGAATGGTAGTCTTTTCCAGAGCAGGAATCAATTTTATGAAACTTAGGCAGGTTAGCCAGGTAACTCAGCTGGATAAGATGGGTTCCTTTGAAACTTAAGACAGCATCTTCCAGGCATGCCTTTGATGCATTGAATGCATGTATATATTCCAAATTATACCAAATGACTCCCATAAGGCAAGACAGGGCTTAATAATTTGCAGATTTGTAGTTTTGAATTAAAAAACGTTACCCCCAAAATGTTTCATAGAAACTAGAGTTAAATGCTTCTTCATTTCAGGAAGCTGTATAGCAATTACGAGATCCCAAGTTAAAACTCTACAGCAAGACTGAAAATTGATCTCAGTTAATTCTTTTTTTTACCAACTTTATTACTCTTTAAAACAACCTTGAAATCAAATATCTTTCATACAGTGGATTGCCTGAGCTGATCTACAGAGCATGGAAAGAAGTCAAGCTAATGTGGGTTGAATTTCTTTTAAGCCTAACAAAGGGACACACTGAAAATAACAAAAATCAGCACGTTTCTCTGCAGCTGCCTTAAATCTGCAGATAAGAAGCAGAGGGGTTTTGAATGATGACCTGAGCTTGTCAGAAGCTATAGAGATGTGTTTCAGAATAGGAAGGCTTCCTTCCTGTTCCATTTGGCTGTGCTCAGTATCAGCCTAGCCCACTGAAGGACTGCTGCCCTTGTACGCTACAGGAACAAGGAGCAGCAGTGATGGACGCAGATCACCATGCAAAGCTAATTATTCAGACAACATGAATTTGCTCCTGGTTCCAGAGAAATGAATTTAAGGCAAGATGGGAGAAATTACTCCTGACAGATATGGATGCATAACAATGTATGAGGAAATATCACTTAGCATGATGATCAAAAGGGAAGACATGCCAGCAGACAAACCTTCCTCTAGTCTTCCTGAGGCCAGAGGCATTTCAGTGAGGAGGCTGAGAAAGATAATGAGACACTCTGAGATGCTTACAGAAAGCTGCTCTTGAATTTGCTGTTTGTCTCAGCTAGTCCTCTTAACACATTCTGTTTGCTCTGTGCAGTTCCCTAACTCTTTCTTTATTTTTGTGTTGTAGATGTTGTTTAAATGCTATTGGTATAGAAATAATACAGACACTCCAACACAATTAACATTGTTTCAAACAAAGTTCCAGGAACCTCCAGACCACAGCAATAGATATGACAAGCAGCCTTCTCTCAGTCCTTTTGAGATGGAGTCCAGGTTGGATACATGACTCAATCTTGAGTGATTCATCACCAATATAAGTCCTTATTGACATTAATCATAGGCTGCCTAAACTTTCCTTTCTCTGTCTCTCACTGTTAGTAACATTACTTCTGCCCATCTGAGGCATCTATCTGTTTAAACTTGTGCAGCTGTGGTAGAGAATATTCTATTGTTTAAATATTGCTAATATTTATTAATATTTTATTGGAGTGTAGCATCACTGAGCTACATCAGTCACTGATGCTGCTGATGACCAGTAATGTCATAAATGTCACCACAGTCAGGGCTACACGCAGCCACCTTAGTTCATATTTCTCTACTTCTTAAATATATTTTTAATACAGCATACCTTTTTTTCCTTCTCATATGGTGACATTTCCCTGTAAAACAGTCAGGCTTATTCTTTCATGTCCACAATATTTAATTGCTGTGTTTGTTAGCAGTGTTTTCCCTTGTAAGCTCCAGTCTGTTTTTCAAAATTGCTTTCAACTTCTGGACTCAACCTGATATTGTAGCAGTTTGCCAGAAAAAAACAAATAACCTCCAACATTCTCCTATGCATCAGATCCTGGCACAAAACTAAGAACTAAACTATAAAATGTTTATCTTCACTTCTAACCTTACCTAAACCCCACTTTCAAATGTCTCACAGTTCAGCCTCAGTGTCATGCTGAGAGGATGAGAACAAACAAGGATGGCTTGTGTGGGAAGCAAAATCAGCCTCATTTAATCTTGTTTGCTCTAGTGTGAGCTAATCCCCAGGAGGTACCAAGCACACTGGATTCCACTTCATTTGCCCACAAATACAGGTGCCCTTCAGTTACTCAGATTTCTAGAATCTAATTCTGCTGTAGCATTAGCACATCCTTTCCTTGAGATTTGGGAAAGGGGGATTCCAAATCCTGCTTCAAGGTTTCATGCCTGCTCAGATGTTTGTGATCTTTTATTTTATTTTTTTTCTTTTGGTCTTATAGCTGTTATTCTTTTCTTTCATGATTTTCCAACTTCATCTGAAGCATCTAATGATTTTAATTGAAATCACCAGGTACATTGGATTTGGATGATTAGAAAGTCTTCATGATGCAGTACCTTAATCTTTGAAGACAGGAGTGGGGGCTCCCTGCAACTATGAAATTGTGAAAAATAATGGAGGAAGTAGTTGTTTAATCACACTGCAAATAATTATTTTACAGTGCAGCATGTTGTGTTTAGACTGTAATAATACAATTGTATAAAAGCAAGGATCATTTTTCCCCTCAGTTGTGTCAATCCTATTAGATTTTCTTTATCAATGATTGCGGGTGGATGTGGTGATTATTATTCTGAAATAAACAAGTTTTCACCCTATTTTTAGCCCAGAAACTCCACAGTAACCAGCTGCCATCACTGCTGAGTGGCATATGTCTGTGTGGACATAGGCAATCAGGAAGAATAAATCTGACCAGACACTACTCCAAGCTCTGCTTGAAAGTCTTTTTTTTGTATTGTGTGCAGGGTGGAGGACTGGATAGCAGAATGAATTCTTCAGGTGTTGTGGGGGAAAACCCAGCAATACAGCTTACAGGTCTTTCAGCTGAGTGCTACTTATCTTGCTGGACCTTTACTGTGGTCAGCAAGACCAGGTAAACAACCAGTCTTAGTTACAGAAAAGGAAGAAAAATAACTCTCAACACTTCAGCTCCTTTTTATATCCAGTCACTCAAGACTTTTGAGCAATTTTTAAACAGATTCATCTCAGTCCTCATGAAACTAAACAATGACTTCATTGAGGCTGCTTTTACATGTGACATCCTCTTTTCAACTGCAAGCATTCAAGCCCTTCAACCTGCCTAAGGTCCACTGAAGTCCTGCCTACCTGGCATAAAGGATCAGCTTAAAGATCTTAAAGAATTAGCCCCTTCTCCTTTTCTTTATTGTGACTTTCCTGATACTTTCTATTTCTCTAGCACTCTAGTTCTTAAGCTAAGAGATGTACATGTATCTTCTGTGTGGTTTCTGGAATTCCAAAGTTGCTTTCCTCTGTCCTGCTGTGTGAGCTACTGGAACTTGCTGCCAAGGGCAAAGATGAAATATATGGTAAACACTGCATTCCCAGGAGCCTTATGGATTTTCCAGATAATGTGCCAAACACAGTGGCTTGTGTAAACTGGCTTTGCACTGGACTTTAACTGCAATAAAGTCTTTAGTTTCAAAACTCCCTGAAAAGTGGGACTGCAACACTTCTCTGAAATGCTACTTTCCAATACTTTTTTTCTAAAAAAAAAGCAAAGACCTTCATAAAAGCCATCTTCAATTTCAGTAAACCATTAGCCCAGCATTTATCAGAAAATGCTGAAAATGTGGGTCCTAATGATGCTAAAAAGGGGACCACAACTGTACTCAAGAAGTATTTACTTTATAGAAAAACACCAAGAGTATGGATACCTTGGTACTTTAATCTACAATTTCTGATCCTTCAGGCTGTAAACATGAGATTTCACCTCCTTGTGCTGTTATAATGATTAGCTGACACAACTGGAATTCAGGAGAACTAGTATTATTTTTTCTCCTGATACAACCATGGGCTCTGAACAATGCATTGGCTTGACATGCATTAGTATGTCAGCATCTGAATTTGGCATAACTGCTCCTATTAGTACTCCTTTCCAACATCACAATTTTTAAAAGTCCCTTCACCAGCCATCTAACTCAGGAATTACCTAAACTTTTATGCTTTTCACCAGCAAACATCTGAGGCATCTGAACAGCTTTTTATTTCCTACATGCTTGTTACTCTTCTCTTAGTTTTTGAAGTGGTCCAGTGCCCTAAATCATACCTGTGTTCAGAGTCCATGCTCTGGTTTATCCCTCAACACATGCCAAACAACCTTCCTTCCACATTGCTTGGGATGTGAGGGATTATTCTGCTGCTCCTAGAGAAGGGTCTGATCTGTGACTAGTCCACATTTTCCAGGCTATCAACCATCAGGTGACCTGAGGTTGGTCCTTATCACTTTTGAAAATGTTCCAGGCAGAATATTTGAGCATTTGCTGTCTTTTGAAAGCAAGCCAATGACCCTGCAGTCTGTTAAAAGATCCTAAAGTGCAGAAACAAGAGGGCAGTGCAAAGTCATCTTGTGAAAACACTGAGGCATTACTCAGTTGCATGTTAATGTTCTAATGGTCAAAAAGGTAGGCATCATGAATTTGAATTGACTTGGATTTAATTTGGGATAAAATGGAAAAATCACTGAAACTGCTTGGATGGCTGGGGAATTTGCCAGGAACTCAGAGACACTGGTTTCAGTCCCTTTTCCAGTACCCCCCTCATTAAATGAAATATTGTTATATCGTGAACTAAGAGCACTTCAGAAATGCTAGACCACTTTGATTTTCTTCCTCACACTTGTTTTGTTTTCTAAAATCTGAAGGAGATTTAGGACTTTGATGGACAGCAAAAGTTTTTCTGCATTTCAACACCTACTATAACTTTGATAACTCTGAGTGTCTACTGAGAGTGGCTACTATGCATGGAACAGTTGAGGTAGGAAGGGCTCTACTGAGATCATTTCATTCAAAGATGAATCTACTGACATCATTTAGTCAAAGTCTGATGCTCCAGCAGAGTCACCTAAAGCATGCTGCCTGGGATCATGTCCAATTGGATTTTTAATATATCTACTGATGAGATTCCAAATCTTCTCTGGGAAGCTTGTTCCACTGTTTGAACATCCTCATGGTAAAAACACATTTGCTTGCATTCAGATTGAATTTCCCAAATTCCAATTTCTGCTCATTGCCTGTTGTCTTGTCAATGGACACTCCAGAGAGGAGTCTGGCTGCCTCATCTTCATTCCCTCACATCAGATATTTATAGGCACTGAAAAGAAACCTCCCCTGAACCTCCTCATCTCCAGGTTACTGCAGGTTAACACTTATTCTGCTGAGATACCAGTGAAAAATCTTTTTCTGCTTGTGCTTCATTTTCTGAGGAGTTTGGGCATTCCTCTGAATCCCAGAAAAGTTTCTTAAATGTTTGATAAGCAGGCTTAAAGAAAATGACTACTCTTGGTGGTATTTGTTAGTTTAGGAAACTCTCCAAGCACTTTGCTGGCACCTTGAATCTTGTTTTCGGTCAGCTCTTCTTTGAGACAAACCTGCAACTAAAATGGCTTATGAAGTCTAATAAATCTCTGTGTGCATGTATTCTTATTTATACACTCATGATCACCCTCACACTAAAAGGTGCATAATTTCATTGAAAAAAAAATGTAATTACATTTTCTCAATAGTCCTTGAAAAAACAAAACCAAAAGATTTTTGCAATAAATATTTTATGTGTTTCTACATGGTTGAGATATCAGAAAAAGTAAGAACTGCTGAAAGAAGGGTATTTTGTTTAATTTGAAGCAACAATATATGCTGGAGTGCTACACAGCATATGGCAGATAGCTGGAAACAAAGCAACAAAAATGTACTGTAGAGTTTTCTAAATTCAAGGCAAAAATCAATCCCAACGAGCGCAGAATTTGATCCCACAGTTCAAATGGGAATTGGTGCTGTGCCTACATGCAGTGTCGTGGCCCAATGGATTGCCTGTCGCTAGATCCAGAACCAACATACTCTCACTAACTTCATTTAGCTCTGGGATAGGTGAATTTTGTTGAGAAGTCCAGAAGTGAAATAATCACAAAATATCATCTGCAACTGGTGAAGGAGAGAACATGAAAACTTGTTCAAAAAGTACAAAAGGATTGCAATAGCTTTATCCATACTGGGCATATTTGCTACTCGAAAGCTGGAAGAAAAGTTCTTCAACTCTAGTAAATTGCCTTCAAGTCTCAGTTATATATAATTTCAAGGTAATTGGACTAGAGCCATGCTTTTGTTACCTACATGCCTGATACTGGGATCTCACGGATTTTTTTTACAGATGGACTACAATTGTCCTATTTGTTAGAGATGTGGTATGTGCTCTCCTGTTGCCCAGTGAGTCTGTAAAACACTTAATGCCTTTACTCCTCAGGTAAATGAGCACTTAGTTAAAACCAGGGCTATATTTATTCCTCAGCAAAGCTGTGATTGAGTTCCACTAAAATTACAACCTCAGCATCAGCATGGGTGTAACTCATGAGAGTCCTTCCTTGTGTTTGAGGGTGTAGTCTCTGGGAACTGACATTGGAAAGGCTAAGTGACTAAGAAAAGAGTGAATAGAAAGGCAGGTAGCAGAGATACAAGGGATAACTGAGTGGCACTATATTTTATTTTTTAACCAGCATGAAAAACTAAAAATGAAACAGCTGTGCTGTGAAATAAACACAAGCTGGTAAGTAGCAAAGAAGTAAAAAAAAAAAAAAATGGTATGGATCAAAATATTTTATATTCATAAAAGAGAAGCTTTGGTTGTTCTATCCCGGTGTCAAGCCTCATATGTGGAACATCCATGTATTGATTTCCAAACCTTTTCTTTTTTTTTTTTGTTTTCTTTTTTGATTGAAAAGCCACAAATACTTGAACAGCATCAAAACAAAATATTGCAACATTACAACATTATACAATTTTGGAAAAGAAGTTTCAACTAAAATGTCAACAAAACTGACAGATTTTAAACATGTTTCAACAACAAACATAAAATAAAATATGTTCCAGTATACCCACAAGCTACAAAAGATAAATACAAAAAAATACTGCTAATCAACACATTAGTCTGTCTTCATCTGTAAAGCATAATTATTAACATCAAGGTGTTTAGAACAAGAGTAAAGAAACTCAAAACACCTGAAGCTTTTCTACATTTTGACAAGGTGAAAAAGGTGTATATAGAAGTGCCTTGGAGTTTTTTATTTAAATTCTTACAACTGAGCTGTGTTGTGTGTTCTGCAGGAGGCAGTGATATGATTTGGTGCTCAGTTATCTCTTCATATTATGTGCCCTGCCTGGTAGCTGTAGCTCACAAGAGCCTGTATATTTGTTGAACTGTGGTCCAGTTTTTTAAATAGTTTTCCACATCTACCAGTCATGGAATTGGAATAATGCACCTAAAAGCCTTGGAAATGCATCTCATATCCTTTTATGCATACATAGCCCATGTTTGCATCCTAAGCAAGTGTTTCATTATGGCTAAATTATATTCAAATTCTGCCAATGAAAAAGCCTCACTTTTATCAAAATAATCCTACAATATTACTCAAAAATGCATGCATTGAACTTGTACTTATTATATGTTAGAAACATCTCATACTGATCTAGAAAAGGCAGGGCAAGAAGGAGCCCTTTGTGTGTCAAAGCAACAAGACACCTGTGTTTGCTCAGATTTCTCCAGGGACTTGTAGACTAGAATCCAAGGAGTTGCCTTTCTAACTGTATTGTCTTTGCTTCTCAGAAATCCTGTGTGCACAGAAAGGGGAGAAGTGTGGCTTACATACTGAAAGCAAGAACAAAGATCCCTGTCCTTCAAATAGGCTGTCAGGTTTTGGGTTTTCTCTCAGGACACAGGCAGAGGCAGCCGAGGGCTGTGTGAGCATGAGGCCAGAGGGGAGAGCCCCAAAGTCTCAATCTCCTTCACATAGCTGAGCAACCTTGACCTTCATAAATGCAAACTATCCAGAAAAACTTTCATAG
>JAWWMO010000043.1:60601682-60620209 GCA_035047845.1 Dendrocincla fuliginosa
CAAAGTCTCAATCTCCTTCACATAGCTGAGCAACCTTGACCTTCATAAATGCAAACTATCCAGAAAAACTTTCATAGAAATAATTCAAAGGCTGTCCTGCAATAGAATTATAACTATAAAAGTAAATAGGTAAAATGGAAAAGCGCTGGGTTTCCCTTCCTCAGTACCTTCTTCTCAGCTGTCACTCCCCAGCAGCACTCAACACTATGCCTGAAAACTACTCCAAAGTAAAGGTTTTCCCAGTGAGGTAATGGCCCAGCAGTAGCAGTGAACATCACCATCAAAGAAGATGTTCATACAGCAGGTTAAAAGAGAGTTAGGTTAGAGAGAAGCAAAATGTGGTGTGGTGTGTCCCCTGGCGTGAACAGAAGCAGTGTAGGGCCCCAGTTGCCTTGGCTGCAGCCAAGGATGGAGCAGCAGTCTTTTCCATCCCTTGCCAAGATGCTTAATCACAGTCACCAATACTCTGCTGTCAGCTGGAGGTTAAAATATGTAACAATTAGTAGGTTAACACATGTACAAAGCTGCTAGAGAAGGAGAAAGTGGTGTTGGTCTTTTTCTGTATCCAAGTTCAAGTGTTTTGAAGTAAAACTGGGGGGGAATTGGATTTCAGCTCAAGTGTCACAGAGTTCTGGTTATCCTCACTTCAGCAGTAGTGAAGGAGGAAGCTGATTTGAGGCCATGGGTAACTACAGTTGTTGACTTTATTTCCTTCCACAGGCTGGCCTATACCTGCCATGCATTTCTTCCCTGTACTTACATCCTTTTGGATGACTCCTTACATTCTCACTCCCCTGCTCTTTTTCTTCATATTTTTTCCATTGCTTTGCTCTGTCTCCTATTCCTATCCCAGGTACCACATACCAACCACTCTATTGCTGTCCTCTGATCACATTTGCCTTTTCTCCAACATGTCCAAGAAACTGTCTCTGCTGATTGACTAATACAGTAGTGTTTCACTTACTGCTCCTCATCACAAGGGCTGTCAGTGTGAAAATAAATACATACAAATTAAATAGGGACAACAACAATGCTTCTCCTAGCCCAGCAAAACAATTCATCTGAGTATTTTCTTTAATTATGGAAAACCATGAATTATTTCAGTCCCTGTTCTCAGCAACGCCTAGGTGTGTGGCAAGGAATAGTGTTGTGAGAGAGCCCAGCATTAGGAAAGGATGAGGTTCAGCCATAGTTTTGACTGTAATTAAAGCATAGCTCAAGTTGAGCATGTGTTTAAGGGCTTTCTTAGAATTTGGGACTGAGAGACGATGAAAGATGCATTAAATATGTGCTTTGGTAGAAATTCTTCATAGAGATAAGATCCTCTTTTAATTAAGCACAGCTAATTAAACAGCAGATTTCAGGCTGCAGAGTTTATCTCATTTGCTGCACTGAAACAAAACCAACCAAAGCCCTGTCACACTAAGACTGTACAACAATACACAGATCCCAGGACAGATGCTCCAAATTTTTTCCTGACATATTTTGTGTGTAATTAATAGGCATCAGGTTTGGATGGAAATGGGAGTATATTAGAGTGGAGAACAGGAAAGAGGCACAATTTATTTCTTTGCAAGGGGAAGACAGTCAGCATTAAACAAAGAGGAAGTCAGTTCTACTACAAAATTGCTTGTGACATTTCCTTTTCCTGTGGGAAATGAAAATTGATAAGTGCTGTAGCATTGGTAAAAACAGTTTCACCTACTAAATAGTATATAATTTCCTCAGAGAATCAGACATTTCTATTAATGTGATGCTACAACAAAAAATTTTGGTAACATGTAGAAAGAGAATAAGAAATGCATTGGCAGAAAGTAAGCACGAGGCTCCAAAATTAAATATATATCCCTTCTCCCATCCCTGGAAACATTGAAGGTCAGGCTGAACAAGGCTCTGAGCAACCTCATCTAGTTGAAGATGTCCCTGCTCATTGCAGAGGATTTGGACTATATGGCCTTTAAAGGTCCCTTCCAAGCCAAACTATTCTACTATTCTGTGATTCCTACTTTTTCAAATCTTCCCAATATTAGGAGATATTCTAAACCCCTGTCAGGGCATTAGGATGTGGGAAACAGCAGGTTAGAAGTAGTAAGAATACTAATGAATGGTGGTGTAGCACTTTTGGGAAGAGCCTTGCTCATTTCATTCACTTCTTTCAGGAAGTGAGGGAAAACTCAAAGTACCTCCCAAGGTAACAAACTAGAAAAAGAGAAAACTGAATTAGTATTAGGTCTAGTCATTGAATAAGCAATTTTTTTTCTTCTTTAAGATTTCCCATGGAAACAAGTCTTACTGCAACGATCAAAATTGATAAAGTCTTGTTTCTTCTGGATTTATGTCTCTTTTTTTGATTGACTTTTTAACTGAATTATAGCAACATTTTCTTTTATCTCCATATATAATGACTATGAAGCTGAGGTAACTTGTTTTCTCTTCTCTTCCCCCTCCAACTGTCCTCCAGCAAAATAGGAACAAAAAGTTCCATATCTTTGTCCACTCAAGCATCTGAAGTATTAGGCTAAAGTAATCTATTTCCCCTACATTATCTCCACCTCCTGCATACATATGAGCAGTGACAGCCAAGAGAATCGAAACTTATCCAGGACAACATTACTGGTGTTTATAAGTAAATGTTTCTTATCCTCTACAGCCCATTCTGCAGCAAATCTAGCAGAATAGAATTGCTTTTGAAACATCCATATCTGGAAACCAATTGAAATTCCGCACTGGATACGGATGTTTTTAGAAGGTGATGTCACACCCTGGTAGTGTGATTTCTTAAGCTTTGTTTCCACCAAAATTAGCATAAAAATAGTGATTACATAACAAGGCAAGATGTAATAATGCAAGTACACAAAGAAAAGGAAAAAAACTAAATCAGGTTTTCTTTGGCTTCTGAATCTTGGAAGGTTTTGCAGCCTTAATATTTAGTTAATGCAATGCTGAATATCTCTTTCTCTCTAAATATATTTATATATTTAGAATATATATAATTATATATTGGTTTAAAATATAATTATATTTTTAAGTGTAATACTTTTATATATATATATATATATACATACATGCAAGCCAGTGCAGTTTATATATTTACACATTTTCAGTTATACACCACAGGATTATAATATTTGATTTTATTATTATTTATGCAGATAGAATAATTGCTCTTCAAGCCTATTAATTCCCAGCTATGATATAAAATATTTCTCCAGGAAAAACTGCAGAGCAAAAAAAGAGGCTTAAGCTTTGCTGCTGTCGCTTGCTGTAATAGAAGTACCATTAATTGCAAACGGGGGATTCCACTTTTAAGATTTCAATAATTGTCATATCACTTGGGAAGTATAAGTAATAAATCTTCTTTGTAAAAGCAGCTTAAGTGGCAATTGTTCATCTTTATATACAGAAAAGATATCTGCACGACAGGAAGCAGTGTGTTCTTGCAGTCAAAAAGCCTTCTGCAGAAAGCTTATTTCTTTTTAGCCTGTGAAGTAAACACAGGTGACTAGAATGGTCAGCCTTTATTATATAAGTGATTTAAGCGCAAGCTGCACTGCTCAGACATTTACAAAGATAGAACCATCTTTGCTCCAGAGAATATACAATTATCAGTCTTAAATGAAACTGATGAAAAGGCTGTGATGGATCTTTGACTAGGATGCATAAGCAGGAAAGGGCAGATCTGGGTTTGAAGTTCCACGCAGCTACCAGAACACACAGCAGCTATTTAAAATTGTAAAAGAAAAACAAGAAAAAAGAAGGATTTTTCACTGCTTGCTGACCTGGACTGTCTTCTTTTCCACTTAGCTGTCTGCTGATTTTTTTCTTCCCTCATCAAAATTATCAAACAAATTGCTGTTTCCAAATATTTGAAATGAAAGCCAAGCAAACAGATAAAATCACAAAACTGCCAAGGGAACTTACTTGTAAACATCTAAATTTAGACACTTTTTGCTGCTGTGCCTAACACAATGGGTAGAAACCCATGCACCACTGAAGTCCTGTTCCAGTTCATTTTTGAGGGCTTTGGTGTAATAAACACACATAAGCCCCACTTTCATCCAGGTATATTTCCTTGATAGAACTTATTCATAATTAACTTAGCAATCCTCTTCTATCTCTGTGAAATGTTAGCACTCCTTTCAGGGGTCAGAGGTAGGAAAGGAGGGAAAGACTAATAAAACTCATATAATGGGCCAAATTTCTGCAGGTTACCTACTGAATGCAATGAAGAAATTGTCCTGATGACTTGTAATGACTTCAAATATTTTCCTTAAGAGGGTAAATTCCCCATTTTAGATTCTATTTTGATTTCAGTACACCATGGAAAAATTATCATATAAGTCAGGACAGTGGTTACCATTGTAAATGACAAATTTTATAATCTTATAGTGGATCAGTGAGTATTAAGGTATTAATTTTTTTCTTAATTTGTGATAGACAGTTGTTCTAATTTTTACTAGGTACACTCAAGTCAATATAACATAAGGTTATGTAGTTGAAGTGACAAGACTCATCAGCCATTTCCTCCAGTGCAATGTAATTCTGGCTGCACTGTGGTCTGGAGACAAAAGCAAACCTATAAAACAGAGCTCCAAACTGGGAGGATAGGAAGGTGTCTCAAAATCTCTGCCATCCCTCTTTTCATTTGTACTTCTAAGCGAGAAATGCTGAAAAACTTCTTCAGGACAGTTTCTTACAGCCTTAATTCAGTATAGACATTTTTGGTTTAGGCCCCAGTCAAATTAATCTTTTCAATTAACCATATATGAGATGGGATTCAGGCTTGCATTTTAAATAAACCATATATTTGTTTTGTCCAAATCTATTGTCTAAGAAGGACTTTTATTAATTCAACAGAAATTAGAATACGACAGTGAAGACCAGATCCAGAGAGGCATTTAGACACAAAAATAAGGAATGGAATGGAATGGAATGGAATGGAATAGGCTGGGCACCTATAACTTTTCATGGGTCTAGGCCTTTATAGTCTAGGTCAGTATCTTCCCCAAAATGAAATTAATTAGAATGAGTATCTAAAACCATTGCTAAATCACTGTTTGGGGGATATTTTAAGATTACATGCAGGTGAACCAAGTTAATAAGGCTAAATGCTTAAATAATCCATTTTTACATTATTGGTTACTTCTAAGCACAATGGAAAAGTACATTTAACAAAACAGACACAACCGTCTTTCATTACTATATTTAAAGCTTTTTCTTGCAGGACAAAGACAAAGTGAGTTTCTGGTTGTCCTTTTTCATTACCTTCTTATTAAAAATTACCACCATGTGCACAGTTATTTATACATGTCTGTCTTTCCTGCAATAGAAATACTATTCAAGAACACATTGTCCCTGAGAAAGAAGAAAAAAAAAATAAAGATTCTGCAGATTAATACATGGCAGCATTTCTGACGCTGAAGCTAAAGGGATGCTGTTCAGTTGATTAGGCCACAAAATTGATTTACCTTTAAAGATGTTTCATATTATAGCTCTTTACTTCCAGACTCCTAAACGTGGTCCTTTTCAAAATCAGTCTTCATTGACAAATGTTTATGACAAAGCAATAACAAACGGGGCAGGGAATGATTCCAAGGAGTATGCTTACTGCTGTCTTCTCAGAATACCCAAAGGCACTCTTAAGACCTGCTTCATTGTCTTTGCTGACAGTAAATGTGCAGCCCAACTCCCTCTTGCAGCCTGAAAAGCATCTTCCAGAGCACTTAGGACCCATATTTAAAGCCAGGATTGTAGGCTTACTGCAGCTTGTGGAAACATAAAATCCTGCCAAGCATTCCTGGTCAGGCCATTAATGAGATACCCACTTGTGTGGGAAGTTACTGGAGGTTCCTGGGACCTCTTTTTAAAAATACCACAGATTTAACCAAACAATTTATGAGGACCAATAAGAACAGGAAAATTATTCAAAGGCATGGATGACAACTGCATATCTCATTCCCACTTACTTTATGTAGAACTTAGGCATGTAAATGACATCTGAGGCTCTGAAAAGCTCCACATGCTAATTTTAAAGTGCAAGATGGTAGCATGTTGTAATAAATTAGAAAGCATGTCATTCTGAACAAAAGACATCTTTGGACTAAGAATCTGCCGCAGACTCATCAAAGAAAAATGTCACTGGAAATGCATTCATTAAGTTAATGCATACATTTTATTTCTTTGTGGTGTAAAAGCTGTGGTTTCTGCTGATTGTTAAAAAATTAAGAAATATATCCCCTAAAACCATAGAGAAAAAACATTAGACAAGACACTTCATGTGCATAAAGGGGCATAATTTCAGCTGCTAGACAAGAGATGTGGGCATTTAAAAAGAGTTTTTACAAAAGGCTATTGCATTTTAGGACACAGCAAATATTATCCCCGTGATCACAGGCTTGCTTTCCTTACCTCTTCATCCACATAAAGCAGGGGTGACTTACAGTAACTATTGTAAAGCCACCTGTGAGGGTTAGCACATTACATCAAAATGTGTTCTCTCTGCATAATCTGACGTACTCTGAAAGAATTTCAGGACAGTATGATTAATGAGGCCACCAATGTTGTAAGAACTGGAATATATGTATTCACAAAAACCTTCATGGAAACCTTGATGGAAGCTAAAATGGCAGCTGGGATCCTGTTCATCTTGATACTTACAAACCTGTACTTGCTTGTTTTAAAAATTAAAGCAGTTGTAAAGGTGAAGTTCTATATACAGTAATATCGAAGGAAAAAATTAAAGTCGAGATAATAATAGAGCTGAGAGTAAAGTCTGAAACATGACTCTTAAATCAAACACGTTGTGCTTACTTTTCAGGATATTACACGTTAGAAGAATTAGTGTGACGTTACACAGACATGATTTAATTTTCTTTGGCTCCATGGAAGAAGTGAGGGTAAGTGTAGTTACTTCTGTGCTAAATTTTCTAGCAGTTGTGTTAAATCAGACTGCTGAGGCCATGCTTTTTAAGCCCTGCACAAAAGCATGGTCTTGGAAAGATAAAGCAAGCGTGCCTTCCCATCTGCTCTTGCATTTCTGCTGGCAGTAAGAAAAGGCAGGTTTTGTGTGCAACCTGGGGACATGCTGTGTGCTGCTGTGAGAGAGTTGCAAGTGATGAAATGGTCAGTAGTGCAGAGCTCATAAAAAACTTCACAAATTAGAGTGCCACTATACAAAAAATTTTTGTAGGAGTGTAGATACATATTTTGCTACAAATATAAAGCAATGAACGTAGGGAAAGAATAATCTGAGCCATGGTTACAGGCTACCAAAATCTGACACATAGCTCACCAAAATCCTAGAAACAGCTGAGACCATCAATTAATTATGGAGCAGCTGTCAACAAATAATAATAATAAAAAAGTTTGGCATAATTTGAAAAGGTATTGAGAACAAGACAAAGCGCATTATTTTGTTGCTGTTAGAACCTTTGTTTGCCCACATCTTGAGTCCTGTGACCAGTTCTGATCCCTGCCACTCTTGAAGGATGTAGTAGAGTTAGGGACCGTACAAAGGAGGGAAGCTAAGATGATCAGGGTGACGGAAAAGCTACTTTACGAGAAGATGCTAAAAAGGATGGAAGTCTTCAAATTGGAGAAGAACAGGATGAGGGAAGGTGAGATAAAGATTTACAAGATAATTAAAGCAGTGGATAAAGTGAATGAAGAACTGTTATTCACCATACCACAATACAGCAACTAGAGGATACCTATCAAAATGATTCAGAAATCAATTTAAAATGGATAAAAGGAAGTGATTCTTAGCACAACTGATAGTCAGCTTCTGGAATTTACCATCAAAAATTTGTGGATTTAGGAAGTGTATCACAGGTTACAAAATGGTTAGACAGAGTCATTGACAACATGTCTCTAAGTAGATACCTCTAACAACCATAACACCATAATCTTGGATGGGTGGAGTATAAGGGGAACATACTGAAAAGAACACCAAGACTGACATACACTCGGTAAAAAACATCTCCTAGTGCCACTGGAACACAACACGGAGCTTGATGGACCATCAGTCTGAGCTAGAAGGACATTCCTCACATCCTCAGTTTCATCTATGGAATTTCTGAGTAATAATACAAAATTGTAGAGTTGTTTAGGTTGGTAAATGCCTCTAAGATCATCAGGTGTACCATTAATTTAGCTCTGACAAGTCCACCACTATTCCATATCCATATGTGCGACATTTATAATTCTTTTAAATACCTCCAAGGCTGGATATTGGAGGATTGGTATTCCCCAAGCAGCCTGTTCCAATGCTTGATAGCAGTGAAGAAACTGAAAAGGACTACTTATATGCAGTCATAGCATCAATATTACAGGTTACAGTAGGAATATTTTCCAAGTGGTCAGTTACTGTAGACTTAAAGTGAGGTCTCACTGTGCCTTACAGGAACTTACTAATTAAAAACTGATTTAGGGTTTTTGGAATGCATGCAGAAAAGCTACTCAACATATCTAGAGGAGACAGGAAAAGCACAGTGAAGTCTCCAGTGAGAATGCGGCAGACAAGCTGTTAGCTTCAAGCTTCCCAGCTCCAGTGGATAGCAATTGCTCTCCTAACAAAGTCAGCAGGCTGCAGATCAAAAGAACTGTAATGTGTTTTAAAGCACTTCTGAAGAAGGGACAGAAGGTCAATTACCAGAATTGATGGCAGGTTGACAAGCAGAGCCTGTGGAGGGACCCTAAGGATATTCAGTCTTCTTGGAACGAGGAAATATTAAGACTTAGGAAAAAGAGTATACACATTTTGTGTTTGCTGATTTTGTTACACACGTCTCTTGAATACATTTTATACTAAGAAAGCATATGGCTCTTACAAGAGAGCTTGATAACTGTACGAGTTACTGTTAGCGCCCCACATGGATAATGAGTGACAGGATCTCTGTTTGCTGAGAAACTCACAGCATGTACTGAGGAGTGAACATCAGATTTGAAGGTAGGAAATGAACCTGGTTCCATGCAGAAGCAGACGATGATGAGAAGCCAGAGGCAGTAGCATGGGGAAGGCTGCACTGTTCCTGAATTGAAGGTGACTAAGGGTGCTTTTCAGCTGGCACAGCTGACAGGGAGGCTTTGAATATAAGTCCTGATGTGTGCTGCTAATTAATTAACTTTACCCACAGCTGTGACTGTTGAAGTGACTGGGCTGTGCTAGAAATAATTTCTAGCCAAGAGGACTGCAGACAATACAGGTATGGCAGCAGGTAAGAAAGAAGGATAGAGACCCATTTTATACATGGAGAACATAAACACAGCATGATAAAAGACTTGTCTCAAATAGAACAGGTGTCTGAGCCAGAACTGAGGACCCCCAGATTTCTGAATCGTTATTTGGACCCTTAAGCCCAGGGCCTCTTCCCCATTTACGGTAATATTGTCATATTCGGCAGGCACATACCTAGCTGGACAAGTTAATATATTGTGTTAGAATGACTCCATATAATAAATCAGCTGCAAGTGAGCATCTGGCATAATAGTCTTGCTTTCCTTTCCTTCTCCTCCTTTTCTTGTTTCTCTAGCTGATTACTTCTTCTGTTCACAGAAAATTTTCATCATTCTACCTCCAATGATTAGCTGACAGAGAAAACTATACCAGGAGCTTGCTAGCGATGTGATGGAATGTCTTTTTACAGAAAAAGCTTTCAATAAGCTGCCATCTTTCCATGCCTGGCTCAGCCGTCACATGTATGCAGCCCTTCTGTGTTACAAGAACTAAACAAAAAAGTAAAAAGAAAATCTACTGGTGTTCATTTATAGTTTCAATGAAATTCCCTTCAGTAATGTTTGTCCCTGTTCTTGTTTTTGTGTTACAGAAAGATTTTATCCAGACAGGTTACTGTCACTGGGGAGGATGGAGTGGGTGTGAGAAGTCAGGAGGGATGTGTGTGTGTGTGTAAAACAGGGGCAAAAGAGTGAAACTGACTGACAGGAAAGACATCTTCAAAGCAGGACAATCAAATATGACCCACCACGTAGATGGATAGGATACCCAGAAACTCAAATCAGCCTACTCTCAACAATTGTGTCAGTAATCCTTCTGGTAATTTCACTACCCACATTGTTTCCCTTCATGTTTTTCCCTATTATACATACAATATTCCCATTTAATCTATTTAGTTTAAAAAGGCAGGTGATGGTGGAGAATTTTTTGGGGAAAATCCCAAAGCTCTGGGTCCACTAGATGTCCCCATCAAATTTAGAATGAGATCATGGAGGTAAAAGAGCATCCTGAAGAGTCAGAAAACACAAAATGTCAACTTAAATGACCAATTATAACACAGTCTGTATTTAAAGCACCTCTGCTAATCACAAGCTTGAAAGATAAAAATCCAAAAGTGCACTCCTGAGTATAAGGAAGCTACAATTTTGCTCATGGATATTTCATGATCTAAGAAAAATGCCAAACTCATCAGATAAATTGTTTGCTGTGAATTATTCACTTGGGTCTAAATTGCTACTCTTTCAAGCAAATACAATGAAAACCTACAACTCCTTGTCATCAGATTTGCTCTTTGGGAGCTGCATCGCATTCACTGTTCTTGGCAAAACCGGCTTTGTGTGACAGTTAGCAATATAGCAGCAACAAAAGGATTTTGTTGCCTTTTTCATCCTGGTTTTAAATCAGCTTCCTCCATATTTGTATTATAACATACAGACTCCGATTCAGCAGAATATTTCAACTTCCTTGCCTATAGTTAAGCAAGGCTGAGGAAAGGTCTTAAAATAACAGGAGAGTGAACACGTGTTTTTTAACATATTTTGTAGTTTTACATTCCAAAGGCAAATATTTTTGTCAGTTAACCTAAGCACAGGCGAGGTCTCACAAAGGCTCTATTATTGCTGCCTTTTAAGCTGCAGCAGCTTATGAGCCCACTAGAGTGCAGTGCTTTTTCCTCACATGAAAATATTGCATATTGTATAAACAAATGCTTGAGTAAGTAGCATTCAAAAAAAAAATATCACAGGCAAGCAGAATGAAATAGAGAAAATGACCTTGCTACTGTAAAGACATTGTAGATAATCAGTTAAATATATATACATATATATATATGAAATTACTACAATATAGTCACTCAAAAAGTTAGGTACAAAATTTGAATCTTCTTCTCCACTTGACCCATCCAGAAACAAATAACAATGTTTTCAGTTTAAGAAGTCTGGCTTCCTCTCCTGCCTGTTAGAAATTAATACACCCACACAAAGCAGTACTTTTTCCTCTCACAGCTCTCTCTATTATTATGAATAATGAACTTACATTTCATTGCCATATCCTTGACAATCTCCTTCATCGTTTTTGAAAAGGGGTTATTTCAGTTGCAGAGTGCTTAGAGTAGTACTTATATTTTTGTTTTGTCCTGCTTCAGTCAGTTGTCTTGAGATAGATGATCCAAACATAAAGCAGGTACCATGAAAGTACAGCTGATGCACTATAAATCTGCACACCTAACTGTGATTAATAGAGATAAGTGTTTTAACCAGTGATTGTACAAAAGATGATGGTGAAGAGGAAGAGAAAGAGATCCAAGAAACCATAGTGAAGAATAAATCGTCCTGACAGAAGTGGCAATAAATATATATAAAAATGTTACTTATCTGTATAAGATAAATGGCGGGTCAACAGTAGAAAATGCCATTTGCAATAGTGAAAAACAGGACAGTCCTTTCTTACCAGCGAGCAAGTGCAGAGTGTCTTTGGACGAAAAAAGTACAGAAAGTACCTGAAAACACTGGACTGTTTCCTCAGATAAGTACCTTCCTTTTCCCAACCCTCATTCTCCCAGCAGGGAGGCTGAAGGAGTAACAGCAGTTGGGGAGCAAGAGTGCTCTCTTAAAAATAAATTGTCAGGTGCAAGTCTCTGGATGCATTGAGAAATAACTAGGGCCATATCCTGCATATGGAATCTTCTCAGGGTCTTTCAGCCCAAGTTGCATGGAAGACTACCACTGCTACATGGGCCTTTGGTTCTGGTCATTCAGCCTGAGTCTGCAGCTGGTGCGCTCAATTGGAAAGTTCTCCCTAGGAACGGTAAGGAAGAAACCCATGGAGAGACTCTCCTTTAGCTGACTTGCCTTTTTTGCTCAGCTCAGCCCTGGCCCTGCAAGACCTCATCATCACAGGTGTGGGTGGTGACCTCTGTGATGGCTGGTTCCCTAACACAAAGAGACTGAAAACCTTCACTGAATCACTCTTTAATAACAGATGCAACAAAATCTGCTACTGAACTAAAGATCCAGTAAAAAGGAACATTTCTTATCTAAGTAAAAAGGATTACTACTTTAAAAAACACTGCGGTGTATCATGTAATAAGCAAATCATCAAGCTTGTAAGTTTATCTTCTGTTTGTGAAATTCAGCCCAAGAGAAAATTAAATGTCATGGATCACTCCAAGTTTAAGAAAAAAGTGACTTAGGGGGTTTTTTAAAGGTCTGAAGGAGGAGTTTAATGACTGACCTCCACATGCCAGTGAAAAGAGTACTGGACTATTTTGATGACTATCTGCACAGAGGAAACTGAAACAGTTTCTGCCTCTCACCTGTCTTCTCATGTATATCCATCCAACAAAAAAGAGAGAGCTATCACTCTCCCAGAGCACCAAAATATCCTTTCAGAAACTTACCAAATAGCATTTCATCAAAGCACATAATGGTAACTTAGAGAAGCTACCATGAAACTAGATAACCTTTCAAATCCATTTATCAAAGTAGTTACATTTCTCATTTCAAAGCAAGTGGCAGATAATAAATATAGATCAAAGGAAGGCTGTCAGTATATAAAATATTGTATTAAATGAAAAATTGATTCACAAAATAGCATTATATATTTTATAGCCTCTTCAAGCTCCTCTTATTTATAAACTAAGCTTTGTTTTTTAAGTTGAATTTTAACAGCTATCATAACTCATAGCTATAACCCTGGGGGAAAAAAATCTCCGCAGATTAAAAATTCTATAGTGACTAAAGATGGTTCCAATTACAGTCCAGAAGTGAGATGTGAATTCTTTCAGATTCCAAGGACATCTAAAATGAGATTTCAGTTTGGAAGTACAAACAAATGCTTTCATTAAGCAAATTCATGCTAGAAACCAGACTCAGTAAATGCCTCCAACCATTCAGCTGAGCACAGACAGACATTTCAGATTTCTTTTTCTGAGGTTCAAGAGAAAGAACGGCAACTTCCCATCAGGCAAGAGGCATTCCTGGAACTTCAGGCTGTGTGGCTGGGCAAAGCCACGGCTCTGGGCTTTGGCTGCAGATTGTGCCACTCGGCAGGACACTGTTACATGGCAGGTGTGACTGGTAACCAGCTCCTTCACAGCAACACTGGGTCTTTGTTTCTTCATTTTACTATCTCAGGCCACATAGGTGGTCTCCTTCACAACTGCCTGTGACAGGGTCATCAAGTGAAAATGTCAAAGACAAGTCCTGTCAATATGGGAGACAAAAGCCCTTGCTGTGGGGAGCAGTGAAGTCAGATGGACAAAGCTCATGCTGAGCATCCAAGACTTGAGAGATGTGTAGATGGAGCCAACACTCGTGCTCCTGGGACAAAATAAACAGTGCTGTCAACAACCCTTCATACCCAGCCTGCATTGCAATCCTTTGCAATCCACAAGAAGTGACAGTGACAACATAAGGTGTTACTTTCATCTTCCCCAGCTAGTTTTAGCCATGTGGTCCCTTCATGCACTTCAGTTTTCTCTTTGAACCTGAGAGGAAATATGGATTTTCTAGAGAGTTGAAGTCTGCCTTTTAACAAAAATTTGCTCATTATTGCAGATTTCATAATGTACCTTGTCACTGCTGGCTATTTGATCCCTTCCATTCCTGTAATAAAAATGGAAAAGTTGCCTTGAAAAGGTGGAAACTGAAGGAGGGATGCTGCATCCCCTAGTATCTTGAGGATGTTTGACTGTCAAATTAACACAGAGTTTATTTGATAATGTATCATTATTTTAATAGACTTCAAAATGTCAAATGTCACTTTTTCACTTAATTTTTCAGGGTAACTCACTCCTTGAACACCAGTATATTACAGAGAAAATATGATGTGTTCCATCCATTCAAAAGTTTATGCCTGAAATTTTGTTAGAGTTTATTTGTAATGCATGGAGGGAAATCCTGGCTTCTGATCTGGAAACAAAAAATACTAAAACTGCATACAAAACTGCATGGAAATTCTATAGCTTGTCAGATCTAAATGCAAATGTACCATTTCTACAGATCCTGGCACTTTCTCCTGCATCTGAAAGGTTCAGTCAGGAAAACATATATTAGGAACAGTTCAAATAGAAAATATTAATAAAGCAAAGCCAGGGAACAGGAGAAAATGTGCATGTATTTGTGAAGTAAATGACAATTTGCTCCCTGGAATACCATGAGAAAAACAGGGAAAAAAATAAGAATCCTTTGGGGTTAGTTACTCAGTCCTTGTGCTAGCAAAATGCTGCATAAAGTCATGTTAATTTGCCTGTGTTCTCTGCGGGGGTTTACAAGTTTGAAAAGAAGGTGTGGCACTGAGAGATTAAACCTACATTTTCCCTTCTTCTGCATCATTCCTGAACAAGAAACTGCTGCATGTTTAGGAGTCAGTGGTCCACATGACAGCTAACCTGCATAGGAGCAAGTCTGTGATGTGCTGTCCTGCACATCCAGAATGGCCCTCTGGCCTCCGTGGTACTGCACAGCACCCCTGGCCACAGGATAACTACCAGATGAAAGAATCAAAGAATGGTTTGGTTTGGAAGAGACCTTACAGATCATTTCGTTCCAACCCCCCCTGCCCCAGGCAGGGACACCTTCCACTAGATCAGGTTGCTCAGAGCCTGGCCTTGAACACTTCCAGGAATCTGGCACCCATAAGTTCTCTGGGTACTTGTGCCGGTGTCTCACTACCCTCATAGTGAAGAATTTCTTGCTAATATCTAATCTAAATCTGCCCTATTTCAGTTTGAAGCCAGTACATGCCCTTGTAAAAGTCGCTCTCCAGCCCTCTTTGAGGTACTGAGAGGTGCTCTAAGGACTCTAGGGAGCCTTCTCTTCTCTGGGCTGAACAACCCCAGCTCTCTCGACCTGTTTTCACAGGAGAGGTGCTCCAGCCCTTTGATCATCTCTGTGGCCCCCCTTTCATTGCAACTAAGGAGCCTGGTAACAGATCACATATGGTGCTGGCACTGGCACCACCTGAATTCCCGGCCTTGCCTTTTCTAAAAGTGCATCAAGAAATTCTCATGAGATCATGCTGTAGGAACAAAGTGTTTTGTTCTTAAAAGGAAATTATATATTAGCTTGAATGACCAAAAGGGAGGGCTTGTCTCTCTTCCGTTCTGCTCCAGGCAGTGCTGGGAGAAAATCTACCTGAGCTCCTTCAGATGCTCCATAAACTTCATATGTCCAGAATCTGAAGGGAAATAAGATTTACTGGCCATCTATACTCCAATTGTTACTTTGTTTTATTCAAACAGTTCTCTCATTAAGGCGTTTGTTTTCTTATTGAGGTTTAGACAGGATCCTGCACCATCCCTCTCTTCTCTCACTTCCCCACCCCCATCAGAACAGCTTCCAGATGAACTCAATTTAACACTGTCTGGTTTAAAAAAAGTACAAAATTACTATGCCACTCCCCAAAATATCTCCGAGCATTTCTCCCAGTGATGAGTCCTCCAAAATTAACACTCTAACATTGCATTAAAGACGGGAGTATGAGCTAACTGCCTCCTCCATTCACTCTGACAGGAAGGCAATGCTCAAGCTGTCTATTTGAAGAAGGCACAGTCAGTTTACTGACAGGATAACTGAACAAAGCTTCCATTTGCATCCCATTACAGGTGCTGTGCTGACATCTAAAAATTAACTCTTTCTGTTTCCTTCAATTGTAATCACTCTGTTAAGGACAGCAGTAAAAAATATATGGCTCCCAAATAAAGCACCCTGTATCATTTTAGATAGATAATGAATCATGGACAGGGCATAATATGTTTTATATGATGTTCAATAGTAAATTAAGTAATCATTTAAAAACATCAGTGCACATTAAATCCAGTTCTTAGCTTCTTAGAAAATGAATCTCAGTACCACCAAATGCAACTGTTGGGATACCTATCGCTGCTAGCAAGGCTAAAGCTGGGTTTACCCTTTATCTGTATCTAATTCTTTTTCTTAAGAGCAGCTATGAATGGTGATTTTAATTAAGGCTGCCTGTTCATTATCCCAATTCTTCTTAATTTTGCTAAATTTTAGCCCCTGGTTAATAATTGTAAAAAGGACAATAATCAGTCTGGTACATCCTAATTTAAAAGTGCTTGAGCTTGCATTTTTAATCTACTTTCACTCATCATGATCTTGAGCAGGTAAAGCCAAAACTCTGCACAGGCACTGTATACTTCAATTACACAATTGCCTGATTCAGAAAGTCTTGACAGAATATTTTTAATATTATTAGCCCAAGGCTATAAAAGTAGATAATATCAAAACTGCAAAGGAGTACAGATTTCTTGACTCCAATGTCATGACTCATCCACTAATATTTTTTTATTACATAGGGTTTTAATGCAGATTCTGTTCTTCTGATATTCTATAATACTGAATTGAAACACTGGTTACTATTTTATGTCAGATGATTACAGAGTAAATCCCCTAACTGTAAGCAAATGGAACAGTTACTCACTGATGGTAGTGTGGAATATTACAGAGAACTTTCAGTTCAGCTCCAAAACTGCACTTTACTAAGGTAATGTGCTCAATACTGTGACTGGATCATCAACCACACAAGGTGAAATAACAGAAAACTATACTTAAAATTTAATAAATTAAAATAGTAGTTAGGTACAACAGTGACAGGCTCCAGAGGAAAGGAAAATAAAATCTCTTTACTGTTACTCAGAGTACATTCCCACACTTTCTATTTTCTCTTGCAACTTGCATAGAAAACCTTATTTCCTCCTCACATGTTCAGAATATGATGCACTGAGATTTTTATATCATTACCCAGTCTGGTGGATCTATTAACCAGAAACTCCTTCCAAATTTCTCCTACCAATTTACTATCTGAAACAGAGACAGAAAACATTAATATCAGGCTAAAAAAAAATATCAGTAATGTCAACATTTTGAAGCAAAACTGCTTACGTTAAAATCATTACCAAGAGAAATTGGTGCACTGACACTAAACATTCTAAAGCCACATTCATTCTTCTAGGAGATAAAGCTATATATAGTAATCATTTTTCAGAAGTACGTGCACACTCAAGAGCAAGCCTGTTTTTCTATTAGCATAACAAATGTAGCCAAAAAGATTCTAGATGGAAAAGTGCAGCAGCATCTGGGAGTTTGGTGGGGCTGATCTGCTTATACACAAGTCACTAGAACAGCAGTGTGAGTACATGCCCATTCATTTCTCAGGTAATTTTGTTATTTACATGTCTGTTCCAGTGATATGAATTATTTATGCTTCATCCATAGTTTGTTATAGCAATTGTTAAATAAACATGTGAAATGTTTTAATACACAGAATAGGAACGTGACTAATGTTCAAAGGAAAAACAGGTTTGAGAACATCAGATTGATTTTGCAGCCACTGAAATAGGATTATAGTATCCAGAAATCTGCATGCAGATTCAACATGCAGAAAGACGCACAAACACGTGTATAATCTACATTTACATCCATGCAAACAGGCTTGCTTCATAATTACCTGCAAAGAGATAAGACATAGAGTTACTATGATGTCTTAACTTTATTTTACAAGCAATAATCTTTGAGTATACAAGCACTGGTGTATGATGAATACATGCTTACATAGATCCAGACGATCATTCCTGCTTTAAAACATTAGGTCAGGATAGCTGGTAGATCAAGTTGACCTAAATCCATGAAAAACTTGTCCATAGATCTCAAAGCACTGTATAAAGATGGCTACGTATTATTGCAGTTCGCAGATACGCAGAAAATACACCTAAGCTCATGCAGGGAGCTTCTAGTCTTTAATTACATGCAACTAATCATGCAATCTTGCATGCAACAACCCTAAATGAGAAAAAATAATAGAATCAGAAAATCATTTAGTTTGGAAAAGACCTCTAACATCATTGAGTCCAACCATTAACTCTGCAAAGTCCTATTACTTACCCATATTTTTAAGTGCCATGTCTACAAGACTTTTACATACCTCCAGGAATGGTGATTATACCACTTCCCTAGGCAGCCTGTGCTTGTCAACCCTTTCAGTGAAGAAAATTTTCCTGATATCCAATCTAAACCCTTTCTTGCACAGCTTGAGCCCATTTCTTCTTTTCCTATTGCTTGCTTACTTGGGAGAAGAGACTAACAGCTATCCAGCTGTCAGGGTACGGGCAGTCGAATATCAGAAGTGTAGAAAAGATCGTAAAGAGAAGAAAAAATCCAAACCTGAACCATCATTGTGGATTGAAGGCAGCCCGCCCGTTGAGTGAAGAGAGAGTTGAAAGTTTTAAAATTTGCAGTTAGTTAGTAGTTCTCTGTATTAGAGTAGTTATAATTAC
>JAWWMO010000043.1:60632203-60670627 GCA_035047845.1 Dendrocincla fuliginosa
CCGCCCGGCCCCGCGCCCTGCCCGCGGCAGCGATGTCCGACAAGGAGTTCATGTGGGCCCTCAAGAACGGCGACCTGGACGAGGTGAAGGACTACGTGGCCAAGGTAGGCGGGTGGCCGCGGCGGTCCGGAGTGTGCGAGGCGGCGCTGCGGGCAGAGGAGGGAGGGATGTGCGCGGAGCCCCCCCCGGGTGGGGCCCGGGCGGCCGGAGAGGCGCTCGGTGAGCCCGGTGCGCTGCCTCCCCCGCCTCGGGGCCTCTCGCTTCCTGGGCTTCCTCCTTCCCCCCCTGTCCCCGGCCGTGCTGGCGGAGCTCTTCTGTGTCAGTACGTGAAACTTAAATGGATTGGCAGGCGCAATCCGGCCCTGCCTCGCTGATCTTATGCGTATTTGTGGCCTCTCTTTGGTGCCTCAGGGCTCGTCCTTAATAGGGTGGTGCTAAGCTACCGGGTGTGTTGAGACTTAATTCATTAACCTTTTGTGAATTGTTTTGGTATCTGGTTAGGGCGAGTGGTGCAGGAAGCGTAGTCACCCGTGCAGCGGGTGAAAAGTGTTCAGGTACAATGCAGCGCTTGGAGCCTGAGTTCTGTCCTCATTTGCCTCCGGTTGTCAGCGAGGTTTGTGGGAAAATACATGTACATAAAGGTAGGATTCTGCTTCGATGGATCCTTACTGTTCAGGAAACTGTTACATCAGAGCAGAGGTTTGCATGTAATTTAGCTGTAATTGCTTATATCTCTGAACAAGTTAATGATCGTCTTTGGGAGCTTGACACATGCTGACACAACTTGCTGGGGTGATTTGAGTTCTTTCTACTCCAGTTGGCAACTTTGAAACTTGTAGCGCTCTTGGCAAAAATAAATGTGTGCAAGTACTTCCAGCTGCTTTAGTGCAAAGTCCAACAGCTTAGCTTCAATAGTCTCCTCTGACAGTTTCAGCTAAGCTACTGGACTTTGCATCAAAGTGGCTGTGCACTCACATGCTGTCTGTAAAGTGTTGGAGGCAATAACTGGGAATAATGTAATTATGCCACTTCAGCTGCTTGTTAAGAGTTGTGTACAATGTCTTGTGTAATAGACACATCAACGTATTATCCAAGTTTAATTTCTTCTCAGATCTGGGAACTTGCAGAGTCTGTCAGCAGCAGATTTGAATTCTTCCTACAGCTTTTAAAGGAATTCCATGTATATCTGGAAAATTCACTGCACATTAGTAATTATTGGATCCTTTTGTATCTGTTGGTGAGGCAAAAGGTTTGGCAGTAAGAGTCTTGATTCAGTTTATGTCAACAGGATCACTGCAGTACGAATTGGAGAGCTTTTTTTTTATATTCCCACTCTTCCTGAGTGGCATTGCAACTCATGTAGGAAATGGATTTATGTGATCACTCTTCATCTGCTTCAGTGCAAAGTCAAATACTTGGTTCCATCTGCTACTGAAAGAGGCTTGAGCCAGCCTGGGTGGTGCTGTAGTAAAGAGGCTGGAGGGCATCATCTAACTGCACTAATGAGGCAGAAATCCTTAAAAGAGATATACTGATGGTGGTTAGATGATTAGAGGAAAAGAAACCTGCAAGTCTTGAATAATCTTCCATTTTAGATTTGTTTCTAATGTAGAAGGTGAATAAATTGTGGGAACTTTGTGATCTAATCTTGTTCATACTTTTCTCCCACATGCAAATATGTTTCCTATCATTAGTTGTTAAACATTCTACTTGACAGTAACACAAGAAGTCAAACGTTTTCAGTCCTTTCTGTTTTCTTGACAGATTGTGGGCTGTTAAACTCTTAGACTGGTTTCGTATGAAAACAAAGCTTATTCGAACGAGTTTTGACTGTTCCTTGTCCTAATGGTTTGTTAATTTCTTTGGCTAGTGTTTTGTAAAAGGAGTGCAGATAGGTGAGTTTTGTGAAACTGAATGAAATGGAGGGAGGTACCTTCAGGGAAGAAAAGAATGAGCTTAATGTTTTACTGCACAACAGGAAATGTACATTAAGGAGGGGCAAGAGCACTCTATAAATCCTCCGAATGTAGGAGAAGCCTCAGCTGGAACTTCACATTCTTGGTTCCAAAATTAATGAAGTATGTGAGGGCAAATCATGCTTTAGTAGTTAGAGTTCTCAGGAAAATTTCTGTTCTGTGCTGCATGTTCTTTTTTTACTTTATTCCTTATCAGTTATATGGCTTCTTCTCCCTGCTGCTTTCCTGTTCTAAGTATGATTTAGTGTTCAGGAATTTTACTTTTATAAACTTTGCAGTAGCAGAAATTTCCTCTCCCTGTAATGGAGGAGGCAGTCATATATCTTACAGGCTGCATCTTCATAAAATCTTTTCTCCTCTGTCTTCCTGAAACTTTTATTTCCCAACTTCTCATTTGTTTTGTTTCTTATTCTAGTCTTGTTTCCTCATTATTTGATTGGGAACAATACAGCTTTTAATTATAAACTTGCAGTTTTGCTGCCAATTACCACATAAGGGGTTTGGCCTCTGAATCTTTTTCCCATGTGAATGGCAGGGCTTGAAATGCTAACTGGGCACTTTAAAAATAATAGTATAAATGGGTGTTATCATTGAACTGTTAATAAGTCATGACTCTGCTTCACTTGTGTGTAATAAGCTGTGGAGGTTCTGTCTTTGGAGTCATTAGTATCTCTTTTTTTTTCCATCGGAGGTTTGGTTAGTACATACCAAGAGAAAAGTATCCTACTGACTCTCAGACTTTGATTCAAACAGCAGGTGAAAGTTAAAGTATAATATGAAAACCTTTATTTTCAATGACATGTCTTATCTTTAAGTAGAGAATGTTTCTGTCCCTTCAGCAGTTCTTGGACAAAGAAAGGATACAGCAACAGAAGCAAGGGTCTCTGTTTGCATTTTATATATTTCTATGTAAAGGGGTGTTGCATTCTCCTGAAGATGCTTTCTTCAGAAAAAAATCTTTCACCGAAACCATAGTTCTGAGGGGTGTCAATGAAACAGACAAGTGCCAAAGATACTGCTTTGTTGCTTAGCAAAAGAGATCTTAATGCTGCCAGTCTGTGCCTTTGGAAGACATTTTTGGCTTCTATTTGATAAAATTATGAAACATTATTTTTATAGTTTGAATAGTCTTATAGGACTTCCTACTCTTCTGTAAGAAACATCTTATTAGCATCTACATTTCTCAACTTGTAACTGCCAACTTTTTCCTTATGGTAAATGTTAATTTCTCCTGAAATACTGTAGCTGGTGTGTTATGCCAGCAGTTAAGTATGGTGTCAGCTATTTTTATGGTGACTAGATGAAAAAGTAGTTTTTACTGTTTGCTGTCTTTGATGTCCTCTTGAATATAGCCAGCATATGTTGGCTTCAGAGGTGTCTTTGCAGGAATCTAAGGGATTGAAGGAATTCTGCACACTTCCCACGTACATCCACTCAAATTTTTAAAATTCCTCAAGAAAACAGAAGCTTTCATGGGAACAGATGAATCAAGTGTGCAGTTTAATGGGCGAGGAGGACTCACACAGGTTAGACAGATTTCCTTCTCTCAAGGGAGCGAATGATTTAAGAAGTACTAGTTAGAAGAAGAGCAGGTTATGTTAAGTCTATAGAATTTATTAACATGAATGGTGTTTGCGCTTTTTCCTTTACTTTAGCCTTCTTCCCCAGTGGAATTAAACTGCAAGTTGCTTTAAAAGACTTCTCTATCAGCACATGCATGTAACATTTCCAGTCAGCAGCAGATTGCTCAGGCTAAGTACAGTTTCTGATTGTTCACTAGGAACAAAGTTTTTGGCAAGATAAACTTAGATTTGTAGGAAAGGAGCTTCAGTAAATGTTCTAAAGTAATTTCATCCCCTGTAGCTTAACTGAGAACTCCTTCACTTCATGAGCTGCTTTAATCCCCTACATCATTTCTTAAACCTACCACTGCTTACAGTTATGTTTGGTAAATCAACTAACCTAATACCATAAGAAGATGATAGGACAGTCAACCAAACTGGAAGCACCAGATTTTTACTCCTGAGGGGACTGGGAGGTTGAAGTGATGATAGGCTGTGAAACGGATGTTTTTAGAAAGCATGTATATGCTGTACTGGCCTAGTAGGTATTTCTGGTGTAGATTCTTGTTTTTTAAATAACTAAGCAAACCAACCCAAGCTCCTAGAGGGCCTTCTAGGAAACAGCAACCACCTATGTATTCTTGACAAAACTGTGATGCTCCAGTCTTGCAGTTCTTTGGGATATAGAGAAGTTTTAATACATCTTGAGAAATGCAGAAAACTTGGCTACTTCAAAACTAGCTAGAGGCTAAAATAACAGGTTCGTTTAGAAATGCCCTTTTGAAATAGAGGTAGCAGTCAGAGTTACAGTAAAGCTGTAAGTGTTGTGAAAAAGAGAAGAAATAAATACCTTTTAACTTCTGAGGGCTACACTGTTCTTTTGCGTATCTACTCAAATGACTTCCACCTTCAGTTACAAACTAAATGAAAACAAACATTTAAGTTGTTACTATATACGGGTGCATTGCTTGAGTTAGGGATTAAGCATAACATGGATGCATGAAAATTTACCTTCTCTCATGTTGAATGCTGAAGTGCAATTTATCATTATGGTTACTATGATACCTGGATTACTTCTGGTTAGGCAGCAGATTTCTTGCTCTTAAGTGACAGCCTGAAAGCATGTGGGGTTTACAGCGCGGGGTATCTGTGCCTCAGTATTTTGTCCAGGAGCATATCAGGACTAGTCCTGATCTCTGTATTGTAACTCCTCAGTGTTATGCCAATACTTGTACTATGTGGATTTGTCTTTATCTGGAGATTCTAGGCCTTCTGTTATTTTCCACTTTCCAGACTTGTACTGTTGAGTCTGCAGGAGTGTGAATGCTAAAGATGCAGGGTTTTTTTTTACTGGTTAGTTCTAATTAAACTTGGTGTTAGTTTACATTTTGTGAATTTGAACATGATGACCTAAATCTTTCTTTTATGGGACAAGACAGTTGTGTGCTACTGTAACCTGCTGTTAGCAGATTCCATGTTCATGGGAGAGTTCTTGTAACTAAAATCCTATGAATGCACTAGAAAAACACAGAACTGCCACCACTCTTTAGTAGTGTGTACAAAAATGAAAGAGGTTGTTAAAAAACATATTTTCAGGAGTGCTCATTAATTTCTCCAGTTTGATCTGAAAGGGTCTGAGCATGGCAAAGAATTGCTCACAAATATTAATAGATTGTGCATCAGTTCTTCATGTAGTTTACAGCAACAGCATGGAGCAACAAACTTTCCTGAAAACCTGGCACTGTGGTGAAATGTGTGACTCACTGACTGAATGAACATCTCAGGATTCTCAAATCTGTCCATTTTGTGAAGGTACAGATATAACTGAATCTTAAGCCATTTCAATCTGAAATGTACATGGAGTTCACCCCAGCTGTGATGATTTAACTGATCATGAATCTGTAACTACTAAATGTACTTTTTTTTTTTTTCCCCCTGAGATATTGATGTCAGGCCTGTGATGATTTTGTTCATCAGGTTGGTTTCTGTGCTCTGAAACTCCTGGTGGCTTTAAGTCTGAGTGACTCATGTTTGACTTTTTTACATTTAGAAAAAACCCCGCATTAAATACTTCCTTATTTCTTTCTGTCTGGGCCGTTCTTATTATGCTGTCTTGTCCTGTGTCTAACTGATGTTTGCTGCAAAAACTAGAGAGTTATTAAAATCAGATTTTAATAAAACATGGAATTTCAAATTTATTTTTTTTTGCTGATGTACTAATGTATTCCATTCCCTAAATTGAAACCATATCTACAGTAAATATACCCTATTTTGTCTGAGTTTGTGATATATAGCATATGCATTCCGAAGTATGACAGTCAAAGTTAGGAATAGGTTATGAATAACAAGCAGAGAATGCAAGAGTGTAAGGAAAATATTTACGTCTAATGCTTCTTTTCTTCCCAACCTCCCTTATTCTAACCACAGTTTTCCTTCTTGCATCAGTTTTATCTTTAATAAATCTTTGTTTTTAAAGCCTAGTTCTTGTCTTCCAAATCATTTAGATAATTTTGACTTCAATGGGACAGCATCCAGAAGATGAGCTAGGCTTTCTAAAAGTTCAAGTGGTTTGTATCTGTATCCACTTGGAATAACATGTGAAAAGTTGTGTTAGTTGTGAAGATTGTGCATTGAATGTTGACTTGGGTGTAGTGGGATTGGGGAGTCATGCAGGACAACATAAGTAAAAGTACTGAATGAGTGGATCTTGCAGCAGTGTCAAAATGCGTAAGTAAGGATTCCTTTGGATAGTTGACAATAGACCAAGCAACTTCCATATCCTTTTCCTGGAGGATCATAATGTTAGTTGTTAAGGTATCAGCACCTGAAGGCCAAATATTCTAGTCAAATTCAAGGAGAACATAGTGGATTCAGAAATGCGGGGTTCTCATGTCCAAGAATTTCTGAGGCTGATCAAAGAAGAAGAAAATTAAGAAAAATGCAGAAAACCAGGGGATTTATACAGCTGTGTTGCTTAAGTCACATATACATTTTTATATGCATCCTAAGCTGAGTTTAGCAGATTTTTTTAATGACTTTATGCTTATTTGAACTTCTGAGTATGCCCCTGGACCAGAGTCTAAACAAAGTTACTTCTTTGGATCTGATTGGCACACTTACCAAGTTGAAGGTTTGTGTTAAGTTACTCTTAATTTCTTATCCCCATAGCAAAATGAATTTTGAATTTATCAGCCAATACAATTCTGTGGAAAGAGGCAGTTGTCACTTTTGTAGGCAGATCTGCTATTATGAGGACAAAAGCATTAGCTGGAATTAATAAGTGCTAATAACTGACCAGTTGGTTATACAACAATTGTTTGTCTTACAAGTTGCACTTTCAGCAGTTTTGAACAATTAGATGTTTTTCTCCTTTGGCTCGTTACGAGTAGGGGAAGGTACAAATCAGCGCAGCTGATATTAAAATGAACTTGAAACCTTCATTGGATGCTGGATATGATATTGGCTTTTTTTTGTCGTAGACTTATGTTAAATACTATGTTGATTGTGACCAGTGATGGCAAATTCAACAATCCCAGGCCAGAGATGGAGGGGGAAGGAAGAGATTCCTATAAATGTTTAAGGACTAATATCTATAGTGTTGCTCTCTTGACTTGGAATTCAATCAGTATTAAAAAATCCCATTGAACAAGCTACAGTTCTTGTCTTAATTCCATCTTTGACAGGAAAGTACTTGTGTGTGTTTCATGGTGGCATTTTTTCCTCTCTTTTTAATAAAGACAAGAATAGCAAATAACTTGATGTTATCCTGAAAGCAATTGAAATCCTGATGAGGGAGAGTAAAAAGGGAAATTAAAACACAGTCTTGAAAACTTGTAATGCACATGAATATGGCTTTGAAGTAGCTTGGGTTTTGGTGCTTTTAGCACTTTGCCCATTTTTACAGTCTTTATTAATATTTCGTATGCAATGTAATTCAGTACAGATACATAATATGCCAAGGGTTATTGCATTTCTCCAAAGAAAGAATTTGAGTCTTTCTGGCTGCATCAAGAATTAAAGCATGCTCTGCAGTTTTGTCTTTTCATATATATATTACTGCCTTCCTCATTGGTTACAGACCAGAAGGGAACTCGTGCAATCATTTTACTTAGCCTTTGGCTACACTTTGAAAATCAAATGAGTAATTGCTAATAAGCGGAAAAGACCAAAACACCACTAGAAAGGTATTCTGGTGATTTCCCTGTCATACTTCCAGTCAAAGTTCAAAGAATGTTCTAAAGCATATCTAATTACAGACTCAGTTTTTAAAACAAAATTGTGTTTCTAGTTTCTTATGAGCTAAGATCAAGTCTTGATAATTATAGTTGAATGGCACTTTCATTTCCCAAACTCTAGTAATTTATGAATGTGTTTTTTAACACACTTGTGACCTATAAATTCGTGATTAGCTTTAAGCAGGAAAGATGAGCTGGAAGGCCATTTGAGACAACAGTTAGAGGTCTGTCCATAGAGCAATTACCACCAACATCTATCATTTAAACTGATTTGTTAATTATACTATGAATGCAAATGCCATGGGCAGTAAATGATTAAAAAGTATTTTTATTTGTTCAGAAGTACTTCCAGTACCTGATTCAGGTAATGCAATTGGAAGGAGAAGGTTTAGAGTCCTTAAATTAAAAAGACAGGTCAGGAAAGTTCTGTGAGGTGAGATGTGCATTTCTGTGTATGCCTTGTATTAAAAAAAAAAATAAATGAAATAAATCACAGAATCCTTTGTATTCAAGCGAGGCATGTGAGAGAATCTTTATTTTTTTGACTGCTGACTTTTTAATAAGTAATACTTCTAACTCTTACTTGGTTAACATAATGGATATTTAGCATGGTTTTAAAAACTGGAATTTGGCTTGTGATAAAGTGGTTATTGTCTGTTATTTAAATTTATCTTGGATATAGTGACAGTAAATATATTTAATTTCAAACTGCGTTCCTCTAATTAGAGTACAACATGAGGTACAGTCTTTAGTTCCATTCCTGTGACAAGTAAGTACACTGTATTTACTAAAGTGTTTTCAGCCAGTAATTCCTGGTGAAATCTGGAGAAAACAGCTGAACTTTCCTAGGTGTATTATTTAAAATTTAAAAATGCAATATCAATATCTGTAAGTTTTAATGAGAGCATTGCAGTGAGACTGAATATTCCAAGTGCATGTAATCGGTGTAGGGAGCCATTCTGTAGGTGTTAATGCATTTTTTTTAAGTCTGTACTGCTTAGAAAGCAGAGTTTATTTTATGGATGTAAAAATAGCTTTTCTGATCAAGTTTGTTCCATCCATATTTTGTTTTTGCATGGTTCCAATTCCAATTTTCCAATGATTCCATGCTTCAGCATGTCAACAAAACTCTGTGTTAAGGCACAAAACTTCTGGAACTCATTAATGCTGCTTTTGATAGTTCATATCTTTTTATGCATTGCAGCATGAAGGAAATGTAAATTCAATGTGCACAGGAAAATAATGTCTGTTAATCTTATAGGAAAACCTATTTAGAAGCTAAGCTTCATTGCTTTGGATTTGACAGAATACTTGATTTTGCCTTGGACATATCCTTTGTTCAGATTTTAGAGAAATAATTCCTCTTTATGATGCTAAGCCCCAATTATAGCATTGGAATTCAATATTTTTTCAACTAAAGCAGTAATCTTTAGGAGATACACTCATCTTCCTCTTTATTCTCTCGTATCTTCCTGATAGAGTACAACCTTAACTTTGAGAACTCATATTTATTATTGTTGTGGGGGTTTTTAAATTACTGTGTCTTTAGATCATGCCGAGAATTCAAAATACCAAGCTGGCACCTATTGAAACTGAAACTCAGTAGCTGGTACTGAGTGTTTGCCTCAAAGGAGAACACCCACTTCCTGTGCATTATTTAGACAAACCTGTACTGAAGTGTTTAATACCGATGTTGATGTGGGGCTCTTAGAGAAATTGAAAATGTTTTAACTCAGGGACTTGATGCAGACTGGACGATAATGGCTGTTACTCTTTGCTCAGCTGGTTAACTTTTGGAGCAGTGTCTGTCATGTTAAACTTGAGTTTGTGTGGAACTGTAGGAACAGGTGTTCTGTAAATTGTTCTCTTTTGATAGTGTTGTCTTTTGTCAGTCTGCTGATGGTATAGTACTGGATTACTGAGACCTCTTATTTCTGGCATATGGTTGATGTCTCCTGTGTAGCCATCATGTGGCATCCATGTGAGCTGCAGTATTTTCTGTTCAGTATACCCTTAGAGTAGGTATTGTACAAATCACATCATCCAAAATGCAGAAGTGGTAAAACACGGTGTCTGACCAATCACTTCTGGAGAAAAAACCCCACCCTTTTAGGCCAGCTCAGTGTTTCCTGTGCAAATGGACACTGCACTGCATTCAATAGATACAGTACTTAACACATCTCTTCGGAGTGAGCATTACATTAGATTGATCTGCAGTTCCTTCAGAATTAATGGTTAAAGGCTTTTATGTTTGTGCCCCTGTATCATGCCTGACAGACAAGTCCTGGTGCTGTAATTAAAGCATTTTAACTTTAATTCCAAATTCTAACAATCTTTCTCAGCAGAGATAGCTTGGAAAGTGTCTGACCATTGGTTGTTTCAGTTCATGATCTAGAATATTTAGTGCTTTAACATTCATCAATTAAAATGGTAATCTGGACAGAGAGTCTCTTGTTAGAAGGAGTAATACCTTTGTCTGCAATCAGCTTATTCTGTCAAAACTGGATGCTGCCAATACTCTGAGCTGTTTCTGAACTAAGAGGAGCAGATTTTTAAATGAGAATTCATAGGAGCTAACCATATGCAGCTGGTCCATTCCTGTTTCATCAGTTGCTAATGCAAATAGTGAGTGTTTGCACTATTTCCTGCTCAAGTCTTACACAGATTAAAGACCTGGGGAGGGCAGAGCAGCTCTTTTCAATAACTCATGGATTTGGCACATCTTTGAAGCTGGGATTGTAGCACAAGCTTCTAGAAGCTGTAGCTAGGAAACAGTTGGTTCATTAGGGTTGTACAGAACAACTCATGTATCAGGTTTGTTTGTCTCCCAAAATGCTGATACAACTGAAGCACAGATGGCTCAGTAGTTCAGTTTATTTAGCAGTTGTTTCTGGAATTGTATGCTTTTGATTGAGACAAAGGACTTCAGATTTGATTATGGTGGATAAGCTAGATACTTGTTTACCACTAACAAAACCTGAAAAGTTTCTGAACTTGCATAGACCAAGTATTGGTGGTGTTATTAGCAGTTAAGCCTTCTACTAAAGTAGAGAATTGCAAAGTAGATGTCCATTTTAAGCATACATGGACATCCACATCTGTGTGCTGTGGTTGTAGAATTTGCTGCAAAATGCCATCTAGAGAAAGACAAACCATAACCAGAATAGATAACACCTTTTTGATAAACTGATGACAGTCTTTTAGTGGGACTGTTGTGCTGAAAGTCTTTCAATAACCTTTTTCAGATTTTTAAACACTGAAGCTCAGATGGATGTCGCAGGTAAAACTAATAGCAAATACTAGATATGGATCCAAAAAAATGATGAAAGTTTGATACCAATGTCTGCAACTTCTTCCACAGAGATTTAACTTTCTGTATTCAAGTTCCCTTCTTCACATCTGTTAACTTTAATTTGGTTTTTGATCACTATCTACAGGATTTCTTGTGGATGTTTTTGCTATTTCTGTTTGTTTCACAAGATGTGATAAGGGGGAGGTGTAAAGACAGCTTGTCCCATATATTTCCCAAAGTGTACAGGGTAGAAAGAAGACTGCCTTAGGTAAAAAAATTTAGAGGACAGGGAATAAAACACCCAGATGTGTTGAAAAGGTGTTATTAAGTATATCTTTGGGTGAACATAAAAATAATTGATAGAAAGACTTAGCTAATGCAGTTGGTCTCAGCTGTTAAAAACCAAAAAAACTTCTAGATTCCCTGAAATTCTTCAAGTGGAAAATAGTTACCCCATACAATAAATCTAGGTCACTTGCTTCAGTTCAGTTGTCCAGAGTCAACTGTAGTCCACTCAGGCTGCAGTTGGAAAAGTACTGGAATGGTCAGGATTTGCTGAAGCACCGAGCAATAGCAGCAGTAGTCTCTCTGTGGCAGGCTGAAAGAGGCCAGTTATGTTAATTTCTTTTTTGTGGACTGAAAGTAAGTAATTTTTGAAAATATAGGGGATCCAAATAAAAACTTGGATCCTGCACAAAATTTCTGCAGTTGCCATGGGAAACTGCCTACTTACAGTTACAATAATTTGATTTCTCAGCTTTGGCAGGATCTTACAGCAAGTTTTTAACTGATGAAATCTGCTTCGAAATCATAAACAATTCACAAGTTACAACATTAATCTTTTGACTTCCTTTCCTGCTCTTTGGACTTCATCCCCCTTTTGAGTTATTAGTTATTTCACCAGGTTCCACTCTTGCTTTTGGGTTCAGTATTACTGCCCATGTGAAACGGGGTCATTTTTTTTGTGAATCAGAAAATAGAGATAAGAAAACTTGAGACTAAAACTTGCTGAGCAGAAACTGTATAAAGCTGTTCCTTCTTAGGCCTTCTGTGTTGTGTCAATAGTTTTTCAATGCAACAGGTTGAGTGGAAATGTGAAATTTATTATTTTCATCTGCTCTACCTAATTCTCAGGTCTGCAGTCCTTGAAGTGCCACATGTCAAGAAGGTTTTTTTGTCTTAACTGCAAAAAAAACCATACAGAGGTCTGAATAATATTCTGCAGTGACTTATGAGCTGGTCATTTGAATTATTCTTGCTTCTAATTAATAAAACTGAATGGGAATCTGACAACAGCTTGTTAGGTGAGGGTTATGATGAAATACCCAAAAGTTTACAAAAATGGTTTTCTCATCTGACGTACTGGACTAGTGGTTCAGTTACCTTTGGATTAGTATTAAGACAGATGATGTGAGGGTCTGTCTACTGCATTGATTTCAAGCTGTGTTAGTTCAGTAATAGATGTAGATATTTAACCTTTCTTCTCAGCAGAAACTGCTTCAGGCTAGTGCTCCATTTCAGTTACCATGACAAAATATTGAGAGAAAATTGTATAACAGCTTGGAGGAAGAAATTAATTTATTCTCCCTGCTATTTAAAGGTGTTTCAAGTAGCATTAATTTTATCACTTGAAAACAATAAGTAAGTTTTTTAGGAACATCCTTAATACAGTAACTCAGCCCTAATGTCTTTTCATATTGATAGTCTCCAAGGACCTCTGAAAGGGTTAGTATGGATTTTGGTTGGCTAAATCAGTGTGTCTTGGCAAGAGTCAAAACTGCTTCTTCAAAATCAGTGCTGCTTTTTATACCCTGAGACTGTTCTTGAGGGAGGGAGGCAAAAGTCACGTGAACTACAGCAGTGCTTCAGAAGACTGGATGGGATGTTGTGGAATTATGTGACTAAAGGCCTAAAGCAGTGAGCTGTGTTGTTAAGAACTGGTATTCCATAATGTCAGATTTCTTCTACAAAGTTTGCATAAATGTGTATATTGGGTTTGTAGCTGTCTTTGTTCCAGCTTTGAGTCAGGGGTGGCAGTACGTGAATTATAGTACATTATGTATGAGTACATTAGCAGTCATAAGGTGAGAATTGGGGTTACAGAGTGGAATACGTATGGAACTGCTCCAGAGGCAGACTGAGGAGACTGAAAGAGCACTCCTTCAGGTCTTATGAGGTATCTGGGCTCTCTGCACATAAGCCCAAGGAATGTTTCAATAGTGATAACATTCCAATTGTAAGAAAACTGAGGTAGTAGCACTTGAGTTTTTCATTGGTAAAATGCAGTTTATTTTGTGTTGACTTTTTGTGTTTGTACTCTTAATATTCAATCTTAATTCTTCTCAAGTCTTCGAAGTTAATTGACAATCAGTATTTGAAGCTCCAGTTCTGTGCTTAAGCAACTGATCATAGGAAGAAGAATTCAGGGACGGAAAGCTATAAAATTCTGTTTCTATGATGGAAGATCAGATTGCCTTCTTTGTGTAGTTTCATAGAGTCATAAATGGTTTTGAGTTGGAAGGGACTTAAAAGATCATCTAGTTCCAAACCCTCTGCTATGGGCAGGGACACCTTCCACTAGGTCAGGTTGCTCAGAGGTTCATCCAAGCCAGCCTTGAATGCTTCCAGGGATGGGACATCCACAGCTTCTCTGGGCAAACTTTGCTGGAGTCTTACCATTGTCAGAGTAAAGAATTTTTTCTCAATATCTAATCTAAAGCTACTCTCTGTCAGTTTAAAGCCATTGTCCCTTTTCCTATCGCTACATGCCCATGTAAAGTCCTTCTCCTGCTTTGTTATGGCCCCCTTCAGGTACTGGAAGGTGCTCTGAGTTCTCCCTGGAGCTTTCTCTTCTCCAAGCTAAATAATCCCAAGACTCTCAGCCTGTTGTCATAGGAGAAGAGCTCCAGCCCTCTGATCGTCTTTGTTGCTCCTCTCTGGACTTGCTCCAACAGGTCCATGCCCTCATGTTGTGGGCCCCAAAGCTGGACACCGTATTCCAAGTGAGCTCTCAGGAGAGCGGAGTAGAGGGGGAGAACTGCGTCTCTTGGCCTGCTGGGCACACTGCTTTTGATACAGCCCAGGATTCATGGCTTTCTGGGCTGCAAGCACACACTGCCGACACATGTCAAGCTTCTCGTCCATGAACACCCCCAAGTCCTTCTCCCTGGGGCAGCTCTCAATCCATTCTCCGACTCAAACTGTACTTCTGCCTATTGGTGCTTGTGCTGTTTGAATACAGATGAGATGATACTGCAGCCTTTTTGAAGTAAAGAAGACTCTGGAACTTGCTTACAGCAACATGAGAGATGTTAAGAGGGGTTTTCAATGCTGCAACTTAGGTTACGGGTCACATATTTTGAGGAATCTAACCAATACTCAGAGTTACTCAGAGGGTAAAAGCAAAATGGTCCACTGGAAGGAATGTGGAAACATTGCACAAATGTGCAGAGGTGTGGCAGCTAAAGTTCAGTTGAACTGGAAATCAGCAAGGAGTCTAGAAGGCAAAGGAAGATCTGTACCTACTGCTTTATGGAGCTGCGGACCTGTTGATAAAATATGTAAAAGCTGTTTTGTCTCAGTTTTTATTGGCAGGTGAAGGGTGTACAAGGAGATGCTTTTCAAATTGTGGTGAATTTTTTTTTTATTTTGTTGGTGGTGATTTCATTTTGGTTTGGTTTTTTTTTTTGTTTGTTTGTTTTTCCTGAAGAAGATAAAGGGGAGATTTTACAGTTATCTTTCTGTATGAAGGGCAGGAAGGCTATAGAGAAGTTTGCTTAGTTGTACACAGTGAAAAAATGTAATAAACAGTTCCAGTTGAAATTCTAATTAGGTGTAAGAAAAAAACCACTTCAGTGTGAGGATGACCAAACCCTGGGAAGGGCTTACACCTTAGAGAGCTTGTGTAATCCTCTGTCCTCAGAAGTGTACGGAACTCCTGAGCAATGTGCTGAGCAGCCTGATCTGATTGGACCTACTTTGAGCAAGTGTTGGACTACATAACTTCCAGAGTTCCCTTTCAGCCTTAAATAGTCTGTGACTCTATGAGTCACTAGACTGACAAGCTTGTAGAGTTAAACTGTCCTTGTATTTTTAGATTATTAGTCAGATTTCAGGAAGCATGTTATTTGAGTTTTCCCTCATTACCAGCAGTTTATGACCCATGGATTAGATGTAAAAAACGTCATCTTGTTTTTAATGTTAGAATAAGGGCTGAAGTTTTTGTTTGGCTTACAATATTTTTAAGCTCACAGTTATTTTAGGAACTGTAGAGTGATTGTGTGTAGAAAATGGGTGTTTTTTCAGTTGCTTTTGCTCTGTTGTTTGTAAGGATTCTCAATCAAGGTGTTTACATCTTTAGTGCTAGAGGTAACTTTTGGTTTAGATGAGCCCCAGGGCTGACTAGTAAACACTAGAAAAGGCTATGAACGTACAACTGAAACAAACACAGGTTAAGGAGTAAACTTCGGCTTAAATACTTAAAATACAAGCATTTTGAGAATTCAAGTAGAATGACAAAAATGGCTTAATGTATTTCTATCTTCAGAGTACTTATCTGTTGTTTGGTGTTTGGGTTTTTTTGAGGGGTGAGCGGGTGGGGTTGTGGGTTTTTTTTTTCAGTCTTTCCAGGGATTAATGAGTCTGGAAAAATGGAGAATTTTTCTGGAGAATGATTGGAGGGGAGGGTGTGAGCTGACTGAAACTTTGAGAAAATGAAATAGTGTGTTAGGGGAAGATTAAGACTTACAAGTTCCTCCAGGCTCCCCACATACCCACTGTGGAAGTGCAAGAGTGCTAAACCCTGTTTGACAAGATGCCTAATATTTTATCCCAAGGTGTGGTTTGTCCAAGCTTGCTCTCCCTTCAGAAGACTAAAGAATACATTGTTATTAAGTGATTTCAAAGCTCAGTTTGTATATGTTCCACTTAGAACTTTCAGTCAATTAGTTTGGTTTATAAGCTAAAAATTACTTAGATTGGAGTTAAAGATTTCATTCAGCGGATATCTGTATAATTTCTGTTATGTCAAAATATGTTGTAAGATTGTATCCAAAAGCATAAATTACAGTTTACTTCTGACAATTTCATTTTATGCAGTTAAAATTAAATTGAGACATCTGATCATGGTATTTTCAATCAGAAAAGAATCTATTCAAAATACCACAATGTAAAAAAAAGATTTTACTTTTCAGTTATACCTTCATCATTGCTATTGTCTGTATCAAAGCTTACCTCATTTTTTTTTCTAAAAGACATCATGTGAAGATTAACATAGAGAGCAGATGCTAGAGAGCAGAATTTCACCTGTTTGTTTCCAAGTGTTTCTTTTGGCATAATATTTGCTTATTGTTCCAACACCTGAGGAATATAAATGCTCAAATCCTGGGATGCTTCAAACAGGAGACACTCCTTATTTCTGTGAGTTTAATTCTTAACATCTTTTGCTATAGATCTATACAATGAGGTTGGTTGTAAATATTTCTGATGAACTCTCTCACTTATCTATTTTAATTTTTCAAAACAAATAATATAACCAGCATGAACAATTGCCTGTGGGGAAGATAGTAAACTATGAAGTGTTTGGAAGTAGTATTCCAAATATGCAGCAAGATAGTCAAAATATCTCCTTCATAGGACTTACACGTTTCTTTGTAGGAAGAGGATTTTTCACTATTCCTTTTTCCCACTCAGACAATAACAATAAAGCTGTTAATATATTTAAAATGTTAGAATTATCTAATACTGTGTAAGAATGGCCATCCTTTGTATGTGAAGGAATAGAAGTAATGCAACAGACTACATGGTGAATTAGTCTTTTCCCAGCATAATGAAGACAGAAATTACACAGTGGTGTAGCTCCTGTAAGGTGCTTCCCTGCGCTCCAAGGACATCTAACTGCATGGAATCTGATTTCCTTCATGGAAACTGAAATGAAAGGAATGCATGAAGTGAGGATATGAAGTTATTTTTGCATGGTAGGATAAGCACAGATGGGGATATGGAGTTGTTTCTAAATCTAAAGGAGCATTTTAATGCCACCAGTATTACAGACACTGCTCTACTAATACAGTTAACCTATGGAACAGGATTTAATGAGGCCACAGTTTTCAGTTTCTCTTGCTGTGGTAGAACTGCAGTGTAAATCCCAGCTATGAATTTCTGGTGTTTTCAGCTGCCAAGTCATGGAACAGATGAAGGAGCAGATTTGTCTGGGAAGAAGAAAATGATCAAATTAATTCTCAGACTGATTAGTTCTCTCATTGGATTCATTGTTCAACCACAAATTCTGGTGCAGGGGTGGAAAGGATCAAACTGTGGCAGGGAATAGTGAAGCTGTAGCTGCCACACAGGAGAAAATTGGTGCTAAACTGTTGGATGAGCTGTGGTATGACTAGCATGGCAGTAATATGCTAGAGCAACACTGGTGACTGACAAACCACAGTGCTGGCTCAGGTTTGCCTTCAGCGAGTGCACCACTGAAAAACAAGCCCGTGATTGAAGCACATGAGTGTTTCAGTTTAGCTCATTTGACTCTAAGTGTTGATGCTTTTGAAACTGGCAGGAACCGGGAAAATAGAGAGTGAGCAGATTGAGCTAGACCAAGGAAGCTATGGAATAGTCTTGTGTAATAAAGGCTACAGAAGGGTGAGGGCTGTTCAAGGGCAGTGTCAGTTTGGTGTGGTTAAATAATCTGCCTGGAAAATAATGAGCTTTAGAACTTGTACTTTATGACTAAACTTGTTCGTTCAACATTTTCAGTGAGCTGATATCATAATGTGCATTAGGGACAAAGTCGATGAACTCTGATTCATTCCTTTAACTAGGGCTGCAGAAGAATAAGGACTTAAATTTAGCAGAACTTACTCAGGGCAGCTGTTAAGGTGCAAGTCCTTCCAGGTTACTCTGGGAGCTGCAGCAGGTATGACAGGAGGGCAGCCTGGCTGTCAGGGAGCTCCTCTCTGAGCTCAGATAGAAAGAGGGAGAGCATGAAAAGCAGGAGTCGATACCCAAGAAGAGTAAAGGTGCTTTCTCAGGGTGTGCAGGGATGGAACTAAAAAAGTCAAAGCCTTGACTAGAGCTAAACTGGAAAAGGATGTGAGATATAATCAAGGGTTTTGTGTAGGTATATTGGCAAGAAAAGTTAAAGCAAGGAAAATGCATGAGATAGAGGGTAATGGCAGAATTAAGTTCAAGAGTAACTAATTTTGATAGTACTCACTTAAGAAATTAGTTAGAACAGATCTTTTTATGGATTAAATTGCTCCATTACAGAACATAGGTAATAGTTGCATTCAGAGGATGCTATAATGAATCCTACTATTAGTTATTTAAAAAGCAAAGTTCTTAAAAGTATTTGGAATTGAGCTTCATGTTTTTATTTTCCTGTCCTTAAGTGAAAAGTTGATAGCCAGCTTTCAACTGATGCTAATACTTAAAGTACTTCTAATTGAATATTCCTTCTGTTATCCAAGTGTGTGACTTCTTTTGAAATAGAGCATAAAAATCTTCTTTCATGTTGTCTTGTTTAGTAATTGGAGATTCACAGAGGCTTTTCTTTACCTGTAATCAGATTTTAATTGAGGGGATTAAACCAGATACCTGTGATCTGCTGTTTCTGATGTTTCATGTGTGGAACCGGTTTTTAATGTTATTGCATAGCTGCTGCCCAAGGTCTTTGATCTGCAAATACACTACTGATGTGGTTTATGCCAGGCTTAGCCTTAAATGTCTGTCTAAGTAAACTCAATGTATTCTGGAAGGTTGTTAAAGAGGTGATCATGGATTTCCTTTTGCGCAGGCAGATTCCTTTCTAAGGCTTTGAAGGAGCATCTGCACAATTGTTAGTGAATTTGTAGGTTTACTCTAGACAGTGAAAGTAAATAATCCTTTCTCAGTAGAAGCATGACCTTTGACTAGAGGTAAGTTTTATTTTGAGGTTGATAGAATTCCTTGATGCTGGCTTAATTGTATCTCCTTCCAAGGACTCTTGTAACTACCTTGCTGCTGCTCTGTTAGACTATAGAAGGTGACAGAAGTCCCATACAACTTCCTTGGAGAATGGTTCTCTCACTTTTTGTCTAGTGCACATAAGATTTTGTTCCTTTTTGGCCGTTCAAGTGGATTCTGACCATATACCTGTGCAGGGTAGGGTCTTCATTGAAGTAAACCTTTAGCAGCTATTTAACAGTCTTAGTTTCAGCCTACCAGTATATTGGTTACTTTGCTGTCTCAGAGTTCAGTATTGAGAATCATCACCTGATAAGATTGCTGATACCCATTTCATAACATGCAGAATGATGTTTGCTCAATAATTATTCAAAAACACAGTAAATTTTGAAAACTTTACAGAGATAACTTTTTTCTTTGATTCTTTAATTCCTGTGCTGTTTCCTGTTGCAACAGATTACAAGGCTTGTGAGGCTGCTTCGTCTGATTCTGTTGACATAATTAACCACACTTTCACCAGAGCTGCCCTGTTTATGAGAGAGGGCTTCAATCTTTATCTTATGCTTAGACTTTCTTTTAGCATATGAAGATGTGAATCAGCATTCGGAGCTTGGTGCTATACCTACAATATATAATTTCTTCACTAAGGTGAATCTTTAAATTCTGTTGTGTGTAGTCAATCATAAATAGCTGTTACCATGTAGAGAAAATCTGTTCCCTGTATAAAATGTCTGTTATGGCTGGCCAGTCTATCAAAACTGAAACCCAACTGCCCACGTAAGTCAGCATCTTTCCCTGGTTTAGCTGAACAGGATACTTTTCATGGAAGAGCAAACGAATCCAACTTGGAGTGCTCATCCAGTGCAGACAAAACTCATCTCCCACAGAATTGTACACCCAAAGCTTGAAGAAGAACGGCAGCTTATTTATGTAATCTTTGACAACCTTATCTAGGATGTTGTTTCACAGCTCTGTCTAGGCAATTAAAGTGGTTATTGTTGCAGCTGTGGTAACTATTGCCTCTGGTACCAGTTTGGATCCTGACGATTCAAGCAGTTCTCTGACTTTTCCATTTCACAGGGGATTTTATGTGAAGCTTCTGTCTTGGAGACCTATATAAGTACATAAATGGCAGCTGGTATAGATAAATATTGAAACTTAAAATAGAATTTAATTAAATGTATAAAGTCAATATTTCCACATGTAAGGGCACTTTGTCTTTCAGAAGCAGAACACAAGGGATATTCTTGTGAGTTTTATAACAGTTGCTCTTCAATCTGAATAATTTGACTGTAGGGGTAAGGTTTAGGTTTTGGTTTTTTTCACTTGACCTATATAATTTCCAATGAAACTGTTTAGTCTTCCATCATGAAACATCCTCTGAAAAATATTTAATTTATTGTTTCCATGGATACTGATAGAGCTCTTGAACAAACATTCTGATCATGCACCCCTATCAGTAAAGAAAATAATTAAGCATGCACCACAATTATCTGTATATTTATAAATTATATATACATGGAATCATAGAATGGTTTGGGTTGGAAGGAACCTTAAAGATCGAGTTATAACACCCTGCTGTGGGCAGGGACACATTTTACTCGACCAGGTTGCTCAAAGCCCTGTCCAAATTGGCCCTGGGCAGGGCATTTGGAACTCGATCATCTTTAACCAGCTTTAGCATGTACTACTGTACTGGGTAGTATGCAGTTATAACACATACCCAAAAATGGAAATTAAAGATGAGATAAACACTATTTTTACACTTTTTAATAGTGCAGAAATATTCTCTTTTCACACTCCTGTGGACTGTCTTGCACATCTCTCTGGGTTTTGACATCCCACTTTATAAATGCTTTTCCTGTGGAGAGATGCCCTAGACAATATAAACAGGAGATCTAAAGCCCAGAGGGAAATCATCTGTGAAGAGTCCTGCAAATTTTTTGATGTACATGTGTTAGAGACTGCATTTGAAACAGACGTTTTTGCCAGGGTTTGATCCCTGTATATTAAATAGATTGGTTTATCTTTTCTTCCTACTTTTATATGTCTTGGGCTTGGAAGTAGGAAAGGCCAAATACAGCTTTATATAAACATTTAGTGATCTGGTTTACAGTGGCTTTTCACATCCATGAAACAACTGGATATTTCACTTGGTTTATTGCAGAATCTAGGAGTACCTGGGAGATTTTATTATTTTTGTAACTTACAGGGTACCTTGGTTCTGTTAATTTAGACTAAAACATTCTGATGTTTAACTTTGAGTGCTTCTAATATGTGTTCTCAGTCCTAGTATTCAAATCCATGTAATCTGTGTTTGGGATATCTTTGCAGACTTTTCCTAGGTACTCCCCTATAAACAAGCTTTCATCATCTTTAAGGGGAACTTAGAGAAGAACTAGCTGTTTGGGTGCTGGGTTTTATTTTGTGAGAGTTCATTATTCAGCAGGAATTTATTTCACAGTCAGCTTAGGAGAGAACAGAGGGATCTGTGTTTCTTTCTTTAAAAAGAAAGAAAAAATCCTGTAGTGTAAGCCAGTGAGCCAAATAATGTTTATAAGCTTAAGGAATTGGGAGCTTTGCTGGACTCTCCTAATCTTAAGATGTGAGGCTTCTTACTTTCCTTTTTAATGTGAACTTTGTGGCTTTCCTGTGTGGTGTCTCAGGAGTTAGCTTGCTTCTCGTTCTCCTGTACCATTTTACTTACCATGTCTTGGCATGTGTCAGACTTCACAGGAGCTTTTAGAGTCTGTTTTAGTTTAGTGATTGCATGGCTTTCATGTGGTTGGCTGCTTAAACTTATGCACCCAGTCCCTAAGGTACCTGCAAACCTGATGGGTTATTTAAATGCCAGCTGTTTTAAAATTGGTGGGAAGTGTCTAGGTGCAAGTAAGAATATGTGTTGAGCTTAACTTTCTACATGAGTCTATGCTACTTCCTTATATGCTTTTCAGATTAATGTGGCTATTTGTGTGCTTCTGGTGTACTTTGATCTGGATGACTCTTTCTATTGGAACACAGTTGTTAACATATCCTCACCAATGTTGCATACTGAAATTCAACAAAAGAGAACATACCTCACAGTACTATCTGTAACAGCTTTACTGGTAAAAAAGGGAATTAGACATTGAAGTCACATTGGAATTTTATGTTATAAACTCTTGTACAATGTTGATAGTCCACATAGCTTAAGTTGTGGTAGACTTTGTTTAGAAGTACAGTTTGTTGCTGTTCATGAAAATGTTAGATAAAACTTCCTTTTTCCTGATGTCCAGTGTGCTTCAGAAGTCATAGCTGTGTTTCAGGGTCAGGAACAGCAGTGGCAGAGATTTTTTTCATTGTGCTACTTTAAAGCCAGAACCTCCAGTAGTGTGAGAACCAGGGCCTGACCTCTGAGACCACAGAATGTGTGCAGTGTTCCTGTTACATAAACACTTGTTAAACAACTCTTTTGTTGCTTTGACTTCCAGCAGGGTATATTATAAGCATAATTGAATACCCTCCTGAGAGGAGAATTCTTAGGTCGACTTATTTGACTAGTAATATAAAACTCTCATAATATGGAACATCAAAAGCAGCATAAGATTTCCTTCTGACAATTATCTCTTCCATTCTTAGAAGGGAAGTAGTGTCTGGAAGATTTATGTCAATTCCTCTGTATTGTGCATTTCCTAGAAATTCAGAGCAGAAGTGAGGGAACTGCAGGGGTTCTATATAGAAGTATGAATTGGTACTGCAGCTGAAATTCTTTAGATTGCTTTTCTGTGGAGATGCGGGGCTTGAGGTATGATGCTAAATTTAGCCATTTCCTAAAGTACTAAGATTGCTTGCACCTACGAACAAGAAGCCACTTACCACATACCTTGTCAGTAGCAGGTTTCCAGTAACTTCTTGTCATTACTGAAGGGCAGCAAATCAGTTTATCCTTCGTTGCACAACCCAAGGTGAAGAAACAAAGCTGATTAGGCCCTCAGTAAATACAATTTTGTTTACGCCTTAAGAAATGGCTCAATCCAGTAGTACGAGTGGCATTAGAATACAACTTCCTGTGTCCTGATTTGGTTGACTGTCTTCAGCCTTGTTTGTATCATGTAGAATTGGCAAGTACTATTTACAAAAGAGGGTGGACAGTTTCAAAATGTGCAGCTTTCTCAGTATACAAAGCTTCAATATTCATGGAAACAGAGTAAGTAATTTAGCCAGATAATTTGGATCCCAGTTGTGGGGAAGGAGAAGCAAAATGAACCAATGTGAGCATTTTTCACAAGTTCTAATCATTTTTTTATATTAATTCTTTTTTTTTTTTAATCATGAATTACCTAGTGCACTTGGGTACTTGCTACACTTGAGATGCAGTTTGGAAGGAGGGATCCAGGTTGTCTTAGTCTTAAATGCATTGGGTGAGGGAAGAGAAATTGAGCAACTTAATTTTCATTTTTCTTGGGCAAAGAATGAAATATTTGGATGGAACATTCTTCAGCATGTTTGAAGGTGTTGGATTTCTTTCAAACTCTTCATGTCGTGTTAGTTCTAAAATTTTGCTTATTGGATTATGTTTACATTGAAGGGTGAAGATGTCAACCGGACACTTGAAGGTGGGAGGAAGCCTCTTCACTATGCAGCAGACTGTGGACAGCTTGAGATTCTGGAATTTCTGCTATTGAAAGGAGCTGACATTAATGTATGTGTATCAATTTGCAAACAGGTGTTAGTCTTCCCACACACGTAAATAAGGGATTGATATAAGTGCCTAAATTATTACTGAAAGACGAAATCAAACTAAGGAATTTGATTCACTTAAAAATATTTGAGGGTGGTCTCCTAGAGGTTAGAAGCTTACAATTTTGTTTATTAAATGTTTTAATTCCTTTTGGATGCAGTAGAAAAAGTTGTTTGTAGCTATAAAAAGTTTAATTTGACCACAACTAGAAAAATAAATCCAGTAATCACATTAATATAATGTTTGCATGAAATATTTTTTTATATTTGTTGGAAGGGATTTCAGAGGACATCCTTGGCCAAGGCAGGATCAGCTGTTTAAATTAGTGTGCTTTTTTCTGCTTTGGAGACATTCTTCCTGGTACAAACTTAGTCAGTTTGCTGTAGCTTGACATGCATGTTTTTTTTGTTGTGAAAAGACTTGACTAAGCTATATCTGCCCTTCAAAATAGTGTGTTTCTCCCTGAAGTTAAGTTCCTAACATACACGCCAAATGCTGTACCTTGAAAATCTTGTCCAAAAGTTAACATATGAATCTTAACATCTTAGTTTTAGTCCATAACTGAAAGGCTTGGATTTTTAACTTGGATTTTAAATAAATAATCTCTTTGGGAGTTATCTGTTGGAGAAGAGTTAAAAATAACATTTCTGTTCCTCCATTTCTTATTGTTTCCAGGACTGTAGCTAGAGAGAAGACGGCCAAAATAATGTTTGAGCCAAAACTATTTTCTGAAATGAGACTGGCTGTGAAATGGGAAAATTAGGAGTAGTGTTTTTAAATTGGGCAAAATTTTTCAGCTGAAACGTCACAGTTTCCATCATTGGCCTCAAATAATAGACAAACTTTGGGATACCTAGAAGTATTATGGAAGAAGTAACTTCCTGTTACCTGTTTTTTAAATGTTGATTTTTCTTTAAAAAAAGAAAAAACATCTGAGTGAATGGACTTCTAGTTAATATGCTTAAAATTTTACTTCTTTCTACTGTTGATAAAATTAAAAAGTTGAGTGAAACCTTATAATGCTGTGTAAAATTGCCCTTCAAATAACTCTGTCTCAATTTACAGGCTCCAGACAAACACAATATCACACCACTCCTATCAGCAGTCTATGAGGGCCATGTTTCCTGTGTGAAATTGCTTCTGTCAAAGGTGAGATATAAATGTTCAGAATAAATTAGCCATTAGCAAAGCATATTACTATGATTCTTTTCAATATGATTATGATGCTCTAAATTACATGGCCAGAACATCAAATCAGTGTTGTTTGTGTTGCTAAACCAGAGTATGGTATGGAGATAGTTGAAGGAGAAAGTTCCAGGGCTTTTGTGGTGTAGCAAAAGTAAGAGAGACAACTAAGAGTATTCAGAGCTCCAGCTAGAGAGTATAACAGTAAATTAATCAAGAAAAAAAAATACATTCCTTTAGCAGACAGGGAGGAGTGGGATTTAGCTTTGGCAGCTGTTTAAATGTTTCATGTGATGGAATCTCTACTGTGAAGTTGCTCAGAGGTGTGGTTTCCCTCTACTTTTGCCAGATGACTGAAAACCCATCTGTGTTGGCAGAGGGAGGGGAAGTAACAGTAGGAAGCCAGGATTTCTGTGTCATGGAGCTTGTAAATTTTGTCCTGGGGAGAATAAGCTTAAGCTGTCTCTGTTTTCATATTATTTCATAATATTGATTCATATTACAAAGGTGATCAATTTTACAATGCAGTAGTTAATTCAAGCAATATTTTGTCCCCATTCATATGTGCTCCTTGTTAACACCTCACTTTGAAAAGAGTAAGTTAACAATTCATTTTCAGTATGTGAACCCACTTAAATAATTTGGCCAAAGGATTTCATGCTGTGCAATATTTTCATATGCCACTTCCAGGGTAGAGTTTTTCTTAACTGCCTTACTGCTGCATAAATTTCTCTTTTCTTAACTTTGATCTTGTCTGATGCTAGTTATGCCTTTCTCTGAAGAATTGCTGTGACTGTTAATTTAGGATTCAAATGGTGCATTCAACTTGTTTAAATTTATTGTGAGGATCAACCCTTCATTTAGGATCATCAAAACCTGAGTGTTCTTTATCCCATGTTGATTTATTTCTGTTTTGAAGGGTTTTCCATTCTCCATATGTTGCTCAAGCTATAAATAAGAGTTCATACACTTAATTGTCTGGCAGCTCCTAAGGGTTCTGCATTCATCATAGTCTCTGTCTGTGAGGGCATGAAGGTCCATCCTGAGCCAGCTGTTTTTCATACAGGTTGTTAAAGAGTATAGATCTCTATACCTAGTACAGTTTGAATAGCATTGGTTAAGTTCAGCAGTCATAAAGATGAGGCAATCTTACAAAGATGTGCAGAATGTTAAAAGAAAGGGAATTTGGACTAGGAGTTGAGATTATAAAAATGTCACTGCAATTGGATAGTTTGGCAAAGCTGGTATTATTTTCAGATAATGGAGTTAATGTTGTACCGCATGTGATTGCTTCCATTCACATGGGCTGATGAAATATTTATGAAGTGGAACTTTGTTCATCAGCTGAGTCTGTTAGAGGCAGGGCTTATATGTAGATGTTGTTCTGTATTAACACAGTTATCTTATGACCCTTGTTTAAACATTTGTTTAAACATGTCACACTTTGTTTGTAACGTAGCCATATGTCTTTTGACAGCAGATACCTGGGAGTTCAACCCTTATTGAAAAACCTAAAAATTATTGACTGTTTAATGTTCCTTCTAGTTACTTTTGGATTGGGGTGTATTTTAATGTTGGTCTGAATTCAGGACTGATATTGAATCTCTTAAGTTAGCCTATGTAAATACTGGAACTAGAATTGCAAATGATGGACCAATATTTTTAAGGTTTTTTTTTTCTTCAAAGCTCTTCTTTGTTGCTTTTGCAAATACAACATTTCTACTTACTGCTAAGAAGCTGCATTGTTACATGCACCTACTTTCAGCTACCTCCATTCACCCTGTTAGCTGATCTCTTACATACATAGCCTATGTCATACAGTATCTCCTAAGCTGTTGGACTAGAATTCAATTACCTCATTAACTTATTTTTAAAGAGGAAACGCAAATAATAAATATTTTTACTTTCACAGATTTTGAGAACTGATGAGCACAGTAATGCTTATCTGCTTAGTCTGTTTGCATACCGCAAATATCAAAAAGTTAGCAGTTTGATCGAGTTAAAATTATGTAATGAAGAAGAGACTGTTCGTCTTCTAAGATTTAATATAAATAATTCTGTGTTGTAATCAGTTGTTGATTTGAAAATGGAATTGTTTTAAGCTAACATTCTCCATTGCCTTCTACAGTGTATGAATCATAGGGATGTTTGTAAACTTTTCATGTGAGACTCTGGAGCTATTGAGAGGAGAAAGGGTGTTTCAAGACATGTTTCAAACATTGATCAGACGTAAAATGCGAAAAAATATTATTTCATAAAAGTACCAAATATGAAAAGGAATAGTCAAGGTTACATTTGGATTTTTGTAAATATTGTGTTACTCTAGAAGATTCATTCATCTAATTAAACTAAGCTGTTTATTCTTTTATGTAGTGTGATCACAAAGCATTCTTTAAACAATCATAAAATGTAGAATTGTTAACGTTGAAAAGCAAAAAACCCCTAAGATTATTGAGTCCAACCTTAGCCCAGTACCACCACCATGTTCACCACTAAACAGTGTCCTCAGGTGGTATATCAACACATTTTCTGAATAGTTTTAGAGTTAGTGATTCCACCACTTCCCTGAGCATCCTATTCCAATGGCTGACAGCAATTCCCATGAAGAAATTTTTCCTAATATCCAATCTAAACCTCCCCTGGTGCAACCTGAGGCCATTTCCTCTCATCCTGTCATTTACTACCTGGAAGAAGATACTGACACCCACCTCCCTCCAACCTCCTTTCAGGTAGTTTAGAGATTGATAAGGTGCCCCCTGACCTCCCTTCATCCACATTAAACAACCCCAGCTCCTCCTCATAAGACCTGTGCTCCAGACCTTTCACCAGCTCCAGCACCTCAGTGTCTTTCTTGTGGTGAGGGACACAAAACTGAGCACAGGATTTGAGCTGGGGCCTCACCAGTGCCAGGGAGAAGGGGATAGTCACTCCCCTGGTCCTGCTGGCCACACTGTTCCTCATACAGGCCATACAGGATGCCAGTGGCCTGCTCCTGAAATTTAGCTTCACTTGGTGTTGCACTCTCTTAAACCTGTTGTTGACAATGGTGGTTGCACAAAACACGGCCTTCTTTTAAGCTCACAATAAAAAGTTTGCACTCGTAAGAGCATAACTTGAAAAGTACTGGAACCCACATTGGCTTTTAGCAGTTCAGTCTCTACAGAAGTTTTTAATGTAGGAGCCACATGACTAATAGAATTTGCTGGAGGTGATATTTATAGCTCAAGGCATTACACCAACATTAAAAACTGATGTCTCTTAAAAAGCAGCAATTCTTTTAATGAATTTCAACTAACTTTGAATAATGCTTTCTTAACCTAAAGCACAATTTGCTCCTCAGAAAGGACTGTTTTGAGGGTTTTAGCTGATGCTTATCACACATGGAATGAGTGCTGTGATGGCACTCTGTCTGAAATACAGATGTGGCCTAGGCAGAGTTTTGGGAATTCTCAGTACATCTTCTAAGATAGTGAAAATGTGTGGAATATTATACTGTAGATGTTCCAAAGAGTGGAGGTTTGGGAGCGATACCTAAAACTGCTCTATCAGCACCTGAGCTTCAGTTGAAAAATGTTCTTTTGCTCTGATTCACTGTAATACATGAAAGTAATTTAGCTTTTAGTTCAAAGGTAGGGCTATTTGTCTTACTACTACATTAATAGTAGTTAAATCTTTTTATTCATCTTTAATTTTTTTTTTTTAGGAATTTTAAGCATATTAAAATTGTCTCTGTCATTTCAAACAGTAAATTGTTTCAAGTCTAATGTGACTTCAAAGTGAAGAAGTGCCATATCTTATGTTCATTTTTTTTCAGTTCAATGATTTCACTACTATTAATAATGTTAAATAATATAATATTTGAAGATATTTTACTTTTGGGGAAGAAAAGAATTTTGAAGAGCTTTTGACAAAGTCAGAAATTAATTTTTTTTATTTTACTCATGCTAGTCGCCAACCTTCTACAAAGCAAAGTAGCAAATAATGAGTACAAAGAACTAGACTGAAGAAATATCAATCACTGTATTTCAGTTTGCTTTTAGTCTTTTCAGGGACATTGGTTTTCAGAGATTCCTATTAGAAAAGGAGATAGATATATATAAAAGTATATATAAAATTCAAATTGCTCAATGTTTTTCTTTAAGAATGTGATGTTCAATTTGTAATGTAAAAAGTTGTGTGGTTTTAGTATAGAAGAAACCAATATGTTGAAATAGACAACAATTTTGAAAGCTTCTAATGGAGGATGAGGTTTGTCACAAAAAATGCAACAAACCTCATCCATTTTTTCAAATTTCAAAATAGTTCTGCTTTTCTATAAAATATTTAATGCATTTTGATCTCTGCTTTCTACTAAAAAAATGTCTTACAAAACTATCCTGTTGAGTTGGGCAATTTAGCACCTTTTTTTTCTCCTCTGACAGTGGCAAAAGGAATGCCATTTGGGAAGAGTTGTGAGTATGACCACTTCTGCTCACTTATTCCCCTCATTCCTAGTAGTTGTGTTGGGGATTTGAGAGGTGCACACATCTGTCACCTATTAAGAAGTGCTTATAGATTTGCTGTCCATGAATTCATCCATATGCTTTTTGAAAATGAAGACATCTGCCTCCATTGTGCCATCTGGCAACTCTTTCTAGAAGTTGTTGCCTACTGTGTAAACCAGTCTTCTCCCAGCTTCACTAAGTGCCCCAGGTTTCACAGGATTTGGTGACAGCTCTGCATTACCTTTATCCTCTGCTGTGGTGGGTTTGTGTTGGTTCGGTTGGGTTTTTCTCCAGAACTGCAATTGCAGCCCCGTAGCTCTCATGCTGCCTTCAGAGCATGTTTAACATTTTTGCTTTGCCTGGTGGCTTAAGAGGGCAAATTCTGGTTGTTTCCTATTACCCTGTCAAAGAAAGAGGGTTTATATTAATTTGTGTATGTGTATTTTAAGAACAGAACATAACACAAATATAAAATGTGAATAACTTTTTACTTTGTGGAGGTAGAGAATACTGTGGAATCATTGTACTTCTATGAGGTTTTTGTTAAACTTGCTTCCAGGCAGTGTTGTATTTCTGAAAATTAAAGTCCTCTTGACCTGAACTTTATTATTTCCTTCTCTTTCTGTTGAATGTGTGCAGAAATCTTTCTGACCATCTAATGGGCCGTTCTCTTGATTTATTAACACTGCGTTTAATAAATGGTGTCCTCTTTAGGTAGTCATGACCCTCTTATCCAACATTCAATAAAGCTGTTTTAGAGACTCCGGTCTTGCTTGTCTGTAACTTTTCTGAAGTGCAAATGTGCAGGAGTATGGGGAAAGCAAGCCTACCTCAAAATTAAAAGCTTTTTTTAAAGTTCTTTCGATAACACTTGTATCTTTTGATACGTTGGTGAAGAGTTTAATAAATTAAAGTTCTTTAAACTCTGGCAGGTCAGTTACTGCATAGTTCCATTTTTCTTCAAACCTGAGTTTCTTCAGGTTTTCTGGGCTTAACATCAAAGAACAGCTTTGAAGCCCCCTTGATTTCCACATGGATTCTAATCAGCAGAAATAATCAACACCTGCAAAAGAAGCCATTACTACTCTCATGGTTGCCTTTCTTCTCCCTAGACAACTAAGGTTATAAATCTTGAATACCTGTTAAATCTCTCAGGGTTTTTTTTTTTTTTAGGGGAAAAATAAATGTTTCACAAGCAATAGATTTCAGTGGTTTCAGTCTGAGCGTGTTTGCAGTGATAAACTTCTCAGTTCTCGGGAATAGATTGTTTCAGCTCACACTCATACCCCACAGGACAGCGATGCTGCGGCATTTTGGGAACTGTTTGGGCCAAGGATGTTACATTGTGATAGGAGAGAGGTAAATGTTATGATTGCTCCTGTCACTGGGAGTGAATTCATTGGGTATACACAAAATATATGTCTGTATTTTGCTACCTGAAAGATACTAAAGAAAATGTTGCTGCAATTATAAATATCCCTCTCTGATTTTTTTTTATTTTACTGGAGTTCTTGAGACATTTGTATTTTCCCAAGCTTTTTCTCTGAAGGCAGAAGCCTGTCTCCCTGCCCTCAGGTAATTGCCACTAAATAAAACAGTCTGCTCAGGTCATGTCTTGCACTGAGTCTCTTTAGAGGTGAGGCTACAAGGAAGATTAACAGCTCCAACAGGATCAGTTTGGCCAGTGGACCACAAGATGGGCAATCCTGCCTTAAAAACCGCTGCAAAACCATCTTTTTAGAATGACAAATTCAATATTTGCAAGTAGATTAGAAGTTTCAGAGAGGGAAATACCTATATTGAAAAGTAGCACTGGAAACAAGTCATAGTAGTATCAGAGCTGATTGATTAGACTGTTAGGAACAGTTACAATGGAAAGTTTAGTGAAGTGAGAGTTGTCTTGGGAACAGACACGATATTAGGTATGGAGGTTTAGTGGGGTTTTGCATGTATAATCAGTAAAGAAATTATGAAAATTTGAGGTCCATTATGTTCTTAAACTATTGAGTGTCCTTAAAAGAAACTAACAATCTGTGTACTTTGTTCCTTGTAATGTATTTTAGAAGGGATTTATACTTACTCTAGGGAGAGTTTATGAATAAACTGAAGAAGACAATCCTGTGCTGTACATACTTTTGGCAGTGTGTTTGTACCCACTGTGTTTTTCCTGTCACTTGTTTGAGCAAATAAACACATTATAAAGCGAGAATTGCATATTGTCTTGAGAAGAATTGTTCTGAAATCAGTCCTGTAGTCTCTAATAACTTGTATCCCTTTAACTACCCTATTTACAGTTGAGTCTGTTTTCCCTTCTATGAATATGACTACACAGTGTTCAAAGCAAACATGACTAATTAATCACTCTGTTTCTCTTCTTTTGTTCTACTCCCATAATTCTGGTACTGTGCTTGTGCTTACTGTTCTGCATTTTATCTAGCTGGTGCCTTATCCTCCATCCTCCCATTGCTTCCCTCCTCTCTTTTTGTTGCCTTTTAGGTGTATGCATAACTCATTCAGAACAAACTTGAACATTTTAGGACTTAGAATGATTTTTGTGGTGCTGTTTTTCTGATATGGCAATAGGGACTTTTTTCAAAATGGAAGAGAAGCACAATCTTAGATGAGTGTAGTTTTTTATGGTATAGATTGAATATAGTATGATTTGTTAGTAAGCTCTTCCAGATGCTACTTGTCTAATTTAGCATTTGAGAGCTTGTTGCACCATAGATTTCACAGAAGTGTGTAACACTGAATTTTTGCATTTTTGAGTAGTTCCTGGAAACAAAAAAATCCTTCTGCTTCTGTTCAAGATTAACTGATAATTTTTTGGACTTGCAACTTGCTGTGTAACAAAAGTTATGTGACTTTTTTCCTGTTCTAAATGATAAAGTTGAAAACTTACCTGTATATTGAATAGTTTTGTACATAAATCTTGTCTGTTTGGCTTCTGAATGAAAACAATGCACTGCACTAAAAAGCTGTATCTAATCAATATAATTATGCAAGGTAGGTAACTGTGTTGACATGCTTCTTACTGATACAGCCTGGCTTTAAGAATTGACAGTCCTTCTCAATGTCTTTACAGGGTGCTGATAAGACTGTGAAAGGCCCAGATGGACTAACTGCCTTTGAAGCCACTGACAACCAGGCAATCAAGACTCTTCTTCAGTGACGGATGGACTGATATCTTAAATGTCTCTCCTGTGGCCTCACACTGCTGCCTGTCTGTCACTCTTTGCATCTTCCAGCTTCTTCAGCTAAATACTTTGGGGGGAGGGAAATTCTTTATGAATCAGACTAGTTAGGGGTTTGTATTGAATATAATCTGGTTGGAGAGGGTTGAAAACTGTTATGAACAGTGTCCTTCTAGGACTTCTTTTCAGTGCACAATCCCTTCCCATTTCTAGTGAAAATGGAAGAAGGAAGACAGACCATGCTCTTGAATTTTTGGCTTGTAAGTCTCCTAGGTTAGTACTAAGAATTTTTAGATGGCTGGAAGTACTTCCTTTAGATGGAAGCACTGTGCTATGTACCTGAAACTAATTCTGAAGGAGATAATAGTCCTATGCTCTTAGTGTCTGCCATAATCTGAAGTGTAGTAATGTAGGTGGCTGGGTTGCTTTTCTCCCTTCTCTCTCAGTGGGTAGCTTTATTCTTCTGCCTAAAGCTTACGTTGCAGTTTTGAGGACTTTTGATACTAGTTATTGGAGCTGTTCTTTACATTGACTAATTGGATGTCACACTAATGTTTTTCTGACTCTTGAGTAAACCAAGAAAAGACCAGTTGAGGCATGATGGTGTTACACTCCATAATATCAGCCAAGGTACTTTTGGATGCATGAATTCAAAGTTTCTCTATCCCATATTTGTTCTAGTCCAGGACAGACATTTTAAAGTAACTGTTTTTGAGACACATCACCATTTCACTGTAGTTTTTTGTGAAAGCATTGTAAGATGGAATTTCTTTACTCACCAAGTCAGCATAAAATTTCTTGACACATGTGAAAGCTGTAGGCTGTTTGGTACGCAAGGATAATCAAGTCAAATGTGGAAAATGAACAGCAGTTATTTAGACATTCATATCAGATGAATATTGTAGCTAAACTTCTATAAGAAACATGTAATCTTTCCAAGTTCAGATACAGAAACAGGAAGATGTATAAGTCTCAACTTGCTCTAACTACTGGAGAAAAGAAAACTTTTAATTGTGCATATCTTCAAATCAGTGTTTCATTGTTGAATGAATTGACCTCTTACATTTCGTTAAGGCATGAGGCTTGTTCTCAAAGATCCCGGTGCAACCAGACCACATTAACCATTGACTTGTTGATAAGATTTACTATGCCAGTAAGTACGACAGTACTATGACAGTCTTGATAATTCCTGGGAAGGTGGTTAATGATGTTGTAGGGATTCCCATCACATCTTATGGTCCTCAGCAATGTCTGAGCTTCTGGCTTTCATCCTGAAAATTTTCATTAGACTGCTGATTTACCCTAAACTGAGTAACAAGTTCTATAGCAAAAAATTTTATAACACAAGCTATACATCTTCCTCTTTTTTGGAATGCAAATTTCGAACTACGTTTTAACGTACACAGTACAAATGTATATAATGTCTCATGCTGAATTCTTAAACAAATGTAGCTGATATTATTTTGATATTACTGTTGAAATTGAGAGGATATATAGAAGTAGACTGGTGACTACCACTCATATTTAATGGAGACTTAGTTTTACTTGAATCATGTTGCATATTATGATTGAATGTGTCAGCTATGAAAAGCATTGCATTTAGACTGTAAAATGAGAGCAGAAACTGATTTACATCTACACACACCATAAAAAAAGCGATGGAGAAAACAATCAACTCTGGCCATAAACTGTACAGTACAATTCCTCTTTATTTCTTGGAGGTGGGTGGCGAGGAAGAGCAGAAGGGTTAGAAATCAGTGATAAATCAGTTGGTGAGCTGCTGATAAAAGAACAAGAATATTTGGTGAACAGTGCTTTTAGTAACTATTTATAAGAGAACTCTTTAATCTTATCTCTGATCAGTGCTGGATTGTCATGTCATTGTAATAGTGTGAACACAGACTATAGGTTTAACTCTTTATTCAGCTATGAAAGTAACAATCTTTGGCATCATTTTGCCTCCATATTATGCTATTAAATACTTAACTATTAAAATACTAGTCTAGAAAACTGCAATCTGTTTTTATGTGGAGAACTTGATTATTCAAGTCTTTTGTGTTGATTAGTGTCAGGTTGTCTGGCCATAGTGGTTTTGTTTTTTTGTTGGGTTATTTTTCTCTATATTCTTTCCTGCCCTTCCCTTCAACTCTCATTTAAGTGAGCAAAGAAACATCATCTTTGTACTGACTCTTCTGGTGATTCACTGAGGCAATTTTGCCTACCTTTTTCTACAATTGTGGGGACACCTTATTTTTTCTTACTTCACGCTAGGGGGGAAAAAAGAGCAAACAGACTTCAGTGAGACAGGTGTTAATTTGGCTGTAATATATACCCAAGCTGCCTTTCAGGACAGTGAAAAAATGGCATTTAATGCTTGGCTTATAAAGAAGAAATACTTTTTTGCTTTTTGCACTACATAACAGGTGATTAAGCATTTTGCCCAGGATTTAAAAAGTAAAAATAAAGGCTTATGCTTTTGTAAAGAAACTGGGCTTGTTCATTTGTTCCTTTCTTATCAGCTATTTTGTGGAAAAAATAATGGGTGACTTCCTCTGTCTTTGAGTAGGCCCTAACTAGATGAAAATACCAAACTGTAAATTATTTTTCATTCTATAAACAGAACTTAAATACTTTGTCAGACTGGAATTGCATATACTTGGAAATCCACTCTGTTCTTAAATCTTTTCCACTGAAATTTGTGCTGAATAAGTTATAACCTTAGGCATATTTTGGATTTTGTACCCTCTTCTCCTTTTTCTTAAGGGAGAGCAAATCAGAAAAGGAGTACAATAGTTAAATGGAACTAAACATAACTGATTATTTGCAGAAGAGGCTGGTAAGAATAGAGTGTCCTAGGTCAAGCAATTGCAGTGTTGCATGCAAAATTTCAAAATGAACTTGTCTTAACTATATTTTGTAAATGGTTAAACAATCATCTTTCTACGCAGTGACAGAAGAAAAATTAGTGCTCTGTGCATTTTGATATTTGACTTTCTCTTCTCACCATTGGTAACTGTTTTGACACAGTTGGGTTCATCATTATCATGGTTCATAGACATCAGAATGCTAAATAATACTGTATTTTTAAGTTTGTGTTGCAAGAATGAATGGAATAAACTTGAATTGTGCGATATGAGAATGCAGAGTTTTATTTCCCTTCTTGCTCCTGTATTTTATTAGCTTTGGGCTGCGACTTTTTATTTGCCTGGAACGCATCTAAGTTCCAGTTCACTTGTACAGTGATTAAATTGTTCAGGTGCTTATAATACTGAAATGTGGAATGGAAGCTGCTTTGAAAACTAAATATATAATGTTTGTGGTTGTTTGGTTTGGGGTTTGTTTCTTTTTTTTTTATTACATCCATTTAAAAGAGGTCTTGATGATTTGTTGTGTTCTTGACTGCATTTCCTGCTTAAATGGTAATGCATAATGTTGAAGATTTTCTATTCATGTTAAATTCTAAGAGACAGTCTGTAGATAGCGGGATGTTTCTCCCATTACTTCTGAAGACTAAAACAATTTGTTCTCTCCTTCATCAAAGAAATTGAAACAGTTATTTACAGTAACCACAGCTGAAGTATAAATAAAATTGTATAGAAATGTTTCTTCAATATTCTTGTGGCATCTTTACGGTGACTTTGTCAGAACTTCCTTACTTTGCTTGTCAGTGAAGATTTGGATCTAATTGCTTGAAGTGTTTGGTATGATTTATTTTAAAATAGACACTTAAAAAGTACAGGAAGATATGTCAAAGTAGAAAAAGTATAAATATCAAAAACTATTTCAAAATAATCTGATTTTTTCTGGTTTTCTGTGCTAGACTTTGGAAACAATAACTTCTAATTCTGTATGCACAACCTTTCAGTAAAACATTGGAGAAAACAAGTATATGTTCACTATAAATACCAAAGCAGTTCAAATAGCGTCCAGTGGCAACTGATGTGTGTGCTTCAGTTCCTCTGTTTGTATTACTGGTTTTTCTTTTGTGGCTTTTGTTTTTGTTTTTTGGGATTTTGGTTGGTTGGTTTGGGCGTTTTTTGTTTGTTTGTTTGAAGGTATTTTTTTGTTTTGGGCTTGGTTTTTTTTTTGTTATAAAGGACAATTTTTCTATAGCAAGACATGTACTAGCTAAGGTTCAGAATTCAGATTTCTTTCACTCACATTTCTCAGTGACTGGCGAACCAAATTCATTTATGCATGTAAAGACTCTAACATTTGTCTATGGCTGCTCCTTTGAAAGAAATTGCTTTCTCAGCTCCCTTCCAAAAGGATGTTGACCCAAGAAAAGAATTTTTTTCAATTGCATCACTTGATTGTTCCTCTGTTTGGAGAAAACTATATTCTCAGACCTTTACTCAAAATCTTTTTGTTTTATCTTGGAAGAGCTTGCTGCAACTAGGTTATGCTGTAAACTTAGGAGATAAGTTGTTTGGAAAGCAAATGGTTTCATATAGTGCCTTCAAACACATGTAGGTTTTGCCTGCCTGGGAAGTGAATGAGTGTTTTTCTTCCTGGGAGCAGCACTTTTCTCTCCCCACTTTAGGAGTAAAAAAGTATTTCTAATAACTTTAAATTAGGAAACGTTGCATTTAGATACCGTTGCTTGTGGTTGTGATCTATGGAGAGCCATCTTTCGAATAGAAATCCTGGAATCTCTGGAGTCTTCACTCTTCAAATGGCATTTGGAAAGCACCTGAGTGCACATCTCCATTCTCCTGTGTCCCAAATGTCTCTGGTTTTGTTACACTGCAGGCTGCTACAAAATACAGGATCCTTTTGTACTTTTCAATCACTTCTTGTTTACTACATCATTTTGCAACATTTCAAAATTAAGAACGGAGGCTTTCATTCGCTGAGGTTCATCTCATGGCCATTGAAGCTGAGGCAGAGCAGTGTGCCAAAAGCACAACAGACTGCATGTCTCAATCCATCTATCAAACTTGCAATTCATTAAAGGAAAATTTATTTCCGTTGTCTTAAGCTGAGCATATATTTGAAGGATCCAAAACAGTCTCAAAAGTAGTTTCTTGATCTACAATAAACTCAGGTTTGGTGCATATATTGAATCATTTACCTTTATATACCTTTCTTTATATGTATTTGTTACTATTTTCCTCTAAATGAAAGTAATTCCTCATTACGTTTGGAAGAACATTTGGTTTGTTCAACTAAAGCTCTTGTTTCACAGTAAAAAATGAGATCCAGTTTGGATTGTTTGGATCAAGGTTTTAACTATTTTGTCCCAAAAGCATTTGGAGATGGGAAAAGTATTCCATTTCTGATTGAAAAGTATGTAAACTCTTCGTGGAAGTGAAGTTATACTTCCTCTTTATTTTTTTAAATACACTTTTAATTAATAATTGTAGTCTTTTATTTAAAGAGTGACAGCACATTGTGGCAAAGAAGTCCAACCAACTTTTTTTTTTTAATCTTTTATAATATATTTCAGTGGAAAACCAACAGATCTGTTCCAGATTGGCAAAAAAAACCTTTTTCTTTGTTTTTTTTGCCAGATTCTGTCCCTGTGTAATGATTCAACTTGGCTTCTCTTCAGAGTGGTGATACTCCTGGGAGTGCTGCGTGATTGCCTTAGACTGTTGTAGCATCTTCTATTGGAGCTTTATGCTACAGTCCCCTGTAGAACAGGGCAGATGTAGTAGTTTAATTAGGACTAAGGAAAAGACAGATGATGAATGAGGCTGTTATTACCTAACTCAGTTGCTGTAATGCAGAAGACATTGTCAAAGCCTGTTAAACAGTAATTTGTCATTATACTGGAGAGCTATGGCCGTCATAACACAATAGCATTAAAAAAATAGAAAAAGAAAT
>JAWWMO010000043.1:60671608-60753280 GCA_035047845.1 Dendrocincla fuliginosa
AGCATTAAAAAAATAGAAAAAGAAATAAAAGAGCCCATAAAAAACAGAGACAATAAATTCTGACATTAAGTTCCAGAAGTCTCCTTAAGTTTATTCTTGTTACTTGTATATATTTTGATGGGCTTTTTGTCTTGCATGTGCTTTAGGTTTTTTCATTGCTCTTTTGCAGAAAGTGGCAATTTTACCTTAAGCAACAGAAATTTTCACAGATTTTGAGATAATATGACTGTGTTATATGTGTTCTTACCTATTGCCTAAGAACATTTGTGCTGAAGGATACCTCACATCTGTGCTTTAGACAAATTGTTATGAAAAGCTAGTCCTGTGCCCGATGCCAATGTCTACATGTAGATAAATGTGGAACAGTTTTTGAGTCATTGGGTGAGATACCATTAGAACTGGGGTCAATAAAACAGCAGCAGATTTGTTTTGTGACTACGCACAAACTTCTCTTATCCATAGGAAAATTTCTTTCCGTCTCTTGTTCACTTAACCTGTAAGCTGGTGGAAGGATTACCTCTCAGGTCTTGACACACCTTAAAGGCTTCTTAGTGTGCTTTGCAGTCGGAGTCAATAATCTCAAAAGCACAGAAGAGCTTGTTTAAAGAGACAGATGAAACAGACGGGGTAAGCACACACCAATTTCTAGTGTCAGGGTTTCAAATGTAAGAACACGACTCAAGCTTATAAATTAATGAAATTTCTAAAGATAGCTATAAATTTAAATATTGACAAAGCCATATTAAAGAGTAACTTGAAAGAAAAGAAACCCGGCCTACAGCAATGAAGCTGCATAACCTGTATACTTAATAAGGAGGTGCTCCTAAGGCTTTCCCCCTATAAATAGCTAAATATATATTGGCTAGTCTTTCTTTTGGCTTTAGAAAACAAAAAGAGAACATAACTGGCACTTACTTAGCAGATAGTTGCTTTGGGGAAAAAAGAATTCTCTTGTTCCCAATTTGCAAAGCTCAGAGGTTGAGATTGAAGTGGTTTTGTTTGTTTTTTTTTTTACTGTCAGAGTGGGACTTGCAGAGATTTACAGAGAGGGAAATGTTCTATAAGTTAACATCAAAACCTCCCTGAGTGGTTTCTAAAGATCACGTTCTGTCAAAAGCATTTGTTCCCCACATGCCAGAGCTGACCTGTGGCATGTGCTCCCATTCTCATCTTTACCTGCCCCTCCTGAATGCACAGATTTTAAAAGCTGTGCTTTACCCCCATCACAGTTTTCCCTTTTTCGTAGGAGCCTAGAAAGTAGGCAGAGAACTCAGTAGAAGTTACTAGAAAAAGCTCCGAGTCTGTCACCTATAGGAGGAAAGGAATTAAAATCAGAAGAGAAAAGACTGAGGAGAAATTAAGTAAATGAAAGGATTTTTTCCATCTTACCTCCTTGCTACTATAGGCATATTCTTCACTTTAAATATTATAGTAACTCGTACCTTATTCAAAAAATTCAGATACTTTATGTCCTCACAGCTTTTGTTCACATTGGGTGTATAGTGAGTAAAAATTGGATTAAGAGTTGGATTGGAATAACATAATTTACCTTCCTATTTATTTTTGTTTTCCCAAAAAAAAGTTCTAGGAGGTAGAATGGTTGCAAAATCCAGCAATATCAGTGGTGCCATGGAGATCCTTGGTGCTGACCTGAAGTACTGTGGATATAACAGAAATTGTTTAACTTGCATATTGTGTGAGTTCTTGATGTCCTTTTGACTGCTTCTCTCATAGTTTCTAGTGAAAGGTGTCCCTGCTTGTGGCAGGGGAGTTGGCACTGGGTGATCTTTCAGGTCACTTCCAACCCAAACCATTCTGTAATTCTATGGTAATGCTACAGGTTGGTAGGAAGAAGGTGAATGACTCTATTTTGGTTTTAGCCACAGCAGAAAGATGATTTTCTGAAACCTGCAAGGTACTTAATTTAACATACTGAACTGTTAATACATTATACTGCTGGCAGAAATAGAAGATGTTACTTATTGTGGTCCTGCTGCTTTTTACGGTGTAGTTGGCCTGGCAATTCCTACTTTTCATGTTAGCTGTGCTACAGCATAATTCAAAATATACCTGTGTAAATGCAGCCCTCCAAGATTAGACATTTCAATAAAAGATGACTCAGAAACAGACATTTTTAATTAAAGATCAGCATATAAAACACCAGCCATAATGTAGAAGAGTAAAAGGACAGACATAGAAGCCCAAGAGGAGCTGGAGTTGGGCTTTGCGGGATTTTAGAATATTACACCAATGAACAAGACAGTCAAGTGAAGGATAAAAATAAGATCCCATAGTGACGTGAGTAGTTTTTCATAGACCATTTTCTATTTCAGGCTGATTTATTCACAATTTCCATTAGAGAAAAACCACTTTTCAATAACAATTACAAGCCAAGTTCATAAACCTCTGTGCTTCATACTAGGGGATGGAGGGCAATAATTGGTGAGGTGGGGCAAAGAAAGGTCTATTACATTCAAGTTTTGTGTTCAACAAATCAACCTGTTTCCCTGAGCACTTGATAATATAATAGATAAGATTTCTGTGTGCATTTCTGAGATACAATCCAATGAATGAAACTTGTTGGCTTTTCTTATTAATATTTTGCCTTACAGTGTTTGGCAATACTTTTGTGTGTTCATGCTGAAGGTTTATTGCCTTCCTGCTCCAAAGTGATAGATGAAACATATTCTCTGAATTTGGTTTTATTATGTTCCAATTTTTTTTCAGAAGAGCTTAGGTGTGAGATTCTCCTCAGCCATTTGGACTGAAAAATGCTGCTTTATTGCACTGGAGTGTTGCTGTGAGGCAGAGGCCCCTGTCAGTGCAGAGATGCCTGCTGCACACTAAAGCATTTTCGTTGTGAAGAGCAGCTGCGACACTTTGTGGACTTCCAAATGCCCTTTCCCCACTGGTGGCTGTGAAAGCCCATCAATAATTTCATGGCCATCTAGGCAGAAAACAGTCACCTTTTAAAAAAGGTTCCAGCCAAGTTGTTCTTTTTGTAGCAGTGAACCAAAGTGAGGAAATGACAATTCAGACCTGTCTAGTATAAACTTCCTTCAGAAAAAATCACATTCTGCCAGACCATCTGCCAAGGAAATGTTCAAACCATTGCCAGGTAGGTTTATGTGCTAGGGTGCACCTACCCATGGGTCATTCACTTACTGAGGATTTAAAATATTGGTTCAAACGTTCTGTGTTCCACTGTTAAAAAGCTGGTGGGTGAAACCAGCACTCTAAAGCTGCCTTTGGCATTGTTGACAACAGTTGTATTAAGAAATGCAGTTTTATTTGCTGTAGATGCATACTGAGATAGTGGCAAGTTTCTTTCCATTTGTGTAAGTGCAGCAGTGATAAAGGCTAATATCTGGTAAAGGATTTGACTTTGTAAGGTATTTGACTAAAAGTATAAAGCTTGCCTTACAGAGGCCTTGAAATTGCATTGAATTTATTTTTTGGCAGGTTAATAGTAAGAAATGTCATTTTTTAACATGTTATCCATAGTTGGGATTTTTTTCATAATGCAAAATTCAGTCACCTTTTCCCCTTGTGTTCCTGTATAATGGTAGATGAATTCATTATTCTGGGTCTCAGATCTCTGTTTTAAAGCTGGGATGTATGCTTTGCATGCTTGGATTTAAATACAAGAATCCCTTGTAGCCCGGGGAAAACTTCTGTATCTGTAAACAGGCAAACGAATATCTAGCATAGGAGTTGACTTTTTTTCCTTTAGTTAAAGTTCTTTCATTTTACAGAGAAAGAGAGTGGGTAATTTATCTTACTCAGGGACCATTGATCACCAGGTAATAAGCAGTAGGAATTTCCCTGATCCCTGAACTTTGACAAAACTTTGTGATTAAAAGTTGATACCTTCATCACTGTATTTTTGGCAGGGTTAGTATAAGAATAAGAACTGATGAAATTTTTCCTACCCAATGAATACTGCATAAATGAATCACAGCAGATATTGCTGTTACCACAATTGATACCTAATATATAAGAATTTTCTCTTGAGAACTGAAGAATTTAGGGTTATTTAATCCAAACTTTGTAATGAGGATTTAAATGACTTTACTTGGGTTTAAGAGGCAGCTGGTAAGCAGGTATGGAAAAAAAGTGGTAATCTTCCACTTCTCTTTCAAAAGCAAAAAAACCAACCAACCTCTCTCCACACACACACAAAAATGACTCTTTGAGTGTTGTTCCTGCAACAAGTTATTTTTGCAGTAAAGGAATTTGGACTCCTACAAGAAGTATGTAGACGGGGGAGTCAAAAAGAATTTTGTTGATTTTTCATTCTCCAAAATATAAATAAGGCCCCAGAAAATCTGAGTACCCCTGAGTTTCATGGTTATTTATCAAGTCCCTCCTTGAAAAGATTGGGTTTGACTGTGTCAGTTATGATTTCCCGCTGGAAAAAGATAATCAAAAGGAGAAAATACTCATGAGTTTAAACACTGTTACACTGTGCAGTGCAGGTGCCCAGGATGTTACTGCTGAGTTGAAGAACTCTGAATTTATCCTGCTTGCGTGTCAAGAAATGATATTTAGCTGGAAAATAAAATATGGTTAAAGTGTGGAGCCAATGGCAGGGAGGACTTTTCAGCCAACATAAGACAAGAAGCTGAAGTGTGCTGGGCCACAAGCAGTGCATGTGGCTGTGCCATGAAAGCAGCTTCACACTGTAGGTGATCACAGAATATGCTGAGTTGGAAGGGACCCACAGGGATCACTGAGTCCAACCCTTAGCCCTACACAGGACCATACCCAGGAGTCACACCATGTGCCTGAGCATCCCAATGCTTCTTGAACTCTGTCAAGCTTGGGGCCGTGACCACTTCCCTGAGGACCCTGTTGCAGTGCCCAACCACCCTCTTGAGGAAGAACACCAATAGAGCTTTTTCATAGCTTTTGTCATTGAGAGTGATGTCCTCCCAAAAATAAGGATTATACCAGGACTGCAGCCATTCAGCTGTATTCATTGTACCTGCTAATCAAGGAAATAAAACAGAGGGCTGAATGAAATTCGTTCTCACTTAGACCAGTGAGAACTGATGACCATAAATATAGTCATCCCAGCTTGGGGAAAGGGTCCAAACTATTGCTTTCTCTGAATTGATGAATTTTGGAGAAAGTCACGTTGGAAGGTGATGCTGCAAAGAACATTTCTAAAGGTAATACACAAGAGTGGAAAAGCAGGACATTCTTAGTGTTATTAGGGAACACAGAAAACTATCAGGCAACATAATAAAGAGAGAGGAAAATAATGCAAACTATGCATTACAACAACAATTTAGGGGGAAAAATATAGTATGACAAAATATGGCTGGCATTCATATCCATGATTCTTGGAGCAAGCTGTCTTTGTGGCCAGAACAGCAACAGAAAGAATTTTTACTCTAAAGAAAAGGGAAGCAATGGGTATCTGTTGCTATGCATTCACTAATAAACTCCAGGTTTATTCAGTCCAATAGTTGCTTCTCCAGAGGGCTTTGACTCAGTATAGTAAGACAAGAGTTGAAAAAGGTTTGGGATTTTCTTTATGCTGTAATTTGAGAGAGAGGAAAAGAAGTAACTCCAAACTTGAGATAATAATTGTAACATTTTCAAATTAATTAATTGTGCTTTTTCATTTATTTTTCTTTTATTGTGGTTACAATTTTAAATGCATGGAAGCTGAATAAGTGACTGTTGCAGCTTTGAAGTTCTGTGGCTCAATATTTGCTTTCTATATGGTGCTACTATTTAATCTTGAACTGTATAACCACTATATTCTGATGGGTTGAAATAGCATTGTGAAATATAGTGTTGCAAAATACAAAGGAAAGCAGTTGTAATACTTTTTTCCTGAAATAGGCAAGCACTGCAGCCCTTCTAAAATGCAAAAGTATATTTAAAATTGGCAGTATATAAGTGAACAATAATTACCAAGAACTACTTTCCACAGGCTTTCTACACTTTCAGACTCTGCCTTTTCACTGTGAATGACCAAGTTCTGTTTATTTATTTATAGCTGGCTTGTAGTTGTGAAACTTTCTTCTGGTTTGATGTAGACTCCTTATACAGAAAAGTTTGAGAACCAGTCACCCAACACAGTAATCCTTAACACAGAAATAACAAAGATAAATGTGTATTTCAACGAAATAAACAAGCACTAAGCTCTTTTCATTTTGTAATAAGCAACAGAGGTCGGGCAGTATGAATCTATTTGGCTGAAGGTGAGCTAATCCACTGTGACAAAGCTTCGATTCTCCTGCTGGAGTCCTGTCCTTGAGGAGGCTCCCTGTCTTCTAGGTTGCAGTGGCAGGAGTGCCTGTGTAGGTTGGCTGTAAATGACTTCATTTTTCACAGCTGTCACCTCTAGGCTTGCTTTAAGCACTGTTAAACACCTTTTTAGTCTATAACGTTGCAGGCTTTGGTTGATGAGCTTCTGTGAGCCACAGAGGAGGAAGAAGAAAAATCTATTTAAAGGGTAACATGTTGGGGTCTGATGTAAAGGATCCTTATGCAACTGCTGTGAGATAAAGTGATGTGAGTTCTCATGGCTTCTACAAATGTGTTGCTGTCATTGCAGCAAATAGAGGGAGAATTACAGATACCCCGAGTACAGAAAGACACAGTGGACAGCTAGCAGAATATTGCTGTCTGGTGCTTTTCCCTGCTGAGAAAAATTATATACCTAATGATTAAGTGGCCTGTTTCCAGGTTCAGGAGAGCTGATTTTCTCATGTGACAGATTTTCTTTGATCTTTGGACAAATTATTTATGCTGCAGTTTGATATAACAGTTAAAGTAACAAATGCTTAAAAAGGCAGATTTCCCCCCCACCCCCACCCGCCCCCGTCTTGGGCTGAGCCCTAGCCTCTTTTCCTGTGTTAGCACTAATGCTCACCTGGTCCCAAAGAGAGCTGAAACAGCAGAAACCAACATAACAGCAATAATGAAACTATGATAAACCTGAGACAATATTTTAACTGATGTTAGAGAGAAAAAACAAATTTTTCTTTCTTACTTTACAGTAGTAAAAGAAATTGTACATCACTATCAGTGGACTCATCACATCTGGCACATTCCCCAGGTCTTTTCTAAGTCTTTGCAAAGTTTCTTGTAGTCCTTCCTGGCCACAAGAATCTAGAATAATCAAGGGGACATAGTCACCTTGCTGTTCACCTTCCCTTTCAATTCATTAATATGTGGGTTGAATGTCCTAAGGCTGGTCCCTAGGTCGCTCCAGTATTAACCTCTGTCAACAGTGAGAAATAGCTACTGATGTCCAATTCTTTCTCTCTCTCCAGTTTTAAACCATGTCACGACTTTTCTCTGTGCTGATTGCCAGGTTTCTTCAATAGCTTCTTGTGAAGGAGGTTGTAAAAAGTCTTTGGAAATTTTAAACACTTTCTATCTAGAAGTTCCTCTATTTAAAATCAATTGGCTATTCGGTAGTTGAGGAGGCGATAGAAAAGCAACAATATGGACAATTATTTTACAAAGCATAGTTCCTTAACAATTGGTAATTATCCTGCAATTTTACAGTCCTGTAGGGCTCGACTCTTAACTTCAAAGGAAACGAGAATGCAAGCATCACAAACATATAAATGGTCAGGCAATTAAAAGTTCTGGTTTTCCCCAAAGTCCTTGTGAAACATCCTACTCTATAAACTGCTCTTTACAAGGGTAAACATATGCTTAGGGGAGTAATCGATTCCTTTTCTGAATGAATTAATTGATTCCTTGCCCCTTCCTCTTGTAGCAAACAACAAATTACCAGCAGCTGTTAAGGCAACTTCAGTGCACGACTTCATCTCCATCTAAACTAAGTTTGGACAGATCATTAATAATGCAGGCCCAGGAATGGAGTGGATTTGTGTCTCTGCCATATGTTCCAGAAACTGGTTACAACTGAAAATCCAACGTTTCCAGCAGCCTGACAGTTCAAACAGCCTGTGACAAGCCATCAGACTGTCTTGTATTTCAATTGCTTATCATCATTTTGCAAATACAGTAGACAGTCCTTTAGAATTTGAACAAGGACATACATATACATTTACTTTGAATATAAATGTATAAACTTTTCTAGAGTTCCCCTCTACAATGATAGCATGGGCAAACAGCTGAAAAATATTATTAGTGCTACTTGGTTCTTACACACCATTTGTGTGTGGGAGGTTTTACAGAGGAAGCAGACACTTTGAGATAAAAAAGCCATGGTCAAGGACAGAAATAGAAGGAAAATTCACTCTCCAAGTTCTCAGTCTGAAGTTCCACTGGGTCTTGCTGCTGCCAAATATATTTAGTGCCTTATAGTGGAGTCCAGAAGTCCTGGACAAATACTGACATCTCTTCTGTGATACAAAGCAAACAGGTAAAAAGCTTATAGTAAGCTAATGTTTAACATCTTCTGCCACTTTGAATAGTTCTGAGAGTCCAAAAGTCCTCAATTTCAGTAGGACAAACTCTGAACATCCTTCATGCAGAGGAAAGCAGCAAGAATGATCAAAGGTCCAGAAAACAGACAGTAACAGACTTTCTGATATGCAAAACACTCTTGCAAAGAGGAAGAGAAGCTGTCTGTGCCCATGACTGTGGCCAATGAGATAAAATGGGTATAAACTAGTGAAGAATCTGCTATTGAGAAATAGTGAAGTTCTGAAAAAGATTTCTAGTGAAGTCTATGGAGTCTCCATCCCTAAATTCCTTTGAAAATAGATATGATGGATTTTTTTTTGTTTTAATTTGTTTTAATTTTTATTTTGTAATAAATTACTCATGCAAATATTTGGAACAATGTGCTGTCTAGATCACTTTTTTCTAAACTTTTCCTAGGCCTGCAACTTTGTGAAGTTTCATATTCTTGAGGGGTACATATGTTTAATACAGATAACTATATTTTGTAAAAAGCATAAAAATACATATCTGGCAAAAAATGCGTACAAGGGATATACATTTATGCAATTTATATGGATTTAAACAATTCAAAGTCATCTTGAGAATGATGAGTTAGGCTGCCTCTCTGGGCATTTTGGAGGATGACTTCAGATTTGGTATCTACTGAAATGGAGTCATTCAATGTATTTCATAGGTGTTTTCATCAAATATTGTGCTCTTTGAAGGCAATCTTTCTGTATACCTTATGGAAAAAGAATGCTCTTTGGTAAGAAAGGAAACAAAGGCTTGAAATTCTAAAAAGAAAATTATTAATCTTGAGAGGTTTCTTTTCCTTTTTTTCCAAGGATACATCACCTGCAGCTGTTTGTATTGATCTTAACACTGACTACTCTGCAAAATCCTACTGAGTCACTGCAGCAGCTCAGTCTATGAAAAAGAGATTGAAAACCACCTGGAAAATATTTCAAAAATGGCTCTGAGAGCCATGTTGGATGTTGAACAGGGTTAAAATCACAGAGCTGTTCAATTGCTCGACGTCAAGTTCTGCCTTAAATAGACATAGGCTACCTGCTGGTGTAATTAACTCAGTCAAAAGTGTAATATTTTATTATTCATTTTTTGTGTGTTCACACTAGCTGTACTAGTGCTCTAGTGAGAAAACAGCTTCTAGCAGCACAGTTTATTTCCATTCCCACTTAGATATGATGTCTGCCATCACTAGCACCTCTTTACTAGTGTCCTATTTAGCTGCATTCACAGTGCTAAGGTTGTGCTTCCATAATTGCCCAGATCTACAGGTCTAGATAGTTTGGGGTTTGGTTTCTTTTTAATAGATTTTAGTTTTCTTCATGATGTAGCATGGATCTTTACTCACAGGAAAATGGGATTAATACAAGTTTGCCAACTTGCTTTAGAGATCTCCTCCATTCATTTTAGTTAATTGAAATTATGAAAATTCTGCATCTTCTTCCTCAGCAGAGATTTATCTGCAAAGTGCCACTTCTGGCCATGCTTCACAGCTGTATATTATGTCAGCAGATACAAATAAGGCATATCAAGAAAAGTGTGTTTACAGGCCCCATTAATTTGAAATAACATGGCCTGGGGTATTGTTTTATCCCTTAAGAAACATATCTGGGCCTGTAATAGACTTTTTCTTTTCTGCTATGAGGCTATTATTCTCTGACTTTCAAAAAGTATTTCACAATAATTTATCTTCTATTATTCATTTGTTCTTAAGGTACAAACCCATTATTATTATTGGGGTTTGCTTTGGGGTTTCTGGGTTTGTTTTTTTTGGGTTTTTTTGTTTTTGTTTTTTTTTTTTCTGTAGCAAATGATGAGCAAATAAAATGAAAACATCATGGTCTGCATGTAAACTTTGCACTTTTCATGTTTGAAGCTGCATGATTTTAGCTGCAGGACAGGTCTACACTACCAGGACTAGTAGTAAGTTGTGTTAGAAAGATGCTGCATGACTGAACACAGCTACAGTAGGAAAACTTTCATTTCCATAAGTATAGCTATCACCCTGAGCAAAAAAAAAAAACAAATCACACAAACCCAGCAAAAGATCTGGTATGGCAAGATTTGTTACTCAGCTTTGATAGCCTAGTATGTCCACAGACACCACATCCGTCCTGGCTGCAAAGCTGTATCTACATAAGCTTGCAGTTTGAAGTTTCTTAGGGAGGTTGGACTGGATCTCCTCAGGTTCCTTACAACCACACGACAATTCAGATTATACGTTGCTTTGCATGAGTGCTAAAATTCATCCAGTTATAGTTTGAATTCACATGGAAAAGAAATAATTCACAAGATTCTTCCTCATTTTCCTGGAGAACAAAATCTTTTGGAGCGACAAAAGATTTGTCTAAGGGGTTAAACAATTTCTTTTCAAAGGTTATGTTCAAGAGACATATAAAAATGCAAAAGAAGGCAAAAAGGCAGAGTGAATAGGCCTGCCAAGGCAACTATTTCACAGAAACATTAAGGTTGGAAAAGATCTCCCAAGTTCAACCCTTCCTTGACTGAACACTTTCTTGTCACCTATTTGCTGGGATATTAGTGTTGGAATTAAACCCAGTGGCTCCAGAGGAACTCTAGGCAGCATGGGAAGCACATGAGGAACTAGATATCTGTGAGTAGATGCAGAGCTGTGATCTCACTGGGGTCACAGGGATGTGCTGCAGTGGGTGGGTACTGGCTTTTAGGAAGGACAGGCCAGCATGGTGAGGTGGGGAGTTGCCTCGTATGTGAGACAGCAGCAGGGATGCACACAGCTCTGCCACAGTGGGGATGAGCCAGTCAAGAGCTTATGGGCCAGCATCAGAGATTAACACAGGCAGTGTTGGGGGGTGTGTTTGCTGCAGCCCATCTGATCAGGAAGAAGTAGGTGAAGTCTTCTTCAGGTAGTTGAAAGAAACCTCATGACTGAGACCTCGGTCCTCACTGCAGACTTCAACCACCCCACTGTCTGCTGGTGGCACAAGACAGCAAGATACAAGCAGCCCAGGTGGTTTCTGGATATTTTGTTTCTTAAATAATGAGACAATATAAAAACCTGAAGAGCAATCCTGCTTGCAAATAAATATCATAACCTCAAGGGATTCCAACATGTATAAACACATCAACCATAAAAGTGGCTTCCTTGAGCTATTCCTACATTATTAGGGAGAAAAAGGTGAGCTATGAAAAATCAGGAATGTAATTTTTCCTGTACTTGCAACAAAATATCAGTTAATTCTAAACTTTATTGTGCTGCATGCAAATCCACACCTTTTCTTCTATCCTTATTAGGTTTTTAATAAGTTAAAAAAAAGAGAAATACAAATTATTACAACTCTAAGGACGTCTGGAAATAAGATAAAATCTTGGCTCTGCAAGACTTTTAGCTACATAATTTTAAGCATCTTCACACCTTGCTTGTGAACTGATAACACATAAAACACTCGTTTCAACACCTAACAGCATCATCGCTATGACAGATTCCTTCCTAGAAAAATTATCTTCTGTGCTGTATTACCTATGACAACTCTTGTAATCCCTTGATGTGATAAAATGCAGGTTTTAATGTACAAGCTCTGTGCCACACATAGTATGATTTGAGTAATCAGTGAATAATCTCAATCATGGTGTCATTTTTATTACAGGTTTTTTTCATGCTGAGACTGACAAAGAAGATGAGGAACAATGGGGAGATGGTGGGGGAAAGGAAAGGAAAAGAGCTAAATGGGAAACCCATTTCCTATAACATGGAAAAAATGGTTATGAGACCCTAGATATATAAACAGAGCTTTCAGTGAGCTAAGAGCATTTTGGCATTTGACAGCCAATTTGGAAGTCTGTGGTTGATCTGTGTAAGAGAATGTTTCTTTCCATTCTTCTTGGTTTGGTATCTTCAGAATTTATTTCGTCATTTATTGAACTGAACAATATATCCTCATAATGAATAGTTACTGCTGAGATGTTAAATGTCTTATGGCTCTGAAGTGAAAGTTCTCTGTTCCAGCTGCTATGAGATTTGCCCTTTTCAATTTTAGAGAGCTCTTTTAAAAACACACAAAGGTACTGCAGGCACCTTGTTTATTCCAGTTTTTTTGCTTCCTATTGACTTGGACACAATTACCTTGCCTTTGCAAAAGGCCTCTTTGGGGGCACTAAAAGACAGCAGATAATACTGAAACTGAAAAAGGGACTTCCCATACCTCAAGGATAAAAGGCTCACTTGGTTAACAGGATTTAGGGAAAGGTAAACTGTCCTGCCTGCTGAAATGGACATTTTTTGATATAACTCAGATTAAAAGAAACAAGTGGGAGGGGGAAAGGCTAGAGGAAACTTTATAATATCTCACAGTTTTAGGATTTCTTACTTCTGAAAAAATGCAATATTGAAAAAGATGCTGTTGTTGTTATTTATTTCCCTAATTATTATGGAATTAGTTATTATTTTTTATTTCTGTATGTGAAAGAAGTCTTGATTACTTTCCAAAGCGTCTGAGTGATCTCATACCTGACATCAGCAAAATAAGGAAAACAAAACCTGACTTCAAGGTTTTATTTTATTTCTATAAATCTGTTACATGAGTGAAAAAAAATATGAGGACTCTATTAATGACTTACAGAATCACAGAATATTCTGAGATGGAATGGACTCACTGGGATCACCAAAGTCCAGCTCCTGGCCCTGCATAGGACAGCCCCAAGAATCACACCATGTGATGTCACTTACTTTTAAAGCAACTCTAGATCTGGAGAGGAATTTGTATATTTGCAGTGCCATGTATTATTCTAAGCAAGGTCAATCCTAGATCATCTTTTCACAAATTTTCACCACTGCCATGGTTTGAGTAGAATATCTGACAATGAGTACACCTTGTTTAGTTTAGACATTACATTTGAGTGCAGTGCCAAAAAGCTGAATCTGATTTTAATCTTCATCTGAATTTACTGAGAACAGTGTTGCATGCTAAGCTTTGGTTTCTGAGTATCTTTGATGTGGCTAGAAATAGTGTAGCTTATTTTGTATATATTTCAGTACTCCATATTTCAGCTAAAGCTGGCAATAAGCAGCACTGGAGTGAAAAAACAGCTACAGAAAAAGAAAAAAATATAAAAAGAACCAGTTTCATTTTGCTGTTTCCTTGCTTTGCATTTTGAATTAGCAGATCAAGTTCCTTTGGAGTTCAACCATTGTCATAAGTTGCAATATTAAATGTTTGAGAATGACTTAAAAACCAGTTCCAAATCTGTTCTGATCTGTGAGTCACACCTAGGAGCTTCAGGATGCACCATGAAAGACTGAAATGTAAAGAGGCAGAGCTTTTGATGGTGAAACCTTCAATAGTCTTCTTTAGGGCTCAAATAATTCTGCTCCCTTTCCTGCCCCAAGTTTAGTGATCCTATTCCCTTCTTCAGTCAGACACCGGGGCTTGTGTGACAGATTGAGGAGAATATAAAGCTCCTGAGCTTTTGGGCCTGTGAAAACTCCTGACTTTTGAGGAGGTTGCCAAGCAGCCCTGTTGGCTCCTGATGGCCAACACCAGGGGCATTGCAAAGGTTGGACTGTGTGACTCTGGGTGATATCTCCAAAGCGGATCATGTGAAGCCTCTGTGCGGGTGTGCAATGAATTATTTAAGTGCTATGATTAAAGTGGTTGCAGGCTAAGTATGGGTTGGAAACAACACTTGGATTCATCAAACAGGCATGACATTTTGAGACTCAGTCAGAGGCCCTACACACAGCATTAAGCAACACTGATTGCTCAAAAATTAGGAAAGATAAGATACAACTTGAATCCAGCTTTCTATTGTATTAATTTGTAGTTTTGCCTAAAATTCTCTGTCTGGAGTACTAGAAGAACTAACAGTTCTCTAACACAAAGTCCTATACTGTGTCATGCAACCGCAGACATATGATATAGTCCAGGATTGGGGTTTTTTGCATTTTATTTTTTTGAACTCATTTTATTTTGCAACAGACTTATTTGCAAAGAGAGCCTTTGTTTTAGGAAAGGCCTTCCCTTGCACAGTATTTTGAGTAGCACCATTTATTTCTTTAGTGAAGGTCTCAGGTGAATGAAGCACTTTTCAAAGGCACAGACCCTCTGGTAGCATCCCAGCTCTGCAGCAGCTCCTTTTGGCTACACAGCAGTTTCACAGTTTTCATGGCTCTGTGGGTGACAGTAGGTGCTACATGCCAAGTGAATATGTCATGGTAAGGGAAAGCAAGAGGGTGCTTTGCTGGGCACTTTGTTTGTAAGGTCTGTGGCTGGGAAGCTAATATACTGGAGAGCTCTAGTCACTTCATTGTGACTTATAGGCCAGGAAAGGGAATTTCATTAAAGACCTAACCTGCAGATGAATACAAATCTTGTCTTTCATTATAAATGACGTCTGTGAAATGCAGCTTTGCTTCCTAAGAGAAGGAATGTTCCAGCTCAATACTAATTCAGTAGCTCTATCCTGTCCTGTGACACACAGTGATCAATCGCTTGTTCTGCTTCAGCTGTGGATGTAACACATCTTCCTTGAGTAGGGAAGCACTTTAGTCTAATGTGAGGATTTAATTTTCTCATCATTCTTCCTGCTCTGTAGAACATGTGTCTGAGCTATGGGAAAGAAATGTAAATTTTTCCAGGAGGCTTTGGCTGGGAGGACTGATTGAGAAGTAGACAGATGTAAAGAGCTTGTAGCAGCATTTGTTTCCTGCTATTCTTTATGATGTTCTCTGACATGTAAGAATTATTTCCATGGTATGAAGTCAGGGTCTGGGTGCAGCATGAAAATCCATATCTGTTTTCCTCTTAATTCAGAATCTACCTGTGGTGGTGCTGGAAGATTTTATGCACTGTCTGGAAGTAGTAGGGAATAGATCAACCTATGACTGCTCCTTTTCCTGCAGGTTAACTCTTTTTTGCCTAACAGAGTTGGTAAATTATGGATCACATTTGCTTGTTACTTTTTCTAGAGAAAATTTTGACATTTTATAGAAAATGCCAGACAAGAATCTCTTTTTCATGTAAATTAAAAATTCCATGGTTTTACTAGATATGACCATTTAAAGGAAAGAGGAAAAATAAAAGTTGAAAAGCACAGAAAAACACAGCTCTACAGGTTGTCTTTTGTAAAGACCACTAATAGCTAGCTTCTAAACTTGTTTCAGTATCACTCAGTAGAGAGTTTGCACAGGCTTGCAGAGGGCAGCCTGACTTTCTAAAGCCTGTCAAGAATTGCCTTACACAGGGGAGTGGTGCCCTTTAAGAGGAAAAAAAAGTGTCCTCAGCCCTAGAACCGAAGCGTGCAGGTGGGGTTTCCTTTGTGGCCACATATCTCATTTTCGTGATCTAAAAATACCAAGCGACAGCAGATTTTGTTGTAGTTGCCAACTTATTCTCAAGTTCAGGTAATTTGCTTCTGCTTCAGAAGTGATGAGACACCTTGAACTGGATCATCTGGCATCTGTCTTGCAAACACATTCTCCCTCAGGGCTGGAAAGCTAGGCAGAAACTGAAAACAAGGGTTAATTAGGAAAGAAAGAAGGGATAATGACCTGGTTTCCCCCCCTTTTTTTTTTTTTCCTGTTGCAACCTTCACTGACCTATAGTTACTGTTAGTTCTTTTCCAATTCTTCCCTGATACCTCTGTGCATTTCAAATGGCTTTGCCCATTGCCTCTCTGCCTAAATAAACCCCTGGGAATTCTTCAGCCTTTAAAGAAAATTACAAAAGGCTTTGCATATTGTGCAATTACCTCTTCCTTTGTTTTCCAAAAAAATGGATTCAGCACCTCCCCAGAGGGACGCCAGAATTAGCATGTCAATATCACAACATCTCTCTGCGGAGTAGTGTTGGGCAGGTAACATTCTGATCCAAGGTTATGTGTTTTCAGGTGCAAACCACTTTGAAATGAATTGTTTGCACTTGCACCTTCAGGGGCTATAAACACAGAGTAGGTTGTTCATTCCTGTCCCGACTGCAGGATCTGTTACAGGTAATAAAACAATTGTGATTTAGGATGAGGGGTTTTAAAAGACCAGACCTCTTTGCCTCTCCAACACCCCACCCACTGCTGCTGCTTCCCAGAGTCCTTTCACATAAGACACCCTTTATTGCAGCAGTAGCTTTACATGGAAACTGATATTCTTCTTCCAGCTTGACTTTAAGCAGTGGAGCCCTAGCAGTGACATCCTTATTTTCAACTTATTTTCAGCATATGCATCTTCACTAATGAATGCTTTTCCTGGTATATATTTTTATATATTATATACACACACAGAGATATATGTCTATATGTAACTTCCAAAACACATGACATTATGGAAAATATCCTAGGGCAATGATAGGACATTGATATAATGGTATTTTGAAGGTTAAACGTTCTAATTAAACTCTCCAGTTCTGAATCATCTGACTTGCACTAGGAGTCAGAAATGTGTCTCTATTTTTCATCTTGCAACTAGGAAAAAAAAATATTATTTTTGAAAGCTCTGATCCTGTTTATACAACCTACATATACTGCTAGAGTAGATAGCACTCTTCTGATAAGAGGTAGGTGAAACCAAACAATCAGTACAAGAGAGAGCAGCAACACCCAGAACCTGGTGAAAGAACAGTTTGCACCAAGCAGCTCTTTGTCTCAATGACCTCCATCACTATGTCATAACTCTTCAGGTACAAGATCAGGACAAGCTTGAAAATTGCTACAGTCACAGCATTGCTGCAGGATAAGACCAAGGATTAAGTCAAAACATCTTACCTTAACTTTATCTTTAAATTGGTTAAATTCAATCTCATAACAAGACTATCTCTTAGCAGGATTGTACTCCACCCCTTCTCAGTGTTTTGTTTGCATGAGAGAACAGAAGTAGCTTGCTGGAGTTGGTCAGGCCACATGTTTGGCCCATTCATCTCTTTTCCTTCTGCTTCAGTTTCCTCATCTGTAAACTGGGAATAATGATGCTGACCTCCTCATTGCAGTGCCTTAAAGAGAAGAATTACAGAGAGCTACTGTGTTGGCATATGATTCAGAGATCTGCACTGGGAGCATCACAAGGTTACTTTTTTGTACTCCAAACAGTTTTCTGGGCCTAGATCTGCATGTCCTCAGATCTTAGTACCTTTTCCACTTCAGTTGATCTGCTTGTTCATTCTCCTTCCTTCCCTCCTTCCCTCCTTCCCTCCCTCTTTCCCTCTTTCCCTCCTTCCCTTCCTCCCTTCCCCACTAAGACTTGTGAAGATGAAAGTTCTCTGAGCGTGTTTTCCTTTGGTATTAACAGCTTCAGAGAATCCTCAGGCTCAGCAACATCCCATTTCTGCAGCTGCTGGACTTGCTTCTGCTGCTGCTAAAGGGCACCAGAACATTCAAAGCCACACACATGCTGACATGGTTACAGCAGCTCCCGGGGGCTCCCGTGCAGGCAGAGGGACCACCACTGTTGCCAGACATGATGCATGAGCAGAATGAGAGCCTGGGTGGCCCTGCACCTCAAAGTTTACAGCCCAAGCAGGCAGACAAAGCCACCTGATGAAAGAACAGCCAGCGGCCATCTCCACATAGCAGGTGACACACAGCATAATACAGTGCCAAGGACAGAGCTAGGACTTATCATACTGTATCTTTTGGGGAAAAGCTGAGGATGTAGGGACAGAAGACAATGTACCCTCTTTCTGGATGATCAGATTGGATTCTGAAGTGTGTTTATTCCTTCTTCCACCCCTTCCTCTTGGTCTCTTTACCTCCTTAATTTTTTTTTCTCTATTTTTCTTCAGGCCTGCTCCCCATATCTCTCTATTTGATTACCTTCTCCAGGAATAACTACTTCTTCCTTGCTTAACACCTGCTATTCTTGTTGTGCAGAAGTGGAGGACAGAAATGCAGTCAGGCAGGCCAGGGAGGGGGCCAGGCTCTGGAGGGCTCCAGTTGCATCCCCAAGGAGGGTCCTAGACAGAGCACACTCCTCTTGCTCTGTTGGTTCCACACTGCCCTTGGCATTCTCTGTCCCTCTCTCCAGTCAGGTCACCAGGTGAAGTCTGTCATCAGCCCTTGGTTCCCTCACTGAAGTGCTTGCTGGGACAAATTCTTCTTTTCTCCAATAATAATGGATTCCCGGTGACACACTCAGCCTTAGCTGTAACTTTGATCTTGCCAGAATAACTTGACCATGCTAGGAGCTGGAAACAAAAGCTACTTGCTCATGTCTTTCTGTCTCCCCTCAGAGCCTGTTGCTGTTTACAATTCCACCTGCTCTCCCCGCCTTGCAGTAATCTGATTGTTCCCTTGGCTCTCTGGCCCTATGTCCCAGGGGCTGCACATTTATGGAGAGAGAAGGAGCCCTAGAGTAGAGAGATACAGTGTGAGGGGTTGGAATTGAGTCATTTATCAGCAGCAGTATCCCTGTGGAAAACAAGTCATCCACAATATGAAGGGTGCATGATGTTCCCCTCTGAACTCTGGAGCAGCAGTGGGGCCCAGCACTGAATGCTAATGGCTTCGTGCAGGGCTCCTTGTCCTCTGTCTTTGCTCTGAAGTACAAGAAGAAATCTACTTCCACAGGAAAGCACTTTCAGCTTTCAGGGTCCATAGAGGAGTTTGTGCAGGCCTACAAAGTGCCTGTGTGACTCCCCCAGCATTTTGGAGCTACTGGTTTCTACCAAAAGGATTTCAGCCTGAGAGCTCTCCTGCTGCAGGGCAGCAGCTGGTGCAGTCTCGTTATGTTGGGCAGTATTATCACTTGCTCTTGCTGTGGCCAGGCGCTCTGTGCTGTCACAGCACCGAGGACCACTGCACTCATGTTTGTGACCTACACGTCTGAGCCAGCATCTGAATCACAGCTGTCCAGGTTTCCATTTTAGTCATGTGAGAAAAAGAGAATTTTTTTAAACTTTGCTCCTGCAAAGGGTGTTGGGGGAAGAGTTTGGTTGTATCCTTTTTCTAGAAACACGTTTCTGCAGGATACTGCTGCTGATAAACTCCCATGATGGTTTTCTTATCCCATGCAATTCCTCTCATATAAATCCCATATAAATGTGTCAGACCCCCACTCCAATGAAACATAAGGTGTTTCACAGATGTCCAGAGACCTTTCCTGTAACATCTGAGTCCTATGCTTTAATGCATACATTGGCTTTCCATTCCATACCACTTGATATTAAAAAGTATGTCAATTGATTCCCCAAATCTCTACTCAACTAGATTCGAGCTGTCTCATAGACTTGCACTCCTTCAATGACCCAAAACAGCCTTGTTAGCTAGAAGTAAGGACAATTTTTTTTCTTCTGTTTTCAAAGAGTGACTTGTATGGGACTGCAAGTTTTCAAAGCCTATGGTCTGTGGTCCAAGAGCTAAAAACAGTCACAAATTTCACCACCAGCTGGATGAAAACTTATAGCTCATCTTGCTACTCTTTCTTCTTCAGCTGTTAAAAAAAGTCACTTCTAAAAGGGTTTATCTGAATTTTTCTCTGCCTGTAGCTGGGAAGAAACTAAAAAACCACAGCAAGATCACAGATTTAGACCAGCTACAGGATTTACAGTCCTGAGAAATGTTCACATAACTGAGTGATGTATCACTCAAATATGTAAATAAGTTTTCCTTGGGGAGCTCTCAGACTCTGCCTCAGAGGAAGAGTTTTGCTTAAATAAGCTCAGAACAGCTTTGTTTTTCTAACTTTATGGAGCTTGCTGCTTCAGGCTGCTACTCCCAAAAAGCTGTGCAAGTCTTGGCCAGGCTCACTGATGAGCTAGCAAAAGTATTCAGCTACAGACAGTGCCCCTCTAGTCCTGCCAGTGCTCCTCTCCCACTCTGTTCTAGGCTGCTGCTGCTGCCCTTTACTAATAATAGACACTTGTATTTTTTTCAGGGAAGGAACACAGGACATCTGGGTTGTGCACACTGAGGGTGATTCTGAAACACATTTTTTGTGGGACTAAATCATAATGATTCAACTTTTAGCTTACTTTGAAATTAGCGCAGTCATGCTGTGACAGTTGTGGTTCCTTCTCTTCCCAAAAATACCATGTGAATTGTCCCTTCAAATTATGACAATTCTTGTTTATCTGCAGCAGCCCCTTCCTTACACAGAACACTAGCATTGTTATTTTTGATAATTCTTCCACCTATCCCTATGTCTTTAAAACAGGGATTTGGACATCTTCTGTGCCATCATGAGGAACTAGATTTAAAGGGTAGGACACAAAATTTTAGATAAATTATTCTCAGAACAAATTATTTTCAGATTATTTTAGGAGGTGATTTAGCTCAAGAGATCCAGAGAAATACTCAGGGAAAGCAAGTCTTGTATGGAGTGAAAAGAAGGAAGAAGTCTAGGCATAAGAACAGCAAGCAAGATAGAAGCAGGAGAGAAGGAACAGAAACTTGAAGAAATCAGGATATAAAAACTTATAAATCTCTTTGTTTTAATGCACAAAAAATACCAAGTCCTAAAATCCAACCTTTTTGTGGCCACGACCACATTGTTAAGAGTTTGCCTTTTGGAGCAAAAGGGTGGGTATGCTTAGGCATCCTTCCAGCCTTATGCTCGAGATCTCTTTTCTTCTGTGCCCATTTCAAGCAAGTGCTGTTACAAGCCACACATGGGCATACACTCAAAACAGCTGAGAAAATAGAAGTAGGCAGGGAAGGCAGAGCAAGTTTTGCATGCAGATGGCCGCCTTTGAAATCTGACTTGTTTTCAACATGTCAGCATGGCTATGTATCTCTGTGAGTTACTGTGACAAGAGCTGAGAATGGATGACTTTTGCTGCAGTTTTTGATAGCAGTTTTCAGAGATTAGGACTCTTTTGGAAAGCCAAGTTTTAGAGCCTGATTTCAGAAGGCGCTTGAGATTAGCAAGTAACTTTCTCTACTCCGATATCTCCTTCAAAGATGACAGAGGCTAAAGGAAAATCAGTCATAAAGGAGAATTCAATTTGGTTTTTTTATCACATTGTGCTTGTTTGGGGAGGTTTTTTTCAGAGGTTGTCAGAGACAACTTCATAACATGCATTTCAACAATGAGAAAAGGCTGTGATCAAGGGAATAAACATACCCCTGAGTGCAATACATCTACACTGATGTAGCACGTGTTCTTTTGCATAGGTTAGAAAGAAATAGGATCAGCAGGCAATAAAACTGTCAAATTGGTTTTGAATGTGTTTTTACTAATCATTTCTTAAATACTTTTTTACCCCTTCTAATTTTGTATTCCTCTTCATGGCTTGCTAGTGTCCCAGGTTTACTTTCTGAACTCAGTCATCAGCTTTCCCTGCCCCAGTGGGAAGTCACTTCATTGAGGCAGTGAGGCATAATGTGCATGGCTGCTTTCACAGAAGAATTGTAATGACTGCTGTTGGTAATAAATGCTGTATTTTTTGATTACTTTTGTCAGGTGATGTCTGGAGAAATGAGAAGAATCATATTTACATGATGAACTACCATAACTCTACTGAGGCCCAAAAAGAGCAGTTACTTAGTTTAGCAGTGACTGAGATTTCTCATTCCTTTTAAGAATACAATTCCTTCTGACATTCACGTGCTTTCTGTCAAACTTGGGTCACACCCACTGAATCCAGTGGTAGATGAGGAGCCAAAACTCCAAAAGATGTGTTACTTAAACACTGCTAAGGAAGGAAAAGTTAATGTGTCCATCAGCAGTTATTCTCTTACGTTTTCTACAATTTGTGTTGTAACTTGTTATAGTAGAAAACTATGGAGTAGTATTTTCAGAAAAGGAAGATCATTAGGGAGAGACAGCATCTTTTATTAGCCTTGTTGATATATTTGGAATTATATTTTGGAATTATATTATATTTGCTATCAGGTTCTGGGACCCTGCAGGTGACTCTGCTTTGAAAATATTTTATATCCGGTCTGTTGGATAATGTTGGCTCTGCTCCAAGCTTCACTTTCTCTGGCCATCAAAGCTACAACAATGCTGCTATCAAAAAAACACATAGAGGATCATTCTTTCCCTCCAGTCTTTCATATGACAGAAAAAAATGGTTATTTTATGTCTTTTAACATGCTGTGAGGGAAGAAGAAATGTTTTCTACTTCTGTGGGCAACACTTTCCTTCCAGCTGTTTTCTGGTGCTGGCTTTTGATCACTCCTCTTCACATCAGTTGTGATATCTCAGTGCTGAAGTCCGGCACCAAACCCTCCTACTCACTTCTGGATATTCCCCTACTCCCCACACAACCCACCATCAGACAAACAGCTTCTGATCTGTTTAGACACACATTTCATAACCCTCAGCTTCTGTTATCAGCTTTTATATACATGCAAAATAGCTCTCCTTCCCCCCGTATCCCTATGCTGAACTACTCTTTTTTGAAGTCCTAATTTGTGAAATCTCATTAAATTGAGGATTAACTGCAAACTGAGATTTAAATCAGTTACCTCTCTTAAGCAGTGCTACACAGCTGTGCAAACTGGTTTTTTAGAAAACTCGTTTTTAGGCTGGTTTTACCCTAGGTAGTGCCTCGTTGTGAATCCTTGACTTAAATTTCACTTTTCAGTTACACGGAACTACGTTCCCAAATGGACTTTCAGAGGGATCTTTCTGCTTAACTCTTCACTTTTGATCATATGCCTTACATATTGAAGGGAAACAGAAGACAGGAGAGAAAACAGAGGCTGGAGAAAGGCAGAACTCTGCCCATGCTAAACAGAAGGTGGGAGCCAGGGCAGAGTTGCACTGTCTCAGCTCCATCCCTGTGCACCAGGTGCTGTTCCCTCCCTCCACCCCTCATATTTTCTAACAGCAATTTGTCACTGCTTTGCAGGCTGGCTGCCTGGGCTTCCATGAACTGAGAATATTTGAAAAACAGGATATAGGATCATATGTTTTTCTCACTATAAGCTAGAAGAAAAATACTTGTGCTTGGACTTGTATTTATTCATAACCACTTTCCCAAGATGATGTAATATGCTAAATGCAAATGTTTATACTAATGCACTTTCATAGTTCCACTTAGAGCCGGAAGGTGAATGATGTTTAACTAATCTGTTAGCTGCCTATGGCTGTTATTTTCCCTAAGGGTTACCACAGTGGATTGTAATGCTCATTTAAATACCAGCAGCTTCCCGTCTAAGACAGGCTCGAAACCTGACTTCACTGGCCTCCTGTTCACATGAAAAGTAAATTGGTGTGTATAGGCCACGCTATATTTGCACTTAACCTGGATACAGCCATGCTGCTGGAAGGGAAGTGTGACACAACTCTAAGTGGTTTTGGCCATACCAGCACACAATACATAAAGCTTCTTGGTGTTTTGATCAGTATGGTTATGGCTATTCCACATCAAAGAAATGGTACAAAAAGCACAAAGTTACCAAAGCCAATATTTGTACTGTGGCCTAAATGTTACTGTCTTTAAAATGGGTTGATTAACAACAGGCAAGCCAGCACATATGCTAAATGTTTCATTTTTATTTAGAGAAAAAACAAATCTCACTTTTGGATATGTTCACATGTCTTGTGCTTCATTAGCTGCCTTATGTGTGGACCACTGCTGTTTTGCTGTCTATCATATTAATAGTAGTGCAAAATGTCTTACTGGAAAAATGAGCAGAGACTCTGTTTCTTGGGCTTTCTTCAGTTTAAGGATTCAAGTTTGTGCAGTTCTTTGCTGCAGTTTTTTTCTGCATTTGTATGTCCTGAAGAAAAGGAAAGTAACATCTGTGAATGACACATTCTTTTGCTGACCTTGTCTTCATCCCAAATTGAGGATCTTTTTGACTGATTGGCCACTAGATTTCCACATTTGGTTTTGATACATCAGCTTAGGGCAGAGACATAGCCCACATCTAGACTGTCTCCAGATAGTCAGATCTGTTTTCAGGCTGCAAGATTTCAAAAGTTAAAATGGTTTCATCTCTGAGTAATCCTTAGCTGCCATTTTGTGGTAGCTTTATAAAAGTATGACTCAAAGCCTTTAATTAATCCCTAAAGCATTTCATTCTTTGACAAGTTTTGCAACACATGGGACTTCACAATAATGATGAAATCACTCCTAAAATGTCAGTATGAGTTCAGCTATAACATTTCTGCTGGGGATATATCAATATGTTTATTTCTGTGTTCAGAAAAAAAAATGCAATAAAGATGGATTTATTCCACTTTAAAGCACGGAAAGAATCGTGAGATTCAAAAATACCTGTGCATATATATAAAGTTTATAATAGACTTCTGTACTTAAATTTTCTCATGATTTGTTAAACAGGGGGAAAAGCTGGGGGATCTATTACCTTAATGATGACTTAATGAGAATAGGCTATCAAAGTTCTGGGACTCTGTTCACAGAATTATCTGCACTGCCTGAAGTTAACTATCCATATTGCTTTCCAAAACTGACTCATTGAATATAAGTATTTCAGAGTAGGATCAGAATAAAGACTAATGTAGGTGATTTGGTGTCTAGGGCCAGTAGCAGATGCTTAGAAATGAGCACCAGCTTATGATTTTGTAATACAGCTTGAGCCATGATAAGAGTTTGTTGCTGCCAGGAGGGAAAGGTCCTGCCCTTTTTTTCAGCTTCTACACCCCCAGCTCCTGGCTTCATAAGCTCCAGATTGCCTGTGTGTTGCTGGTACTTGTCCAGAAACACAGTAAGCCAATTCACTGAAATGGCAGAAAGGTCACTTAAATAACAACAAAAAGAAGTGCTTTTGTCTTTGGTGAGTAGAGCTGGCTTGCCTCATGATCAGTAGGTCCCAGAGCCAGACGGAGGGGTCATGCACTTGGGATCAGTGGATGTGGGAGGAAAGAACAGGGAAGGCTGGATAGGAATGAAGGAAAGAACTAACAAAGGGGGAGTAAAGGGGAGTAAGACTTCCAAGTTGTGTCAGCAGTGAGATATTTAATTTGTTAAACCATCTATTTTTGCCTGTTTGACACGTAGTGGAAAATCCAGCTGGTCTTCCCAGAGAAGCATGTACAGTAATGGGTAGAAAAGCTCTTTCTTGAATGAAAATAGCTCATTTAGAATTTATGAAAAAATCTATATGGAGGTTGTGGGGTTTTGTTTCAGTTTTTCCACATACATTACTTTACACTCATTGTTCTTGAGTTTTATTGTCCATCTTATTGCTCAGTCAATCAACACCATGCAATCCTTCTGCAGCAGTTCATAGTAGCCACAGCTGTAGGCCACACTAGATCTCAGTATCCAGGAATTGTTGTATCATCCGAAAACTTTGTCATTTCACCTTTTAGCCTTCTTCATGTAACTTATTTATTTATTTAAGATACATATCCCAGTACTGAACCTGGCATGATCAGAATAACTGCCTATCCATTGCCTTCCAGCGAAAACTGACTGTACGTTCTTACTTTTTAAGCTGTTAGCAGTCCTTGAGGGAATCTTCCCTTCCAAACTGAGAGTGCTGAAGAGCTTTCAATAAAGAAGACTGTTGCCATCTTTTTGGGAAGATGGCAAACTTACCACTTGAGCATTGATTGTGTCCATATGATGGATGACATGGATGTTTTCCCTGAACAAAGTGAATGTTGATATATATATCGTATTTACTATTCATTATTTTCTCTGGTCAGGAATTTTTTTCTGTGGTTTCCACCAGTGGCAGGGAGCCCTTGTTTAAGGCAGGTGCCATACTGCCCTCTTTCATTATATTAGTGCTTTGTCAGTGCTATGCTATACATCACGTCATGGCAGTTCTATAACTGAAATGCTTTAAACTCTTGAATAAATATCATTTGATCCCCATAGTTTTTCTCTAGTTCAGTTTCTCAATTTGTTCCAAGTCGTCTAGTATTGATTTGTTAGGTTGAGGCAGTTCTTTCTGGTGAAGAATGTCTCCACTATAGGAAATTCATGGACAGTTTCAGGGCCATTAGATGCTTCTGTAAATCTCTGAGGTTTTTTTGTATATTAGCAATATGTCCAATGACGAAAATTAAATGCATAGTCATTGTGGTAGGCAAAAAAAGAGAAATCACTGTGAATGCAAGGGTGTTTTTTTTTACTGGCAGCAGATAATTGTGCATGTGTGTGTATGAATGTGCAGGCAGCCCTGAAGGAAGAACTTGGAGATGGTGGAAATAAGTAAATGCATATGCTAGGGATGCCCAGGAATTTTGGTTGGTAAGACTGCAGACTGACATTTCCAAGCAGCTGAGCAACAGGAACCATCCTGAATTGTAGCCTGAGCTTCCCAAGCCAGGGGAAATCTCTCATCTGAGGAGGAAAGTCAAGACCTAGAGAAGATAGTTTTGGTGGTAGGGTATGAGCACATGAAATAACCAGTTGGGTCTTAAATAGAAGCCAGTATCCAGATCCACTATGGGTTGTTGTTTGCCCTGTCTCACCCCTGACAGGCATGAGTCAACCCACTGCATGTTTCCTATTTTTTTCATTTTTTATGTAACAGTAACTTGAGGCTTCATTTTGTGCTTTATGTTCTGAGTGTTGGCCTACACTTTGATCACATTTTCAACTGTTGCTTTTCATAGAATCATAGAATCCTAGAACGGTTTGTGTTGGAATGGACTATAAAGATTATCTAGTTCCAACTTCTCTGCCATTGGGATTTTTCCTGACCTGCAATATCTAACATAATATAGACAGATGTTTAATATAGAGACCTGGTTTTTTTTTGAGATTTCACTTTGAGGAATGGTTATTAAAGATAGTTTATGATCTGCCCATTATATTATTTACTTAATAATTTCTTTATTTTTTAAGTTCATCTGAAATTTGGACCCTAAATGTTTATTTACTTATACAACAAGGCTAAATGACATGAAAAGTGGTGAACACTTACCAACTTCTGCTGCCTTTCGGTCTTTTTAATGTAACTCAAAGCCTTTTCCTTGCACTGTAACAGACAGTCTTGTGTTTTACCCAATTCTGAAAGCAGAACAGGAGCTATTTCATTACAATTTCTAACCTAAGTCAGGTGCTGTGAGTGGTCAGCTATCCAGATATTCAGCATAACAAATGATGGTAGAACACATTCCCTGGACAGCCAACTTCAGGGCAAGGAGTCTTGTACCCCAGAAGCTTTGTCTGTGAGCTGCTGTTCCTGAGGCTGTTAGGCACCTTTCCAAGATTCTTAGTGGGTACCCAGAATCCTAGGCAGTCTCAGAGCATCAGTTATTTTGTTCTGATAATGAACTGGAATGTCACTTTGATTTGTTAGTTAATTATCAGCATTTTGCTTCTTTTTTTCCTTGGAATGTTTTAGGGGTTTGGTTCATACTGACTTACAAAAGCTGTTTACTCATTCATGTACTATCTCTAAGATTTCTTCCAGTCAGAAACATAATGAATATCAGCCAACATCAGTATTGTAGATATCTCCAAATATGTCAAACTTGATGCCAAGTCATATATTATGATTTTACTGTGGAAAACCAGAATTTGATGAGAATAGCACACTTCAGTTTATGGACTGAGATGTAATAAGAGTCAATATCTGGGAATTAAATCTGGGCAAGTTCAGGATAGTGGTAACATACTAATTTTAACAGTGAGAATGATTGATCATTGAAATAACTTATTTGTTGAGTGGAGTAGATTCCCTGCAAACCAGAAATATTTAAAACGATGTTGCAGAAATTTTTGTCATAATTTACTTGCTTTAGCCTCAGCAAAAATTGTTACGGGAGAGAGTGACGATAGGGATCAGACTATATTACCATAATTTTGTCTCTCTTTTGTTTTTTGTTAATTTGTTTGTTTGGTTGATTTTTTTAATCTTAAAACTCTATCAGCTATATTTCTTGGGCTAGAAGTGTTTTCTTTCTGAATTGTTTACCAGTTTACTTAAATAAACAGGATACTGCTTCTGTACTTGTTCTATGTTTGTGATACTATGAAACGTTTCCTTTTTCACTAGTTCTGTGTTTACAGCTCTTTGACACTCAGGAGCAAGGCAGCTTCTGGAAGGCAGCAGTCAGCATGGTAAACACCACCTTGGTGTTTTAGCTTGATCAGAGTTCATGCAAAGTTCCTACCAGGATTCTGTATAGAATTGTGGTTTTCACTGGTTACTGTCATTTGATTGCTCTAATTAAGGTTAAACCCCTAAAACTTTACCATTTCAACCAAGTTTCCCCAGTCAGAATGCAGGATTTAATCAATAGGTTCAGTGTTAAAGAATGAGTTGTCTCCCTTACCCTTTTAATGCAGAAGACTAATCTTAAGATGTGTCAGACTATAGTTCCAGTGGCAATACATGGGTTTTCACATACTGAATAAAAATGAGGAAGTGTGTGTGTGTATGCACACTGTCAAGCAGGTGGTGTCCGACAGCCTTGGTCTCTAACCAGCTGTTTTCTCTGTTCTCTTATCATGGCTTTTACAGCAAATATGTTATTCGGAAGATTTAGGTTTTGATGAGGGAAAATGGAAAGTCCCTAGATCATTGTTTTCCTGCAGCCTGCATGACTGGCTGGGGAACATAAGATGTGCCTACTCGACAACTTATTGTAAAGGGTTAGAGCCAACCAATTTATTTTCCTCTGACAGCTGAAAACATCCAGTTTCTCTTCCTTTCCTGCCTTCCTTGTCTATACTTCTGATTGCAGGGGGTCACTGCAAACCAGTTCCAACTGGTTGCAAACAGCTGTGCTGTTAATTGCTTTCCTGGCCATTGCAGATCCCAGCAGGTAACATTTTTCCTTGATCTCCCGTCTCTTCCTTACATTCCTCCCTGTCCCTGCAGTGGGAATCAACAGCTTTCCCGATGCGAGAGTTAGTTGCTTGAAATAACAATGTATTTAATTACAAGGAAAGTTTGAAGGAGAAAACATGCACTGATCTCAGACATGCTTTGGTATTTCTTTTTGAATTACAGGCTGAAAGAAGGCATTGCTTCAACTATTGCCTCTACAAAGCATTATCGTCAGAGGGTGAGATTGGGCTGTCCTCTGGAATTACCTGTTTTGTGTTGATTATTGTCTTGCATCTCCTTTTAAAAAAGTTGAATTTTATAGGGTTATACAGTTGTAAAGTCAAATATAGGCTTGTTATAGGGACAAGTGCATGAGTTATAGAAGATGTATGATATGAAAGCAGATATAAAGCAAGATTATTGCTTCAATGCATTCATTCACTTGAATGGATCTCATAAAGTACAGTACTGTCAGGGCTTGCACTAAACACACCTTCATTTTGTGGTTAGCCAAGCACCACCTTAATTTTCTCCCCAGTTCTACTGCTTAGGTAGAGAATTGCACCAATGAACCACATCCTCCCCAGCAAGGCAGGGAGTGGCTGTCCTCTATACCCAGAAACCAGTTAGGAAGCAATAAGGACTTCATTCTCCAGTGCCCTGCCTACAAGTCCCCCAAAAAGACAGGGAACTTTCCACCCAAATAATAAGCACTATATGTGTATGGAGTTGTAAGAACTACTTTCAGGGGCACAAAGGCCAGCTGGTCAGGCAAGGGTTTGCAGTGAGTATCTTTCTTGCCTCTGTTCTGTTTCTGAGGTTTCCAGGTATCTGTGCTAATTAACGTTGGTTCTAGCTTTCTGCTAGAGACACCAGCCCCTTCCTAAAGCTTCTGTTCTCTAGGAACATATAACTTAATTTTTTAATTTACACAATAATTGAGGAATTTTGTGAAGAAAACATTAAAAATAAAATCCCTACATTTATCAGTAAATAACTGAAACTAATAACTCTGAGTGGCAGCCAACATCTTCTGGCACTTTGTAAAGTAAACATTTTGCAAACAAGACAAAAAGGACCACAGAGGAACCTATCAGAGCCTCCTTTATCTCAATGCTCTGCCAAAGTTAAAATTTTCCAGAAGTGATAAAAGAGAAAATATGTTTCCTGAGAATGAGTGGGATTTCTTAAGAAGACTGTTTAAATTTAACTTTAATTACACTGAGAAGGATGGTGATAAAGTTTCTGGCAAAATGCGTTACTAAGAAATATTGCTAAAGTATACCTAAGCATGAGAATAATTTATCTGGTTGTTGTAGCATGCCTGTTATCAATAGCTTTTAGTAATACATTAGAGTTAGATAAATATGTGCCATTTTTGGGGTAGTGCAATAGATCTTGCCTTGGGGCAGGTGAATAAACTAGTTATTTACAGTGAGGACCCTCACAGCCTTAATTTTCTATGATTGCTCACCATCCCAAGGAAAGAGACTTATCACCCACTATGAATGATCAAGGTCCTTGGTGCTGCTCTAAATGTCTGTGTTATGTGCCCACGGAGCAAGTGGGACAGTAGGGAGGTGAATACTCTTTCTGCCTTGCTAGTTGTAGTGGCTGACACTGCTTTTACCCTGGCAAACCCAGTGCAAACCTACCCCTAAAATAGTCTGAGCCTGGGCTGTGATGGAAACACTTGACAACTTTTCAGCAGCCAAGGGAGCTGGGAATGCAGGAAATTTGTGGGACACCTGTAGAAGCAATTTTACAATGTTTATTCTGTGTAAGGAAGCCACAAACTTGGGAGAATACATCTGCGGGTGTTGCATCCTGCTTCAATACTTATTTATTTGGCTGGCAACACAGAAGTATTCAGAGATTTGATTTATGTTTTAATTCATGAGGGAGCTGCCAGAAGGCAAGAAAATCTGTTCCTTTCCTTTAAAAGAAATTCCATAATCTGTGGAATATAAAACCATTGAAAAGAAAAAAATCCTTTAAAGTGTTAACTTAGGTTTCCATAGGATGCTATTTTTTTTTCTGTTCTAAATTTACATTTTTTTTATTCCCTATACATGTTGTATAGACATACTAAAAGCTTCCTAAGCACAAGAAGTGTTTTACCTACCTAATTTCTGAGATGAAGAATGTATAGATGCTGTTAGCCACTTATAAAGAACATCTCACTTAAGGTTCATTTGTATTGTTTGTGTAATCCCAACAAAATGCTTGGCATTTACTTTACAATTTGTACCAGAAGTAAAGCTAAGTACAAGGGTAGCTGTAATGGGAAATTGTTTTACTGTTTCATCAAACTTTGCATGACAAGGAATTTACAGCTGGATGGGCTCAAACTAGAAATTTCTTCATACAATTCTTTCAAATGGAACTTATTGCTGAAAGAAGTGGAATCAAATGAAAATTCATCTTAAAAGTAGTGAGGTTTAAAATAAAATTGTGGGGTCCAAGATGGTTTACCACATAAATAACCTGGATTAGCAAAGATTATATTAATTCCTTACATTTGCATAGGGCTATTCATCTTGAAAAACATCCTGTACTGATTTACATTCTTTTCACTTTGCATATGTACCAAACTCCTCATCTAAGGAGCAGATCAAATCCTTTTTACCACCGCAGAAAAGGATTTTCCCTCCCCACAGATGGTCATTTATGACTAACCGAGACCAGAACACCCAGGTTTTGGAGAACTAAAAGTTAGTCTAAATGACCTCTATCTGGATAGGTTCACAAGTAAATAAGACTTGTCCATTTCTACGTTCTTGTTCCCAACTCGCAGATGGGCAGGCCTTATGAAATCAGAGCGTGTGGAGTTTGTGAAAGCTTCTCCTAGAAGCACATTCCAGGAAAAAGCACCAAAGGTTTGCTAAGACCACAGGTCTGTCCCAATGGGCCCATTTTCAAGAACTAGAAGTCTTTGGAGACAAAACTTCTCAGTATTGGTCTTGATTTAACTCTAAAAGTCTGCTATCAGACTCTGTCAGAGAAAGGATATTAAGGTACATTGCCCAGTGTGTGTGTATTTCCCACTGATGTGGGTGAACCAAGCACAGCCACAACCAGTTCTATGCTAGCTCCTTTTCTGCCTTATAGAAATAGTCTCTGAAACCAGCTGTTTGCTAGAATAGAAAAATGCTGGGGTACGCAGCTACCACGTGGAAAAGGAACAAGGAAATGGATTAGTGGAGCCAAGTGATGAAGAAAAAGAGCTACACTAAGACTGTTTGTTATAATGTTCTTATATTTTAAGACAGCATTTGTATGTTGTGGATTCACTCGTTGATGTTTTAACATGCAAGTTCTTTGTTCCCTGCTTAATGTATTGAAAATCCAGTTGTTAAAATGGCATCTTTCTTGTCCCAGTTCTGCAGACTGATTGGCTCTGTTTTGCCACAGCGAAGCCTTACCCTATATGGTTATCCACCTCCCCGATTTCTATATATGGCTCAGACCTTCCCCTTCCTTCCCTGCATGCTCCTCCCCAAGTTCTGCCCTCGTCTAGAATGTTCTTTACCTACCCCTATATAAGTCGGAGCCATGTTCTCAATAAATGCCATTCCACTTTAACTCCCACTTGGAGTGAGCTGTCCTTTATTTGTCTTTGAAGGGCTACCTGTCAGAAAAACAAAGAAATGATTGACCTTCGAAGACTCACTCTGCTCTGCTTCCCTTTCACTTTGCCATTCTGCTACATGCACATATAGGAGAGTCCATACCACCTGTAACAGAGAGCAAGGAAGCATATTGATAACACTGGTGAGATAGCATCTCTAGGGGCATGAAGGACCAGTGGAGGAGTGGAGTCAACGACAAAATGATGATGGAGAGGACAGGCTTTCTCTCTTTAAATTTTATTTTACTAGGTGCTGTACCAAACATTGAACTTTAAGGATGAAATATCTCATTGAAACCAATGTGGAATCCCCAAATGGGACCTTTGTCAACAGAGCTATTTATGTAAGAAAGGTTTCCAGAGAGTGCAAGTGAGATACCACATGCAATAAAACACATGAGCTGGGAGCCTCTGGCCCTCAGAGGGGAATAACTTACAATCAGTGCATGAGTCATGGAGACAGGCAGACACAAATACTCTTGTTAGCGAAAAGGAAGAAAAAGGTTCTGTGCTCTGGGAGATCAGCATTCCCATCAGGCCTCCACCCTGCCACATCTTGTACACATCTTGTACTAAGAAGCTCAAAGGAGATAAACAGGTCATTTGTGGAAAAGGGGCTTGAAAAAAACTACAAAACTTCAGCAAAGGACATGCACTGTCACACTACTAATTGTTGTTATTGCTTTCAAAGATACTGTTGAGAAGTTTAGGTTTAGATTTAAATATACTGTTCCTATTTCAAAGTAACGCGGAATATAACTGCAATCTAGTGAAGGGTTGCACACCCTTTCACAGACAGCTCAATGTAGAGACACATTCAGGATAAGAATTGCTTGGTCTTTTTCTGTTGTTCTCTGAAAGAAAGTATTTTTGACTTCACAGAGTGAAGCCGAATATTCCTGCCAAGGTAGAGAGCAGAGAGAAGGAATGGGGAAAGACTGATGGGATATTCTTCTGTAAATTTGTCTCATTGTTTCTGTAACCTGCATGTACCTTTGACCTTGTGAGCTTCTGAAGGCAGAGATTTCTATGATGCGCTATGAAGCTCTTCCTTTCTTGTGTTGCCAAGAAAAAAAAAATTCTTTTTAAGGTCTGTGGAGATGTGTTTACTTATGGTAATATTTATGCAGCTCTCCTGTTTCATAACTGTTGTTTAATGATGGATGAATTCAGCCATTTGGACATGGCAAATGATGAATAGTAACTCATTCTAGTTGGTTACTTGAGTTATGTATCTGTGAACAGTGGAAATACAATACACACATTGAAGAGAAACTGATGTAAAGTGCAACGGTAGAGCCACAGTCAGGGGAATAGGAGAAAGATATAGATAAAACAAAAGGAGTTATTTCTCCAGAGTTTTAATTCCCAGAATCTTGTCCAAGTCTGATTTCAAAACTACTCAGAGGCTGTTCTGTTTTTCCTACTTGGTTCACATCACTTGTCCTTAGAACTGGTCAAACAGGCTCTGACTGTCAGCAGAAGTAGCCGGATGCTCCCACCTCTCCTCTGTTTGCAGGTTACAAGAAGCACAGGGAAATGCTCCAGGCTAAAATCATAAACACGGAAACAATAAAAATAATCCCAGCACATACTTTCCAGCTGACTTTTGTGAGAACCAGTAGTTCATGAATGTGAATAGCATCTCAGTATCTTTCCTTCCGTCACCACTGCCTCTTCTGCCCCAGGACACACAACTACTTTTTCCAGTCTAATGAAAGGGAATCACAGCAGGAGCTCTTCTAGGATGACAGATATGGTGGCTACATTGAAGTAGCCACCATGGTGTTGCCAGAGCTATATGCTTACCTGGAAGAAGTGTCTAGCTCTGGTCATCACTGAAATATCTATTTATCACTGAGCTTTTTATACCTAGTATTTGCAATGGTTGAGTGGGGTTCGCTCCCCCTTTTCCCGTCCCCTCCTCGGGGCCACGTGGTCAGGCCACACAGTCCTCCAGGATCCCAGTAAGGAGACACATATGCGCAGGGAACAGGAAGCAGAAAGAGGGATTTCTTCACCTGGCCAGGTCTTTTATAGGCCCCACAGCCGGTAGGATTCAAGGGGAGGGATACAAAGACCAATCAGGGAGTGTTTCACACAGCCTGGCTGGGGCTTGCATACTAATTAGGAAGGTAAGGGGTTTCTTTCCAGGGGCGTGGGAAAAAGCAACTTTCAGTTTACAATACAGTAAAAAAACTCAGGTTTACAAGACACTTTGATTGATTTCTTCATCTTCAGAGGCTTCCTGTTACAAGTATTCACATGCACATGTATGGCTTGTGAGATATTGCAGGCCTCTAAGTCAGGTTAAGAAGTCCATAAGAAATGCTGTAGAGTTTTTTATCTGAGATTTAGACTGACTACTTTGCACACTGCTGTACAAATAACTAACAAGTTAAACTAGGAATTCGAACTGAGATGTTGTCTGGCTCTTTTCAAGTTTCTCTTTGGTTGTTCACATTTCTAGAACCTACAGACAGAAAATGAGATCTCTTTCAAGAAAAGCATGATGCTGCCTCTTTTTTTTCAAATTACTCTGTTCTTCTGGGGCAATGAACTGATTCTGCAATCAGTAAATACCTAACAAAAGTAACGTAGAGTGACATAACAGCAACAGTCTCTTGTGCAATTTACTTTTAAATACCTTAAGTGCCACAAAGAATATGCCAGATAGGCTGGCTTCCATTCCCACTCTTCCCATATATCATGTTTGCCCTAGAAATGTTGTTCCAAGATTTACTGTTATAGCACTGATGATGAGAAATGAGCTTCACTTTTGCAGACTTAATATTGCTGATATTCTTTCCCTCTCTTCATAAAATTTATTTCTTTAAGGGATCTGCTTGACTTTTCACACTCCTCAAAATAATGTGTGACTATTTCCTGAATGAAATAACCAGGGCTTCTGTGTCTGCTAATGGCAAAATCAAATTAAATAAAACAAAGCCTGGACTTCTAGCCATCCTCAGTGAAAGGATGATGATTATCTATCTGTACCATTTTCATGTGCTATTCAGGAAAGGTAGTAGAGAAGTGGCAGTCAAAACCCACAGCATCCTTAATATTCCTTGACTGCAGTTAAACTCCAGGGAAAGTTTCTCACTGACTTTCTCTGAACCAATAATCTTCCAATCTCATCAATGTTCATTTGTCTTTGCTGAACTGGCTGTAAGGAGAGGTGAATTTTCCACACTTACTTGAGCCTGAGCCAGGAAGAAGTTACTGTCTCTTTGAAATACCTTCTGACAGATAGGAATTCTAATCAGGCATAGATGATTTTTCATTCACTGAAGACTTGAACCACAAAGCAAAAGGTGACAAAGCTCAATCTTGCTAATCTTCTTTCCTCACTTTGCTAAACTTAATCAGCAATTGCTGGCACTGACCTTTCTTTCCTTGACATCAAGAAGACGATGCTCCTACTGAATTAATAATTTCCAGCCTGATGAGGAGGTCTACACTTTCAGTCAAGTGCAGGGTACAGATAAGGGCATGCATTCCCTCTAAAGATCGAACACAGGTGACCCCATTGACACAATTTTTGAAGTGGACAAAAATCAGCAATCAAAATGCTGAAGTAGAAACAGTGATTGTTACACTTGTGCAGACTGTTTGCTGCACTGCAGGAAAAAGGGAAAAAACTTCGCAGATTGATGCAGGATGAAATTACATTCTGGACCTTATGGGACTTTATTTTCTCAGACACTTTTCAAGCCTAAATGGAATGTGTGCATTTTTACAAATGAACTAACACAGTATTTGGCCCTGTCATATGTGATGTGATGAATCCGGAAGAGCAGTGTACACTAACATCACATGTTGGCCATATAAAGCCCTTCTGATCTGCAACCAGGAACTGCTGGTGATGGAAGAAAACTCTAGTGATGCATAGTTTGAAAATGTTGTAATATAAGCTAATAACTGGCATTAGTCTTCCTTGGTGAAAAAGTAAATTAAAATATGACACCTGATGTTCAGACATCCTCCTTTATTCATAAGAGACTCACTCTCAAATAAACATGAAGATATCTCATTACTCTTGCCTTGGATGCTGGCAGCTGACTACAAGACCACCTTATGATTAGGGAAGTAGCAAGGGGGCAAAGGGTGCAAAATCATCTTCGAAATATATTTGCAATCAAAAGGAAGCCCCTCAGAGATGGAAATGAAGACTGAGATAATAACTCTTTAAGGTGGTAACCTGGTCACTTGCATGGAAGTTGTATGTGAGTCCAGCACCACTTTTCTCTCTGTGTTCCCCTTCCACAAAAGATATAAAAACAAGCTGAGTCAAGAGACTTAGCTGTATTCTGAGTATGAGTGTTAGATTTGTTTTTCTCCTTTAAACATGTCTTAAGCTCTGTAGACAAGAATGTTGATATTCTGACTTCATGGTGACAGCAGATCTAAATAAAGACTTTTTGGAGAAAAAAAAATAATTGAAAGCTTAGCAAGCCAAGATACTTTTTTTAGTATTATTTTAGTAATTAGAAGGCATTGCCCATTAAACTCCAATTTTATTTATTTTTTTTTTATAGCTGTTGTTGCCAAGATCCAGGAAAGGTCTTTCTGCAAAGTACTACTTGTAACCATTCCACCTGGAAGCAGGGGAGACAGTGCTGCCAATAACTGCAGGAGTAATCCCTATTGATGCATCATGTTTCTATCAAGTCCAGACATCTTTGGTGGGATTTCATTTAAGTTGTTTACAACATAGACATTTATGTCTGGGCTCCTTATCTAACCACCCTGGGAGGTTGAGAGAGAAAAAAAGACACTGCCTAATTCACTTAAACTCAAGGGGACACTTAAGGAGATCAAGACTATCTGCATGCTAAAAATGTCAATTTCTGTCCAGCAAGCATAAAAAGAGTCCAGGGTGACTACATGGCAGGCATTTAGACCTATGAAAAATTAAGCCCAGCCTTCACTTCAGCATGTGTTGCATAAACAAATAGATCACAGACACAGGAATAACCAGATCATGTCCCCCATATGCCTCCGAATATGCTTGTGTGACAAAACAGTGAAAGTATTATTGCATAGTTCCAGTAGCTCTCTATATTTATCCCCCAAAGCCCCCATCTGCTGATCCATCCATAAAACACCTTAATGCTCCTCCAGAGGAGGAGGTCAACAGTTGCTGGATCTTTGCTGGCTGCTCTATTCTTTGTTTGTGGCAGCAAACCAAATGGAGCACAGAAACCCAACAGGCTTTTTTGGCTTGCAGTCAAACTATGAAATGGTCCTATAAACTGGGCTGTAGCCAATAGTGCTTCTCATGTCAGGTATCCAGGGAAGAAATCAGTCAGGCCTGCAATTTCTGTCTTACCTATTCCCACCGTCTCAGACTAAGCCAGACATTTTTCTTGCATCACTCTCCTTAGCTACCTTTCCTGCCCTGCTTGTGGTTTTTTTCCCCTTGTCAAACATAGCAATTTAAGTGTTATTAGCATACAAATTATATCAAGAACTATATGAAAAAGCCATTTCCTTTACCCTCTCCTTGAAATTATGCTGTAAATGCTTCAATAAACAAAGTCATTCCTTGCACACATCATTACTATTGAAAAGATTAAAATAGTTTGGCTATCATGCAGAAAGAAAAATAGCAACCCACACATGGAGGAGCAACTTCTGCATGTACCCATTCAACCCAAATTCCAGCACATAGCCCCTCCTTGCTAAGAAATGTCTCAGGATGCTGTTTATCTCCCTCTGCCCATGCAGCCCTGGAGGTGCTGAAGAAAGAGGAGGGAAAGGCAAAAAGAGGTAATTAAAAACCAGCAAAACAACAGTGGGAAAGCCTGCAACTTGCCTGTAGCCCATGAAAACCAAGCAATGTCTAAGCACATTTCCAGAACAAGTGAAGAGGCTGGGAAGGGCGAATACTTCAGTGTCTGAGACATTTTTTAGTTCAGCTGTCCCTGTATTATTGCATTTAAAAATGTGTTATGATTTACGCTTGGGAGTGCTAGTTTATTATCCCAAAGAATGTACTGAACAGCTTCATTTACACAGACAATAGAGTCATTTAACTGGTGCCTACTTTTTGTGAGGCAAGTTTCAAGAGCAGTTTATTGCTTCCTGTACATTTGATAAAAATACATTTAGGCTGTTTTCTCTAAACATGGGTTTATTTGATAGGTGCTGTGTCCTAATTATAACATTTCACTGCACATAAAATTGAACACAAGGAATAGCTATTAGAAACATTGCATTGTAACAATCCCTGGATGGTTCGGTGTTCTGTACAGTCTGGTCACTTTTCTGATTGAGACTTCAGTGCTCTATTTCAATGCAAAATATGTTAGAATGAAAATAGGAAAAGTGTTTCTCATTGATTATGAAGTTTAAGCTATTTTATAAGCAATATACAAGAGTTTGCATTGTGTCTTAGGCATCTATACAATGCACAGTTGCAATAATACCAATCTTATTCATAATCCTATACAAGAGGCACATTGTTTTTCTTAAGGCTACTGCATCTCTGTGTGCATCCACATTGCATTGGAAATACTCATTTGCTAAAATAACCTTAGGTGTGTCATCCAGAGCTATGTCCTTGGCAATCTCACGTTACTGCTGAAAGCTTTGAGCCTGTTCTCGCCGTCTTTGATTTCGCTCTGCGTGTCCCTCAGCTTGCAGGGGGGTTGCTGGCAAACCAGCTCAAGCAGCACGAGCCAGAAACCCCAGGCTGCTCTTCACACACAGGAGGCTCTGCAGGTCTGCACATCAGACCTTTGCTGGCCAGAGTCAAAGCTGCACAGGCCCCACTTGTTGGAAACCCTATGGTGTCTCCTTTTCTCTTCTTCATTTCTTAAAAGCAGCAAAATAGTGCAAAGAGACAGAAATTTTCCCCTGACCTCATTTGAATATCAAGGCCAGCCCTCATATCCTCAGGGAATAGACAAGTATGTGGGCTGAATGTGCTGCTTGACACAATTTGTCTTCACAAAAACACTTGTCAAAAGTAAACACTTGCAAGAAACTGTGCTGGCTATAATTCCATCAGTCAACTGACCCTATTAAATACTTCATTTAAAAAATGAAATTGTCTCCTATTACTGCACACAGCTTTGGTTTTATAACTTCTGTCTTTCTTATGCTTCTGTCCCAGGGCCATCACAAAACCTGCAGCATTAGGAAAACCAACTCTTACTGTCTTGGGATAGGGTAAGTTAGGCTAGGCTGGAAGGGAAGTCACAAGGCCACTTGAATTAGTTTGTAGCTTCTTTTGACTTGCAGATTTAAGGACTTCTATTTTCAGCCTGTTGTTAACTTGATGCTTTTTTCTGTATTTAGAATGGTTTTGGGAAATGAAGACAAGCCACAAAGCTGAAGCTAGAGGCTTGGTTTCCCTGCCATCATGACAAGATTTGTTTACTCTCTTGTGATTGCAGAGTCTATTATGGGTGAGCTTGTGCACGTCAGAAAGGATGTGATTGATTTTTTTATATCCCAGTGTAAATATGGATTGCTTCAGAGACAATAACTTCACAAAGCCATGTTTTCATCACTCTGCAATTGTAATTTTGTCAGACTGATATGAGAAACAGGTATAAGAACTAGATCATTCAGAATTTAAGATGATTGTTAATCACCAAAGTAGTGATAAACACCACAGATTATGATAAAAGAGGTTCAACATTTGTGCTTCCAGAGGAGGTGAAAATATTTTCCAAGAAGCTATTTCTGGGGCAGGGATAAATTTTCCCTCAATAATGCTTTGAGTAATACTTCTACACAGTTCTTTTTGCTAAAGTTGTTTAAGCATCTTACCTTATAATTCCATATGAAAATGTGTTAACTTTAAAAATACAGCTTGCATGCTGAATTTCTTGTATCTAAGGAGAATGGCAACAAAAATACAATGATTTATTCTCAGCTCTTGGGTACCAGCCCACACATTTAGTTATAAATGAAATGTTCTCCTTTATTTTTTTAAATATAAAATGTTCATATTTCACCACTTCAAAAAGCCTGGCAAGATTAATTTTCTTTCTTAAATATGACAGGCACCTGTCAGCATTTCTAAAGATTTACTGACAGTAGGTTAATTTAGAAAGCTCTCTTTCAAGAGGAGAAGCCCCTTCTTTGGGCAAAGTCAGTGTTACATGGTGGTCAGTGAAGGTGAGTTCTGAGCAGTATTCCATCACGTGAGGAGCACAAAGTGGTGGAGCCGTGAGTAATTTGCAGTTGCTTTATTGTCTGGGTAGTGGTTGTGGTGGGGTGTGATAGCATAGTCATTTCAGGAGTAGCTGCAGAGGTGTAAGAAGTGACCCCACCTGTGTCACCCCAACATGAAGTTTCTTTCTCCTTCACAAAGATCTGTCTCTAATCTAATTCACTGCAGAGTCATTTGGGATATGGCTTGTCCTTGCTAATAATCTACCTGTTATTACTGTGAAATGGAATAGGAGTCATTTTGTGATCCTTCACAGCTTCTCATAATCTCCAGACCTGTAATGCCTCAGACCATTCTCTCTAGACGCAGAAAAACTCCATTAGATAAAGACTACACAGTGTTAAGGAAGTCAAAAGAGTCGGCTTGCCACAGAACTCTGTGCTTTAAAAAATGCCCTGTTCCCACTATAGCTCTGACAGTTCTACCTTATGCAACCAAATACCAGTTACATGAACCATTGTGATAGCGCTGCAAAAGCTGACAGAGCTCTCAGATGAGCTTTTGTACCAGTAACAATGAACAACACTGACAATGAGCAAGACTTTTTTTGTGTTAGGGAAAAAACAGCAACTCAGCATGGACAACCTTGGAAAGAACAAACCTTCACACTGCCTCTCTTGGAGCAATTAAAGGTGCTTATGTGTTCTCTCTGTCCTAATCTAGGAGATATATGCATCAAAGAAGATAATGGTCCTCTCCCTCTACTTTCTTACGGCCTCCCTGATTCTGTTCCCACTAGAAGACTGAGGAAAGATGCCAGTAAAAGTGGCTTTTTCCAGCTGTTCCCTCTTCCCATTGGCCCCACACAAGCATTCTACTTCTGGGAAGCTGGGAATTTTCAGGGTGAAGAAATGAATGAGTGAAGGCAAAGTCAAGCAGGAAGTCCCCTGGAGTTTCTCATCTTCCTCCTCTCCAATGCCCAGGATGAATCTCGCTCTTCCTTTAAATCCCATGTGCCTCCTTACTACCTTACCATATTGATCCAGTCATCAAGCCCCCTAATCAAACACTTCCACTATCTTTATATGTAAACAGGAGTTTGATTTTCCCTCCACCCACTGTCCCACTCCTCTCACATGCATTTGGTTGGACACTGGACCCTGCTACACACTTAAGGTGACAAGAAAAAGACCAACAAAAAAATGAAAGAGTCATTGAAATAACAGAGTTTTGAACTCCTTCTCAAAACTGTTTGACATGCAGAGGCCTCCCATCGTACAACTAACTCACAAGATAAATCCACTCAGGCTGCATCCCAGCAGACCAACCCAGTGCAGCACAGACTCTAGCAGAGAGTATCGTTGCACATGGCTCTCTGGATTCCTCTGCAGCTGCTCATTCCAGCAGACTCTGGCTCTGTTTACTGCAGAGCAGGATGACTGGATAGATTGCTTGACTGAACTGTGTGGCTGAGGTATGAATTAGCATCTCCTGACTGCTTCAAGGAGCAGGTGTTGTACCTAACTAACGGTGAGATATCCCTTTGGTGTCAAAATACACTCAAGGTCTTCACCCCTTGTACAAGAGGGAGTTTTGGAAATGGGAAGTGCAATAAGGGAGTACTATTTCACCCCTCAAAAGTAAGAAAGAGAGAAAGCTGTGATTGTGTATCCTTCCCTTCTAATTTAAGCTCATTTTGTGAAATTGCCATAATGACTTGGATATGCTGGGCTGTGTCTGCTAATTGTTCTCATTTCTACTGCCTTTAAGTAACTATACATTGGTCTGTGGCTCATCTGTGTACACCTTTATTAGGAGTTTCTCTAGATCTGTGACACAATTCATACCTACATCAGCCTATTCACAATTGTCTCTGTATTTCTCAGTGCTGCCAGTTTCATCTTCAGTTTGTACTGATGCAGTACTGATTGCTGCAGCTCAAAGTCCTGTGCACTTTTTCTCTTCTGTCAGTCAGTCTGTCACACATGTTTTAGGCAGGACAGTGGCAAAGGTTAGAATCAAATTATTTTTAATTCTCACTGACAAGAGCCAGGTTGGATCCTGTCTCCTTTTGGTAGTGGAAGCATAAAGGCTATACAATTAAATACTCCAGAAATGTATAGAGAAAGTCTTCCTTCGCTTTTGTAGTCCTAGTTGTGTGATTTCTTCTCTCTTTCCAGTGGATTAATTACCTAAGTAGACACCCACAAAATCGCAGCTCCATGACGTGGGAACCCCTTCTGCTATTGAATTCTCACTGAAGCTATTCATTCTCATTTCTGGCTTTGTAGGGAGATATCACTCTCAGAGTCAGAAATCCTTGTCTTTATGAATAGCACCATGTCAAATAACTCACATTTCATTTTCCCACTGTCAGTTTGCTGAAGGTCCTTAGCCCAGTTTCTGCCTTTTGTTGTACTTCCTTAGCAGTTTACTAGTTTGTCTCCACCAGTACAGAGCTGTACTTTACAGTCAGGTCAAGATGGAGACCTTTGAGTAAGCATTTCACAGCACTCTTAAATCATTCCAAATCATGTCAAATCATGAAAAATAGTTTCAAATCACACCAGGTTTTTTCAGTGCTTTCTGCAAGTAGTCTCCCTAGCAAATTTTCCTGTAGAGGTATTTCTAGTCTCAAGAGATTTTATGCATTTTTACATAATTTTCATCAGGGACAAAAACCCCAAACCAAACATTTTTCCTATGAGATATTTAATGTTGTAATGACATAAAGTGAAATCAGTTCTGAATGCAGATACCATTTGCATTGGTAGATGAATGTTGATAGGTGGTAAGAGAAGGTATAGTTTGAGCCAACCTACTAATTTCTGCAGTAATACAATGAGTGGTCTTCACCTTAACTTTTATTTCATGTTGCTTTCCCACAGACTAGATCCGAAGGTTGTCTGTGTTTTATTTTCTTCTCTTTCCTCCTGAAAAATAAGACTTTGCATTCTCCTTCTAGACTTATCTGAAGGCATGCAGTAGGTCAAAAGTAAAGTTAGAAATTATTCTTGATTTTCTCTGGATTATCCACCAGAATTGCTCAAAGCATGCAGAAACAGGCAGCTACTCCTTTAAAGAAATCTTAATGTAACCTGCTGGCATTCAGCAAAGTGTCCTCTTAGTCTACACACCATGAAGATGTGAAGGTTGAATTCTTCAAATGCAGGTCTTCTTACCTAAATTAACAGTAAGGAGTAAGTATTTATACTGACTGAGCATTCAGGAGTACCCAGCAGGATGTAGTGTGCTTTCATGATCTGCTCTGACAGCAGATGTATTTCACACATATATGTCTGTTGCTATTTGAGGCTCCACAGGATGCCACATTTGGCCTCCAGAAGGGCACAGGTTTGCGCTCCCATGCCCTATCTGCCACCCTCAGGAGGATGTCTCCAGTACCCTACAGCATCGAGAGTATGTGTCTGTTCTTAATGCCTGGATTTACAATAACTGTCCTGGGAAGCAGACCAGAAACTGCCAAAATAATCCATACTTTCCAAAATCATACAGCAAGTTGTATATGCAAGAGAATGATCCAGTCATCACTTGGTGGTAGATAGCTTCCTAATTCCTGAAACCACAGAGACTGCTGTTTTATACGGTGCTCCCAGGCACTGTGCTTGTTCACTGCTCTCTTCCCCTTGTATTTGCTTCCCTGGCACTCTTTCCTGAAGGCTGCTGCTGACTCCAACAGAGCAAATGTTTTATGTGCAGAAGCACCATGTTTTTTTCATGGACGCTGCGTCCATGCTGGAAGCAATGACTCCATTTAATGATTTTGCCCGGTCAAGAGCAAAATACAACACATTTGAGATTGTCATTGACCTTGTGTAATCCATGTGATTGCTAATTAAATCAACGATATATTGCAATTATAACAGAGGATAAAATCACTGATTTTGCACAAGGAAATGTTATAGATGAATTTATAATTTGCCAAAATCAAACAAATTAAGTATTTTTAATATCTTTATTTGACTAAATGTAGAAATAGAAGTTTTAAAATAGTTCAAACCCCCATCGTATGTGTAGCTCGAGATATCTTCCCTCATCCATATGCAAGAAGCTACCCTCTCCCCTCTGCAGGGGTTTGATGAACTGGTTTTTCCAGTTCCTCCCTTCTCCTTTCTCCCCAGGGCAGCCTTCCTTTCCCCCTCTCCCCCCCGACTCAGTAAGCAAGCCCAGCCTAGGCAGCCCTGTTCCTGCCAAAGCCACGGCTCGGAACCCCCTGTACCCCCATCCCGGTCCCCGGAGAGCGTGGTGGCGGTCCCTTTTATCCCCGCTCGTCACAACACACAAGCCCCACACCGGTGACAGCCGCACTAGTGAAAACCGAGCAAAGCCGAGGAGAGTCAGCGGGGTGGGCCCACGCCAAGCCAGCAAGACCCCGCAGCAGAGCAGCACCTCCTGCTCCAGCCCCCCCTTCCCCCCCTCTTCAGTCAGTCCCGTGCTGCAGTCCATGTTCCCGTTCCCCCATCCCCCCTCTGTTACCCGGTCCCCTTCCCGGTGTCGGGCGGTGCCCCGGAGACCCCTCCACACACTCCCAAACCAGCATAAGCAACCCCAAAGCCTTTCAGCACAGCACAACATAAAAAGTTTCCCTGAAGCAGGGACACATAGAAACACAGACGGCAGCACGCCTCCCCTCTCCCCACATGGTCGGCAGCCACGCTTCCCCTCCTTCATCCACACTGCTTGGTTTAAAAGTGTCCTAGCTCCATCTGGGACAGCACAACCCCCCAAAACCTCCCGAATCCCCCAAATCCCCAGCCAGTGCCTAACCCAAGACCCTTGGCACGGCACCCCAAGACCTCCCCATACCCTCAAATTCCCAGTGCTGCTCCCCAGTCCGGTTCCCCCAGCCGTCCCCACACCCAGTCCCAAAGGTCCCGTCCCACATAACAAAGTCAGCCCCAGGCTCTCCCTCCCAGCACCCCCAAAAGCCATCTGTACCCCATGTCCCGTTTAGAGGCGCATCCAGTGGTTCCCCCCACACCACAGCCACCCTAAAGGCCAAACTGCAGCTAGCCACAGTCCTTCCCAGGCTAATCCTCTGCCCAGCCACGGGCAGCAGAAGAGCACCCGAGCCAGCAGCTGCTGGCTTCTGTGGAATGTACCAGCGTTAGAAGCAAGGGCACGCCTGAGACAGCCCGATCCCTGGAGCAGCGGCACTGCAGGGGTGTCCTAGCCGCCGCCACGTTTTCACCGCAGCACAGCCGTCCTAAAGGAGCCACTGCATCCCTGAAACAGACACCGCTTCTACAAGCTTCCAGCGTCCGCCGGGACATCGTAACCACCTTGGAAGCAGGAACCCGCCTCCCGGGAGCCTCTCGGACCTTGTTGAGGACTTGAACTGTAGTTTCGCAATACCCAAAAACTTTCACAACGCAGTGTTTCGCAATACCTGAGCACAACAGAGCATGCTCAGAGAGGCGTGGCTTAGGCCACCAAAAGTGGATAAAAAGTGAGCGCTGGATCAGTGCCAGCGCAGCTTTAGGTCCAGCCTAGTCTGGCCTGACTGTCCAGCTGAAAAAGCTGTTGCCTCTGGGCTTACCCTCAAAGAGCTGCTATCACTGGCTATAGAGCTGGAATCACCGAGCTGGAACCATTCGTTGCATTTTCTAATAAAGTTCACTCACTGTTTTTTTTTATAAATAAAATTAATACTTTTTTATATAAATAAATAAAATTAATTGCTGAAACTACTCATCGATCTATGCCTATAACAGAAAGATGGGTGCTGAACAAGTATATAATAAGCAATGAGGAGTCAGGAATTTCCTTTGGGACTAATGGCTCAGTTCTAAGTATATCCTTGAAAATTTTAACTTTCAGTTCCAGATTATACATCTCCAAGGAGTGGAAGTGCTGCCTGTCAACACCACAGAGCCAGGAGAAATCCTGTTTTCCCTCCTATCCTATTACTCAGCACAGGGTTAGTCATAACTGCCCAAAATAAATGTAACTTTATAACATAAGGCCTCCACTATGCCTTGCTATCCATCTCTCTAGATTATTTAATTATTTTCTTTTCTGCCTTACTTCTCCTTCTTCCAGCCTACTGGTTTTAAGGAAGTGTCTAGGGCTGCATGTTCATGTAAATTAAAAAAACAACAACAACAAAAACAAACAAACAAAGAGAACCACAAAACCAAACCACCACCACCACCAAAATCCACTTCAGCTTCTTTTATTTTTTTTTTTTTTAAGTGAATCAGGAAATGCACAATTATCAAATTTCAAACAACTACTGGAAGCAAAAATCCTTACCAAGACAAAACCAAAAAAGACCCACCCAAACTCAAACACTGCTAATTATCTCTTGCTAACATCACCATTAGTAATCTTTGACCATATTGACAGAGGAAAGTGAGCAATGCAAACTCCCATCAAGGAAACAGAACCGGAAAAATACAGTCCTGGATGTTAAACCTTGACTTTTCAAGAAGGATGTCAAAGGCAAACTGCCGTAGCCAATCTCTTTGCTCCAGTGTGTGCTCTGCAAGAGAGCACAGCACTTGATTTCAACTCCGTTTCAAAACAAAAAAATGCCATTATTATTTCTGTGGCATTTAAAAGACATTTCCTTTTCCATAGGAAATATCACAATGTATTTCTTTTTCTATGCATTTTTAACCTCAAAATTTCAAAATTACCATGAAAGAGAAATACATATTTTTGCCATTGTTATAAGGAAACTTAAAGGTGTTCATTGACAGACACAGAACTGACCTGAGTTTCAGGAATGAGAAACTTGCAGACAGGGCATTGAAAGATTTTCATATCCTACCTTACAGCAGCAGAGAGGGCTAAATTGCTACATTATCCTGGATATTTCTAATATTAAAAAGCTTAAAGAGCAATAATTTCAAAGCCCATGGCAACTTTACTTTTTGCAGCACATGAGATATTCTCCTTTCATAAGATTTTCACCATGGTTTCTGTTATTTTGATAAAGTTTCCCCAGTGGGACAGTACAGGACTGGATTAGCATTTGGGCTGAGGTCTAGATTACTACATTAAGGATGTTTCAATGAAAAGTATTTGCTGCTACACAAATTCCCTTTTTTTTTCTTTCTTTCTCTTTGGCTGGCTTGGTTCTAGAAAGATAACTTGAAAAAAAAAAAAAACCAACAATATAACCTCAGATGGAATGTATTATCGAATGTAAATTTAATTTAGTTTCCTTATAATCCTAGTTATAGCAGCTCTCAGAGTCAGCATCTGATGGGAACAATAAGAAGTTATATGGCAATGCATATTCCTCAGTCTATAGGAGGGAAAGAGAGATTGGAAATGTGTACTCTTTAAAGGTAAAATCCACAGAGACAAGTATTACCATTTACATTACTTGGGTGCCCTTTAGTTCAGATGCTAATTTACCTTACTAAATTACCGTCTTTAGGCAATCTATTCTCTCTGCAAGTCTGAAAGTGCTGTTTTGTATGCCCAGTAAAATGTTGTTTAGCCATTACTTTTCACAATAGCAAAAAGGGATGGAACGGTTACTCTTCAACAGAATTTTAGTCTTCTTCCTCTCAAAGCTGGTGTCGCACTGGAAAAGTGAGATCACACTTGGGTGTGGTTTGTTTCACTCCAAATGCCAAATAATGAACTTGATATAATATAAGCTTCAGGTAACTCAGCACAATTGGCTTTTGAAAAATTTCTTGAAGATACATACCAACACACTTTCCTCCCACATAAACATAACATTAATAATAATTAGCAACTATCAGTGATATAACTTGTGGATCAACATTTCAGTGTTACAATGACTTCTGAATTGCCACAGAGGTGATATCATGGAATCAGAGCTCTTCCCTTGGGATCAGAGTTCCTGTGGTATCAAGTGGCCAGGCATCCACTACATCCATTCATCTTTTGCTGCAGCATTGCCCAAGTGTGCCTACAAATAATTTGTCTGAGTGAATGGTGCCTGCTCTGGAAAACTCAGATAAAATGAGGTTATCCAGTGAGGTCTTCCCAGTTGTAAAATGAAGCCATTAATTTAGTCACTGCATTAGATGATGTTTTGCACTCTCTGAAATAGGGTTTCATACTCCTTTCAGCCTCAAATATATTTAATTTAACACTCTGGATGCTCTACCAAGTTGACAGTGCCAATGCATCATTCATGCTCCAGGAACTTCACTTCGGACTGCCTTATTTCCTCAGCTTGGCAAAGTCTAGTTGTTTCATTAAGTTCGTTTCAGATCTCAGCATGGAGCTAACTCTCCAACCTGCAAACCGGCCTGAGGTCAAGATGCTGATCACTCTTCTTTGTGTTTAAGCATTTTGTCTCTAAAATTCTATTACAAAGAGATGCTCTTCTTGCGTTATTAAAAGCAGTAAGGTGATCTAGAAGTTGGTTCCCCCAAGCTGCAGGGAATTTACCAGGTCCAGTGTCATAGATACACTGATGACTGCAAGAATTGAAGCCCCAGCACACAATTACACTGTGTTGGGTGAAACACTACAACTTTGTGTTTGGCATCCCTGAGGACAGACGTTAGTGGTTGCCCCTCCTCTGGAACTCTCTGGTTCGTTTAGCCCATTGCTTCCTCCTCCCAGTGGATCTGGCATCAGTGATTTGCCCGTAGTCCAGCTCTGCTTCCCTGGTCCTGGTGGGAACCAGCCCAGTGAGCTGGCACAGCCCTTCAGGTGGAGCTGAGGGGCTGGCTCTCACACTCATCTTGGATGGCCAAGGATTAATAAGTAACAAGGGAAAAGCTGCTATGTAAAAGCGTGTTTCTTCATAGCAATGAGTGCTGCCTACTGCAAAGGTTGGTCTTGCTATCAGCCCTCAGTGTCATCTGTGCCATACACAGTCTTTTTTTCCCTGGGCTTGGGTAGGTACAGATGGAAATCTGAAAGGAGACTGCAGTGCGGCAGCATGAGGAAATGACAAGGACTAGCATTGTGTGCAACACTGGAGTCCAGCAGTTACGGAGCACAGGGTGTCTTTCAATGTGCCTCACAGGTCTCCCATGAAAGAAAATGAAATATTTCCTTATCTTTCCCCACCCTAAAAATAATAACCTTCCTTAGGAGGAGGCTCACTTCTTGTGCTTGAGACACGATATTGCAATCACATTCATTCTTTTATCTCTCCATGACTTGAATATATTTTGATCCCAAGTGATTAGAATGAAGAAGAACAGGAAGCAAAGATTGTTTGAGGTGACTTAAAACCAAAACCAAAACCAAACCTCCGCAATGTCTCTTAAATTCTGTCTTAAAAATAGCATCTTATCCTTTCCACAGTCACTGTTCTTCTCCAGAGCTAGCTGGGAAAAATCACGTAGTAGCAGAAAGTTAACTAGTTGTGGTGGGTTGACCCTGTCTGGATGCCAGGTGCCCACCGAAGCCACTCCGCTCCATCACTCCCCTCCTCAGCTGAAAATGGGAGAGAGAATATAATGAAAGGCTTGTGGGTTGACATAAGGACCACGGGCTGTAGGAAAATCTCTGCTTTTATACTTGGAGCACCTTCTTGCCCTCCTTCTTCACTGACCCCAGTGTTTGCAGGGTTGTTCCTCCCTCATATTCTCACTCCTCCCTTCGGCTGCAGTTGTGCAGGGGTGTTTTCCCTCTTTTCTTTAATATGTTATCCCGGAAATGCCACCACTGTTGTTGAAGGACACAGCCTTGGCCAGTGGCGGGTCTGTCTTAGAGCTGGCTGGCATTGGCTCTACTGAGCACAGGGGAAGGTTCTAGCAGCTTCTCACAGAAGCCACCCCTGTAGTCCCCCTTGCTACCAAAACCCCACCATGTAAACCCAATACACTACTAGTCCATGTGACCTTGCCACACAGGCAGATCAGGAGGTCATAAACTGTTTATCTGATGCCTGGATTAAAATTTTTCTCCCATTCCTTATTTTAATTTCATTATTCAGAGAAAAACAAAAAAAGGGTGGCCATAGCTTCATATTCCCTTTTGTCAGACTTCCATAACATGTGACTGTTTATTGACAAGCTCCTCTCTCATATGTCTAGAAAAAGGGTAGGATAGACACAGTAGGTGAGGGATGAAAGTATTCCTGAAACAGTATGTGCAAGAGTCAAAACATCTTCTCAATGTCCTTTTTTTATTTTGACTTATAGCCAAAAGAAGTTTCAGGTGGACTTTCTCTTATCCCCAAAATCTCTCCATTTTGCCATGACTGGATAAAAGAAGAAATCTGAAGTCTGTAACCTCAGAAGACCGGTTTCAAATACCTATTTTTGAATAGGATTCTCTTGGGATTTATCCACACTGTTTTATCGCAGGATCCTTGTCCTCTGCTTTCCCATATTGCATACAAATTTGTTTTACTTCCTGGTGGACAGTCTGAGCCAATTTGTTTCCTTCAGAAGAAAGGCAGAGTGCAACTGGCAGGATCATTTACTTCAGGTCCTTTCCTGTTAGAAAGATTGGACATGATCCAGAACGAGTTTGGTTTCTTCCTCCAGCCTCTCTCTGTAGATATGTAGATATGCCTCACACATGGCCTTCCATACAATAGGATATCAAATGCATCTTTAGCATGCTGAAATGAACAGTGTTGATGTTCCCAAATTAGAATGTTTGTTTTACTGAACTCAGCTGAAATTCTATTTGAAGTCAATTGAAACTGAACATACCTCTGCCAGTGGTGCTGCAGGTCCCTGGCTTGCCACTTGCTTTGAGATGAAGCTGCACTGACCTAGGGGAAATACAGGGTGGGGATAAAGGAGCTTGGCCTTTAATGGAGCATGAGAAATAAGTCATATGAGTTCTGACATAATAGGATTTGAAGGGTTCACATAGAACATATTTCTGAATAGATGATTATGTCCTATAGTCATTCTGTGCAGGAGAAGGGATGCACTGGCATGACAGAGGCAAGGGAATAGGACATTCCTATCCAAAGAGGAGTAGTGCTGTGTCTCTTAACAGTGACAGTGAAATGTTGCAGCAGATCAGCATGTGTTTTCCAAAAACAATCCATAATAAACTTTAAGGAAGACAAAATAAGTTCATGGTGTGCAAGAAAAAAGGAAAAGCACTAAGGGTGAGCCTGCTTTTCAGTGTCTGTTTTTGGGTCTGAGGGGAAAAAAAGACTTGCAAACAAGAGGAGAGTAGTTGATTAGCTGCCTGCTTCTTCCAGGTGCTTCTTCTCCAGCTACTGGATATATGGACTCAAGGTCCTTAGGCACTGGGTAGGGTGCTGAAACATTAACTCCCTCTTTGTCTCTCTCCTTCCACCTGATTTGATTACTATAATCCTATGTTGCAATCAAATAGGCTTATTGGTCTGTTTATGATGCTGCAAGCACCATAATGAAAAATATTTTGGCTAAGTTAATAAGATAGGCTATCAGCTTATTTTATTATTATTTCTAAGAAATTGATATCAGTGAGGTCTGTCTTTATTTTCTCTGAACAATAGAATGACACTGTAGTGCTGTTTGCCATATATTAAAAACAGAGACGTCCAGCATATGATGAGTGTGTACAGTAGAAGCATACCTTGCATTATGTTTAATTACACAATATAAAGACAGAGCCATGCAAGAAGAGAAGGTTGAGGCATTGTTGCTTGGCCACCTCCATTACATAAAAAAACTTAAGTGACCAAACAAACTCTCCGCTTAAATGTCTTAAGACTTCTTTTTAAATATTAAGATAGCCTTTAAGACCTAAGAAAATTCCTTCTCACTTGATGTAATTGATTTTTTTTTTCCACCTGGGGAAAATTAGGTCTTTCTTGAGACTAAAGGAGGGGAAAAATGGAACAAACTGTTTCTGTGAGTAGAGGGGTTGGGGGATGTAACATCTTGCTCTCTTGAATATTGATACTATTGCAGGGTTCTGCATTTTCTGTGACAGGGCTACTCAATATGCATGATTTTGGTTAAGAACTTGTCCAAAACTGTGCCAGACTCACTATCCTATGAAACATTCTGATTATTTTTCTCCCATTCCGAAGGGAAATGCAGTGCCTGAAACTTCTGCGGACCTCAAAGTATTCCCCTCACTGAACACCAGAAATGGTTTGTCCTGTACCTACAAGACAAAGTGGACATCAAGCTAAAAAGGGCACAGTTCCCAAAATGTGCCCTTTAAGAATCACACAGTGAAGCTCCAGCTTGTGAGAATTCAGGATGACATGAACACAGGTTCTCTGAGGACTGGGAGAGGAAGCGATGGGAGGAGAAGAAGAAGTTAAGAGAGAAGGTAAAATTCTCCAAGACAAATAGTCAGGGTAAATCAACTAATCATGAGCAAAATAAAGCAACTTCAGACTTCTACAGAATATGTTAATTTTATTTCTTGTATTTCTATACACACAGAAGGCTTTCCATGTTTTAGCACACGCTGTTCATAAGAATATTGTGCCATCTTGTGGGAAAATGTGGAAAATATCAAACCATACCCTCACATTCATTATGCAAAATGAAGGGCAGGTGCCTCCATGATCAGACGTTTAAGGGAATATTCAGGAGGTCACCATCTAAAGGGAAACCCCAGCTTGAACACTGAAGGACCAAATCCTTCAATAGACAGGTTCGACTTTGTGATCTAAAGACTTACCTGGGTTTTGTAGTTCTATGACTGAGAAGATAAACACATCCAGGAGATTTATTACTGAAAAATGCCAGTCTGGTAGATTTTTGCCTGCCACAGCAGGCTACCTCGTATCCAAAATAAATCATCATAGCTCAGCTAACTCATACCATCCTAATATGGGAGCTTTTTGAGAAAAGAATATGCAGGTTGATCAGAAGGGCAAAAATGAAAATTAAGGAATTAAAAAAAAAAAAAGAATATCAGAACTTGCAGAAGAAAACTTGTATCACCAGCACATCAGTCTCTGTGGTTCTTGGCAAAAAGCAAGCCCACGGGATTTCATATCCAAGAGAATCCAGTTATATTAGCAGTACAAAGTGAAATCTAGATAAAAGCAACAAATGTCTTGGTTTGAGTTCAAATGATCCACAGCAAATCCTTGGATTATTTATATAGTTTTGGAAGAGTGATGCTTTTCAAACAGACATTTGGATATGAATATTACTTGGCTGCTGTTGCTGAGGAATCCTGCTGTGAGAGGCATCATGAGGCAGAACAGACGAGAGAAAAGCAACATGCATCTGTGGGGTCAGGGCATAAAGGCAAAGAAAGGTGGAAGCTGTCCACGGAAAAGAACAGATAGTACAAATCTATGGGACAAGAGGGCTGTGCTGTACCCTTTCTCTCCCCAGCGCCTGAAGGGAGTGCTTTCTCCACTGTTGGAGTCTGCCTATGGCCCTGGTGTTGTGGAGAGAGCTCAAAGCCACCTTTTAGCTCCTTTACTCACAGCTACTTCAATAATTGTGGCACACTGCTTCTAATGTATGGGGCTAATGAGCTCTGTACAGCCCAAGCTGCTCAAGCTGCTCAGGCTTCACTACTGGGCTTACCCTTTGACAGGAAAATGTGTCAAATGTGTCTTATTAGCTGCACTGCTTTCCCATAGCCATTTAAATGATGTAAAATATGGAAGAAAATTCCAGTGACTGGAATACAAAAAATGAAAACAAACAATCCAGCACACAGGTTAGGACAAGATGCATTGCCATAAAATCTTATTTGGGACACACATGTTTTAAATTTAAAAATGACTGAGAGATGCTAGACAGTGGAAGGAAAAAGGATATTAAAAAAATAAAAACTGTTGGAAGTCTTAATAAGCAACAAAAAAGGAAGTCTGAAATCTTTTGGGGTTTGCTGCTTGGAAAGCTTTCCTTGTTATTATAACAGTCCCTTCAGATATAAGTGTTCAATATAGAGAGTTAATTTTTGATCTGGTTTGTTATTTTTACCTTCTGAATAAGGACAATACAAAATAAGGTGAGGGTCAAGCATCAAAACTAACATCAAGTTCATGTGGTATGTCCAGAATATTGTCAGAATCCATTTTAAGTGAGAGTAGGTCTGTGGAGTGAGACAAGACTCACAGCACTGAACTTTAAGCTAAGATGCTGAAGTATGGAGCTTTTTCCCTGTTGCTTGCATTCTGTTGCCTGGAACTCAACAGAGAAGCTAAGGATTTTTATTCAATGTCTGAAGTTTGGCAGGTTGAATCAGAACTTTGCTGTGGCCATATTCACAATGGGGGGGTTTGGTTCAGGACACCAGACTTACTTGTGCTGGTTTTGAGTGGTATAGAATTCATGTTCTTCACAGTAGCTGGTATGGGTTTGTGTTTTGGATTTGGTATGGAAACAGTATTGATAACTCAGGAATGGTTTTGACACTGCTGAGCAGGCCTTACCCAGAGTCAAGGCCTTTTCTGCCTCTCACATCAGCCCACCAGTGAGTGGGCTGGGAGTGCACAAGAAGCTGGGAGTGGACACACCTGGGACAGCTGACCCCGGCTGACAAAAAGGATGTTCCAGGCCATATGGTGTCATGCTCAGCATATAAACTAGGGGGAAGAAGGAGGAAGGGGAGGGACATTCAGAATGATGGTGTTTGCCTTCCCACAGAACTGTTACACATGATGGAGTCCTGCTGTCCTGTGGACGGCTGAACACTTCCCTGCGCAGGGGAAGTGGTGAATGAGTTCCTTGTTTTGGTTTGCTTGCATGCACAGCTTTTGTTTTACCTATTAGACTGCCTTTACCTCAACCCATGAGTTTTCTTACAGTTTCTCTTCCAATTTTCTGCCCCAGCCCACCAAGGAGGAATGAGTGAGAAGTTGTGTGGTACTCAGTAGCTGGCTGGGGTTAAACCATGACATTAAATATAGTCCAAAGTAAAACTGCACATAGTATGGTTATGTCCTCAGCAATGTATTCTTTACCCTTTTGATCTGTCCTGCTTGTGCCAAACTGTTGCTCATGTAAACATTAGTGTGTGTTTGCTGATGCAGCACTCAACAAAGTCAGCCTGGACAGAGTGACTCTGTCCCCAGGCTGACTCAGGCAGAGATAGCTCTGAATTTTTTGTTTATTATTATTATTATTTTTATTTTTTTGTTCATGCAGAACATCTCCATTGCCTGGGATTGCTAGGAAGAGCAGAGAATGACAAACATCAATCACACTCTCCTCTCAGTTTAACCAAAGCTGTTACCCAATACTCTGCTTTGTGGAATGCAGGTTTACCCACTGGCTGGCATGCAGAAAAACAAGGCCAGTGTTTGTCAACACCTGCATCCCTAATACTCAGGGAAAACATGAAGGCTCTTGGTTTTGCTGATGCAGGACAATGTTGGCCTCTAGCTGCAACGAGTCCTTCACAGTAAGTGCAGCAGGGATTTGTTAAAGCAGACAGGAGGGAAAATTAGCCACAAAGTTGTGATCTGACCCTGATACTGAAAAGAGAGAGAGAATTAGCAAGGAGTCAGCTTCAGCACCATGCTTTTTTGCATGTAAAGATGGATTATGTAAACGTATCCTAATTACATCATGGATTGGTGAGCTTCACTTGGGAAAGCTGAGGCTTTTAGTTTTATTAATTGGGCCTTCCTTTGATGACAGCATCAGCTCTAGTGAAGGAAATAGGAATATATTTGAAGAAAGACCTATCACGCCAGTAGCTCTCCATATTCCCACTGCTGAATGGCCTCTTTTTCTATTCAGCACAGATGTTTGGTTGCATGCTGGTTTCTTGGTTTCTTTTATATGCAAGGCCTAACTTGTGTGATAAAAAGAATTACAATAACATTCTTTATATTTACTTTAAATTCCTCCCTGTTGGTTTTGACCTTTCTAAAAATATAATTTACATGTGAGTTTTGATTAAGGAACATTTCTAATTCCTGTAGTCCCTCACTAGAACAAGACATTGTGATCATTCACTGAACTTAGGGAGCCCATGACAAAGGCTGGTGAGCAGACAGAAAGGTCTTTGGAGAAGAAAAGGATATTTACAGGTTGAGAACCCATACTTCCTTCCCTTAGCATAAGCTGTTGTAGGCCACTAACTGGTGTGCACTGGCTGTACCACATACCTCTTGTTCTTTGTTTCTCCTGGCAATAGACGTTCTACTGGCCCCTTTCCCAGTCCTAGCTATTCAACTTGAGACGGTGCCAAACCACCACATTTGATCCAATTTTAATTTCCCAAAGCCTGGGACAGGGTTTTAGTCTTGTATCTTTTAATAAGGTTGCTTCTCGTAACAAAACCACTTCTTTCAAATATCTAGAATGTACAAAATGTTGCTGACAAATCCACATATTACATTATTTCAGTGATTTTTTGTTAGTTTTTCAGTCTATCCCAGACTCCCAAGAAGAATTGACATATAACTCCACTTATACTTGCTTTTTCTGACTTTCAGATGGATTTATTGCTTCATTTCCTCCAGATCCTTGGAAACTTCCAGTCATATGATTTTTAACAGTCTCTGTCTTCTAAGGCACACCATCTCTTTTCCCTGCCCCATCTCTCTAGGAGAACTCACCTCTGCTATTCCTACTGACAAGTTCTGTTTGAATACCAGGTTGTTAAAAATAAATAAAAATAAACAAACACAAAACAAAACCCAAAAACAAAACCCAAAACAACTGCAGCTGTTTTCCATGGGATTGACTGTATTTTCTTCCTTGCACCGCCATGCAGTGAGGTGGAGGAGGGAGGATATGAGGCCCTTCTCATTGCCCATGCTCACAATGCAAGGGAGCCACCAAAGGTCCCAGAGAGTGGGTAAAGGTGTGTTACTAATCATCCAAGGGCAGTATGAGCCTAAAGCAACCTCCAGCAGATAAAGAAAAGAAGTTATCATATGGTTTAAAACCAGCTCCTGAAGGTTTTAAATCCAAACTCCAAAACCCTGGCTGACAATTTTTCATAGTTTTTATTATCTTCCAGAAAGAAAGAGTAGGTGACCTTATTTCAGCTCCTAGAAGTTTTCACAAGCCCCAGCATATTTTGTAAGAAAGCTTTTCCCTGTTCTGCACTGGTGACGGCATCTGTTTTCTGAACCTGGATCTAGTTGCTGCTAGGCTGTGTTATGGATGAATTGCACAGGCAGTTTTCTGTCTCTGTCCTTTAAACCACATCGTTTTTAAGAAGTAGCCCACAGTATTTTTTTTGGCTGGAGTTTCCCAGACTGTCTTGAGAATTTAGTCTTGCCAAATATTGCTATCATGATCAGTGAAACTTTTCACTGCATTTATTTCCCTCGGCAAAGCAAGCCAGCTGAGGGCCTGAGTATTTCCAAAGACAGAAAGTTAAGTAGTATTTGTGCTGAAAAATCTATGCCGGATTTATGGGTCATATGGACACTTCTGTGACTCCACACATCCACATTTAAACATTTGTGCTCTTCAGTGCTGTTCTGTGCCATTTCCCAGATATCCTCAGGCACCACAGATTACAGTATTTCCTTTATATTCTCCTATCAAGAGATACACTTCCTACTAATTTTCTTGTTTGCTGATTAGGCTTTTCTTAATCTGGATCCATGGCTCTTCCACATGCTGGTTCTTTGAGCAAAACTCATCTATAGATGAGTAGAGGAAAGAAAAAGCTGCATGGCTATTGCTCCCTTACAAGGCCCTAAGGTGATTAAAGCTGATGGTAGAGCACTCTCCCTCTTTGTCTCATCACCCAGTGAAAATGGATGCTCTCAAATTTCACTTTTCTGTTTCCATAGCCTTTGTTCCCATCACAAGCAATGATAAAAATGATTTTGTTCATGCAGAGATGCCATTTTATCTTCTCACCCTAAAGCAAGTGTCCTGATTTTATAAGTGTTCCTTGAGGTTTTCACATTGTGTAATCCCCCAATTTCATTTGCAATGCCAATGTACTGTGTGTTCAGTCTGCAGGATCAAAACCTGAGACAGTCAGGAGTTGTGTGATGAATGAGGAGTGTCAAAACTATTTACATTACTTCAGGCTAAACTTAAGTCACTCAGATAAGTAAACAAGGCTTTCTATTGGTTTGGAACAAGAACACAAGATTTTAAAGGTCCAAGTTTTCAAAAGAACGTAGATGTGTAAAGTCCAGAATTTATGGTCTGATTACTACCTGTTTGAAGAAGCTCTGACAGAGTTTCCTAACAAGGAGGTGTTAAGGTACATACTGCACAGCAGATTTGGTCAATTCTTTCTGATGAGGTGTGATTTTGCTTGGACTAACTAAACTATCCCAGGACTACAAAAAGACAGCAAATAATATTCCCCCACTGAGTAAAAGGGGAATCAACTGAGAAAAAAAATTGATTTCCTCCCTAAAAGAGGGAATTTTGAATCCCTTTAGTTACTTTATAAAGGAATAACTACCTCATCAAATTTGCCTTAGGAGCAGTGTGAAGAGATCAGTCTCCAGTTCCGAACACCAGGATTGTTTGTTTTTCTTTTAACATCGTGATTCCCACCCTTCTGTATTTGGCTGGGTGAACCAGGGCAAGGCTCTTCTGCCCATGCGAGGTGAAGGGCACATGTCTTCATGTGCCCGAGTCCCTGCACTGCTGTTGTGCCTGGGACATGATGGAGCTTTGCACCCAAGTCTTGCAATAAGTGCTCAGCTCATACACAACAGACCTGACTCTTCCCAGAAGTGTTGCTCTTTGACATGATTCAATAAATCAGCAGTCCTCGCTTGGAGGATTTATTTATTACATGTTAGAAAATGTCTTTTTATTTGGTTTACAATTAACTATTTATTAGTTTTCTATTTAGTTCCTGAGGGAGAGAAGTTGTTTATTTTATCATGGTTTAGTGTCACTGAGCAACCACTATTGTGAAAGTCTTATCAAAAGTATTTTCATATCTTCCTGTCTTTATTTATAACAATACTAACTAGAGCAGTTAATAAGCCAATACCTACTTAATGTTTAGGGCTGCTTTTTATTGTTGCTTTTTGAGCTACAGCCAGGTTAGTAATCTACATTTAATATCAAGTCTCTAGTGTCCTGATCCCAGCAGGTAGAAAGAATGAGAAACACCTGCCTCAGAGAACTCAGATCTGTCATGTTATTTACAGACTTAAAAAGACTTGGTAACAAGCAGTTATAGCAGTAAGGGGAAGCTGGGGGAGTTTTTTGGCAATTGTTGGTGAGTCGCTATAAAGAAAGGAGCAAGGGCTTGTTATCAGTGAGCATTCACAAGGCAGGCTGCTTAGAAATGTGTGTGGGTTGGGGATTTTTTGGCTCTTTGCTTTTAAGAGGAAGCAGATGTGAAGTTCAAATATTAATTTCCAGCCTAATCCGTGCCTGGCAGAGAGGTCTCAGGCTCCTGGCCTGATTTATTGCCTTGCTGTATGAAACCTCACTCTTGTTGCTGTTCCTGGAAGAAGTGTGGAGAGTCACCCTATGTGCTTCCCTGGCAAGGTGGAGCTGCTGTCCTGCAGCAGAGAAGTACCTGACACCAAGTGTGGCACCTTCAGAACGAGGAGCACTTGGGACAGGGGCCCTTGGAGGTGGCACATTAAATCCTGTTAACACTGCTTCCTGAGGAGCAGAGCTAGCTAAGCATTCCTGTCCTGCTGCAGTTTAGACCAGCATTTTTATGCTGCAGGTGGGAGGGGTTCTTTTGTGGTCATGTGAAGTCCCAACAATAGGAAGGGAAAATGTGACAAAGATTAATCCTCTGCTAATGAGCTTGCAATTTAAATACAAACCCATTGTTTCAGGATTTAAAGAGATTAGTGCAATGTAACCTGGGCACTGGGCGGGCTATCTCTGGCCTGTCCAGCTCACCCTTCCTGGCCATTGCCTCCCTTAAATGACCTTGTGTGCAGGTGAGACACCACAATTGTCTTTTGCTCTCTGACAGGTCTGGGCACTGCAGTCCTTGTACTATCAGGTGCAGTTATCTCAGCTGGTCCGGCACAGGCTGAGCAATGCATTTCTCTTCCCTCCAACAGCACTGAGAGAGATTTTTGGCAGACAAATGCCTTCCTCATCTGATACTCCAGGACTTGCGATTTCCTGCTTTTTGGAGAGCACAGCTCCTTCAGGCTACCTTTGGGTCACAACAGACCACTGCATGTCCTGTGCCCTCCTCACCCTCTCATGACGATTCTCCAGCTTCATGGCCTTTTGCTGACTGATTTCAGTACTGGCAGAGCAGATGTCTCACTGTAGTTTGGTACCTGAAAATAGACTCTCATCCTGCAATTATCCACACACACTTCCACGGCCAAGTTGCTTAGAGGGAACTTTTCCGTAGCACCACATTTTTCCAGCTTATGCTTTTCTCATCTTCTGTTAAGGCAGAATAGCATATTCTCACAAAAGTCTTTCAGTCTTTTATAACTTTATCAACCAAAAGTGATGCACATATTAAAAATTGTTTTGGGTTATTCCATATTTATCATGGTAAAAGTAGATATATTTTGCTTTAATAAATAAAACACATCAGTCTGGTGGCTACAATTATTTTCCTGTTTAAAGGGTGGCTGTGTTTAGGTAAGAGCTTCTGTCACTCATGCTACCCCAGAAACTATTCTTATGTAAAACATCAAGTACCATTTCATTGTGAAGCATAGAACTGTTCTTTTCAGGATGTGAAAATGAGAATATTTTTGTGTTCAATTATGTTTGCAACTCTATGAAAAAAATCAAACCTTGCAAGAGTTGTTCTGTTCTCCATCTCTTCCCTCAAAATACATGCACATACTATTATATTATATTGTCATATATGAAGCAATTATGGGTTATGCCCTCTGGACTTCTGGATCCTGTAATTCAAGGAACTGAGCATGTAATGAGGCTTTGAGCATCCTGGTCTAGTGGAAGGTGGCCCTGCCCATGGCAGGGTGCTTGGAACTAAATGATCTTTAAGGTCCCTTCCATCTCAAACCATTCTAGGATTCTATGGTTGATCTGCTCAGTAAAAAAATAGTCAAGTCTGGTTAAAGCATCTTTCCAGAATTTTTATGCAAACACTGGGCTTTCTGGGGTTGTTTGCTCTGTAACAGATGCAGTCAGTGTTCTGTAATTAGCTTCTCATGAAATTACGTAGTTGGAGTGATCACCCAGGAAAACGCAGCAAGAAAAATAACAGTGCTTCACTTAAAATCGCGACTAGGCTCACTGCTTTATAAGGTTTTGAAACTTCATTACCAGTGCGGGTATCAGCAGCACTTGAATGACAGCTCCTATCCTCAAGCAGCTGAGCAAGTCCTAGGAGAAAGCCCCTCTGGGCTCAGCTCCCCACCTGAGGTTTAGTGCCAGTGAGTATTGCAGCAAAGACAAGCTCTCCTAGAGACAGTGGTGCAATGAAGCATGTCCAGCCCTTCAGTTTCAGGGTATTTATCTGTGTCAGGCAACAAGACTGATTATGATGTAATAAATAATTACTTAATAACTGACTGCTTTCATATATAGTAACGCATGAATACAAATATCTTAAGGGCAGGTGTCAGGTGAATGGGGCCAGACTCTGTTCGGTGGAGTTAATGGCAGGGCAAGGGACAATGGGCACAAACTGAAACACAGGAAGCTCCATCTAAATATGAGGGAAAGCTTCTTTACTGCGTGTGTGACTGAGCACTGGAACAGGCTGCCCCGAGAGGCTGTGGAATTGCCTTCTCTGGGGATATTGAAAACCCACCTAGATGCAATCCTGTGCAAGCTGCTCCAGGCAAGCCTGCTTTAACAGGAAGGTTGGACTAGATGATCTCCAGAGATCTCTTCAACCCCAACCATCAATGATTCTGTGATAAACCAACATAGCAATTTGTGTAACATTCAGTGAATTAATTTTATATAAAGTGCTTCAGTTCTTCCATGCCCAGAATACAGACGTTATATTTACTTCCATGTAAAAAGTTCACTTTGGACTTCCCAGTATAGAAGTTTAAAGGCAATTGCAGAGTAGCACTGAGTGCATGTTTGTATAATTACTTGAAAACAAGGACCTGTACAGAACACATTTATTTTCAACTTTATACCATCTTCATTTTCAGTGCTATTTGAGGAGGACAAGTAGAACGAGTAAACATTTTGATAGCCCCTTCCAGATCACAAGAAGTGCCCAATATTATTATTGCAACAGGTCTTACAGATGCTTAACAGCACATAGCAGATACTATTATCTTCTTTCATTTCATTGTTTCATTTACTGAACAAGAGTTTTATGAGAATTTGATATTGCTGTCATTGACCTTTCCTCCTGAGAGCATTTACTACCATGTTCACCATCACTATTCCTTTCAATAGCATCTATGTTTAAGGAAAAATAAATCTTTTATTTATGCTCCTTATATATTAATCTTTCTTTTTCCCTGTTATATTTTGACTTAATAAAAGGCTTTTTAAAATGATCAGTAAACCATGCCTGTGAAATGTGCCATCTGGGAGCAGAAACAGACCTGGAATGCAGATGGATCTTAAAAAAGGGTGGGGGGAAAGGAAGTGTTTTACAAAACAAAGCAGTTAAAAAAAAGAGATTTTTTTTTTCATTTTTAGCTTCTACCACGACAAATATGGAAACAGCAGTCCTGGGCAGGGGTAGCTGCTTTACATTAAATGACGGAGAGGAGGGAGAACTAGAGAAGACACTACATTAGAGAAAGACAAATAGCCACCTCCCTGTGACAGGAAAGGAATTTTCAGATTATTTGCCACACTGCACCTGTGTTTTGTTCTAAATTTGTTGTGGAGTTTGTGTCAGCAAAATTTGCCCACTAAGATATTTCTTCAAGACGGCATTGCCTGGGGACTTGAAGCACTTCAAAAAGCAATAAGATGTTTTTCAGCAAATGGCTTACAGGCTAAAATAAGAGTGGTTTTGAGGATGAAATTACACTTCAGGTTTAAGATGATCCTATCACTGAGATGGGAAATTCCTTTTCCTCCCCCTGCCTTCTAAATTGCCCTCTAATCTCAGCTGCAGTCTTGCATCTGCTTGCCACAAGGTTGGGTGCTGGAGATCTCATTTGACTCAGCAAAGGGTCTAGTAATCATCAGAAGAAGCAGAAGAAGTGGAAAAAGGTCACTCAGAAGCAGTGGGGAGTCATTCCTCCCCCCATTTCATTCTGGAGTGAATTCTTGGACTGACACAGCTTTTCATACTGCGTAACTTATGACTGGGCTTATAACATAGGAAATACTTAACCCTGCTGTGACTCAAGGTTCATATGAAAACAAGCAAGTCCTCTGATGTAAAAAGAAATAAATCACTTCAATGCCAGGTTATGAACTGTGGCAGTGACAGGAACGTTCTCTATTTTTTCTGAATTTATGATGTTTCTTTTATATCACTATAAAAGAGATGCTTGGCTATCAACATGAGAGTATGTGGAAGGCAGCAAAAATAATCTTGGAACATGGAAGGATTATATGGAAAAAGATGGCCTCACACGAGAGTGGCTATTACATCTCAGATTTCCATCCAATTCTTCAGCATCTGAAACACCCCTTAAGAGGTGCATACACTTTATGCATTATCATAACCTCATTCTATTACAGTTTGAGAGCTCTGAAAATACTCTTCACCCCTGTGTTCAGCAATTACTGCTATTGCTAAAAAGCACCCATCCCTGACATGAAACACCAAGGCTGTTTTGTGCTATAAAATAGCACATCTGTTAAGTGGTTGGAAAGGAGAGTGAAGGTTTGCTGTCATAGACTATTTCCACACAATGCAGTTAGCCTAGCAATGGCTGTAATTAAAAGCAACTGATTTATCCTGTTGAAAATTATTAAAAACTTCCATACTTGCTGTTGGACTTATGAATGCTGTCATGCACAGTCATGAGAGGAGTGCCTTTAAATTGCTCATGAGATTTCCTGTGTTTGGGCTATTCCCAGAAGCCATGTATCCCCTGTTTCAGAAGGGTCTTTCTCAGAAACATAATGTGAATAATTAGCTATTTGAGGGGTATCCTGATGAGTGTATCTTCCCATGCAGGAAGTATTTATCTAGGAAATTTATCTTTTCACTTGTGTGTTCATGCAATTCCTCTATAATACAAAAGTGTGTACAATCCAAAGCTTTTCCAACTACATCAACAGCTAAAAAGTCAGAAAAATGTATGATGTGTAATCTGACAGTTTAGGCACTCTGAGTTGGGTCCCTCCACACAATTCTACGAGGTCATAGAATCGTACTAAAATTCAAGATACAAGGTACTTTGGGAGATCATTTAATCTAATCTAATCTCTTTCTCAAAACAGGGATACCTTCAAAAATTAAGTCCAACCTTTGAAGCCTTGTCTAGTTAAGTTTTAAGTATCGCCATAGATCGAGATTCCACAGCTTTTCTGGGCACTTCTTCTGGTACTCTACAATCCTTGAGGGATTTTTTCCCTTGTTTCCTATCAGAATTTCCCTTGCTTCAGTTTGTGTCCTTGGCTGCTTTATGGACTCCCCTGAGCATCTCTAAGAGGTTGAGTCCATCTTCCCTAGGTGGCAGAAGACTAATTTTTGTTTCTTTAGATCCCCATTTGGGTTTCTCCTCTGCAGGATGAACAAGCCCAGTTTCTTCAACCTTAACTCATATTGTATGTCCTTCAGGCCTTTGACCCTCCTCTTTCAAGTTCACTGCTTTCCCTTCTACCAGTCTGCCTTGAAACTGAACATAGGTTAGATGTGGGCCTACTGGTACTGAGGAAGAAACAACTTCCCTCTACATGCTAGCTACTTATGCTAAGGCAGAACAGTAGATAGTTCAATGTGTATTTCATGTTTCTCTTTCAAACCATCTAAATTGGAGATTTCCTGTTTGTGTCAGTTGAAGACTGATGTTTCTGGCTGCTTTATGCTGCCATGAAGACTGTAGAGGTAGTGTGAGTTGGTTTCATTTTAATTTCACATTAAGGGAAGCTGTATTCTCAGGAAAACGTGAGACTGGCAGCTTGTGGATTAGCGAAAGCATTACATATTTCAGATACAACTTTTGGAGCTGGAACCAAGAAACATCTGCTTCTGTAGGCCTTATAAAAGGGAAGAAGAAAAATTACCTTGGAAGGAAAGTGAAGTTATACATGGTGTTATTCATCCACTGGGGATGCCATTTGATTCAAACCAATATTCTCCCCTAGGATGCTGGCCAGTCAACCTGTTCCATGCTGGAGTGAGCCTCAGGATCTGGCACAAACTCCCTTATTGTTAGACCAAAACCCATAACATACTCCTAGATACTAAAATTTCCCTTCACCTATATTTTGGCCCATAAGTGAGGTTTCCTATACTGCGAATTGCATCAAAATGCCAGTCCTCACTCAGAAGAATGAACTATCAAAGGAAAGAGTTGTATGAGGCCTTGATCACCATGAAATAACTATTCCCCCAGCCTGATAGGTAACATCAGTACAGTTTATCTTTGTTAGATGTATACCTTCTTCATCAAGGATGGATGACTACCAAGTTTCCTCAGCAAATTGTTTGTGAGGCAGAACACAAACTAAATTGCCACAAAGTCCTAGTACACCAGAAATACACAGTCAATTATCTGTCTGCTAAAATGCTAGCAATCTCATGCAGTAAGTAAAAAGAAAACACGGGCTTTTTGTGTATACCACCCAATTATAAAAGCAGTTAATGAACCTGAGGTATTAAACATAAGACATTTACAAATTACAGCAGTGTACGAGGAAGGTAGAAAAGCATCAAGTGCAATGCTTGCTGCCATTTCTCAACTGAATCATTTCTAAGTTTGACTTGCTTGGATTTGAGTCAGTAGTCAAAGCAAACATTAAAACACTTGACAGCTAAATTATCTAGTAAACCTACACAAATTCAGCCTTTTGCTTGCCTACAGGAGCTTATCATTAAGACAAACCTCATAACATTTTCTTCCTGAACAGTCCTAGGAGTCTTCATTTAGATGTCTGTTTCCTGGGAACCCTTAGCAATTTTGCATTAAAGATAATGGACAAAATTGAGAATGCTCTTTTTAAAGAAGTCTGCAACTGTTTATCATTTTATTCTTTCCTGGGTGGCTTCAGATTAAAACACTGCCATCTTGATAATGAAACAGTTTTATGAGATAAGTTAATCTCAGCTGCACTGTCTGAAAGTACAGTCATTGTGGTTAAATCCTGGTTTGCTTTGCACAGCCATAAGACCAGTACAAAGCTGGTGTAAGGTATCATCCAAATGCAGTGGCAGAGCCAAAGGCACAGAGTATAAATTCCTGGGAAGTCAGCAGGTTTTGTGGTATTGAGTACATTCTTTCATTGTGCTGCTGTGAAGGGCACCTCACCTGTGCCCATTTGCTCATAGGACTGTGCTCTGTGTCTATCTCTTTAGGCCTTCATTTCAAATTAACACCCATAGGGCTATGGAGTTCCATGCAAGCTGTGATTTTCCTCATTTTCAGAAATGTTAGAAGTTTTCTCATGGTGACACTTGTTTGGCATGTATGAGTTTAGATATGGCCAGAGATATTGTGGGATATAATTATATATAATATATATAATATATATTTATATATATATATTTATATATATATATATATAAATATATTGAGATATAATATGATATATTCTTGTCTTTAGAATCACAGAATATACTGGTTTGGAAGGGATTTTAGATATCATCTAGTGCCCACCATGGGGAGGAACACCTTCCACTTGACCAGGTTTCTAAAAGCCCCATCCATCCTGACCTTGAATACTTCCAGGAAAAGGGCGTCCACAACTTCTCCAGCAAACCTGTTCCAGTGTCTCACCACCCGCATAGTGAAGAAATGCTTTAATTCCACTTCATTTTGTCAAGAACGTCTGTTTACCTAGAGGACTGTATAGAACAGCTGCAACAAAGAGGACAGTGAATTTTGAAACAAATTTAGAAAGGACTTGGCAAATTCACCAGAACTTTACACTACTTACGAAGATGGGAGAGCTTCCTAAATTCAACCACATATTGCTCATTAGAGGAAACATGGAAATGATTGGATCCAAATTTCTGACTGGTGCTTTGCTACAGCTCAGCTTGTATGACTTGCACAGTTCTTTTTGATATTTGATAGAATGGTTGAATTCCAAGCATGAAGATGGCCCTTGCAGCACTTTTACTTCTGGTCCCAACCCAAAGATGTCTTCTGTCACTCAACAGATTGTCAGCATCTGGGCAGGGGTACAGGGAGCAGTGGGGATCACACATACAGCAGTAATGTGTGGCTATGTCAGCAGTGCTCACACACTGATATTTTGTACACATAATACCTGGTGGTATCCCAGCGTGGGGAGCATCCTAAAATCTTAGCATTGCAGCAATGTGTGTTTGATCCAACTGCAAAGCACCATGAGCCAGCTGGAAATGCAATATTAGTCAATTAAGATGGAAGTACTTCAGTATTAAAGTTCAGTTTTCTTTCTAAAGACTTGCTTTTTTAGCTATTTTTTAAACGATGTCTATTATTTCCTTTTATTTCAGAACAGATTTAGGCTTCAAAGACCTTAAAAAATCTCATCTGTATCCAAATGTACACATTTTTTTTCTGTTTTCATCCAACCACAAGAAATGTAATTTTTTGTTTCCTTTAAACATTTATAAAATAAACTGTGTGCATCTGCAAATTTAGTAGAACAGATTTTTTGTTGTAATTATGGTATTTTTTAGAAATGCTTTTTAAAAAGTTTTTTCTTGTTTTGAGAAAGTGTGTGGGTATACAAAATAATAATTCAAATAGCTTTAGTAATTTTCTCTTTCTTGCTCATGGATTCAAACTATTGCCTTTAAGCTTACTTAAACCTTGAAACAGGAGAAAGAAAATTTGTTCCTCCTATTTCATGATGAATCTAGAAAAATCTTGGTACAAACTTTAAAAAAGTCTTAAAGTGTGGCACTATCAGAAGGTGGGAAAAGCAGCTTTCAAATGAAATGTGAACCTCAGCTCCATCTGTGTTCTAAATTTGAAGTCCAACTTATTTCTTCATCAGGATTTGAAAATTAAAAAAAAAAAAAAAGAGGATGAAATGTTCATTACTTTTTTTTTCATACTTGGATATTTGGAGCAGATCTCATTCTGTCAGAGCAGAGACTTTCTTGACCAGACTCAGCTGTGCTTCATGGCTCTCTGTGCCTCCCTGGTGGAGACAGGAGAGGTCAGAGCCCCAGAGCCACCAGACAGTCCCTGGGGTCATCTGAGAGCTCTGCCCACCCGTGGGCAAGACCCAATTCCATGTCCCGTATCAGTCCTTGGACACAGGCGGCACAAGGAGGGAGAGAAAGGGACTGCAAAAGCTGTGGGTTTTTGTGTGAGGTTTCCTCCTTCTTCGGTGTCACCAGATGCAGGGCTTTACTGACCAAGGTCAGTCCTGAAATCACAGGAGCAGCTGCTGAAGGTGCTACTCAGGTGGCAACAGCAGCATTTCACCCAGCCATCCATCGTAGTGAGGCATGCAACAAATGGAGTCCTAGCACAGTGCTTGATCACTTGAGTTACATTATTTTCTTTCTAGCACACAACTTAAGATTTGTTTTTACAATTTTTTTTGGCAGTGTACTTTAATTTCGTATTTCTTTACCTTTTCCAGTGCTTCCCCAAATACTGCTCTGCACTCAACAAGTATTTTCTGTCTTTTGATTACATGTAGACCTCACATACTTAGAGATACTGTTAGAAGGGCTTTTACCCTGTAAGCAAAATTTTAGTATTTTAATCAGTCATACACTGAGATTTCCCTTTCTGAAAACAGTAATTCTTTTCATTGTGGGAGAAGGCATCTTAAAAACAAAAATAGCACCAGGCCCAGGATAGTGGTCATAAAGCTCTAAAGAACATGACATCAATTTTCTCAAGACAATTTAAACCAAATGCAACAAACATGCAACAAACGGCATACCTTCCTAGATAGCACATACACCAAACATTCATGGTGTAATTTTCTCACCACAAACAGCTTATTAAAAAGAAAAATAAAAAAAAATACTCTATGTAATGTTTCCCAATTAAGAACAAACAATTCATTTAAATTGGATTCATATCTTTCATGCCAAGTTTTAGAACCTGAAAAATTAATTTCTGTGTGGGAGGAAGAAGCATGCTTTCTTTCCTTGATTAAACACAACTTAACTCATTTTAAAAAGGGGCCTCCAAAGCATTGTGGACCTTCTTCCTGTGGTCTCCCAGATGACCTACTGTGGTGGCAGTGGGAGTATGTGCTGTGCGTTCCCTTTCCAGCTGTTACTGAGGCTGCAGAGCACCTGTGCACAGAAAGCTTCTACAGGGAACTTCTGTTTGACCAGTACAGCCTGTTTCTGACACTGAAAGATTCCACTTCTCTGTCTACTGTTGCAAACGCCAGTGGCACCAGCTGAAGTGGTACCAGGACATAGCAAACGCTGGTTGGGTTTGACTCCAGGGGGTGCAATTCCATGTTAATTTGCTACCGTTGTCAGCACCCCTCACCATCTCCTGCGGTCCCAGTTTCAAGTCTGTTACAGGGGGTGGTCTAGAGCGCTTTCCCACTTGATTTCAGGAAGATTATTCTGCCTTTGTGGGGATGGGACTGTAACAGGAACTGTTGGGAAAGGGCCTGAGGATCTGGAGATATCCTGCACTCATACAAGTTAGTCTGTCCCCTCTGAGCAAGGAGAGGGAATGCGAGCCCAATCACAAACAGATCCCATGGTATGACATCCAGGCATGGAAATCTGCTAATCCAGGCCAGAGGTTGCACCACATAGGATCTTGCTTTAACAGAGAAGGTTCAGGCTATGACACAGCCACAAGCTATATAAAACACATTTTTCCTTTCCCTGTCACAGTGGTGAAAACTAATTTTAAAAGTATGTGCTCATTATGAGCCCGACAAATAGCACTTTGGGCGTCTTCCTAATACTTCAATCGTCTTGGGTGGGGTCTTGGACATTCTGGTTACCTTTTAATGCCAATGGGGTCAGCTGCTGCTTCTCTGGTGGTGTGTGCAACACATGGGAGAAAGAGACAACATTGGGAAGGTTTTGGCCTCTATGTCTTCTCTGCTCTTCTGGAATTCAGTAATGCCTCAGCAGACTATTTAGCAAGCCACAGGCAACCACAGAGAGATGGCACTTATTATAATTAAAAGTAAACTAATGAGAGCATTAGAGCAAAGTCGGAGTAAACCACCACAGGTAAACTGCAAAGCCACAGACTTGGCAGGCAGTGCTTGGCTCCCAGGTCTGCTCCTGCCATTCCCCTGACCCCAGAGGCTGATACTACGAGACTGTGGGACACAGAGGCAGAGGAATGTAAGAACAACAGATATCTGCTGTAAAGAATGTAAATCCTCCTCAGTTTGTGGCTGCTAGGGGGTCACTGGGTTACTTGAGGGGAGACAGTCTCCCCTTCAGCATCTTAAGGCCCTACTTCCTTTCTGCCTGTCAAACACTAAACACAATGTTCGCCCCCCTTCAGCTATCCACAAAGACCGAGCAGCTCTGTTGCAAATATTTTTCTGTGATTAAAATGGGATTCCAGAAATATGTACGGGCCCCTTGCTTAAGAGTGTTTCAGGACCAAGCCCTAGTTTATTAGGCGAAAATTAGAATAACATCATTGCTATTATCTCCCTGGGACACATGCTTGAACCCATTTATCTGCTCAGTTTTCTTTCTGCTTTTCAACTAAAGACAGCAGGACATGCACATCCCCAGAGGGAGGGGGTGGAGGGAATGAAAGAGGTTATTGTCACAGAGGCAGTAACCTGCAAAATCTGCAAAGCTGTCTTCATCTTTTCCCTTTGCTGTCCAATGCTTCAACAATTTTGCTCAATTTTTGTTGGTGTTTTCCATTAAGCTTACTGTCAAAATAACAATAAAAAAGGAAGATAGTGGCTGAAAGAGAGAGAGAGAAAGGGAAGGAATCAACCATCTTTATTTTAGAATTTCATAGAGGATTATGTTAAATTTCCTTTCTTTTCTGCTTCCCAAGTTTGTTAACATTTACATTTAATCTCTTTTTCAATACTTACCAGAATCTCTTTCAGCTTAAACTGCCTCTTTCCCTCATTCTGCCATTTTAACTAAAATGTGGCATGACCATTAGATCCAGGGCTTAGAAGTACAGAGTCAATTTTGCTTTCCCTCAGTAATGCTGTCAACAGCCAGCATTATGTGAGGAGACAGAAGGGACCTTTTAGAACTGAAATGTACATCATTTTGAAACACTCCTCTCATCTGGTGCTGTTGTTTTAGTTTAACGATCAAGGAATTATACAGGTCACAAAAGGAGGTTGTCTAATACTGACCTTAATAGTGACATAGATCTACATTTAGAGGTCACTGGGCCATAGAAGTGATCACAAAAGAACTGTGTCTGGGAATTTTTCCTGCTTTTTCTTCAAGTCTTCTTTGGGTCCTTAACAACCTGCTGGCACACACTGTGTACAACTCTTTTGTTATCACTGTAGTTGTGCCAAACCTGTTTTCAGACAAAATTTGCCACACGTACTTTCCGTATCCAGCCAGCTTTGCCCCACTTTGTTAACTCAAGGCATGAGATCTGGAGGGGAACCAGCTCCAGGCTGGTGAAGCCAAGCAACTCCCATTTGCACCAGCCTGACTAGCAAAATGGCCAGGAGGAGAGACCAGTTAGGGGCCCAGAGTTGTGAAAAGGCTACAGGAGTGAATGAAGCCATGCTGGCTGAGCAGCCTGCCTTCATCCTCAACATGGATCTCGAGCTTCTCCTGGTGTCCAGGAGGTGTAGGGATGTTCATGGTGCAATAAGTGCCTTGGTAAATGAGCTTCTGTGGAAACATCACGCTGGAAATGCCCAGTATCCCGAGTCATGTTGTGATTAAATCCCCAGAAAATTGTGCTAAAATAGATTTTCTGTATTTTTTTTCTCATCTCCAGCCACACTCTGCAGTTTGGCTCAAACCTTTGCTTCCACGATATAATTGCATATTCATTTGTCAGGATGTTAATTCTTCCACATTTTTTCTCCTGTGCTATCTTCCTCCTTTTTTTCCCCCACTCTGTAGCACTGCACCAGTGGAGTTGTTCCTTATCTCCCGTTAAACCTCTGCATGCTCTCCTGATCATCTTATTTCTGCATGAGGGCACTGTAGGAGCTTTTCAGTGTTTGCTGCATCAGTCAAGCCCACTGTGCCAGTGGTGTTGCACAGCTGTCATACTGTGGGCTCCTACAAGTGGGGACCTAGTACAACCAGCAGGATGGGTCTGATGTTGTTCTGCCCACCTCCCATCACACCTTGCTCTGACTCTGTTGATGGCACCTGCCCTCTGCAGCCTGAGGCCAGATGCATTTCTCTTTCCTGCAACTCTGGATGACAATACCAGTGCACCCTTCGGATGCTGAGCTCTTTCAGATCCACATTATTAGAGACATTAATCCTGCTTGAGGAAACCTAGTATCTGAAGCCTGGTTAAAAGACAGGATGTCACAGTATGTGAACATGGATGTATGAAAGAGAAACAGACAGATAAGCATCTTGTTTTGCACTAGGCATTTTCATGTGTCTCCAAAGAGGTTACTCATAAAACCTGTATGTGTAGATAAAGCTACACTGCTTTCTGTGGAGCCTGGATGTAATTTAGCTCCAAAGGAAGACAAACCACTTTTTCAACTGTTTGCATAATTCTTTTGAGTTTTGGGAGCTCAACTAAAAGTACTAAATCCCAGCCGTTATTGGTTTGGATTTTAGTACCCAAACCTCACTGAATGAGGTTTATGAAGCTTAGTTCTGTTTATCGTATCTCCTGTTACAGGGTCATAATTAATGCTGAGTTGAAACCAGGTTTCTTGCCCTGCAAAAGATTTTCCATTGTCAAAAATGCTAAGAGAAGTTCAATACCTTTCAGAGAAAGAGAGGTTCAACTTCATTCCTTTTGTTAAAGTGGATCCTCTTGGTGTAAGTAGTCACTTGTTAAGAAGAGTGAGGAAGGTGTTCACTACATTTATCATATTCTCATGGGGTAAGGAGAAGCCAAGTTGAGATCCCTGTACCTGTTAATGCTGATTTTCTTGAAGGAAATGAAGTGCTCCATTGTGGAGGAGCCTGAGGGACTCTCTCCGCATGTAGGCAATAGACAGATAAGGTTCTTGTGGGAGTTACAACGACTTGAATCCAAGCTTTCCATACCTTCTAGCAATGCACTGTAAAGATTTCATTAATTCACTGAGGACTGAATGCTCTCTCAAATCTGACCAATGTTCCCTCTGGGGTTTAGAAATATTTCCTGCCAGAATTGGTACATGCATTTTCCCCTACTTTAGAAAATTCCAGTTTCATTTAATTGGTGTTTTCCAAGAAGAAACTTATTAACCATACAGTTCCCTGTCACCTCTAGATTTACCTGAATCTCACTGATTTTACTGTTTATGAAAGGGAGACAGTACTTTCTCTCTCCCTCCTGCACTAAGGTTACTGTCACCTGTAAACATTTCTCTTGTTTTAGCCACAGATGACATAAAAAATACAGAGCCAGTCTGGCCTCCATGACAGCTTTTGCTAATGTGCATGACAGAAAGAGTTGGGAACAACAATTATGGTTCAAGCCCCACTGAATTAAAGTAACTTAACAATAGGGAATTGTTCAGCTCAGATAGGTGCAGGTCTCAGTGCAGCCAGTACCATTAGCTCGCTGGAGGTTTGGTGCAAGTGGAGCTAATTAGACCATTTTCTTGGTCTCTTGGCACTTGATAGCACAGCCCAGGATGCAAGGAGCAGCTGATACAACCTCTGATGAATGACAAGTTCAACCATCAGAGAGGTAAGGTTGCTGCAGCGCAATAGATTCTGTACTATCGGGCTATACAGGTGTGAAAGACAACTGAGGGAGCTGCTCTAAGCAGTGCGCTGTCTCCTTCCATATGGTTACACACTGACATGCATATATGCCTATATGTATCATTCTTCAAGGGAAGAAAAGGAGGTGAGAGTTTGCTGGTTTTTTCATTACATTTACTTTCAGGCTTTTGAGCCAAGCTGAGGAAGGAAGAAAGTGAGAGCACTTCAGAGAGGAGCCAGCCCACACCCTTCCTTCTCAGCAGCAAGAAGGGTATTTAATTGTGTTGTCACACCATACACAATCAAGAGATCTTGGCAGATAATAAGAACACTATGCTATTAATTTGGGTGGTTTTGGGTGCTAGGCATAGCAGAGGTAGCCTGTTCTGGAAGGGATCAGAGAAATGTGTCAGGCAGCAGCAGCAGCAAAAGCCCAGTTTCCGCCCCCAGGCAACACGTCTGACACAGCTGGCAGCTCATTTCTCCTGCCCTTGGATGTGAGCTGCTTCTGAATGCCTCCCTTGTGCTAGGGCTGGTATTGAGCTAAATGTGGGCCTGGTGCCAATGATTACAATTCCCATTAGCTGGAATATACATTAACTTCAGAGGTTGTGGACCTCTCCAGCAAGGGAATTGCCTGCTGTATGCATCCATTATTTTTCTGGAAGAGAGGGAACTCTGTTTCATGCCTGTTATTCACTCACACAATCTGTTTGTTTTGGTTTATTTGGGTTTTTTTTTAGGAAGCTGGCACTGTTGAACAGGGTTTTATAGAGATCCCATGACAGTTTTGTCACCACACTGCAGCATTTTTTGTTGTTAAGCAACGTGGCACTGGGCAGCTGCAGCCTCCTGGGATGAGGACATGCCCCAGCAATAGACAGCTCCTGGAGCCCAGCAGGCTTGAATCTACCTCTGCCCCACCACCTATGTCCACACAAGGCAAGAGGATGCCTTGTGAGCCTGAGCAGAGAGAGAGGGATCACAACTGGGAAGAAAGTCTTTTGAAAGCTGCAATGATTTAAAGCAGTTGTGAGAGGACTTTTAAACCCAAGGCATTACCTGTGCTTTAGACTCACCTTTGCTCCTTTATCCTTGATCAAATCTCCCATCCAGCACAAATTTTAGCCATAAGCCTGCTTGTTAAATCAATGAGCTGTCTCTTCTCCTGAAGTCTAGACCTTTAAGATGCTATTCACTTTATAGCTCCTTATCAAGAAAAATCCTGGTTCATAGGTCTGAAAAATGTGTTTTGAACAACCATCCAACACTAAATGTGTTCAGGTTATTGATTGTTACTTTAGTCTGTGCAGCCTAGGAGATTTAATTGGTTCTGACCTCCTTTTCCTTTCCAGCCTAGGTGTTATTTTCTATGCTGTCAGTTAAACTGTGCGTCTCAGCTCTTATCATTATGATTAAGCTGCTGTTTCACTGAATAGAGCCAAAAGAAGTGCTGGAGAAGTGCGTAGCTAATATCTGCTTTTGCTCTTGTCTGTCCTCACCCCCTCCCCTACAACTGATGCAGGTGTCTTGTTTTTTAATTTGAAGAAGCTGTTTACTTTTTTCATCTCCCAAGGCTGCTAAACAAAGCCATGTGCTAAATATCTCAGTTGGCTAATTCAGTCGGGAATGGTTCAGGATATGACCTGTTTGAATAAAATACAGTAAAAATTCTTTCCTCTCTTCCTTCACCTTTGTGGCTCACTACTATCACAGAGGATGGTGGGTTGATTTGACAGCTAAAGCACCCCAGGGTTTCACAGAGGTGAAGGCTCATGTGTGCTTAGAATGGCACAGACAGTCTCTGGCCAAAAGATTTCAGGGTCTAAAGAGAGGAACAGGTGAGGAACAAGCACAGCATTGCCCTTCCTTTTCTGCACACAGCACAACAAGGAAGAAAAAAGTCAATGTTTTGCTCAAAGTTTTCCCTTTTCCTGAAGAAAATGTTTGCCTGCATCACAAAAAGATATAAATGTAATGGTCTCTGAATTACTCCTGAAGACCTTTGCCACAAAGTTGTTCCTATATTTCAAGACTTTGCTGTTTCAGGAAATGATTAATTGGTTCTCTGGAGGTCTGACAGCCAAGTATACTGGTAGCATGGAAAAGTAACTCATATTTCTGAAGATCTGCACATTCTCAGTGGATCTGAAGTGTCAGGTACACATCAGACCTCCCATTTTTTTGAGGATATTTTGACTCCATTCATCCTACCTCCCTGCAAACTGATTTAACTGAGTTATTTAGCCAACTAGGAATTTTGCAGGAAAAATGCAATTAGCTTGTGATTCCTCAGAGTAAAAAATCTTGATAGGGCAAGGAATGCTCATTTTTCCAGTAGGCAATGTTTAATATCTGAAGGTTCAGGCTTTGCTTTGCAGACCACCTATTGCACCTCTGTTTGCTTTGCTCACATGGCTGCCCAAGAAGAAAGGAAGAGCTGAATCATCCTTCTTCTTCTGTCTGAAGGGAATAGGTTGAGTTGTCCTCTTGTAACACTCCTGTGTTGTCATCCACACTCCCCTGAAGAGCCTCACCAGTGCTGAACTGGAGTGAAAAAGTGGGAATGTCAGTGTGTTGACCAGCAGAAGCACTAGATGGAAGTTTTCAAAACAGGAATCTGACTTCCACACTGCGCTTCCCATTGACTCAGGTTTTATCTCAGGTCTTTTACAAAAGAGCCCAGCTCTGTTCAGCTCCTGTGTCTTTACTCTGATGTCATAACCTCACCTGCATCTGGTGTTCCTTATTAACCCTGCCCCTCCTCTCTCATCCTCTTTTCATGATCCAGTCTCACCCCACTCCCATTTGAGTCTCATATAATGCCACTGCATTACACTCCACCTTTAATACTGTCACCACATAAACCATCTTAACTGTGCCTCTAATATCTTAGTTTTATAATTATTGGTCAGAGTTTCTGCCTCTCTCTTTACCCCAGAACAATTTTATCCACAATTTCAAGAGGCTGATGAATCTCAAGTTATACTGTAAGCTGAAATGTAAAATCTTTAGAAAGATCTGCTTTTGCTATTCTTGATAATGACTTGTGGTAATGAGCTTATGTTTAGCATTTGGTGTTTCTGCTTCAGAGATGGAATAAGTTATTCTTGCTTTTGTGTTGTCAAGGTCTGTTTTTGTTTTGTTTTGTATTTAACATTTCATAACATTTACTGAAGATACTTTTTTATCCTGCAGTTCTGAGGATTTTACCATAAAACTCCCTCTGTGAATGTTCAATGCTGTCATTACCGGCTTTGCAGCCTGAAATGCAGGAAATGCTCTGCATAGCTGACCTTCTTTTATGATATTAGCAGTGATTTGTGACAGACATTTCTTGACTGCTGCATTTCAGACCTCATTTTACAGTAGCACTGCTAACAGCAATTTATGTTGCTTAACTGGAAGTCACGGCCTTGGTGTTTACATTGGCTTTGTTCCACTGGAGCTTACATTGGCGGCCAACAGGTTGTAACAAAGCAGAACTGATGGAATCTTTGGAAAGTTAAATTATCCAAAAGGGTTATGCTGCATTACCCAGCGGGGTCTACATGCTTATAAGCAGGTATAAATCAGCAGAGATTCTCTAAGGGAAGTGTAGCTGTACTGATTTACATCAGCAACTGCTCTAGCAGCCACAAGAAAAATTAACAGTCTGTGTTTTATAAGGTAGAGTAAGAGAAAGAAATCAGTCTTCCATTAGTGACTTTCCTATGGTAGCTCCTGCTGCCTACTGACTGCATCTCAATGCTCCTTCCTCTGCAGGTGGTTGTGAGCAGAGGCACCCTGACTGACTGAAAAAAGCCCTTCCAAATTGTCTTGAAAATCTGGGGGGAGGAAAGTGGCATCCCTAATTCCTATGTAGTCTAACACACATTTGACCAAAGTGGCCTTACTAACACATCATTTTTATGAAGACTTGGTGGAGGAAAGACCCTGGCTCAGTGTTGCTGTATTAAACTGTGAGCATGCTTAACTTCATTCTGAGCTGTAGTCACAGCCCCTGTTTTGGTATCTGGGCTCTCTGTACACTGCCTGGGGAGAAAGCCTGATTTCTGAGAATGATTCACATAATCCCAGCTGGAACAGAGAGACTATCTAAGTTAGTCAAGAGGAAATACCAAGACGAAAGTGGCATGATAAATTTTGTGTCTCTTTAAAGCTAATGGGAGTTAATTTGCCTCTGCTTAGGTTTTCATTGTAAACATGAGTCCTCTCCTGACCTTTTATATCTAAAACAAGAGAGGGTTCTCTTCTTAGATAGTTGGCATACTCAACTAGGAATAAAGAACCTGGATTTAAACACTTCTTCTTGAGGCATCTTGAACTTTCATCTTTTATATGATCTTGGTGATCAATGAAATATGAATATAATATATTCTGCTTCCAAATAAAGCAGATGGGTGGGTAGTAAGAACTGCATCTTACGTATAAGTGCTGTGATTGTGGCAAGACACCCTCAGATTCCCTCTCTCTACCACAATGAATATTTAATTACTTCCCACAGATAGTAAGAGATTCAGCAACAGAGTTAAAAAGCTCCATCACAGAAGATCCTTTAATTCATGTCTTAGACTACCTCTTTTAGTGTGTATTCACATCTCCTTGGGCAGAGAAAGGGTCTGAGCCAGGACACACTATAAAGCAAATGACTTCTCAAAAAAACAAGTCACAGAATAAAATATGTACCCCATCTGCTTCCTGACTATGTGGAAAAAACCTGACATGTGCAACATGGGTCTCAAGAAGGGGCCTTTGTAGTCATAAGTTTTTGTAAGTATTAAGGCAAGTCTCAATATTTTGTTTGAAATATGAAAAAGGATGTGAGCAGCTCAATGTTTTCAATGTATATACAGTGATACAAGCATTTAAGGAGCCTCAGAGGGGAAGCTTAGGCATATAAGGAATCCAAATATCTGCAAAGCTGCATGTGCAGAATTTAAATTTCAGTTATTTAAATGTAAATCTGTAAAGTATCAGCTCAGCATCTGAGTGCTCTTGTGAATGTGAGCTCAGGCAGTTAAGTGAAGGCAGCAGGGGAGATCTGGGGTGCAAGGATGACTGAAAGATCCTCAAAGTTCCTTCCAGCTTCTAATTCCATTGCTCAGGATGGCTATCTAAGGTTCATCCTGCCCGTGGCTGCTCTGAGGCTCGGTGAGATTCTGGCATCCAAATTGCTGATGCAGAAAGCTGCAACCTCAGCTGGGGGACCATCAAAAGTCATTATGGACTATGCAGTTCAAATGCCAGTAGTCTGGTTTTGAAATAACTTCTTTTCTTCTTCTAGGAGCTTGTGCACAGCTATTTTTTTTCCTCTCTATGCTCCTAGTTATGAGAGTAATTGTTGGCCTCTTGTGGAAGCTACTTTCTCTTTTTGTTAGATGGCACCAGTGCTGTGGGAGCTCCCACAGTGTCAGGTCAGGCCCTTATATTTTGGGCAGGGGAATGGATCAGCTCTTGGTGTCTACCCTCAGCTGTGCCATCAGCTCATTCAGTGAGTGAGTCACTTTTTGTGTATGCATCCATTTATCCATCTCTGGGGTGGGAAGGAGATCAATGTCTGTGTGTCATGCATACTGTTCTGCTGTGCTGGCACAAACAGGCAGGTACTGCAATGCCTGTGGTGCAAGGCAGGACTCTGGCTGCAGAGCAGAGTTTCTTGTTCAGAAGAACATCCCATACACTCTGTTTTCCAGCTGAAACAGGGTAAGTAAAAAAAACAACCAAACAACAATCTGTTTGACAGAATATTTGCAAGGGACTCTCACAGTGATTGAGGTGTCAGGGCAGACTGCAGTGCTTCCTTAGCTTTAGCAGAAGCTCATTAAAGCCAGAACTGAACTGACATCATGAGCTGGTATTCCTCAGTGAAACCGAGATTATTTTTTTTTAAAGTCCTACAGACTTCTGATCTTGGATCACCCATTGCCTTGTTCCCCTTTCCATTCTCTTTTTAGATTATGTTATTTCACAAAATGACCTACGAATAAAGAACACAAAGGGCACCTCACCTGATGCATGGGTCACTCCAGAGCATCCCCTGGAAATACAGGATTTCTACATATCCAGCCTGCTGGAGTTGTCCTTTCTCCATGACAGCATCTGTGATGGGAAGGAAGACAGATTTGGAGTACTACTACCAGTCCTGCTCTCACCCTTCCTGGGCTGCAAAAATACAATTGGCAGCTTTCCTTGTTTAGTCTTCATGCACTTCTTTCCACCCTGCCCTATTTCCACATTCCTTAAAAAGACTGACAGCATCAGGATGAGAATCAAATGGAAAAGTGGCTCCACTGGTATCTACTTATTGAGAGTTGCATAAATGTCCATTTTCACCTCAAACAGCCTGCCAGATACAGCAGTCACACCTTTCCTGTGCCTGGAAGGTCTCACAAGTACTGGGAGCAGTAAAATACTTGCAGCTCCAACACCTAAATTTATAAGGCTTGGTAAAACACAAACATTCACCTTAACATAACAGTGACAATTAAGTCTAGCACTACACTTATTTAAGACCTGAATACTGACCAGTTGGCAGACCAGCCCTCAGCCTCCTGGCTTCAGCAGCATGGTACCCTCTCCTGGATGCATCTTCAGGATGAGTTCTTCACTGTTAAACTCCTCTGTTGGATACTTCCAAACCATGTAGGAATATTTAATATTTATAGTTAGGATTTTTACCCTGCTTCAGCACTCATTATAGTTGCAGTGATTCAAACCTCCAGCATAGACAGAAACTGCCTTGAGCTGAAATGGAGCAACTATCTAATAAAATATAGTCATGAGATGAATAGAAGCTATATGGTTGAAGTGCCTTGAGCATGCTTGAAAGATTTATTTCCTAGCTTCCTCTGGAGGGCTTTTTAATAGGGAGGATTTGATTCTCTGTGTATATACATCCATACAAGAGAGAAAAAATTGTACAGTTTTAAGGGGGGAAAGGGGTATTTACGCTTTCTGAGGACATGTTACAGAAAAAGCATTCTTTATTTTACACTTGCCTGTTATATTTACAGCTGCATTTCCTGTAAGAAAACAGATGCAAGTGCATCATTTACAATCTTAAAGGCAAATGTGCCACACAGTTGTGGTACATGCAAAGAGACAGACAAAGCTGGAATGCTTGAAAACTGTGCTGTGGGGTGGGACACTGCAGACAGATGGGCAGAGTTTGTATTGAAAAGGCTGATAGAGAGGATTTTGTAGCCATACTGAGATTAAGGAGAAATAAACAATAATTCCCAAAAATTAATATATTATGTAACTTCAGGGCAACACCTCCAGA
>JAWWMO010000043.1:60753380-60772578 GCA_035047845.1 Dendrocincla fuliginosa
ATACTGAGATTAAGGAGAAATAAACAATAATTCCCAAAAATTAATATATTATGTAACTTCAGGGCAACACCTCCAGAGTCTGAAAAAAAGAGAGCTCAGTAATCATTTCATACTCTCATATCCCTTTGATTTGTATGCCTGTCTTATGACACATCTCTTCTGTCTCAACTACAACTCCTCTGTTGCTCCTAGGATGCTTGCTGCAGAGTCTGGAGGTGGAGGGGAGATTAAGAAAAGAAATTCCTGGGATTTTGCTCCTCAACCTTTCTATACTGGATATATGAAGCAGTGACAATTAACAAGCACAGGAAGTGTCCCATTGTTGCCAGCCAGCAGACTGAGCCATTTGGCAGGGCTCTTCCTGCAAGATGGTTCTGATTCTGGCTTTGGGAGGCATAGAGCCCACCTGGACTCCTTAATCCTCTCTTATCAGCAGTTACTTCCTTAAACATAAGCAATGACATGATACAATACCTCAGAAGTTTCCGCCCACCCTCCCCAAATACCACTGTAACAATGATCCTTTCTTACTCCACTGGATTCAAAGTTTTCTCATGATTTTCTTTTATTTCTCAAGCCTGCAATGTGCACCCCAAATAGTACTTCTCCCTTGCTTGCCTGACTTTGAAAAATCTAGTTCACAGACTCTGCAGGCATTGGGATCATCATGTCAGGGTAGGTAGGCTGATGCAGTTAAGTTAATGAAGCCATCTATGCCCACAGCATTTGCTCGCTGGAGGGTTTTCACTAGGGTGGTTTACTAAATTAAAGTGTAACTTCCTCAAGCCCTCCCTACTGGGTGAAAACTTTCCAGGAAGAATTATACTGTGGGGTTTTTTTCTCAGTGGTTGACTGAGAAAAAAGTAGCTGACTGTCCCCTTGCTATGATGCAACGTGCACCTTCTTGATGGGAATCATCTTGGTGCACATTATCCCAGAACTGGCCATGCTGATCTACCTCATCAAGAGCAACTCACCCTGTCCCAAGTGATTTGAGCAAAATAGGAATAATCATCCACTTGTGGCATCTCTCTTTCTCTCTCCCCCTCTATAGGGAGCATAGGGCTCATTTACTCCAGCCCCATAATTTCCAGTCAGATACACACAAGTGAGCCCACGCCTAGATTTAACACTGCATTCAGACCCATCCTTAATATGCCATGGTAACAAGAGTATATAAAGAGAGTTGGTTAGCCACCCTCTACTTGAATTGCACCTTTTGTCGTCTCCTTGGCATGTAAAATACTGTCTTACATTCATGTGTTGTTCATGTGGGAGTAACCTGAGGCAGTCTGAGTATAGGAAAATCTGTACATGTAGGAAAAGAAGCGGAGTTGCCTTCAGCAAGACAACCTTATTTGACCCTCCTTCTTCCTTTACAGCTGGTGTTTCAGCTGGGACAGAGAAGAATGAGAGGACTGAGGCTAAGGCCAGATGTTGGCATGATGCATACAGGAGCTGAACAGGTTTTCTCCATGCCTTATTGCCAGTGCACATTAATCCTGAGACACAGTGCCCTCTGTCTTTCCAGCTCTTGATCCTTTCCCTTAATCCTTCTATTTATACCTTCTGAGCTGGAGTCTCCTTTCTTATGTGCCAGTTTTACACCAGTGTAAATTCATGGCTGTCAGTGGATTTGTTCCTCACTTAACTCTCACGTATAAAAGAAGAGACTAGACTTATCACTTCTAGGTACCAAATGGAGCATTTCCTGTCCCCTGGTTCTGTAAATACTTCCTGTGTTCCTACTTTTCATCAGTTTGTTCCAAGACACAGCAACCTGTTGTTATTCTAGTGCTATTTTCCAACAGAGCACTCCCCGGTGCTGCTGCTGAAATTGTGACAGGTACAGTACATAACTGCAGCTTCTTCCACGCTGAGTCAGTCTGGGATAAACTCTGCCAGTGTTGTCTTCCTTGGCACCAGAATCAGCAAAGAGATGTCTACCAGTAGCCTTTTCTCAGCATCACCCCTCCACATTCAGCCTGGCTATTGTAGATTGTCCTTAGGATACTTTAGCGTTCCTCTTAGTACCATTGAAGACAGCCAGTTAAGGATTTGGACCTTCCTGTTCTCTGCACTGGCCAAATGTAGGAAAAGGCAAGGACTTGTGTTGCAGAACTGAAGTCTAAGGGCAGCATGATGTGTTCTTAATAAAGGAATGATTATATGAATCACAGTAGCAAAATGTTCTTGCAGAGCACATGCCCCACTCCCTGACTTAAGCATCCAAGGGTGGCTGTACATCATTCCAGAGGAAGGAATTACACACACCCTTTAGACAGGGGTTAGCATATAGCTAACATTACTCAGGAGTAGCTACAGAGCTAGGATTCAGCAGTGTCTTTTAATGAAGTTACTTGTGGCTGTTTATTGGACAAAAATAAATTCCAACTGGCCCATATAACAAATGAAACTCAACTACAAAAATGTAATGATATTTATTCACCCAGCTGCCAGCAAACTCACATGCACTATGAGTCATTCCAGATGTGGATAAAAACAAAGTCTGTCTGTGAAAGTAAGTTTCCTGATCCCGAGGAGACTTGGTTTGGGAAAGGAGCTGCACACTGACTTCAGCTGTACTCAGAAGAACAGACAGGTTCTTCTTCAAAGGGGGGAGGGGGAGAGGAAAAGCCATTATTTATTCCTGAAAAGAAAGGAGGTGGGATTTAAAAAGCTACTGTACAGCTAGACATACGTATTTTAAAGAGAAGGATGCTTTGGAAGACTTTGCTGCTGCTGCTGTTCTATTACAATGCTCATGCCACTGTGACCCACAGATGGAGCAGAGGTAAGATTTAAACATGAAAAACTATTTAAGAGCAAAATTTGAGTTTGTAGATTTGGTCTGAAATGACGCTGCATTATACATGTGTATACATATATATATACACATACATATATATAAAATTTGTCCCTCCCAACTCTGGAACTCTTTTTCTCCATTAAAGAGGTCAGTTAAAAATTATATACATAAATAGAAAAATACACATGAACAAGAACAAAAAGGTAAAATGATATATCTATTATATTATAATAAAAAAATATATATAAAATATCCCAAGAACCAAAATTACATTCTTGCACTTTTTCCTTTCTCTCTTTTCTCTCATTTTTCTACTGCATTTACAAAAATTATAGGTTATGAAACCTTAAATAAAAACCTTCGTACTCACAAGTGGCATAATCTTCTGCTCTACCAGCAGATACATGGTAACAGTAAAGACAAGAATATCTGGATTGTGTAAGGTGCTTGGGAACGCCTGCTACCTTACCCTGACAGACTAGCACAGACAGCACAGGGAGAGGTGCTGAGGTGTTATCAGGCTTCAGCTGCCAATATGACAATATATATAATTGTGACATATTTGTATTCAGGTGTGTGACAGTAATATATGGAATGTCTTTGGACTATTGGATTGCATAAAAATTGGACTGTTAGATTGCTTAAAAGCTAGTGATGATGTCCTTTCCCTTTTTTGGTTTTATTCTCTCCCTTGGTATTTGGCACGGATTTGGCTGCTGGAAGTGGAGAAAGGAAACACCTCCCAGAATATTTCTTTGGTTCTGATATTGAGAGTCACAGATACTTAAAGGAACCGGAGTCTGCTAAAAAAAAAAATTAAAAAAAAAAAAAAAATAGAGCATTCAGATGCTCCCCTCCCCACTGAAATCTTCCATTTCTTTCTCATCAGAGCTGGTACCTTTTTAGTCTGCCGTTTGGGTATAGTTTTGATTTTGTAAGAGAAGGAATGGCTGAATGAATTAATGAAGAGCTACACAATTCTGCTCAGGCTATATGAATGCTTTATTGTTCCTTTCAGTTAACAGGAGCTCACTGACAGGGCACTGACCTGGGACTCACAATGGCAGGTTCTTTCCCCAACTTTTCCATCAGCATCTTGGATGATGGAATGACTCTACATGAGTCATTATACCTGCATGCACCTTACTTTTCTCTTTCTGTAGAATAGAGGAAATAACCCAAATTGTTGTCATAAGGTCCCTCAATTCTGTAGGTTAGGGTTTGTCATACCAGGGATGACACATAAAAAGGTGAGGAAATCAGAACTAGATCTGTATATATTAAACTCCTCCCCAACTCTACCTTTTGGAAGAATAAGGTCATCCTACCTAAGAAATGGAAAAAAAAAAGACAAGGAAAGAAAAAAAAAAAGGGTACACTTTCGTGGAATAATCACTATGCAATTTAAAGATGTCCTTCACTTTTGCTAACATATTTATTTTAATTAGGCAACAATCCTAAATGGAACACATGCAACTATTAAAGGCCAATTTTAATCACCATGAATATTTAAAGAAAAACATCAGAACTCTATTGTGCCTTTTGGAAAAGCAGATTGTTTTCAAGCTGGAAGCTCTGGAGCTTGTTTTTGGAGACTTGAGGGAAGAGAAAATTCATTCTCTGTTGTGATAAGGAGTTCAGTTGTCACAAGTATGGTAGGCAGATATTTACTGAGGAGGAACCCAATTTTTTTTTCCACAGCTACTGGGACTATTCAGCTCTAAAAATGTATTAGAGGCACGACTCCTTCAGCAATAAGTACTTCAGAGAACTTCCACTCCCCTGAACTATCTGTGTGTCAGCCCAGTCAACCCCAGCCTAATCTGTAGTATTTAGAGAGGGACAAAGCATTGCCCTAATTTTCGAATTGCTTAGAAACCTAAAATAAAATTTGCATACTGAGATATTACTCATGCTTCCACACACTCAGACCTCTTCCCTTCTTCCACAAATGGCAACTGAATCTTGTTTAGGTTAAACCTCAGTTATTTAAGTCTTATCCAACTCCTGATCTGAGTTTTGCAATGAAAAAGCAAACACAGATCAACATCTGGTCTGACGGAAATGAATGACAGATCTGTATATCATCTCCATGTTGACTAGTAGTCCAAATTGTTTACAAAACAATAAGCAAAGGGTCTTGCTGTAACTGCTAACAGTTGTTGTTTGCAATAGAAATGAACAGTCAACACTGGATATAACATGGTCTAACTTTGACCATTTGTTTCACTAGGAGGTATAGGCAGAGCCTTGGATCCCCAGCCCAGTCATTTAAGGTTTGGCTCAAGAAAGAGTCAGGCACAAGAAAAGATGAACATACTTTTGCTGACTAGTGACTGGGAACTCCAGACTGCTACCTCCCTTTTCCCTTTGCTTAGAAGCATCAATGAGTAGTTAAAAAGAATAAGAAAAATCTGGCAGCAAAAAATCTGGCAGGAAAAGAGAGAGTGTTTTATTCTTTTCTCTTTTTTCTTTTTCTTTTTTTTTTTTTTTTTTTCATTCCCTCAGCTATTTGCTCTAAATATGCCACACACTCCTCAGCCTCCTTAGACTGAGCTGTAGACATTGGTCCAGAAGTCACAGGCAAAGCTTGGTTTCTAGGATGGACATTTCCAGAACAAGATCCTGAGTGATGAGGAAATAATTTTCTTGTCATCATCTCAAGTTTCTTTGAGCCTCTTGTAGGCCTAGCTGTATGGAATTACCCTCTTGTATTTTGTGAAGCACCTGCCTGGGGTGAAAAGGTAATATTAGGTCAGTACTGAGTGTTATTCCCTATGGAATAGGCAGAGGTGAGGTCCTATTAATTTCTTCAGGTTCCAAATAAGAATTCCAGCTCTTAAGATATGTTTTTGCTGGAGAAACAAAGGAACAAATTGCAGGTTTTGACAACAAAAATAAACAAAACAAACTGGAAACAAACAAAAGCCCCCCCACAACCCCCTCCCCAAAACACACACAAAAAAACACCCAAAACTAAATAACAAAAAAAAATCCCATGCAGCTGTGGTAATCAGAGAAAGTATCACTGCCTTCCACCCAGTTGTTTTCATCAAACTTCTTTGACAGGCCCCAGTCCATTGGAGAGCAGAACTCAGCTTTATGAGCATTCTAAGAATTATCTGTTCCCTGAGGAGAAGCCCTGAGGCAATCCTTATTAGCACGTTTCATCTCAGCTGGCTGTAGTTTATTTGCTGTAAGGGCTTCCTGATCCTAATAAATGGCACACAAACAGTAGCATGCTTGCTATGTGGTTACTCAGGATGTGAAGGTGCAGATTTTTTATGGTTGTGGCTTTAAGCCAGTGGAGAAGCAGCTGCCAGAGTAAGTGCACCCTTCAGTGGAGACTGGAAAAGGAGATGTTGACAGACACAAAATAAGCAGGTAAAATGCTTTTCACCCATCAGTGAGAAAAGGATCTATTAACACCACTGAGGTTTTATGCTTTTGTGGAGTGTCTGTGCTGCTCCTTCCAGACCTTAAAAGCAGAAGGACAGTCCCATCCAGATCTGTGTGGTCCACATGCATTATTTTCTACCCATTATTTTCTTTGTGACTGCTGAAAGTCAAGTGGCTGTTCCACTGCACCAGGGGTACAGTTTCTTCCCTCTTAAAGGCTTTCTGCAGAAGGAGTTACCTGGAAGAACAGAAGGCCCATCCTCTTTAATTACCCCACAACAGTGCAAACTTTTAGTATTTGCTACAGGTTTGTGGTAACCTGAGAGTTTGGTGGAGCAGCTGCTCCATGAGCAATGCTTGCCCGCTCTTTGTGCCTGTGGGCTTAGCTACTGCAGGCTGGCAGCTCTCCAGTGCCAGGAGAGGGAAGACTGTGTAGAAAAGAGAGACTGGCTGTTGCTAAAAAGTCAGACAGTACTTTTATAAGGTAGAAGTGTTTATTACATTCTAATCTCTGTGATCCTTTGTTGGGTACCAAGTTGCTGGTGATCTTTGCTGTGTGTGCGAAGATCAAGTCCCTTGGAGTTTAGGGCATGCTGTGCATCCCCACAGCTTTTCATCTTCTTTGCCTCTTTCCCACTATATCTCATATTGCATCCTTACAGCCTCAAGCAACTTCTGGTATTCCACCACTGACAGTAACACTTGTTTGGCATTTTTGGCTTGGACAGCACAAGCAAAGGGAATGCGGCCTGAACACAGCACGTCATTGCACCACAAATGATCAAACACACATACACATATATGTGCCCAGCGGTCCCTAAGACCAGGTTATAGTCTAGGCTTATTTAGGACATGAGAAGGTTTCCAAAGATTTGCTCCAAACACAAAAAGAAATTACACCAGTTGGACCAGTTACCAGAAATTTTTATGATGCAACATCTATTCAACTTCCTTTAGTTTCTATAAAGTCATTGTTATCCAATTCTTAAAATATGTAGTGCAAATGAAAGATGTGAAATGCTATGAAACATGGCCAATTCTGTCTAAGCCTGCCTGTGTAAAAAATGTTGCTTTTTATGGAGAAAATGTAATATTTCCCTTTTCTCTGGCTTTCATATGATCACTTGGAAATTTGCCTCAACTGCCCCAATTTCCCTGCTTGTTGGGTACATTCCAATGGCCTCACAGAAGCTGCAAAAGGATTGATTGATTTGCTGCAGAGATTTTTCCCACCTACCCCAAGTCTGTTCCATATAGTTATCCAGTTCCTGGGAAAACATGTTTGTAGGCTGTAGTCCCCTGATGCAAATTATTACTACAAGTATAGCAACCATACCTGTAAAGAGAGGAAAGTACTTCCTGAAGGGCTGCCTGGGAATGAAATTCAGAGGAATTAGCTTTGCATCTGAATGGCCTGAATGTCCTGAAGAAGACAAATTATATACCTGTGCTTTTACTTCCTAGATTCATTCCAAAGAGCTGTGTAAGAGATGAGTGTAATTTTAAGTCATAGACCTAAAATTAGATCCATAAAACCAAAACCTTCCTACACTGTAAGTAGTAGGAAGGAGGCATTAGAAGATTTTCTGCCTTTTGGCAAATTAGAAGACAGGAAAGAAAAAAATATATTTTAAAGCTTATTTTCTGGAAAATATTTTAGAATTAATGAACTAAGGAGGCAACTAAGATATCTTCATGGCACAATGGTGTGTGGATCGAAGATCACAGACCCAGGACTAAGACAAGCTGCCTGCCATGCACATCACAGGACAGGGACTCTAGCTGGTGTCCCAATAGGATGATAGTTATGTGCATTGCATGTGCCCAAGGGAATGAGCTCTTCCTTTCAATGGGGATCACCTGACTGGACCCAGTGTCACAGTGATATGATCGCACTGCTTCTGGCTCTGACATCTCTGCCCCATGCTTTGCTATGCAGTAGAGACAGAGCCTTTCCATTCCCTGTAGCAGATTCCTCAGGCATCAGCTCTGGTGACAGTCTGAAAGTAACAAATGAAGTGATATTGCAGGAAGAGCAAAGACTGAAGAAAGGCCTGAAAATGGATTAGTTATCAGTACCTAAAGCTGCTTGGTGTTGCAAAAGGTAGCTGGAATATAACAGTCTCTGAATGGATTTAACCTCTATAGGATAAAAATCCAATAGGGTAGAGCTGTGCCTGTAGTCAAAGTCCTTTCTAGCATGTCCTGATTCCTCAAATACTCATTTAGGGGCAGGACTAATTAATTTAATCTGCATGGAGGATGATCCCTGAAACAGAATTCACAGTGGATACCTGAAAGACATACAAAGGATGCTTAAAAAAAAAAAACAAAACAAAACAACTTTTTAATCTGTTCTAGGGCAATGATGCTAAACTGTGATGAGATCAGAGAGAGGATAGATTATAGAAGTTTAGTTTAGATCACAGATGGATATTGTACTCTATAAAAGCAGTCATGCCGTTAGGAAGGAAGGATCTAAGTGATTCTGAGGCTTTATTCACTGTAGGAAGTAGGGAAAAAATGGCTAAAGCTTGCAGCTCATAGAGTTAAGCTGGCAGAATCAGAAGTTGAGAGAGGAACTAGAACATTTTGAGGAAATCTGGGTAAGCAAGAAGACACATGAGGTAAAGCTGTTTTCTCTTTGATATGTGCTAGGTTAAATGAGAGCTATTTGCTGAAAGTGACACTAGTACAATCTCAGTGATCCCAGTTCTATCCCAGTACTGAGGACTGGCAAGTCAGTAAGACATTTGCTGCCACTTTGGTAATTTTTTTTTAAGATTCCTGCATGCTGTAATGTCACACCTATTTACCTCAGTCCTAGGTATAGAACTCTCATGGAACCTGGATTAGTTTGCACAAAGGTCCTCATGTCCCAGCTAAATCCTGCTCAGAAGCACCTCCTGCCATTCAAATCTCTCCTTACACTTTCACAGGTAAATTGCTTCCTTCACCTTACCTTTGCCAACTGCTTCACTGCTGTTAATGCACACTGATCAGGCAAGGTTCTCTTCCAAAGGCGAAGCAGCTCTGTGATGAAATAGCTCAAGTACTCGTAGACTGTGGGTCCCCTCCTCATTATCTTGTACTCAACTGCTAGACCCGGAGACCTCACTAGTAGCTGGCATTATGCAAACACACAGAATAACAAATAATCTTTCCTTCTCCAAAGAACTTTCAGTGTAATTTCATTGTAATTAAGGAGAGGAAATGTTAGCGTCCCTTGGATGGCATGGAGTAATTAAATCACTTACGCCAGATCTCTTCAGCATGACTGTGTGCGTGTAGTCCTGCGTATTGTTAATACTTGTGATTTTTTTTTTTTTTTCAATTCTGTTTCTGAAGCATAAAGTGCTTTTCTTGTTTTCTCGGTGTAGATCATGCCAAATTCATCAGGAGTGTAATAACTTCTCAGGCAGAAAGAAATCCTGTCAGAAGCACTGAATAGTACAACCTAATTGAAAGGAAAGTCAGCAGGTCTTAATGAACATCATCAGGCTGCAGAGGCTCTGATTACCCAAACAGTGACAGGCAAGATGTAAATTGCTGAGGTAAAGCACTAAGTGGTGCAGCAATTAACTTTGCATGAAGTGCCCGTGCTCAGGTTCAAGGCAGGACAGGACCCATAGGGCCAGCCTAGGGTGCTGGAGGCAAACACTGGTGCTGCCTGCACCCAGATTGAACTGGGGCTCTGTGAAACTCTCCCTCTGCACCCCAGTGGCTCTGCTGAAGGGAGTTCAGTCCATCCAAACTGAAGAGAAGCTAGCTGGGTTCAAGGACCTGGCTGCAGCAAAGCAGGGAGCTGCGTGTCTTGGTTTGAAGTGGGCAAACCAGCCTGGTCCTTGCTTTAACTTTAAAAGCACTTGTGTGCAAACCAGCATGATAAAAATCAGCAGGAGCTTTTCTGTTCTCAGGAGTGAGGCCACAATCTCATTCGTTATCTGGAATTTGGCTTCCTATAGTAACCCCAATTGTTACAATCTTCCAGTCCAAACAAGTTATTTGTTGGCTAAAGGTTTTTTCTAGTGAAATGGCACTGGTATGGTTGAAGCTGTTGCAGGTCATCTATATAGATAGCTGATGCTGGGAAGTGGAGGGGAGAATGCACCAAAGCATCAATAAAAGAAAAAAAAAAAATGTAACTTAAGGATGAGCTGCAAATAACATTTGTTACTTAACACAAAGAAAAATCCCCAAGGAGGCCATCTTCTGTGGGATTTTCTCTCCCACTGGAAGGAAAGAAAGTCAAGGAAGGGATCCTGTATGTCTATGTTGTACCTGTGTCCCTCATTAGGTCAAAATCCTGTTCAGTTTGGCTGTTGCTATGGCAGCTCTACGATATCTCCCTGACAGCATACTTGCTTGTTCAGAGACATTAAACTAGCCTCTGCACTACAAGTTGTGGGGCTGCCTTGTCTACTGAGTGACCAACCCTCAGCCAACAACTCCTTTTATCATCCCTGAGATGCTCCAGGCTGCAGCAATATCCTGTCTCCCCTTGTCTCGGTATCACAGTGCTTGTTGGCAGCGTGAGCTCAGTGCTGGACTTCAGACTAAGAAGAATGTGAGAAGAGAAGCAGAGTTAAATAAGCTCCACTACACCCAGTTTCCACAAACATTCCTTTCCTCTGGTGAAAGCGTATGTGGGGCCTTTCCTGGCTCAGTTTGCTGGTTAGGTTTGGCAGTCTCCCAGTTCCCCTGAGATCGGCACGCATACCGCTTGTTCTCTGGAAATTCCTCCCAAGCCACAGGGAAACAGGTCACAAGCCAGGAGCTAGGCTCCAAACCACTGAGTCTCTCCTTGCTCAGGAGAAGCCAGGTGGGTGTGGGTAGCTGAAAAAAAAAAATTGCTGAGAAAGGGGAAAAACTAGTTGTTGAAAGGTCATAGGTTATTTGGGAAGAACTGGGACAGCAGAAGGGCAATGCTGCAATCTCATGTTGGAGATCCAAAAGCACATGGTCTTCTGTGATGCCTGCAGACCTATCCACCCCCTAACATGGCATGAGGGAAGCACAATATTTCAGTTAGGTTTTGCCTAGTTGTAAAGAAAGTAAACTTCATTGGATTGGATGTGAATATCTGCTTCAAGCCAGAACATCAGGATTTAATCTCCATCTATTTGGCAGGTGGTGGCATGCCACAAAAGGAGTGGATGCTTCTAATCTCTCCTCTGTTTTGGGAAGAATGCAGACTTTCTAATCTGGCAGGGATAATTGGAGCTACAAAGAGGGAGACAGACAAAGGCAGAGATGGTGAGAAAAAACAGAGAAAAAGCTGGAGGCAAAAGTGGCGAATGGAAGAAAGTAGTACAAATGGCAGGAAGAGGGAAAAGAAAGGAAGTGTGGAGAAAATGTGATAAATGTGGATGGGAAATATAAAGCACACATATCTTCTAGATTAGGGTAGCATTTGCTCCCTTGCAGCATGGTATGCAACCCCATGTGAACCCACCCTTCAACAGATGCCCATCTGCCACAACTGGTCTTCATCTTGCCCATCTGCCTCTCAGGCTTGTGGAAGGGTTGCTTTTCTTTGGAGCTGACACTGCCTTCTTCTCATGTAAGCTGGACTGCAGGACTTAAGTTTGCTTCTGGTTCCCACTAAAGTCTCAGCCCATCATGATAGAAAGGCACTAGTCTGGGCAATTCACTTCCAGTCACATTATAAAAGTTAAAATTACTGCTACTGAATCACCAGCATGTCAAGCTTTCTTCACTTTTTTCCCCCCACCCCCTTTTGATCGTCTAAACTTTGTAGGTTTGTAGGTATGCAAAAAGACTCTTGCCACTGCCCAAGAAACAGCCTGTTTTATTCCACAGAAGCTGCAAGAAACTTGCTGTTTTAGAGAACTATGGAGCTACAGCATTTGCCATTAACGTCAGTCATACAAAACTGTGCCACAGCTGCACAAGTCCCTGTTACTCCCTATCAGTCCCTGGAGGAATGGATCAAGTTCTGAAGGCCCTCAGTTTCCTCCCTGGTTTTCATAATGCTCACAGCCATGACATTACATTTTTGTTTATGCCTGGCTCTGAAGAGACACAAAGTAAGTGTTTACTGAATTTATTTATTAAACACAGATTTTACGTCTGAGGGAACTGTTCATGTCTTAAGCCCCCTCTTAAAATACATTACACTTAAGGCATGCTTCATTTTTTATTTGGTGCAATTATTCATTGCTTGGCACTGAACAAACTGCATTTCCAGTTAAAAACTACTTGTGGACATCCTAATATAGTATATCACGTGTTGAGTGAAACCATTCATTTGTCATACTTGTAGCAACTTCTGTTTTTCTGGATTGCCAAGCCAATTTGGAATAAAGTTTTGGAAGGCAATCAGTCTAGTGATAAAAATGTATACACTGTTTATTCAGTTGCTTTCTACCACCAGGCTTTTCAATAAACAAAGCTCAAAGGGGCTGACCTTCCTTGACATGTACTTAGCTAACTTAAAACTCAGCTGTGTGCTAACAAAGATACAAGGATAGAAAAGCATCCAAAGATTTTTCCACACTGGACTGTCCCATAACAGAAACCAGATATAACAAAAAAAATCAGATGCAATCAAACCCAGTTATGCCCAAGTGGCAGAGGGCACTGTGTGACTGCTGTATTGGTTGGGCCAGCAGAAAGGGGATGATAATGTGGCCCTGTTTACCCATGGGATGTCTGGGAGAGGCCACAGTGAAATGAATGGGCAGCAAGGTGTTCGAGGTCAGCCTGATGGATCCCAGTGTTGATGAATGGACTACAGATATCAGGCATCCTCTGTCAGCCATCAAAACCAGCCAAAACCTGCTTTCAGACCCGGGCTTGGGGGTTTTAGCTATGTTATCTAACTTTCCTGCTTTCCTGTACCAGGTCACTGTCCCTCACTGTGCCCCCTCTCTCGCTAAAACCAGTCCTGCTGTACAGATGGAAGACAGTAGCCCCTTAGTTGAGGCTGAGCAATGCTGCATGCTGAGAATGGAGAAAATCATCCAGGAATGCAGAGAGGGGGATTGAGATGTTTAGCAATGGGACTGAGAAAGATGGGGCAGTGACAAGCTGGCAGTCATACAGACTGGGGAGTAGTCTTGCCATGGTGCTCCAGTTTCCATGTTCACAGCAGGAAAATGCTGTGGGCTCCAGCTGATGAAGTCTGTCTTTAAAGAGTCCGTCTGGTACATAGTTAAGTGTAAGGGATACTGTAAGAAATTATATTTCCCTAGAAAGACACTCCTTTACTAGCAATAAATTGTATTTAGGTAGCAGGCTGCTGGACTTTTGCTGGGAATTTCTGGATGTCCTTCAAACCCTGAATGACTAACTGCATGTGCCACAGACCATCAATCCAGCACACACCCGGTTATGTCAGCCCTAATCTCTGTGCATGCTGCTCACAGCCAACGTGGTCCAGCCAAAGTGAACACCAAAGCTGAACAACGTGCTCTTCTATCCTCTAAAGGAACATATGGAGACTCTTAAGTAAAATATTACCATCAAGGCAAAGAACTCAGTTTCTACGTGCATAAATTTGACAGTGAGGTAAATGTAACCAACTTGTCACATGTCTTAAATATTCTATACCACTCCCTTTTTCTTTACATGTTCAAAGACAGAAATGTGTATCATGTCCAGCTGACTTTTCACACCCATCTAGGATGTCCTGAAGAATCTTTTCCCTCCTGGTTGAATTTATGCTGCCAAAAAAGATGTAAACTGTCAGAGAAGCAAAGGTATCACCCTTGATACCTCTGTATATGAATGCTGCTGAGCTCGAGGCTGGACCACAGTACCCCCTTTTCACTGAGTCCTTCTCATTGCAGTTCAGCTGGGAATCTACTTGACCATAATGTGGTTTACTTACCTGTTTTCAAAGCCCAGTGCATTTCCCTATGGGTGCTTTTGCTGACAAAGTAGTGCATGCGTTATTCAGACAAACTTATAAAACATCTGAGTGTCCATTTTGCACTAGACTGGAGCACTCTCACCAACCTGTCTCTGTAGCCGAAAGCAATGGTTAACAGCTACTAATCCAAAGACCTCAGCTATGACAAGCTAGTTTACATTCTGCTTCATCCTTAGTCCTCAGCACTCAGAGGTCAAAATGGAATGTAAAGAGTACTGGGGCTAGCATTTAGAAGTATAAACTGGGAAACAAGCTGTCCTTGCTTTTTTTGTGGCCATGCTAAATGTCAATCTGCCCCTATACGTGATAAGTTTGTAATGCAAGTTTGTTCCAGTATCTCAGACAATGATCACCTTAATATGACAAAAAGAAGTCATATAAAAATGATGTAAGATGAATATCAATCACACATAACCAGGTGATTTGTATATTACCTGGGCAATCATCATCAGTAACAAACTGAGAAAGATCTGTCATATGGAATTATCACATGATGGAGTCCAGTTTTTACAAGGAGTGCTTCTGTAGGCACAAGACAACAAACATCAGACTGACCAAAAGAATTTTCTCTGCAGCCTATAATGACAACCCACGGAGCATACACATGCTGGCAAAAACATTTTCTAAGTAAGTTCATTTCAATATGCCAGCTTCAGAGTGCTTGGATTAGCTAGAAGAAAGCCCAAATCTTGGAAAAAAAAAAGAAAAGAAAACAAAAAAACTCCCAAGCCCCTAAAAAACAAAACAGGAAAAAATTTAAAATGAGTAAGACAACATTTTATTCCAAGTGCTTTTCTACAGAAATAAAGTCTTCTTTACTTCATGCAAAGAGAAGTTAAATCAAAGAATGAACTCCCAGCTGTTTTCAGTCAGCAGCATGCTAGAGAATTTCACTGGAAATCAAGCCTTCCTCCCTTTCTCCATATTTATTCTTCCTAAATTTAGAGCATGAGGTCGTTAACATTTTTTTCTTAAACATTTACTTAGACTATTTTCCTGTAAGCCAAATTCTATTTCACAAGTTCAGCCCAAACAGCTCCAGAAGAAGAGAATGCATGTTAAGGAAGAAGAGCACTGAATCAAATACACGGAACAAATTGGCAGGGTCCTCTTGGGCTGGGAGCCACTGAGAGATGGCACCTGTAGGGGCAGGAACTGCAGCAGTGAAAGAGGTTGAATTTTAAATTTCCATCAATTTCAGGAGAAGCTGTCAGCATTTTGTGCCCTTCTGGTCCCACTCCTCAGAAAACAGGATGTGTGGGTTATTTTGTTGGTTTCTGTAACCCTGAATTTAATTTTCTTCTCTTCCCTGTGGTCCCAAGTGTGCCTTTCAAAGCACAGGGCTCTCTGTGACCTGGCTGCCTGCAGAGCAGCATCACAGGGCTGGAGGTACCAGCTCAAGTCATTTGAGGACCTCATCCACAGAATCCAGCAGCCTTTAGCAATTTGTGATATTCAAAGTTTTGGCAAGGCTTTCTCTCTTTAATGGTGAATCCACTTGTATGTCAGTCTCAGCTTTATTTCAGCAGACTGTGAAACCTGAAAGATCTAGGAATAGTCAGATTTGAGGAGAGTATGAAATAACAATGAACAGTGGAAAAATGTCAGCTTTGTAAAATGGAAATCCCACATGTGTTTGTGGAGTGGGGAAGGTAGCTACAAATATAATCCATTTTACATTCATCCTTCATATTTCCTTGCTTATGTTTATGGCAATGTCACAAAGACTGTATTGGCCCTCCATTGCATCTGCACACATTGAAATCCACTGATTATATTTTGTGGATGATTATATTTGAGTTCCATTAATATTTCAATATTATTTTCATACAGATGCAGAAATGACCATAATGGGGCCCAGACATTCATGCAAGTATGTCCCTGACAGAATACATGCCTTCTCACGCTGATCTTCACTCTCCTCTCCAGGAGAAACATGTGGTTACCCTGACTCTCACCCAGGGTACAGCCCAGGTTTCCACCCTCAATGTTCTGCTCAGGTGGCAAAGCAACTGTACCAGTCCACTTCAGAGACAAATCTGAATCCACCTTCAGCTCTGAGTCACTTTCTCAGACTTCTTGTCTTTATCATGACTACTAGAAATCATACGTTGTTTTGAAAAGGCATTGCCTCCAAAAGTAAAACATTTCCTTGCAAAAAGGACTGAGTATCCCCATATTTTTTGTTTACTGGGTCAGGCCAATTTATGCTGTTTCTCATCTAGCCCATATTCATGTTATTATGAAAACCAGCAGCAGGTGCACTGACATTTGGAGCTCAATGAACAGCTGGAAAGGCAGCTGGGGTTTCCCTGCTTTTGAAGAATAAGTGAAATCCCAGAGCAGAGGAAGAAGAAAACTGGGATTTATGTATTAACTTCCTAACAGTTTATTTCAACTTGAATGGGGATTTGAAGGAAAAGGAAGGACATTTCTGGTTGTTTTTAACTGAAGGGAGAAGAATGGTCAATATAATGTTTATTTCTCCTCAGTTTTGAGCTGTGATATTCATACTTAGTGAGTATGAGGAATAGCTTGTTGTTTCATGTATGTGCTGCTATATGTGAGGGAGCAGTTCATACATGAATAAAATAATAATTGTCAGCTATCAGTTCAATAGCTGCTCCTAGATCCACTGTCAGACACTTGAATTTACTTGCTAATTGAAACCATAAACATATGGCTTTCCATCATTTTTGGGTTGTCATGTGGTAATTAAATTAATTTCCTACTGCTCCCTGATGGGTCTGTTCAACCTGTGCCTTTGATTCCTTTCTCACCATCCAGCTTGGGAATAAATTTTACATATTCTTTGTGCCAGTTGAATTTGCTTTGTTAAAAGTTCATCAGGGTGTACGCATAGAAGAGAAGGAAGTGTTTGGCAGCAAGTGGTCCTGCAGCTGACCCTCACCTCTAGCAGGAGCCATGACTACGCTAGCTGAGGTGGCCATCCTCAGAAAGGAGCTCTTGGGCCTGGTGTGTAGGCATGATGAAGGTCTTCTGCTTTTTCTAACCAGTACTGATGTTCATTCTTATGTCATCTGAGAGCTGGACTCACCACCAAATATGCTAAGAACAGTTAGACCACACTTGCACTGTGAGTTTCTCACATGTAGAAGTGCTGCTGGCATAGCAGATGTTCTGTGAAGTGAGGTTACTAAAATCTAACACTCTTTTTTTGATTTGCTTTTTCCCTGCATTAATGACTAGACAGATTCCTGGCCTAGCTCCCTGTGTGGCCACACAAAGCGGTGTCATCACAAAGGGAAGGAGGGGAAACCTCACTGCAGGCGGGTGTGCTGACTGCCCCTTGCAGCTACAGCCGTGATTAGGTCAGAGTCAGCAAAACCCTAGTTACACACCCACCCTTGCCTGCCACAAAACCCAACCACTCTGAACTACTGGACACCTCTTCTCTGTGCTCAGCGACTCAGCTCTGAGGAAATATGTACCTTGGAGGTGGTGCAAAGCTCAAGCCCGCTCCTTTGGGATCTGTGCTGCTGATATAAAAAGGGAATTCTGAGGAAGTGATTTGAAGGGCTTTCCTTTCAGAGCAGCAATAGCATGATGGAGAAACCTCTTGGAGCTGCTGTAGATCTTTTTTCCATGAATCTGAGTTCCGATTTTCATTGCTCTTGCTCCGTTGTTCAACAGTAGAGTCATCTGCTTCACTCTGCTCCTAAGGTCCTTTCCCACAGCTCAGCACCCAAACACAAACACACTGCTGTATTTCTTCCTTCCCTCACTCACTCACTCCTCTGCTGCTTCCTGAGAGAAATGGAAGTATATTGGATCATCATTATACCCCTTCACTTGTTCATTTGTACAAAAAAGTTTCAAATGTGTCTAAATAAGACTACTTTGTGTCTCCCTTTCGTATAAGGGCTGTTGTGAGCAACACAGACAGGGAAGGAGAGGTGGCTCTGCAATGAAGACAGGGATATATAGCCCTGGTCCATTTCCCAACTCTGCCTGAAATTTTCTGTGTTACCAAAATTATTTATTGCCTGTGTGTTAATTCTGTGGAACAGAGTTGATATTTGCTTTCTTTATCGCTGCCTTTCACTCATACAGTTTTCATCATAGTTTGTCCCCAGTTTGTGGTAATGTGACAGCAAACTGAAGGATAACAATATATTTCACTTACTTCTTCTTTCCTTCAGTTTCTCTATGTGCCTTTTTTCTTTCCACACCTTCTGCAACAAATTTACTGCAGTGTGTTAAAGGCCTCGCTTGGCTGACTGGAACTTTTTTTATAAGCATAAATAATTTTAGGTGGGGAGACCTCCTTATGACCAAGGGAAGAATAAATAACATAGTATACATTGCTTCAGGCTGGGAACAGGTGAAAATGCTGCATAATGGAAATTTCTTATGAGGGAATAAATTCTTAAACCATTTTAGTTTGTTGATACTAGTGATATCTTTGAAAGCATTTTACTTAAATCATAAATGAAAATATTCTCTGCCTCCCATAAACACAGGCTCAGATACACCATTTTCTTCTCTAGCAATAGCAATTTCTGTAAACGTAAGGGGTTTTTGATCTTTCTAATATACCTTTACATTTCTTATGTGTGCCAAGTAGCTAGAAATCTTATTACCACTCTAGTTTTTTTATATGGAAACTCTGTTAAACATTAATCTAATCTCACAGACCTCAGGACATTTATGAAGTCAGAAGTGCATGCTGGAGAGGGCTGTGTTTTATGCAACTGAGACACCATTTAGAATCTGTGTATTTCTTAAAAAAGACATAAATTAATAAAATCTAAGTTACCTTGAAAAGACTGATCATATATTGCACTATGGAATTTAATACAATCTACTATTAATTCTAAGTGTTTAAAACCAATTTTTTCCTAAGAACGGTATTGCCTGTTGCCAGCTTTTATAGAGAGATCCACTTCCTAAATCCTTACTGACAAAACTAAAGAAGATGCTAATGTCTATTCTCACTTTTAACCAACAGTCAATAAAAAAGAGAGGCCATTTTCACTATTAAGTTTATTCTTAGAGCTAAGATAGCAAGGATATGAAGCTGAAAGTAAAAAGAGGCAAATTCTCTTTCAAATGTGCTAGTTCATGTTGGT
>JAWWMO010000043.1:60772678-60786785 GCA_035047845.1 Dendrocincla fuliginosa
GAGCTAAGATAGCAAGGATATGAAGCTGAAAGTAAAAAGAGGCAAATTCTCTTTCAAATGTGCTAGTTCATGTTGGTTTTGTATTTAAAACATTTTCTCCATCTGTCTGCAGTATTCTCTAAGGGGCATTGGGATTTAATCTCCAAACACTGGAGATCTGAATGTATTAAAGTTGTAATGCACAAGTCTTTGCATTGTACTTGTTGTCATGAGAGTGACTTATGTGAATAACTGCAATTCCATATAGAAGTTTCAGATGCTGGGCTATTGCATTGCAGTATTTTTCCTTGTCTTTCTAGGTTTTTGTGTATGTTTCTGTATTTATTCCTCTTCCTCTGGCTTCCCACTCCTTCAATTTCTCCTGTGCTAGGGCAGTATTCAATCACTTCTAATGTGGTGGTTTTGATACAGAAAAGCAAAAACTTGTTCTGCCCTAGCAACAGTTGTAGGCCAGGACAATATAAACACGTTGCAGATGGTGAAGATGCCCCCTTCTGGGAATGAGGCAAGTGCCATCTGAGAGAAATAAAACTCTTTGTGGATAAAATATACTTCTGGTCTGTATGTAAGCCCTCAGAAGCAAGGTTATCAAAGAGGAACATGGAACAAGAGATTTTTTTCAAGAGTTTGAAAACCTTGACAGTCATGTCCTTTTCTCTTCTGTGGTGCATGATCAAGGAGAGCTCAAAACGATGCTTCCCTTACACTGCCACAGAATCACAGAATCACAGGATGGGTCAGACTGGGAGGTACCACGGTGGGTCATCTGGTCCAACCTCCCTGCTCAAGCAGGGTCATCTGAGAACACATTGCACAGAGTTGCATCCAGATGCTTCTTAAATAGCTCCAGTGAGGGAGATGCCACACCCTCTCTGAGCAATCTGTTCAGTGCACAGTCACCCACACAGTAAAGAATCCTCTTGTGAGCCTTTCAGACATTTGCCCTAAGATCCAAACCAACAGTGACTTCTAGGAACTGCTCAGCAGTCCCTGCAGCAAAATGGCTTCGGGCAGCCTAGGTCACTCCTGACTTTTGCATGGCATTAATTATAATGGCTGCTGTGTCTTCCTATATAATCTCTTTGTGGACAGTGCTGAGTTTGTTTTTTTTTGACAAAAACTTGAATTCACCTTGAAGAATCATCTTCATCTTTCAAAAAAGTTAGTGCTAATGAGAAAATCTGTTTCTGGGTTGCCAACAAATGTCTTCTCTTGACAGGAACCTCTGTGTGTGCTGAGATCAGTTTAGTGCAAATTCCAGACAGATTAGAGAAAAATGTCGTGACACAAGGAAAATTTTCTGCTCATTACTAGAACAAACATATGCTCCAGGCTGACTAGCATCAATTTTAAAAGAGTTGTGCATCTGGCCCAGGAGATGGCTTTTTTGACTCTTGCAGAAGCTGGCACAAAAAAAAAAAAGAAAAAAAATGGGTGAGCATGGCCATGGATGTTTTATATTTCCTTTTCTAGATATGTCACGTTAATGCTAAGGAAAGAAATCACACTACTGGAATATAATGCAAATATTTTGTTTTTCTGGGCTTGTTATACAACAGAGTAAAACAACAATAGACAATGAATTTATAAAAAAATATTTTTCATATTTTTCCACGCCTTCATGAAAAAGAACCTATAAAGTTTATGTTTTCCTTTCACTTAGGGGGAGTATGCATGTCTGTTTCCATGCATAAAAGCACTCACAACTCTGAAAGTAAACAATTTTATTCCTTACTTTACCAGTAAGATAAAGCCAAATAGGGAGAAATTACTCTTATTATAATTTGCAATGCACTAATTACTTCCTAGTGAGGTCAAGGAGTCCTGTCTTCAAAAGGTTTGAGCAGGAAAGGGAAACTTTCGCTGTGATGGACCAAGCTGGATGTACTGCTAAGCTTGTAGCAGATTCTCACTTCTAAGACAGTTGTGGTGGCCTACAAGGATATGGTTTTGCAGACCCCTCTGAATTCCTCCTATAACAACTGCTGGAGAAGATATAAAGGAGTTTCAGAGGTCTTTTTAGGTCCATCACCTAACAGGAACTGCTGCTGCTTGTGCAGCCACTCACTCCTTGCATTCCCAGAAAGAGTGGGCTGGTCTCAGAAAGCCAGTGATGCCTAAAGAAATGCTTTTCATGAGTTTCTTCAGAGTCAAGCCTTAGTAATCTAAGACATGAGCTGCAACTTCAGCCTGCTGACTGAATTTGGCTTAGAGAACAACTCCAGCTGGACCACTGCCCTTCCCTATGCCAACAAATTACTTGTTTGCTTTGCTTGCAGAGAATCAGTTGTTTTGGTCCACAAGTCCTTTTTGTTCTTCTGTTCCTTCTGTCTACCATGAAAGGGGTCCCTCTGAAGCAAGAAGATAGCTGTTTTCCATGCCCCTGATGGTAATCAAAGTAATTTCTACTGAGTCATATCCCCAGTTAAACTGCGTTCAGGTCCCAAAGCCCCAGGGAGCTGTATGTGCTTTGTAGCAATGGTCTGCATAGAGCCTGATTCATGCTTCATACCTTTCCAAAGGCTTCAAACTTTTTCATAGGGGAAGAAAAGGGCATTGATGATGCACAAATAACTGAGGACTCCTGCAGCTACATTCTGTACTTATTGAGCAAACACATCACAGTCAGCAACTGGGAAATCATGAGCAGATGCATGAACTGGGAAGCAAAACTAAACATCTGTGCCCTCATCAGTGAAACTGCATGGAAAACCTGGGAGAAGATCACATTTACCACATGGCTAATGATGTTCAGAAAATTCTGGCAGAATTCTTAAGAAAGATGAAAGCATCTTAAAATAAAGCTATTTTCAGTCTCAAAGGTGATGTTATATTTAAACCATACAGATGCAAGTAGGAGCAAGTCAATGGGTTGGGAAACACGGCTGGAGCTTTTGTTTAAAAACATGAGTAGTCTTGAAGGAGATTGGAATTGAGTCAACAGAGCCATGGGAGACTGGACAGGCTCTTGCAGTAAGCAGTGCAGAAAATAGGAACTTCTGAGCCACATTTTGATGGGCACTTTCAACCGCCCTTAGGACTAGACTTGTGGGCAGCCCATCATCTTCAGGCAGAGGCAACGGTGCACTCCAGGGCACAGGATGAGGCCCTTCAGGGTCAGGCAGGTAGGCTTGGAGTGGGTGGTTGCCCTCAGGCACACTGTTCTCTTTCATTCACCTCCAATACTGAGGCCTCAGTGGGCAGCTAAGGAGGTCAGATCAAGGAGAACTCTCAAAACCCCTCTGAAGAAGGGATTTGGAAGAAGACGAGCCTGGCAGTACACAGATATATAATGGAAAATGTTTTCAGTAAGGATAATCAAAACCTTATTTTTCTGACTCATGCCTGAGAACCATAAGCTTTTTGTTACGTGACTGATCAGTCCTTAGGACAGAAGCACCCACATCTTCACTGGAGATGTTTTGACACATTTGTAAGAGAAGTAAAAACAATAAATCAATAGGAGACTCTCCACTGACTTCAGAGATCACTGGGTTGAGCTTTCTTTATCAATACTAATTAGGGATCTCTGCTGCTTAGGTGTTCATGGCTACTGTCATTGAAACAAATTGTCTGCAACATCAATATAAAATGATACACATTGCTCTGCATCTTCCTATGAAATAATTTTTTGATAGCTTTACAGGGAACTCCCTTGGGGAAGAAAATAGTAAAGATTTGGTAAATACAGTAATACTGCTCTGCTTTTCTTTGATGACGCCCAGACAGCTCATGTCAGAAGTGGAAATAAATTATAGAAAAAGTCAGCAGAAATGTTTCAAGTGGAATTTGCAATCACTATGCAGAGACTGGCTGCAAATCTCAGCTTTTGTGCTTAACTTCCATGACTGTTAAGTCAGTATCATGAAAATCAGAGGGCTTGCTCTAAATGCTCATATAGTTTTGAAGGAGTTCATAAATTCATGAAGAGAACTGTGAAGGGGATGATGGTGGAAGGACTTGACTACTGTGCAGGAAGAGAAAGGGAAGGATTGGAATAAAATGTAGATCAGGAAAATCAGATTACCATGACAAATACAAATGAGCTCTGGAAGACTTTCTGAGTAAAGTCTCTAAGAACTGTAACAAAGTTTAATATGTTTTGGGAACAAGATAATGAGACAAGGGAGTCAGTGCTAGCCTGGTCCCTACAGAGGATGGCATGTGTCTGATAAGCATACAAAGTCTCTTCTCACAACAGAGCAGCTCAAGCTCTTGTCCCTTTGAATCTCCCAACCTAATCGATGTTAAACTGGGAACAACGAGTAGGAAAACCCTGCTGCTTTCTAAGGCATTACCTGTGATTCAGTGGGTGGGTCAGTACTAAATCAATAACATAACATTCATTTCTGTGGGAGTCCTTCACAGAGGCTTTGCTGGGTGAGCAGTGATGAACTGAATCTGGTGACTCCCACCTCAGTTCCACGGTGGGAATCTGTGCTTGAATTGAAATTTAAAAGCAATCAGTGCAATGACAATAAGCACAATAACACTGAAGGAAGATGCCACAGACACTTTTTCCATGGCTCAGGGGATATTTGAGATGTAAACCATCTGCATATGTAGAGGTATTCTGTACTCTGAGCCTGTTCTCACTGAAAGGGCATCTAAAAGGGATAAAAATTAATAGTCATCATTATGGACTGGATTTCTGCCAGCTGCTTAGTAATTAGAGTTTTAATTGCCCAGTAGTAAAAGTCTTAGTTACTCAGCAATTAGTGATTGAAGTTTCAAGTGTTTCACATGAACTCAATTGCATTCAGGAATTGTCAAGGGCAAAAGATGGAGCAGCTCCAGTGTGTCTCAGCAAAGCTCTGAACAAGCGGGGCCAACATCAGAGATGGAGCAGCAGCAGCAAATGTGCACAGCCCCCATTGCCAGTGGTCAGTGAGGCAAACACTCTCACAGAGCAGAACCTGCAGGCAGTTTGTGACCTTTCCCAAGCTCACCACCACTTTGGCTGGGCCAGACAAGATGCTGGAGTAGTAAAGGCATCATGCTTGGTGAGAAAAGGTTAATGCAGAGACCAAGTCCTTTACAACATCTCTGTTCTTTTCTTTGGTGCGTTCATTCCTCCAGGCTTTTAGTCAAATACCTTGCAAGTACCATTCAGCTATTGTAAAGAAGTTTTAAGCTAAACTCGCACGGATTGAATAGGAAACAGCTAACTTTGTAGGTGTCCTATCAAAATGCCTAAAACCCGTCCCTGCAGGATGCATTTACTGTTAGTAGTATCTAGCTACAGTATGTTCACTGCAATTCAACAAATTATTTAACTACACTATAACCCTAGCTAATTCAAGGCCAAAAATACCCTTTGCTGTGTCAAGAATGGATTGCTTCATACCTAGCATTATCCCAATTAATTTTCCTTATGCTAGATAATAAAGGCCCTGGGGGTCTGGTTTCTTTTTTCTTGCACTACTAGAACTTTAATATCATGAACCAGTCAAACTTTAACAAAGTCAACAGTTGGCAATGGCACAAGAAACAACTGCATTTAGGCTACAGAGAAGGAACTGCATATTTGTGATCTGCTTGGATAAAGAGGCAAATAGTCTGAGAAACCATGTAGTCAGGTAGCAGGGACAACTTTTCCATAAAATGATTACAGTTGTTCCAGCTTTTTTTTCCATGCCCAGCAGAGAGAGTTTTAAATGATGGTCAGTCTTTCTACAGGCAGCATGCAAAGTCCATCACAGGAACTTTGGCAAAGCAAGACAAAATTGATCTAGTAAAAAAATTTCGTGGAAAAAATAATATGATGGAGGAAGGGTGGGATGAAACTTTTCAGAAAAGTTTTCATACGTGTTCCATGAGATGCTACTAACAACTGTAGAAATCTAATTTTTGAGGGGGGAATCATAATGCCTTTTGGAAGGTGGGGGTTTTGTTTACTTTTTTCCTTAGACTGGCTTCCAAATTTATGTATTGGTAAACAAGAGCTAAAGTTGAGAAGCTGTAGTTCAGTGGGGTGCTGAGTTCAGGGAGTTTTTTTTCTCCTTTCTCTGAGACAGTATCTGTCGTACCTGTCACAGTGGTGAATAAATACCTGATCATAGCAGACTCTTGTTTCTAGCAACAACATAAACACACTGTAAAGTATTAAAGTCATAGTGAGCTGGGATTCACCTTATTGAATGTAACTGCCTTGTCTAAGCTGGTAACAGGTTCAATGAATAGACACATATTTGGATGAATCACTCCTTCCAAATGTAAATGCCCAGGACAGATGAGGTGATTATTCTCTGGTGAAGCTTTCTCTATTAAATAAGGACACACTGACTTACAGACAATTGACATTCAGAGAAATGTAGAGTCTCAGAAAGAGACAGTAGGAGAATGGATTGGAAAAAATAGGCTTTGTTGAGTGTCAGTACTGATTTCCCCTTGCAGATCCAGGAGAAGGACATGTGTTTCAGATAATATTCATGTTGTAGTTAACATTATTCCTTTACCTCTGAGGCTGCAACTGAGAGTCCCAGGCTTGGATAATAAACCAACCCTGTGTTAGACACTATATAGTTATAGGACAAACAGCTAACTTCCATTCCCAAAGCTGTCCATACCATGCCTTTTATTTACAATGAGAAGTCATACAATACAGTAAGTCTTTGCAACAGACAGTTCTTTGGTTGACTCTTCTGTTGAAAAGTGCTTCCTTTTTTAAGTGTTTGGCACCTTATGGAACGTCTCTTTTCTATTATTATTTTCCAGCTATGCTTTTCCCAGCTGCTCACAGATTCAAGAGGTCCTCAGCTGCCTCCCTGAACCCAGTGCTACAAAACTCGCTGGAAGATGTGGTCCTGCTTTACGAGGTTCAGTATATTGGAGCAGATGGTACCTTAAGCCTTAACCAAGACTGGGGTTACTGTCCATAATGGAGTTATCAATTTTCTTGTCTTGTCACTTTTACCCATCTCAGAAAAAAAATCCATTGCTGACTATGTGATAGATCTCCAGAAGGATGAGAACATATGTAAATGACAAACTCAGTCCTTTGAGCACTCAAGCAGGCAGAAGTTGCCTGCTCTACCTTAAATACAGGTTCTTTCTCAGCAACAGCTAAAATGAAAAACAGAGCAAAAGGCTTTCCTCTAAAATACACTTTCTTCCCGAATATTTGTTGCATATTAACAAGAGAACTCATTTAAGCTCTTTGGACTAAGTCTCAGTCCCAAATTATTAAGGCTGCAAGTATCAGTCATTGCAAAGTAATCCCAAGGCATGGTTGTTTCATTTCAAAATAATTCATGTTCCCCTCTTCACAGGAGTGAAGACTGCAGTCTGTACACCAAAATCTGGTCATATAGTTAGCTAAGGGAAAGTGGCCCACTTAAAGAAGGTGCATGGGTCAAATCTACCTATCCCACACCTCAGGAAACTGGGATTGGATGTCCAAACAGGAGATGGGCTGGGAAGCTACTGATGTCCTTTCTCACATAGAACCAGAGTATCCCTAGCAGGGTGCCAGCAGAAACCCATGCCTGTTTTGGACAACAGAAGAGTATCAGCTTTTTCCTTTTCCTCTTTCCTTTTCCCCATAGCCTATCTCTCATTTTCCCAGGGAGGTAATACAGGAGTCCAGTGCTCACATACAAACTTTCTGGTCTGCCCCACCTCCAGCCAGTGCAATTGCCTCCTTTTGACATAAATTAAAGACCCAAGGCCACATTGTTAATGAACATTTACTCTGTCCAGAGTCTCTTGGAGAAAATAAAAAGCTTTCTGTGTTCTGATTTTGTACCAGTTTCTTTTAGCTGAGCTTGACATTGACAAAGGTCAGAGGATCTCCATCAAAGATGAGGAGCTTGCTTCAATGAGGAAGGCTGCTGAGTTCGACACCATCTGCAATGAGATTATCCCCAAGAGCATCACAGAGATCCGCAGGCTGAGTAGCAGGCTGTCTTCCTACCCGAGGGTCCTCAAGAAAGAAGACTTTGAAAGGACAGTGCTGACCATGGTCTACACGGCCTACAGAGCTGCTCAGTCCGAGGGACACCAGAAAGACACTTGGACTGAATCCTTTGTCAATCTTTACAAAGCCCTGAAGCATGACTTGATGTTCCCATACAACAAACAGCCATCATAGTGGGAGACTAGATGCAACAGCAACTCAGCCACCTCTGTTGGTTGATAATGGACACATGTAGCACGTCCACCACTTTATTCTATAAAGAGTTTAATAGCCCGCTTTGTGAAAGATTATTTGTTTTCTAGCTCCCTCTTGTGGAATCCACTTTATAGTTCCACTTTAAAAGTGAAAAATGTCCAGTCCTGAGAATTCAATTTTTGTGTTGGCTTGGAGGCATATTCTGGGACAAGCACAGAAGGGAGTCTGGTGTACACCCAGAAAAACCCTTGTTTCTTCCTTTGGATTTCCTATAAATAATGCATAACTATACTATGCCTATGTGTTAGTGCTGGAGAGTGTTGCTTTCCTAGCTAGGGAAATAAGTTCATATTCTGACTGGCCACCAAGAGAATATTATAACAAGATGCAAAGGCCCTCTGTAAAAATGTTTTCTGTCAGCCTTCAGAAATTATACCATCTAATATTGATTCCAAATGTTCTTGTAAATAAGCACTCTCCGATTCACTTTATTTGGCTGAGCCAGTTTTTAATTGCAATAACATTTGCAGAAGACAAAGGGCATTGTGAACACCAGCAGCAAACAATGCCTGTGAACGTATTCCCTGCTTCCTAGAGCTGCCTTCCAAAACAGTCTGCAATGATTCTTTCATTATTTGCACATGACTTTGCTTCTGCTGCTTGTTTTTTTTTGAAAGGAACATGGATTTGTCCATGGTGGAATCAAAGGCAAGACAAAGGCCCTATTTAATTTAATAATGGCACATTTTTCCTGGTTCTGTCACTTGAACATAAGTCATCTGAACCCCCACTTCAGAATCCCCTTGAGGCATGGGAGGAAGGTGCATTAAAACATGCCTGGTGCTGAATTTAGCACTGTGGCTCTTTTTTTTTTTTTTTGTAGTAAATTTTATATTTGAGTATGTGGGCATCTATATGTCTATGTATGTTCATGCATGTGTGTGCACATAAGTGCTGAGTACATAGAAGAATCCTAAATTGTTCAGTCAGGGAAAAATTGCATCTGATCACTTAGCAGAAAAGTCTATTTAACAATTCAGTGGTGCGAATTATGAATTTGGAAGAAGCAAGAACAAAAATTGTAGAAATAGTACAACTGATTATAGTAAACTCCAAAACAAATGATGAACACAAAACAGACAGGAAAAGGAAATACATGTCAGACAGATGGCTAGCTATCAAAAATCCAAATTCTTCTAAATCAAATCCCCTAGTTTTTATGCACAACTGATATAAACTGTTTTTCTATTGATATTAATGGTGTTTATATTCCAGACCATGGGAAAACAGCTGAACATTTATTCCATCCATTCACAGCATACTTCTTTATCTCTCTATTGGCATAATATCTTAAAGATACAGGCCCAAATCACAAAGCCCTGAGACTGTAGAAGAGATCTGAGGATTCTAGCCCAAGTTCTGAATCATGTTTAACTGTTTTTGCATCACTTGAGCAAAAGGAATTAATTCTTCTGTATCCTTTAACAGGGATACTCCAAGGAGTGGGGCTGACAAAGCCATCCAGCACCACCTTGTTGCAGCAAATGCCAAATAGTGCAAGCAGTCAGAGCACACAGGGTTTGGCAGTCGCCTGTGGGAATGTGGAACCCTAGCAGCCTTAGGGGCAGTCTGGCCATGGCATTAGCAACAGGACAAAGGGCTTATAAAAGACAGAGTGAGTCTTGTTTCTCCCAGGAGTTTTTGTATGTGTGTGCATGTTCACATTTACATACACGTGTGTAGGTGCACTCTTATACCTGAATAATTTTGTTCATCACCTTCAAAGCCTGTCTGGCATATGGCAAAGGAAACCAAAAACCTCAACCACAAAGCTGTGGGTCACAAATATCTCCGTCTTCTCTATTTTCACAGAGAGCTCAGCTCCCACAAAGTAGCCTTGTGCTGCAGTCCTCATGCCCTTTGAGCCCTCAGCTTTAACAGCAATGATCTGTTTGTGTTTTCCTCCTCCCCTCCAAGCTTTATAAATACATGGAGAGGAAATGCGACAGTGTGCTACTGCCTTTCCAACCCTGCTTCTTGGCTCCTTGAAGCACCACTTGCTGGAACAGCCTGGAACTAGGGCAATTCATAAATCCCTTACACCTGGTTACTCCAAGCCTGCAAAAATAACAAAGAGAAGTAAAGCAACTATTAATTGCTAGCAGTCATCATTCAGAGAAATGAAGGGTGGCCATACCCAGCCATGCTCCTCAGCCCACAATGGGACAGTCCAGCAGTCACTTTACTCATCATAAAATATCTAATAGAAAAAAAAAATGGGTTTTTTTAATGTCTTATATTTCCCTATGGCATACATACCTTACTGTACCTGACAAATTGGTAACTGAAACCTTTATCGCCTCAATAGAAAATAAAGGTTTTATGAGTTTATTTCCCTCATCCCTTTACTGTGTGTAAGAAAAAAATTTCTTCCTTGGGAATGTTCTTGGACTACCAGGTTAATTTAACAGAGACTCTCAATATAATTATAAAAACATTTTATGTAAAATACTTGTCTTTGTACTGTATTGATTTCAGCAGCAGATTTACTATTTAGCAGCTTCAGCTTGAGTAATTGCTCATCTTGGGATGTGAAATTCTTCCTGGGAGCAATGGTACTGGAGAGAAGAGGGAGCAGCACTTCCCTCTGTGGAGCAGGAGTGGGTAATAAATAGGAACAAGAGTGCCTCCTCTTCCAGAGTCCCGGTGGGAAGGGGCACTCTGCCTTCGGGGCAGCTCTTTGGGCTTAGGGCAGTTCCCTCCCTCAGTATTGCTCAAGGTGCAGGTGTAGGTTGCCTGATCTCAACCTCAGTTTATATCTTATCACTTCGGACTGAGTCGTCTTTACAGGCAGTTCTTTTCTCACAGGCTGGAAAACCATTGCCCCTAAACGGCACCTTTTATCCACCCTTTGACCTTATAGATCATAAAAGTATGAAATAAAGGTTAGTTATAGATTTTTATTTTTTTTTTAGTGTCTCCTAAACAACTCACAGAACAGATATTAATTCCCTGGCTGTATTGGCTAACCTGAAATCTCCATATTAACTATATTTTTACTTCCAGAACACGAGTTGCTAAATTTGCCTGAAGGGTCTCAAGGTTCCTGTTGCTTGATGAACATTTCAAGACATATTAAAGCATTCCACAGTCTGAGATACAGTTACTAATTTCAGAAAGAATTCACCCTGCACATCAAACTTCTCTGCAGGTCTGTGTTTGTGAGTTCTTCAGGACTCAGGGTCACAGAGGCATTACAATCCAGTCTGGGGAGCTCAGTTTGCTGCTGATTAGCAGAGGGAGGGAAAGGATAGGCAAGGAACTTTTTTGGGGTATGGAAATTCCTAAATGTGTGGTTTCTTATGAGATACACATCAAATGGATGTCTGTCTACAGATTGTGCGTGTAACCAGCCATTGGATTCAGTCCTAAATCTATGGTACTTTGGGGCCCACAAAAGCATTGATAAGAGAAGAGTTGGAGAAATGTTCTTCCACTAGAAGGCTAGAGTAGAAAGCCTGAAAATTTCTAATTAGGTTTTGTACCCTATGGTTAACTAGGGTACATGAACCAGTACACAGATCAGACCATGCCTTATGAATTAGTGACATTCAAGGATTGTGATGGAAGAAGCATGAAGACAAAAGATACTGTTTAGAAAACAATAATTATTTATCATCAGTACTGAGGTCTTGAAACAATAACAAGCTGTTCAGCAACTTAAATAAAGGTCTTTGTATATTTGTGTGAATGTCAGAAGGAGGAGGCTGTTGATTTTCTCAACATGTTCTGACTGGGTTTTGGGCAATGGGTGGAGCAACTTCTACCTTCTGCAGTCCTCATTGGTGAATTAGATCTGCATGTAGCTTTTAAAGAATTTTTTTGTCCTGAGATCAAGTATAATCTGTGTTGGAATTGCTGCCCTTGGAATTCCAAGCTCAGTGCAAAAGTAGGGTAAAGGTAGATATAAAGTAGATGCAGAGAAATAAAGTCTGAAGGAGCTGCAGATGGCATTTTTTGGGAATTTTTTTAAAGAAGGAGTACTTGAAAATTCACCTCTATGCACTGAACAATAAATTGTTGGTTTTAATAGTTTTCCAGCAGAAAAAGAAACTGTATTTGAGGCATTCAGACTATCAAACAGGAGGAAAAGCAGCAGCTCAGAACATATCTCGCCTGGTTTATGAAAACAAGAGTCACAGCGCTAAATGATGGAAGAAAAAAGTTTTTTGAAACATGGGAATAAGGATACAACACAGCAACAACTGTGAGTCTGAACTAAAAATAAAAATTGTCAAAAGATCACTATGCTCCAGCTTGCAAAACTCTGCATGTTTTGGTGTGATAATAATTTGGATACGCCAGTAAGCCCTACGTAAACTGAATGTCTTTTTAATTGAAAAAAACTTTTTCAAAACAACTGATTGAAGAATAAATAAATTAAGAAAGATATTTTAGGTGATTGTGGGGAGATAGGAAATGGGGTGGTGAGAGAACTTTTGGGAAAATCTAGGCACAGGTGACAGAAAACCTGGTGTGGAATTTGGAGTATCTGAGGAACCAGAAAAGAATCCGAAGGAGAAGAAAGGCACCAGAAAAAGTATGGCAGTGATGAAGGAGATTCTCCGATCCAGAAATCTCTTGCTCGTTGTCCTCATTCCAATTCTGCTGCTTCCTTTGCCACTCATATACTCCAGCAGCGTAAGTACATGCTAATTTCCTTTTTAATGAAGCCTCTGAGTTCAGTAGGAAGTCCTGCTGCATAAGTTTGCAGTGTGCAAAAAGAAAGACAAAGACCTAAAAAAAGTATAGACCCTAGAAAAATCAAAGAGTCAAATTTGAAAGACTGTGAGGGTCACTGAGAATTCATCACAGTAAGAACCAGAGCTACCTTGTCATAAGCAGAGCTGAAGAGTCAGGTGAAGCTAGTAAAGCACCACTTTAAAGCAGATGTACTGTATCTCTTCATTTTCTAAAATAATATGTGTGGAAGGGGGAACAGAACAAACATATCCATTAATTTTTCTTTAAGGAGAGGTATTTAAAAGGTATAGTTACAGTATCTTTAGTTTTTTATTAATAAGTATGCATGGAGAAACTTTCAATTTAATGTGGGTTTGTAAGATAGCAGTTCAGGTGAGGCAGGAGCTAGGACTCAGGGACAAACAGATAGGACCATACATGGCATTGACTACTCCTGAGCAGGTGTAGGTATCTCTGCAGCTCTGATAGTGATAATAAATGCTGGCCCAGAGACATGCACAGCAATGCAAAGGAGGTAATAATCTGTGCTTAACATGCAGACTAGGGAATGGGAATGAATGCAGCTCTGCTCCTGACACTGCTTTGGACCTACCAAATACCCTTGGCCACATGGGAAACTCCTGTCTATGCACATCTCTGCCTTTGTAAACTATAAAATAGCAGTGTTTTCCTATCTTATGGAGATGGTGTTATTTAACTTATCAAAATTTGAAATTTTATTAAAAATTCTGCAGCTTGTCCTTCTACATAGTCCTAGGCATAAATCTGGACAAATGGTGCAGCAATTTGCATTCTGTCTTCTACATTGCCAAAGATTAATTCCTCCTTATAGTATCAGAGGATTTATGAATGTCACTACTTTATCAAATTAAAATGCAAAGGATTAGAAATTGTTTGGCTGTTTTCAAACACAAACCAGTAATATTTTGTATGGAAAGAAAGCCAGGATTCATAAAAGGGAAATGTTTCCACACCACTGAACTGTATATTGCACTTCGAGTTTTCCCACTCTGAACTTCAGCGTATAACTCAGCTGTTCTCTTATAGTAGTTTTTCATCTCTTCTATCTTGGGCGAGGCAACGAATGACAGACAATTGTCCTCTTCTTCAGAGGACAGAAGGGCTCACCCTTTCACAAAGGCTTACTTTACAGGAGGGTTTAATCTTCCCCCATGTCAGTGGAAGGGGGACATAAAAAGACATCCTGCCTGACATGCCCATATGGCACTG
>JAWWMO010000043.1:60795471-60812836 GCA_035047845.1 Dendrocincla fuliginosa
ACCCCAAGGGCTGCTTTCTCTTCCTTTGTTACAGGTCTCAGCGAAAAGCACGGCCAACCTTCACTGGAGCTTATCTTCATCAATGAGGAGTAAGAATGAACCCTGTACATCAGGACTGGAGATTTGAGCCCTACACAGGTTGCAATGAGATGAACCCAGGAGTAGAGCCAGGAAGGGCAAGCAGAAGCTTACAAGTGAATGTTTCATATGTGACTGACAAGGCAGGCTTACATGATAAATGGGATTAATGTAATGGTCTGGATCTCACTAAAGCTTTGCAGCATTCACTTAGTTTTTAACACTATGGACATTTTAGACAGAAGGAAAATGTTTTGGGGATTTGAAAGCTTTTTTGAAGTCTGCCTGTGCTGTCCACAGACATTTATTTCTGTTCCCCTGAAGGAACAGTGATGGAGAGGATCCAAGCAAAGTATGGAGTGCCCACAGGACATATCCAGAGGGAAATCACTTACAGAGCATTCCTGAAGAAAGACTGAACTGTCTTCATTAAAGAGAGAGATGAGAGCAGGAGGGGAGGGAGGCGAGGGGATGGTGGGAGGGAGAGTCAAGAAAAAACACACCTTCTTCTCCCCAAAATTTGTAGAATGTTTTTTAAATACAGACTAATTTCTTTAGAGGTTTGAAACACTAACAGTTTTGACCAAGTCTCTATTTCAGGCAGAATGTAGAAAGATGAAAAGGGTAAATCAAGTAAAGGACTAATTTGTCAATTTATCAAATTAATCATCAGTTCAAGATACACAACAGAATACACAATGCTAATGCCCTAACCCTGAGGAGGATCTTCTTATAAAGTGTGAGAATAAATTGCAAGTCCCTCCTTGAGCTCCTTCTATATTGTTCACAACTGTTCAAAATAAAAGAGAAACAGGTTCTTTTTTTCTTTTACTTTAAATTTTAATTTATTTTAAAACAAATATCATTCAAACAGCACAGGTTGATGACTTGCAAGATCTAAACAGTTATCTCATTGGTCTAAAGACTGATGGGTTCTCCAGTATTCCCTCTGTTATCTCTTTTTATCACAGCCATATTTTCTGTGCAATACAGAATCAAATTTTCCATTAAGCATTGTGCCATTAATCTCTTTAATCCCTATTGAAGAGCATGTGTGGGATATTTAATATAGAATTACTCTTAAAGTAGGATTACTTGAAAAAGACCCAGAAATTTGGCAGGAAAAGTAGCATATCTTCTGGAAATAAGTTCAGTGGATTGTTTGCATTGTCCACATGCCACACAGGACAGATTTTAGTGAACGTTTTAATGTGGCACAGGTAGGTACTCAGAAACAGCCTTGAAAAAGCTGGCAGAGGAAGAATTTGACTAGAATAGACAGCAGTAGTGCTGGATTGCCTGATGATTAACTCCACTGTGAACGGAGTCCTCTCCTAGAATGGAGTATATACCACAAAGAACACAAATCTTTTCTTGCATAGAGGTGGAACCCCATTGCTACACAGCTAGAGACAGAGCTGTGAAACATAATGACAACTCTGGCCTATCTGGCCAAGAGATCGCATAAGAGATTCTAATGAATGGTACTCACCATTTCAGTAGGCACTCCTTCTCCTGCAGAGGTTGCCCCTCCTACCCATGATGTGTGCCTTTTGAGGGAGTGGGGTGAACAGGCATTTATAAAGTATATTTCCTTTCTTTGTTTTTAGTGCTACTACTACTGACCTCAACTCCTTGATGCACTCAAAGGTATTGTGATAGGTAGTATTTTCTGAGCTACAATGTCTTCTAATACAGTAACCATCAGAGCAGAATTCACACAGCTCTGAAAAAAATCTGCTGATTCCTTTATTTCAAACAAGTGGTGGTTGTTGGCAGACAGTACATATTGTAGAATGTCTTGCTTTGTATTTAACCTATCAGCATGCTTGCACTAATCACGTTGGGGACCGATAGCTCCATACCAATTAGAACATGAGTACATAGCAACATAAGTTCATTGTACTTAGTGCTGGAGATCCGGAGATCCAGAGATCCAGTCAGTAAACGAAAAATTCCATACGTTTTCTAGAAAATTCAGATATGATCTCTTATTGTCCAGGTATTGTCAGCTTTGTCAACTGAGACATCTCAATTACTAGAACAGCCTACCCATATCACAAATCACTGCCTCTAGAAAGAGACCTGTGAGATTCTCCTACATGACAGTGGAAGAAGACCCAATCTCATTATAATCTGACTTTAGGATCACTTTAAAATAAAAAAGGGGGTTTTTAATTTTTTTTTTTCTTTTCCAATGTAAATTTTACAGCTGAAATTTTAGAGGGTTAGATTTTGTTGTAGTTCTGGAATTTTTTTTAAAATTTTTCTTTTATTTTTTTTTTTCCAAAGCCTACTACCCATGACAGTTAGAAAGCATCATAAATTCTCTTCCAAGTGCCCCTAAGAACATAAATAAGCCTAATCCAAAGGTATTTGCCTCCTTACAGAGTGTGAATGGTATGCACATGATAGCCAACCCTATTGGAACAATGAATTCTCAGAGCAATGGGCAGCACCTACCCCAGGTAAGGAAGTGTTAAACCCAGGGAGTGAGGCAAAAGACAGACATGAAAATCACCTACTCCCTGCTGTTTCATATTTATTCCTTTTAAGTTGTATTACATGGAATCATCCTCCACCATCTTTCCACAGCCGTGACTTGCCCTTTGCTACTTCTTGCTCCCATTTAGATGTGCCCAGCAAGGGTATGTTCAGCAGACCCACCCTCAGTGGCTGGGACAATTAATTTAGCTTTACATTCAGTAATTTGATCATGAGTTTCCCTTATTATTTCATTGTACTAGCCACTTTGTTTCTGCAAATCCTCCTTGGAAAATAGCCCGACTCAAAAGTAACAATCCCTGACATACAAAATCCTGCTCAGAACAAAACCAGCAGCAGGCATGGACCATTAATCTGCTCAGCCAGTATCCACCTCCTTTTTTTTTCCAAAATATTCACCCTCAAAATTCTCCATTGAATCAGTCCATTCCTGTATTTCTACTTCCTTTAAGTGGATCCAAGAAGAGACTGCCATTTGGATGACAATTTTGTCATATCTTAATGGCATAAGTTGATGTCCATGAAAAAATAGGCTAAAATCAACACACAAATTTGCATTCACAGTTCAAAAGAATCTAAGTGTATGTTTTCAGAAGAGACTAATGCATTAGTCCTGATACTTAATTTTCTCTTATACCCATATTAATAAACATTCAGTGGTTATTTTTAAGTAATAACTTCACTTTTAACCTAGTGGATTTTAATTGGTTTTATCCTCACAATGATGATGAACCTATAGCATGACTGATTTTACTAGACAAACCATAATAAAAATTAGTAAATGTAACAAATCTATCTGAACCTCTTACTGCTTTTTTCCTCATCCCTAAATTACAGCCTTGGCTTGCATGTGAAGTGCCTTGAAGTACTGTACTGGTTTTCCCAGTACAAGAACTAGATTTACCAACAGTAAGAGTTTCCTCTCACTGATAAGGAAGCTTCTTTTGGACCAAAATTATCTGGCATCTTTTTCTTCCACATTCTCATTACTCAACCCTTTTTCATGCCATTCTGAGACCCCTAAAATCCAATTCCTAATTAGAAGTCCTGAGCTAGTAAGTGCAAAAAGTTCCCCAAGCCTTTGTCTGGTGGCTGCTCACAAGCCTCTAGGATTATGGATTCCTACTGCTGCAGTGCTGGCATCCCACCCCTTCAGCCCTCAAAAGCTTTTGGTATCCCACTGATATTCCAGTCAGAGCTGGAGCTGACCCAAACCTTAGCCAGGAGTCTGATTACTGTTTGTCCTACATTTCTGCCAGAGACCAGGCAATTTCAGGCCCCTGGAGAGGTTTCCAGGTCTGATCCCAGTTAATCTTTGTGAAGAAAAAACTGCCCTCTCTTATACAAACCTGTTGTGTCTCTGAGATCACTATGGCATTAGAGCAAGTTGGGCTGCTTTTCTGATCACCTACTGTCTTTGATGAATGTATCCCATCACAGGCTCAGATACTAGTCCTGCCTCCTGAGCCCTCAGATCTGGGCCTGACTACCAAGTACCGGTATCAAACAAGACATGACCACATGGTGTGTAAATGCCTCTCACTGAGCATCTCCTATGCAGCAACAATTGGAGGACTGACAACTATCATAGGAACCTCCACCAGCCTCATATTCTTGGAGCACTTCAACAAGTAAGTGATCCTGTGATTTCATGAGAACAGTGCATGGTTTTCCCTGTGGGTTTTACTACCTCAAAGAATTCTCGTAAGACAGTCTCTCTGAGGAAAAAATTGCTGCCTCCTCTACTCTAATGTTATTACTAACAGTTAATGTTTGAAAGAGGGAGCTTAAGTTAACACATATCCATGTCTTTGTCCCATGTAAAACAAAAATTCCTCAGCATGTGGTAACATGTAAGTTTCTCCAGCAGTTTCTTTTGATTTGACAGACTGATTAGCATGAAGGCAGCAGGCACTCTGTGAGAGTAAACACTAAAGCCATAAGGATATAGCAAAGAAGACAAAGAAATACAAAAGAAGAAATATTGTACAAAAAGCTTTGAGTTGTTCTGTGGCTTCTTAGAAAGAGAGTTCTTACACTGAACCCAGGGGCATCACTTGGGCTGCTCAACACTGGTGGTACTTCTCCTCATACACAGATAGCATCCAAGCTCAGATCTAATTCTGGTCATCCTACTACTGCCTCTACTGCCATGATATCCTTCACTGTTCCCTCTGACATGGTCATAGCAAAAGTCAGAAGTCATGCTTAAAGCAAGGATATGGAATTCACAGAATTTCCAAAGATCTTGCCTTTATGACAGTTGTGACAAGTGCACATATCAAATATCTTTGTCAGACCCCAGCAGAATGTGGTCATTATTTGTGTGGTCCATGATAAGACATACACAGTTATACTGGGTGAGATAATTCTGAAGTCTGCCAACATTAAAATGAGCTTTGATATAAACCATAGGCTGTGACAGAATTTCACTACAATCCCGACCAACTGGTATTAAAAGTTTGAAGTCCTCTGTGGCTCATCTGTTGGTCAGGGGAGGTCAATGATTGACATTTTTTGGCAACTGGTTTCAGTATGTGTATGTAATGCAGCTGTTGCAAATGCATATTGATGGAATGTTTCTGTCATGCCATGACAAATATGTATACATATATATGTGTGTAGAACTACTAACATTAAAGGTCTCTGTCCTTCTGCTTCCTCTTTTTTTTTCTTTACAGTCAATACCCAAATGCTGAAGTGGTGAATTTTGGAACCTGGTTTTTGTTCAGTTTCCCCATCTCCCTCATCATGTTGGTGCTGACTTGGTTCTGGCTGCATTGGCTGTTCTTGGGTTGCAAGTGAGTGAAGTTTGTTCAAGATGCATGGATTATGAAAGCAGGGCATCACTGGCTTCTCTAGAACATGACTCATAAAGTTGCTTTGACTTGCAAGTGACAAAATTTAAGGCACAATTGCCTTCTCCTTGCCAGAACAATTACCAGAGGATATTTTACTCCTTAGCTGCACTGCATACACAACAGTAGACAGCATTGCTGCTTGAGAGTGAAGTGCCTAGGTATTGCTGATAGAAATCCTTATTAAGCATTCAGCTGTGTGGGTTTTATCACTCTTATGACAACGAGGGAAAGTCTTTTTTGTGGATCAAAAGTCTTGTTGTATGTCCTTCTGAAAAAGCACAGCTTTAAAGATGAATAGAAAAATAATTGCAATGGAATGAGTTACTTTTCAGATCTGCTCCCAGCTCAATGAAATTAATGTAAGACCAGTCTAAATTAAATGTAAATAGATCTCATATATATTTCTCTTTAAAGTGGAAGAGACTCACAGCCTAAGAGAAAAATATATTTAATAGCACTAAGTCCCTAAGCCTCAAAACAAGAAAAAGGCTCAGTCTTCTAGTTCATGTGTACCACGTATTGTCTTTACAGAGGTACTCAGCAAAGTTAATGAAAATTGCCTAAATGTGTGCATTTAAAGTGGATCAGTTATTCTGCATTAAATTGTGATGCAGACACACTTACTCAGAATTAAAGTGGCCTTAATTTGATTTAGTTTACTCTTAAAAGTAAACTGAACTGACATCACTATTTCACCTAAGACAATGAATAAATTGATAATGACTTCTGCTTGCTGCTGACCTTGACTAGATTTGAAGAAGTAATTTAGAGGTGAATGGCTCCATGTTCCTTTCAGTCAGTCTCCTGAGTTCTGTAGCTCCAAATTAAAGGGCTAATATAAGTTTCCCCTCCTTCTCACATTTTTTTTTTTAATCTTGAGAGGAAACAGACCCTAACATAACCCTCAACTACTTTAGTTTTTTTTAAAAAATAAGTATAATTGAAATTCCACACTGCATTCAAGATCTCCTGCTGATTAATGTTGTTCTAAATAATACCAGAGACTGAAGTATTACTGACTTTTGGAGAAGTACTAGTTGATTCCAAGCCTCTTTAATCTCTGACTGCTATTCACTGCAGTTCATTAAAGAACATATTATGTTAGGAGCTGGGCTACAATACCTTCACATTCTCCTAGAAACACTTAGAACATGTTGAAACAGCTGCCTAATGCTTATGCATAAATATTTTATCAATTCCTGTAACGTTCATGTTATTTTCCTAAGAAGCCCAGTGCCATCAATTTGCTCTTACTTGGCCCAGTGGGAACATGTCAAACTTGCTTTTAAAGCTCTAGATGAGGTCAAAAGTGAAAGAGAATGGACCCATCAAGTGATTTTTGCCAGCAAAGCAGAGCTAGGGGTAGAATCATTACTGTAGAACTGTCCATTATAAACCATATAGCTCTCCTCTCATCCACTTCATTACTGATGGTTGATTTTACTGGAGTCTAACAGCAAGGTTTGCAAGGAAATTTAAAATACTTATAGGTGCAGGGCAGTGCTAAATGAGCTAAAAAAAGGGCCCATGTGAAACAAAAAGCCTGGTTAAGTCTTTTTGTTAAAGAGACAGGGCCTGTCTGGAGCTCGAGCTATGCAAATCCCTTTGAAAATCTGGAGGGAGATTGTAGTCCATGGTCTGACCACTGCTACAGCTTGGGTCTCTAGTAGAGTACCAAATAAGGTATTAAAATAGCAGGAACTATAAAAGCACCTACTAAACACCTAAAAGAACTATAAAAGTTGTGTTCCCATGGTATTTCAGCCACTGAAGTCCCTACCGCTGTTGCCTTTTTTACACTGACTTAGATCCCCTCACACACATCTGTGTGACAAAGGGTACAGCTAAAATGAAAAAGTGAAGACTTGTGGCTCAAAGCACAGCAAAGTAATGCTTCTGGAAACAATAAAAGGAAAGTGCTAAAGTGAGCTTGCAAGTATCTTAATTTCAATTAGGAATGTCCACACTTTGTTATAGGATGAAGGCAAACTGAATAAACTGAGGACTTCACTTAACATTCATATGAACGTATAGCAGGATGAATATATCCAGCTTTTAAATGTGCTTATGTTTTTATGTCTCTGTCAGAAGTACAGTCACCTTTTACCACCAGCCTGATTGCCTTGGCCTCTGTGGCCTATCTGGATGTGTCTGGTTTAGAAATAGCTAGTATTAGCAGAAGCAGACAGGTCATGAAAGGTAATGGGATTCTAAGCACAGCTTTCCCTGATTATTTATTATGAGTCCTGAATATTCGAGTCAAATATGGTCTCAAAAGTCAAACTAAACCCCAAATATGTCAGATATCCAACTGGAAAGCATAATTACCCCATCAAAAATTTCTATTGATAGCTGGCCTCTGTCACAATCTTTCCATGTGATAATAGAAACTAACCATGGCTTGGAGGTTTCTGGCACCAGAAAGACACCATCTGGCCACCAAGAGCTCTTTGAGGAAGCCTACAAAGGGAGCCCAGCCACGGCTCGAGATGGCTCAGCGATACCAGTCAGTATTAGTCAGAGCACCCTGTGGACCTTCCAACTATGTCTAGAATTGAATCTCAGAAGAACTTGAAACCAGAATAATCAAAGTTCACATGAAGCAATTTTCCTTTGCATTGCCAGCAGGCCTTATCCAAGTCTTGACTCCCAGCAGTCACCAGTACCAGAATTGTATTTTGGTTGTTTTTTTGTTTGGTTGGTTGTTTCTTTGTTTTGTTTCCTTGTTTTGTTTCCTTTTTTTTTTATTATTTTTGCCACTTTATGCCTTTGTCTAATTTTATTGTGCAAACTCCTTCAGTTTTAAAGAGACCTGTTCTGTGAGCAAAAAGAAGAAGACCAAACGGGAAGAAATGTCAGAGAGAAGAATTCAAGAAGAATATAAGAAGCTGGGAAATGTTAGGTAAACCAGACTTGCTTTCCTCAGGAATTTGCCTCTCTAGGCAGAGCCATGCTCTCCTATCACCCTTTATGTTGCTCTTGGCTCAAGTAGCTTATTCTGAAACTATCAACTCTTTTTCCTCCCTTCCAGGAAAGTAGAACCAAACGCAAAAATAAACTAAAATCAAAGACTTTGTTAGAAGCATGCACGTATTTACTAATTTATCTATGATGAAAAAGGAAATAAAACTAAATACTCAAGATTATACCAGGGTTCAAAGGTTACCTCAGTCAAGGTTTGCCTCTACCTTTGAACTAAGTCAAAGGATCCCCCTTCCCAGTTCAGGCACATACTGATTTGGGTGGATAGACATTCAGCAAAGGTTTTACCCCCATGGCATAAGTATTCCAGTCCTTCCAGCTACCCAAACTCTGTGTGCACAATGGCAAAGAAACATCTCTTGAAAAGATTATTTTGCAAGATTTTCATTTTTCAAAAGGCATAATCTGTCATAAAGCCCTTCTTCCCCAAATATTTCTGTGTTGTTCAGCTGCAATGTCAGCAGGTAAACTGGCTGAGTATGATCAACTCTGAAACTAGACTGTTGTTCAGACTGTTCCTAAATATGAAATCATACTTAATTTAAATCTACGCTAAATTAAAAATCCTCAAGTCACCTCAAGTATCCTCAAGTCACCTTGTGTGCACCATCTGTGCTAATTTACATTGTCATTTGCTATTAGGCTTTCTACACTTGTAAAAAATGCAAGAGAATGTGTTTACAGCGGAATGCTAATATGAGCATTACCTTGTGAATGCATTTAATCTGATAATAATGCAAATACAAAACAAGCATTTAGAAATACTTTCCTTCAGGTCTTGGCCATGAATGACTGAATTGCAAATACAGATGGATACTTTTAGCCTATTTTTTAGTGGGTTTAGATGGTTCCCAGCTGGAAGCCAAATCTAGAATTCTTTAATTCAAACTAATTTTCCTTACTATTTTCCATATTTATTTTAATTTTTTTTTGAAGCCACTTTCTACTTCTCTACTTCTTCTGGAACTTGTCCTTGGGTTTTCAGACAGACATTGGATTTAATTCCTACTTTGTTTGCTTTTCTTTCTTTTATTTCTAGCTATCCTGAGATGGTGACTGGATTCTTCTTCATCCTGATGACCTTGCTTTGGTTTACTCGAGAGCCTGGCTTTGTACCAGGATGGTCATCTCTTTTTGAGAAGTAAGTAAAAACAACTGTACAGGAATATGGCTTTGCTTTTGGCTTTCTACAATAATTTTTGGCCTTAAGACATCATCAACCACTTTTACCAGGGTGTATAAAATGAAGCCTTTATTCAAAAATTACTTTTTAAACTACACCTGTTCATGGAGTGGCAAGATCTATTGTTTCTCAGTATACAGAATGAATTATGTAGAGAAAGAAAATTAAACACATTTAAAATGTAAAAGAATAGGAGGGTAATATTTTGAGCTTAAAACATTTCAGTGCACTCATAGAGACTTTTCATTGGAACAGATTGCAACAATAATTAAAATGAAAATATTTGACAAAAAGGGGTTATCAAGAAAATGTCCATTAAATTATATAGTACAGAGAATGGTGGCTAAGGAAACATTTTTTCTTTTATTTTAAATAGTATTGAAACAAATTACATTAAAAGTTACCAGAAAACACATTGCATATGAAAGAAGTGATTTGAACTTAAGCTTTTTTTTTTCATTTTTACTGTATAAAATTACTTTCACTTTTCTTCCTAATTTTGACAGAAAAACCTATTTTTACTGCTGGGATTTTCTGAAGATCACTAGAGTTTGGCACTCCTGAAAATACTTTTTCAGAAAGACTCTTAGACATTTAATTTAAAATCAATCTACAGTACATTTCTAAAAGATCACTTGGGTTTGGCTTTTCCCCAGAATGTGTTTACTGTTCCTTGCTTCTAGTAAGGACACTATTATTCTGTTCCTCCAAGTTAATAGATTTGTAAACCAAAATGATTTTTTTTTCTACCAGAATATTAAAATTTGTTGAGCAGTGATTGTAGCTGGCTACAAGAGTCAGTTTAATAAATGGGAAAAAAATTCAATTTGTATTCTTGAGATGCAGACATATTTTTCTGTTGAGCTGTTAGTATAACTTCAGATGTGGAAATAAGACTGCACCTTGCAAGAATTTGCTTGGAGCTATGTACCTTGTTTGGAAATGTTTGTGTTAATGTGTTTTTGTGATAACCTCCATGTTTCTCTCCTAGGAAAGGTTACCGGACTGATGCCACTGTGTCTGTATTTCTTGGTTTTCTCCTTTTCCTGATTCCAGCAAAAAGGCCCTGTTTTGGAAAAAGGGGAAAAGGTGAGGAGGATGCAGCAAGGAAGAGAGCTGGTACACTTTCTAGTGTCTTTAATGATGTTTTTTTGTTTTCTGTAAAAAGTTCCAAGAAGACAGTTTTGTTGGTTCAGTTTCTCCTCTGATACCAGCCCTTCCTACGTCAGACCTCTTTTTCCTTTGCTGTAATTCATATTATCTCATTCAGAGGATGCTAAATAGGTTTTGTATCTGAGGCTGCCACCTATTATCTGCTAGTGGAATTATTAAAATTTAGGACTGCCTTTTAGGCAAGGTTCAGATGGAGATTTATATTAAAGAGCTATAATTCAAAATCAGCTGAAGATAAAAGTCCAGTAAAAAAATTGGTCTTCACTTTTGCAGCAGAAATCACTGGTAATGTAATGAAATAAACATAAAAGAGCTCAAAAAAATGCCATGCAATGTTCCAACTTTGTGCAGCATTTTTCTCTTAGTGTTCTTGATAATAATAATGATTGTTATTTCACAATATTATTGTGAAGTTATTTCACTGAGATAAGTCTCAGTGATATTGATCAGATTGCTGTCCCAGGCTTTCAGCAGTGCTGAAGCACTATTTTTTCTATGACAATAGAATTGTCTGCATAGAGTCTTATGTAGAGATCACAAATGTATAAATATATATATATTTATACAGTCATATATTATACAGCTTTTAGTAAAAAAATTACACTTTAACTCCTCCTTCAAGAAAATACCCAGGCATCTAAACCAATAATGTCTTCAGATAAAATCTAAAATGCACTTTATTAGGCTTCATGACCTACTACATAGCCTTTCTTTGAAAATATAATTTCATTGTAACACCATCATTTTAGTCTACAGATATATGTATATACATATACACAAGAAAGCACACAGTCTCTCAAAAAGCTACAAAATGAAAGTTTACAATCATTCAAATCAACAGATCAGCCAAGGGGAAGTCAGCACATTTGAAATTAATATGCTGCATTTTCTAAGGCCAAGCTAATCAGAGAAATGGGCTATTCACTGCCTCTTTATCTCTCAGGTATTTTTCAAGATAACTCCCATGCATATTCAATTATTCCTACTAGTTTGAAAAACGTGAAGAGCTTCTCAATAAGGGCAGTATAATACCAGCCACACATTTCCTTTATTTGATATAGGAGATGGTGAAAAGTCAACAGCCATTAACACACTGGATCCCATCATTACCTGGAAGGACTTCCAGAAGACCATGCCCTGGGAGATTGTGGTGTTGGTTGGAGGAGGTTATGCCTTAGCAGCTGGATGCAAGGTACTGATATAGAATTTCATCCTCCTTCCTGAAAGAAACAGCCTTTGTATGCTCCCTAGTTTGGATTTCAGGTGTGGATACTTCCAAGTTTGTGCTTAACCTAGTGCCTACTCCCTGCATTTAATGGACAGCTTATATCTAGCTAACAAAAAGAGTTAGAGCTCAAATCATTTATGCAAGCATCTGCCATTTCAGGTGCTTTAGAATATCTAGATATTCATGTCATGTCTGCAAGGCCAGATTGTGACACAAGATCTGAGGGACACCTCACACCTTCTCAGCCAGCAACTAACCAGACAGAGTGGGAGCATCTCAGCTGTCACTGGATGTTTCCCTTTAGGCAACTGAGTGAAATTCCTAGTGTCGAATGGAGAGATCATACTCTAGGCACTGCTGACTGTATCTACACTCAATATAATTCAGGAACACACATCTAGCTCTCCTACAGACTCCTACATGTAGATAAATAAATGTGTGCATCTTAATCTCAAAATTAAATTCTGCCCAGAATATGCAATCCTTCATCACCAATTTTCCATACTCCAGTTCCCATGGTGAAGAAAGAGGGAAAATCAACCTTGATGCCTTTTTAATGTTATTAACTGCCAAATGTATATCTTTCTTACTATTGATTAGGTGCTGCAGTGAAATCGAGTTTACTGAGCAAAAGGAAATGCAGAAAGCATTGACCTTAACTTTGTTTATTTCCTGGAGGGAGTCTCTGATGCAAACTGCCACAAAGAGAAGAATCTGTTTTACAAACATACAAAGTACTTAGCAATTCTTGTGCTTCTGTCCTTTCCCCAGACCTCTGGCCTCTCTAGATGGATTGGACGTCAAATGCTCTCCCTGAGCAGCCTTCCCTACTGGGCTGTAACCCTGCTGGCTTGCATTTTGGTGTCCCTGGTAACCGAGTTTGTTAGTAATCCAGCAACTATAACCATCTTTCTGCCTATTTTATGCAGCATGGTGAGTTAAAACAATAACATTTTTAGTCTGTTGTCCTGACAGGCTTCTGGGAATGTTTCAGGATGTCAGGGTATTAGCACTCTGTTTACATGAAATGCAGCTTAAGTTCCCAAGACACTGTTCTGTAGTCTTCGGATTAGGAAAAAATAATAAACCTGGGTAGCCAAAAGCATATTTTAGCACCAAGGAATTTATTTAATACCTCTCAAACAAAATGAAAATTTAGCTCCTGTACTGACAGATTCAGTTGAAGTACAAGAAAAGGTGATGGTGGCAACCAACAAGATAGGTGAATTTCATATAAAACTTGAGATACTTTTATCAAAGTTATTTTAATTGTCTTGTTCATTAGTTGAAAGTAACCCACTGACTATTTGTAAGAAAAAACTAGAGCACTGAATTTTATTTCAGATTTAGAAGTGTTCAAGGGAGTGATCTGGTAAGCATACTATATTCCAACATGAAAAGCAGAGGTGTTTCTAAGGGACAGAAAAGCAATCAGGATACTGTTGACAAAGTAGAAGAAAGCGATACTATTTTCATTTTATACTGGAATGGCAGGTACTGAAAACTGTCTTATTTCTTTTATGTAATATGAAACCTTTTTTTTTTACAAAGAAGGCAGATCATTAATCATCTTTCCCTATTTTAACAATTTTATGGGATTGTTCCAAAGCCTGTGAAGAACTCTGAGATAATATGAAGACATGGTCAGATGAAAATAAATAATTATCTTTGAGTGGCTGAAGAGTTCAGATTAACTTCTGCTCCTTGCAGAAAGAGACTCTCCTAAAGAAAAGTTTAGAGCAGTAATCTACTTATAGTAGTCTGAACTGCCTTCTTAAGGCAGTCTCTCTATTTTGATTGCAAAAGTAACCTGGAGACACTTCCCTTCCCAGAATGATGTTGGCTTTGTGAGTACCCTTCCCTTTCCCTCTGATACAAAACTAGGCCAAATCAATGTAAATGAAACTGCAAAATTTTACCACTGCTGAAGACTGCGGTAGAAGAACAATTCCTTAGCCCACTGTAAAGAACATTCCAGCATCACTGCCTTCTCACCATGCAAGTATGGACCACGAGCAACTAGTTTTCCTAACCATCATTCAGGAAGACTTTACAGACTGTCTCACCATATTTGGCTACTGAAAGAAGCTCTTCATGTTAAATGAAGACTGAAGTGGCAGCCAGTGTTGAGATCCACAAGGCACAATACAGAATGACACAGAGAGCAAGTGAGAGAAAGAACAGAGGCAGCCTAATAGTAGCAAACTCCACCCTCAGTGTGAAATATCTCAAGAGAGATCCCTGGAGCGTGACCAGCTCCAAACTGGAGTATTTTTCTAAAGAAACACAAACCAACAAAGAATACTTTCGCACTTCAGTTTAGAAACTGGGGAGATGATGTTCACAGAATCTTGACAAAGAGTCCTTTCATCTTAGTTGTCAGCAGTGGCTTTTACTGATTAGGTGAAACACCTCTCTCTTTTCTTTCAGTCAGAAACCCTGCTTATCAACCCTTTATACACCCTGATTCCTGTCACCATGTGTATCTCATTTGCGGTGATGCTGCCAGTGGGTAATCCTCCAAATGCCATTGTCTTCAGTTATGGGCACTGCCAGATAAAAGATATGGTGAGTCTTGAGACTGGGTATATCCTCCCATGTTTCATGCAACTTCAACACGTAGTCCCCATACCCAGCAGCCCATAACAATAATTATTACATTGGTACTAATATATAATAACACTGATCTGCAGTGCAACCGAGCTGTCAGGTTAAGTACCTCTACAAATCTGCTGTAGAATACACACATTTGTCATCTTTAGTCTTTTTATGAATGTAATGGTCTAAAGAGCTTTAGGAGTATGCAATCCTTCGCACTGGGCTGTTAAGACAAGCAAAGAAAGCATGAGAAATTAGATTTACCACATAGCTCCACAGTAAATTGTGTATCACCTTGCTATGGGTGGTATAACTCCCCATTCTGATTATCTGATTGAGTTCAAGTGACAAACTGAGCAGTTTTCCAATGAACCTCCCAACAGTCCATCTCTGACTACCACTCCTGAATACTCCCAGAATCTATACCCTGACACATAGTACTTATTCATTGTGCTTTTTTTGGCTCTAGATATCACTATACATAACTATTACACAACTATTACACTAGATACATCAGTATAGATCTTACTGGTTATTTCTTTTTTTATATTAACTGGCTTTGGTTAATTGTCATTGTACTCTTGTGCATTTTGCTTTTGCAGGTGAAAGCTGGCCTAGGTGTAAATCTGATTGGCCTGGCTGTTGTCATGGTGGCAATCAACACTTGGGGAATTAGACTCTTCCAGCTGAATTCCTTTCCAGAATGGGCATCGGTCAGTAACATCACTCGCCAAACATAACCTTCAATGAAAAAAAAACAAACAGAAAAAAAAAAAAGAAAAAGGCAAAAAGTGCAAGACCAAAGTGAGTTGGGACAAAATATTAAACCTACATTGCACATATGAAAAGAAAAATAAAGCTTGTGTATACACAGAAGCAGAATCCATAGCAAAACCATGAAGAAAATCCACAGGAATGTCTTCTGCAAAAGCTTTGCAGTTCTGAAATTCAGCGTGAATTAAAAGGAGAGATTAGCTTTGCCTTATTTTTGCATTCCTGGGGATACCATAACTCAGAAAAAAATCCTCTCCTTCTAATTACCTGCCTATAGCTTTTTCATACCTTGGAACAGTTATGCAGGACTTGTATACAGGACTCAAATAGTGGAAGACAAGTACACATACAGTGGTGTACTCAGCAGTAGGATACGCAGTCCTACCATTGATTTCTACAGTGAATGTAGGGTGAGTCTTACTCCCAAAGCCAGGATTTTATAAGCCTGCTTCTTTAAAGGCAAATTATTATTCTTCTTTTGAGCTGACCCATCATTGTGGTATAAGAATCCGCTTTCCCATCTAACCCATATGACCTGGACTGAAATACAACTACCAACTACCAGCTACAGCTCTTCAAAGGGATAACAGAAACCTCCAGAGAGGAAGAAGTCTTCTCAGAAGGAGAATATTTTTTTCCCCCACAGCACTAGTATAAATTTCCAATATTGCAATACTTGCAATGTTTGCTTTGGAAGGAAGAGTTTCAGAAACAGAAAGCTTTGTTCAATACCTTTTTTATCATTACTGCAGGGGAGTTCTTTCAGCAGGGGAAGCTCTGACCAGCAAAACCCCACCAGGCCAAGGCACCCACTTGCTCCCCTTTCTCTTTGGCTGCTGTTTAGATAGTCACACAGCCACAACTTCCCTTACAAAAAAAGTACAGTCTCATCTGAGATGGCACTTGGTGCTGCTCCATGAGTAAGAAGGGAGAGGGCTGGAGTGGAGTGGTGCTGGTGTATCTCCTCATGGTGTGCATTCACTTAAACATCACACCCACCTGCTCTCTAGCAGCCCAGAGAACAGGAACTTCAAATGTAGGAAACTGTGACATAGAGCAGATAACCACCAAACCAAAAGACCACTCTTTATCATCAGCAAAGTGAATGCCCTGCTTTCATTATTTTTTCCCTTATTTTTTCCCTGCGATATTCAGAAAATCTCATGTATTATGTCCTGTTTTTAATAATTTCTTTAATGTCAATACATTTATACTGTATATTAGAATGATTGGATATCATGTAATCACACTCTTCAGATACACATTTAAATAGATTTTTATGCTTTGCACTTATAATCTAGGCTCTCTAGTTGTTAGCGTGAATGTCTATTCTGCAAAAATAAAATGTCAATAAAATAAATTATTCACTACTGCACTTTCTGGTGCTCCATGAGAATATAAATAGGATATATTTCACCTCATAACCCACCAAGCCCTTAGGGAAGTAGTGTGAAGACAGCAGGAGGTGTTGGTTTATTGCTTCTGTCAAAACAGGGGGATCCCACAGACTTGTTTTGGAAATAAACAGATACAATACGAGGTCATAGGCCGGCAGAGGGGGAGCAAAATGGGAAAATCACAAAAGCATGTCTTAGCCCTTCTACCAAAACAGCAGACAACATCCTTTAGCAAAACAATTGCTATTCCTAGTAACTCCTGTAAATTTCATTTTGAAAAACAAAGTGTTTGTGCATCAGTGGCTCCGTGCATTCCCATGCCCTCCTAATCCATGAAAGAAAACCTTGGCCTCACTTTTTCAGCTCTTCTCAGTTCCCCCATTCCTGTGTTCCCTCTATCCTGAGCCTTCTGCTCTGCTGCCCTCCAGCACACAAAGCTCATACCTGACTCTGGGATCCAGAATCTCCACATCACTGCAGCTCCCCTGCCTTGGTGTTTTCCTGCTCCCCAGCAAGAAGCTGCTGCTGAGCACAGTCCCCCAACATGGTGCTCAAAGCAGAGGCACTCTGGCCTCCCCTGGCACAA
>JAWWMO010000043.1:60826443-60847115 GCA_035047845.1 Dendrocincla fuliginosa
GCTAGGGTTAGGGTTCGCTTTATGGTTAGTGTTAGGGCTAAGGGGAATATGTGGTTGTGTTCGTTAATGGTAGTGGGCTTTAGCTGTAGTGGTAGTTTTGGAATGCTTTTATAAGCATAGCGGTTTTTAGGGGTAGTGTGTTTTAGAGTTAGTGATATTTAGGGCCATGGCTAGGTTTAGGGTTCGCTTTATGGTCAGTGTTAGGGCTAATGGGAATATATGGTTGTGTTCGTTAATGGTAGTGGGTTTGAGCAGTTGTGGTAATTATGGGTTGTGATTATTGGTGTAGTGTTATTTTTGGGTAGTGCGTTTTAGAGTTAGTGATGTTTAGGTCCATGGCAAGGGTTAGGGTTTGCTTTATGGTTAATGTTAGGGGTAAGGGTATTATGTGGTTGTGTTCGTTAATAGTAGTCATTATTAGCAGTATTGATGATTATTGGTAGTGTTTATTGGGGTGGTGGTAATTCAGTGTAGTTTGTTTTAGAGTTAGTGATATTTATGGCAATGGCTAGGGTTAGGGTTCGCCTTATGGTTAGTGTTAGGGCTAAGGGGAATATGTGGTTGTGTTCGTTAATGGTAGTGGTTATAAGGTGTAGTGGCAATTATGGTTTGTGGTTATTGTGGTAGTGGTAATTAGGGGTAGTGGGTTTTAGAGTTCGTGATAGTTCGGGCCATTGCTCGGGTTAGGGTTTTCTTTATGATTAGTGTTAGTGTTAGACTTATCACTTACTCTAAAACCTTCTTCCCCTAATTACCACTACCCATATAACCACTACCGCTAATATTCACTACTCCTAGTAACCACTAGTACTCTCGAGCATAACCACATATTCCCTTTACCCCATACACTAACTATAAAGCGGACCCTAACCCTAGCCATGGCCCTAAATATCACTAACTCTAAAACACACAACCTCTAATTACCACTACTCCAATAACCAGAACCCATAATTACCACTACTGCTAATATCCACTGCCAATAACGAACACAACCGCATATTCCCTTTAGCTCAAACACTTACTATAAACGTAACCCCATCCCGAGCCGTTGCCCTAAAAACCACTATCCATAAAATCCACTACCCCTAGTTATCACTCCCCCATTAACCACTCCCACTTATTCTCACCAAAGCTAATGGCCACTGCCACCACCGATCACCACCACATATAACCCTTAACACTAACCTTAACCATACACCTATTTCTAACCCTACCCCTACACCACAAATTCGCTCACCAGAAAAATCTTCTCTCTCAGACTAAAACTACCCCAATAATCAGAACCCATAATTTCAACTACCATTAATAACGACTCCCAATAACGAACTCAACCACATATTCCCCTTAGCCCTAACACTAACCATAAAGCGAACCCTAACCCTAGCCTTGGCCCTGAATATCACTAACTCTAAAACCCACTACCCCTAATTACCACTACCCCAATAACCACAACCCATAATTACCACTACTGCTAAAAACCACTACCATTACCGAACACTATAGAGCCATTAGTCTCACTGCAATCACTGGGACAGTGATTGAACAAGCCCTCCTAGAAACTATTACAAGCCAAGCGATGCATTTGATTGGGAAAAGCCAATAAGGATTTACCAAAAGCAAGTTCATGCCTGACAAACCTTCTACACCAAGATAAACCTTCTACACCTTCTACAACAAAATATAATTTTCTGTCAGCATGGGTATAGCAGTGGATGCTATTTACCTGGACTTCAGAAAATCATTTGACACATTTTCCCACCTGCTTCTCTTGGACACACTGGCAAGATAGAGACTGGATGGATGGTCTGTGATATGGGTAGGAAATTGGCTCATAGGCCTCAGTCAGAGGGTGATTATCTGTGGTTTTTGCAGGAAAGACTGGGCAAGTTAGGTCTTTTCTCCCTGTAGAAAACCAGGCTCAGGGACTGTACCTCATCACTGTAGTTCAGCATTTAATGCGCAGCCACAAAGAGGACAGAGATTCTCTCTTTGCATGAAGCCACACGGAATGGACAAGGGACAATATGGGTACCTTTTATATTTTATACAATGAGAATAATCGGTCACTGGAACAACCTTCCCAGGAATGTGATAGAGGCCCTTTCCCCAGATGTTTTAAAGATGCATTTGGACAGGGTAGTAGATAATCTGTAAGCTTCCTTTGCCACAAAATATGAGACCAGACGATCTTTTGAGATCACTTCCAACCTTATTCTATGGTTCTGTGATCCTAAAGTGATTTATGTCCCAGACAGTATAGGTACTTTCTCCACATTTGACCCAGTGACTCAAGCAATGATCTTCTCACTCTTTCTTCCAAGTTGCTTTTTATGTACAGTCAGTAAATATGTTATGATCTGACTTGAAAAGCACTAATAAAAGATTTTATATGAAAACTTGTGGTAATTTTGTTGCAAATGTTTGAGGTGTAATTTTAATACAGTTGTAGTATTTGAATAAAGCAGTAGTGGTGATAATTTAGCCATCATGAAAATGTAAGCAAGGGAAAGTTAGTAGGGAGGAATAGTATTTTGGCATTCTGACTGATATTCTAAGGAGAAATGGTAAGTTAATTGCCATAAAACCCTTTCTTAGATCTGAGTATGATTTAAGTCACAGGATATAAAAACTGATGTAAAAAAGTATTTTTCTAACTAGTGTACAATTTTGAATGTAAATCCTCAGGGTACATAAATTTAAATGTCCTTTTAATGTCACTCCTTATTACCAATGTTTGGAAAGGGGAGTGGAAACCAGATTCCCTTGAGGTAGTAATTCTGTAAAATAAGCACCAGATGGAGCCAGAAAACCATACGTTAACAATCTCTGTTAGTTTTATTATGTTTAATCAGTAGGTTTTAGTTTTGGTTCTGCCTGTTTGCTTTGCTTTGCTTTAGTAAAGTGTCTTTTACATAATCTCTGATGTGGTTTCAAGGTTTCTGAGGAGTTGTAATTATCCTGGACTTGTTTGTCTTGCCATGGAGACATGCACTATTGTAGGAGACATTGGTTACAGAATGCGTAATATGTATCGAACAATAAGTAGTAAGAAATCAGAATTGCAAGGCAGTCAGTTTATCAAAATATCAGCAGAACTTACCACCTTTAAAAACACCAAATGTAATTGTCTCCCTGAAAAAATAAAACAACAAAAAACCCTAAATCAAAACAAAAAAAACCAAAACAAAACAAAAAACAAATCAACAACAAAAAATAAGAAAATCAGAGAGCCTTTCATCTCAAATATTTTCTGGTGGAAAATATCTGGAGTTTACTGTTATTTAAAGCTGTTAAAAACATCTTTTTCAAAGTAACTTCCAGTCCCTTCCCTCTCCTCTTATCCCAAAGACCCTCTGGAATTCTTAGTTCAATAGCCTACTACATTTTTCACAGGAAAACAGATGACATCACTGACTCACCATGTGAGTCTGAAGTTGTTTAAGGCCAGGTTTTCAAACGTAGTTATAAATAGAATAGATAAATAGTTTATGGTGTTCAAATTAATTCTTTTAAAATCAATTTTTTACACAGAGCACTATGGACACACAGAATACTGAAGATAATTCTTGATGCCACAACACACAGGCAGTTTCCCTACTTCAATACAGGGGAAAAACAGTAAAAAAAAAAAAAAAGTACAATTTACTTTATAAAAAAGGGATTTGTTTGGGTTTTTTTTAATAAAAAAGAGGTTACATTTTCCTCATAATGTATATGAAGGTATTAAGGTTTTCCTTATGTTAGGTTGAGTCTGCCCAGATCTGTGTGAGTGATTTGTCAGAGAGAGCATCTTAGCTCTTTCTGCCCTCAGACAACGTGCAAGTATGTGCTCCTCTCTGCTGCCCTGGCAGCAATGGGCTGTCACCAAAGCGCAGCTGGAACAGGGGGATTCTGCCAGGCTTCACCTGGCTTGGGCATCTCCAGAGTAAAATCCAGAACATTTCCTTGTATTGGAAGTACTCTTTATCAGAAAGATGGAAACTTCAGAGCATGAGGAACGTGAGCCCCATGAGAGACAGAAGACAGAAGCTACAGAAGGTCTCAGAGCAGCTGGGCTGAAGGGCAAGCTGGAACCACAAGCTGGAGTTGAGGGGTCTTCACAGTCCCAGGGTGACACAAATGAGTCATGATTTTAAGTTTTTACCTTTCAAGGTACAAGATCGAAAAATGTTCTCTAAACAACTCCTTCCCCAGCCAGCTGAGATGTTCCTATGATCATATGCCCCTGGGACAATGATTTCAAGAACTGAAGGCTGAGTCAAGCAAGAAATTATTGAGTAATGATACCTTTCAGCTTTGGCTGCTGGGCTGCGGCCTGACAAGGGCAGTATATGAGAAGGTTCTTGATTCTCCTGTGGTTTACAGAGAGGCATAATTGCATGAGCAGATAATAGATGTGTAATGGATTCTGCTCTGTGCCAGATCTGCAGAGGGCATAAATGCCAGTCATAGAGATTTAGCTGGGAGTTTCAAGCTGTAGCTGTGTGTGCAGCTGGAGGAGCTCCTGGTTCAGCTCCTCATGTTCTGGTTTAGAGACAATCATCACACCACATCAGATGTGAGACATTGGAAAAATAGTCTCATCACTCATAGGATGACAGTAATCACCAGCACACCAATTTTCTCAAATTGTTTTTCAGAACAGCACTAGAGCCTTTTAAGAATTCAAATCCTATCAAGTGTGCAGGGAAATGAGCAAAGGAAAAAACCTATTTATAGTCAAGCTTTCTTGCTGCTCTTAGGGCCCTGGGTTGTGAGGCAGAGCTGGAAGAAACCTCACTGGGGGCCTCTGTGCCTTAGATGTGAAGCTGCATGGGTGCTCCCATTCTCAGTTTTGTCCAAAGCAAGGCTGCATCTGTCCTGATCACTGTAACAGTCTAGCTGTGTTGTTGACCAGATCCCTGACCCTCTATGGCCTGCTGGACCACCACCCTTAGTGCCCAGCATCCTCCCTTCACATGCTGGGCAGCTCTCCCCACAGCTCCTGGAGCACTGCTTCATTTTCACTAGCCAGAATGCAGACACTTGTTCCTGAGAGAGTTCAAAAATAAAGGAACTTGACTGAACAACCTTTGTGGAAGAAAATCCAGTGCATTCAGAACAGCTATAAAAAGAAGACTTGTGTGATATAATTAAAAGAATATAATTAGAATGTGACTGGCAGAACGCCCGAGTAATGACCTGAGATTGCAGTAAAGCTGCATCTTCTGAGTGTGAGTGGGGAGGCTGTTTATGGCATTGGAGGAATATTGCTCTCTCTGGTGAATACTCCTTGCTGTAATGTTGTTTGTCAAAGCTGGCTCTCTGGCAGAAAAGCAAGCTCAAGAAAGCTTTGGAGGTGAACTCAAAAACTCATTTTAATACAGAAGAGCTGTATGTTTTTTAAGGCAATGTTAAACGATGCTGTAGGTTGGCATAGATCTGTGCTGGGATTGGAAAGAGTAGTCCTCCCTCCCCTGAGGGAGCTGAAAAACAGATCCTACTTAAAAAATCCCAAAACCAAACCAACCTTTCCCCTGCTTAGATTAGTTCTTCATGTGACTGAAAAGTGCTAAGAAGAAGCAGGCGTTTGTAAAAACTGACTGTACTAGGACAGCATGTACCATCCTTTCAGTGATAATGTGGGTGTGGGTTTATTTAATATTACTGTAGGTTCTGAAGTTCTTGAGTATGCTTTCTGCTGCTAAGATCTTGCTGACTACTGAAACAATAAAGCATCCCAGTGGTATTAGCTGATAGCTGAAGATACATAATCTTTCTTTCACATGTGTTCAAGAATCATCCAAAGCTTCCAGAGTTAAGTTAGTTGTGTTGTGTGCAAGTAAAACATGTCAGTGAAATATTGTACTGTAATTTCAGAGTGATGATCAGTAGGTGGTGCTCTTTTCCCGAGTAAGAATGTAAGAAAGACTTGAATTATCAAAAATATTATCCATCTCTTTCAATATTTTTATTCCAGAATTAGATAATATTTATTAAAATTATTTCAAACACTTTTTTTCTTCCAAAAGTCACTCCACATTTTCACTGTAATTCATAAGAGACAGAGAGACAAGGGAGAGGATTGACCCTTAACTGACCCACTTCATTAAACTTCGTGGAATAATCTAATTGTGGTGTTCCACTTTAACAAGTAGCCCTTCAAAAATAATGAGATTATCTGTCCTGATTTTAATTAGCTGTCCTCCTTCTATCATGAGATTATTTATTCTGCTTTTTATGAAAACAAAACAAAACCAACCCCCAAACAAAAAAAACCTTGTACTGTCTGGTGGGGTTTTTTTAGACATAATTTCTTGGGTTAATTAAAATAATCTGAATCAACACAAAGATCAACTGAAGGGTCAGAATATTTTACCACACATTCTTCTTACAGTAGTAATGTCAAAAAGAATTGATTTTTTTTATTTTTTTTTTTTTTAAATGCTCCACAACTCTTTTCTTGGAAAGACTTCCAGGTTTGTACTGGGAGAAGTTCAGACGACTTCACAGAACAAGACACAGAAGTCATGCCTTCTCAGGACTGTGGCCCTAAATATTCAATTAATCTCTGATACAAGAAAATTCACACTGATGCTTTCTGCTGAGCACTGCTCATATTTCTTTTTAGGCTTCAGTGCAAATGATAAACTTGCACACATCACAAAGAATTGAGAACCCCACTTACTTGCTTAAAGTTATTTGATATCCACTTTCTGTTTTTCTTTGATGACTCATACTCACTGGCAAGCAATCAGAGTTCAAATGTCTCCAGTAACCAAGTAAGTTTTTGCTCGTGCTGCTCAAGTTTCCATCACTGTACAACACAATCCATTAAACTAAAGCACAACTTCTCTGAATGCTCTTTGGCAGCCCTGCCTCTGTCTGTTGTGCCTGGGAGCCTCAGAATCCTGCTGCTGAGGAATGACAGCCCTAGAGCACTTCAAGCCTTTTCTGGGCTTCAGAGTTTGGGCTAAGTAATTTAAAGGAGCCCATTGAGGATTTAGAGTTTCAAATGCTAGTAAAACCCAGATGTCTTTCTGGGGTGCTGGTCTTAACTGTAGGAAGCCTTGAGTTTTTAGTATAGGGGCTAGTCTCACTCTCATCACTATAGAGTCTGAGAAAGCCATCATCTGAGCCTAGCAAAAGGAAGAAAAGTGAAAGCCACTTTTGGTGAAAAATTCAGACACTTCAAAAATATCTGAGACAAGTGCTTTTTTTCTCATAGATTTCAATTTTTTTTGATAATCATTATTTTCATCCCATGAGGTATTCCAAAGTATCCTAATTCTGAGGACATCTTGACCTCCTTTCCGTAGTGTGTACCAGACTTCATGTGATAGCTGCTCCTACAGAATGGAAAATTTACAAGAATTTAATAAAAGTGAAACAAAAAGTCTGGAACTCATACTAAGTACATAGTTTTTCCTTTGAATGATTCTTCTGTTTAGGCCAATATGGTGTTACAGGGAGTGTAACTGTGATTTCATACAGCTAAAGCAAAAATATTATAGGATATGAGTGCCGCATGCCGCTGGGGAGGACAATGGGGACACGGTCCACAGCCAAGGGGAGGTGAAATCTGGAATGACTTTATTTGGGAATACACGAGACTCTTATAGGTTTTGGGGAAGGGGTTTGGGAACTGGGAGGAGTTGGGGCAGGACACAGAAAATATGGGGAAGGAGGGGAGGGAAGGAGAGGAGGGGGAAATACAATTATGGGAAAAGGGGGAGTGGCTAGCTTTACATCATGATGCTAGGTTAGCATCACCAGCCAGCCAATGGAAAAATAGGAAATAAACAACCAGAGGGATAGGTTAGGGGGTAGCCCTGGCCAATGGTGGCAAAACACAGAAATACAGGAGAAGTAACTATCTGTATAATACAATAAGTCACTATCTATGCTATAGAGAACCTTTTAAAACGTAAACTTCTGAGGTTTGAGGTAGTTGTCCATTTTCTGGCATGGATCACCTGACTGCCAGCTCCATCCACTCATGAAACTGTCCATCCTGGTTGTTTTGGCAGTCCCTGAAGCAGGGCTCCCCGACATATGAGACTAGTTTAAGCCAAACCATTCTTTTTACTAGAGTGATGTAAGATAAAACTGTGCTCTGCACTTGTCTGCAATATGTCATTTAGTTCTGTTTCAGTAACTGAGTACTCTCTCTTTCATAGACTCATTTAGATGTGAAGAATGAGATTCTTATCTTCAATAGCATAATTTTTTAAGATGGACTGATAGATATGCCTCTTTTGAGCTTGGGAGCATTGCAGCTGCATAGGTCTGAAACTCTGTGGATGATGAAATGTGATCAGTTTAAAGGACTTACTCTAAATTATGAAAAACATTGGGCATTTAGGGCCAAATTTACAAAAGGACTAATGTAATGCCTTGCCTTCTGAAAGGCTGTTGAAGTAGCAAACTGACATGATCCAGCTGACCCTAACTTCTCTTTGGTAGTGTCTCAAGAAACAAAAAGGCAACTTCATGCTTTCCATGAACAGACATTGTTAATCAAAGTGTCATATTTGTATGTTATTAAAATAAGACACTATTATGTGTGTCATGCAAGCTTTGTATAATATTGCATTTATATTAGAATGGTGTAAAAATCTAAATTAAATTAAATAATATGCTCTGATGATTCTGAATGAGAAGAATTTTTACTCTTGAGGAAGAATTTTAATTTTCCTTTTTTTTAATTCAGGATGAAGGATCTGTTCCTGTCAATATTTAATTTTCGAATGGGAGAGGATTGAGTAAGCTAAGAGATGAATTGCTGGGTGCATTTGATTCTGTGATCTTGTGGGAGGTGACACAAAGGTGTCTTAAGAGCTTTGTGAAGTGCTATTGTGTTGTACAATGTGTACCAGTTCTTGCAAGTCCTTATCATAATATTCTTGACCTCTGCAAACTATCATAGGCCAAAACTAGCATGTCTTTTCTCATTATCATAATATGTTCTCATAATGAACATATTATTCTTGTTTATCACAGGAGAAAAAGGTTGGGAGCCCCAAGTCCTTCCATTTCACCAAAAACATTCCATATTGGTTGTGGGCTTCAATAACACGTGCATCCAGATGTTCTTAATCTCCTCCTGCATGGCAGTCCTTGCCCATCAGTGGTTAGTATCTATTTGGGTATTTTAGTCCTTTTATGTTTTGCTAATTCTGCACTGCTTTTTTTTTTTTGCAGGAGATCATAATAGCTCCAGCTGTTTTACAGTCAGAACTCCTTCTGAATCGGTTTTTACAATTTCTTTTTTTCATGTTTTATTACATGGAAGCAAAAGTTGTTCTTCAGATACAAAGATCTGTGCTTCACAAGAAACATCTTAATATACTAATGGCAGTTGCAAGTCCTTTTCACATTAATTCATGTCCTGCTACTTAGGTTGAAAGAAAGAGAAATTAGGAGATTAGAGTGAATATTAATAAACAATATGATAGATAATGAGCATGAGATATAGACTTGAATAACAGGTATCAAATGTGTTCTTGTGTTAGCTTAGTAACCATTCATTCCCCAATGAGAATTTAACCCACTATTCAATGTAAATTTAACCCTGAACTATTCTGGTATTTCCCTATTATAGAAAAGGGAAACATTTCCTAGAGCCGGAATAAAATTGCTGGAATAGTAGCTACTCTAACATTATAGCAAATTTTTGGCTCAGTTCCCAGTTCACCTGTTACATGAGCTAAGAACAGGACACTTTCTTCTACCTTTTTTGTTTAAGAAATGTGCACATAAGAGTCAAAAGCCTCATAAAAATCCACTTTATACCCAAGGATTCATTTCTGTGGAAATTCACAGGTAAATAAATACTGTTCTCTGGTTATTTATGCCTGTTTGACAAAGTGGTTAGCAAAAACAAGAAGATAATATTATTTTCTCCTTTCTGACCCTCATTTCACAGGATATCTACTTGCACATAAAATGCAATTAATCGTCAAGAAGAAAGATGGCTAGATCATCGAACCATAGAATCATAGAATCAATTGGGTTGGAAAAGACCACGGAGATCATCAAGTCCAACCCTTGATCCAACTCCAGTCTGTTTACTGGATCAGTAGCACTAAGTGCTACATCCAATTTCAGTTTAAAAACCTCCAGGAACAGTGAATCTACCACCTCCCTGGGCAGGCCATTTCAATACCTCTCTCTGTAAAGAATTTCTTTCTAATATGTAAAGAATTTCTTTCTAATATAGATATATACCTCTTTCTCTTTTTAGCATCTTTCTTTGGTATGAAATTCAACAAATATCAGCTATCTGTAGAAGAGCAGAAAACTGCAGGTAACTACTGAAAAAAGCAAAGACAGTTTTAGTGTTACAGTGGGAAAGTAACTTCTGGATCTCCTTCTCCTTTTTGATGTTTCTACATGGTGACTCTTGAACCAGGCACTTTTCAGTATATGCAACAACCCCTTCCTCTTGTATTGTTCTCAGATGGATTTCAAGGGAAAGAAAAATCACAATGTGCAGGCAAAAAGAGGTCAAGCCAGGTCTGGGAGACCAAGAGACCAGGACCTGTGGTAAACACCATAGGGCACCCCAGCCTCTCTAGCAGGCACAGCCTAAGGTAACTTAATGGTGCCTCTGGCCTGTCTCTGTACACAGGGTGCCCAGGCAATTATCCTTGCAGCTCGTTCCAGAAGCTGGCTCTAATTATTACGGTTACATCTGCTGAGGCATGAAAAGAATTAAGTCAAACCTTAAAGTTATAAAACAAAGAAACAAAGTGCTAAGCTGCAGTTGGAGCTGCTTCTGTACTCAGGGAATTTTGCACAATACACTGTAAGTCATATCTTAAAGATATAAAAGGAGAAAGGGAATTAAACTGCTCTCCTTTCATGTCTTCTTGAATTAGGCCTTAAAAGACCTGATATCAGAGGAGCTCCATGGAAGTCAAATCTACAGTAAAAGTTTGTGCTGGCATTGCTCAGGGACATGAGAAGGTGTGATCCCTGAGTGACAGACCTGTGCTAGCAGAGAAACCTTGGTAAAAAGCAGCTATAGAAAGGAAAATCACACTTCATGTGTTGCAGGGTGCACTGTATGAAGTGCATCTGCTGGAGCTGTGTTAGCAATCAGAGCCCTTTGCATTACTATACCCTGGAGTCAGTGAACCTTCAGTAGTCACTATCCTCTTATTTAGATTTTACCATGTATCTTTTTTTTCCCTTTCCCTTTTCCCAATCTTGATTTGGTGTTTCAAAAGTTTAATTTTCCTTCTGTCTAAAACACTTGGAAGAGCACAGCTGTGTCATGCCACATGCCTCTGTTAAGGCTCTTGGTGTGCAGCAACATATAAAACAAGCTCATTTTGAATGGTCTATTGAGTTGATGGCCTGGACCTCAGGCAGGAATGCTTAAACACAGTCTCCAGAGAGCCTTGAGATGTCTTTACAGAGGGAAGAGTGCCTGCTGAGAAAAACAGTATGTAAGAATGAAATAAAAATTCAGGAGACTATGTAGGAGCAGAATTGCACAAAGGGAAGAAGCACAGTTGAAAGGGTCTCTTTAATCCTAGCACTCCCTAATTTTTTTTTTTTTATGTGTGTGTGTGTGATATATAATTATTTTGCATGCAGTATGTTCTTTATGATGTCAGTGCCCCAGGACAAGCTTTTCCCTTTCCACCTCAAATAAAAGGCCCATAGAAACCACAGAAAAAAGAAGTGAATTATGCAAGTAATTCTTACTTGGAGAAATTATTTTGTCGCTGTTCATAAAAAATCTTTGAATTTTTCACCAATTAAACGTTTTTTCACCCCATCATTATCTCCATGCCTTCTGCCCAAGGATCCTAGTTTTCCCTGACCTTTCTGCCTCAATGTTTCTGCCTCCTTTTACTCCTTGGCACAGGTTAAAACCTAAAGCTCAGAAAGCCTGAGAAGAGCTTTTGCTGCACAGCGCAGGTTCCAAAGAAGATAAAATAAGAACACTCTTCCCTAGCATTTGAATATTTCTTCACAGAAAGGCAGTATGCTAGACACAACAGCCAATGTGCCATTGCAATACTTTCTTGCAATGACAGTAATCTGTGATGCTCTTTGTTCTTTCTGTGGTCCTTCATTTCTTTCTTCCAGCAAACCCATGTAATATTGCACTTAAAGTGAAAGCAGAAAACCCCATTCTGAGGAACCCACACAGATGCAGTCCTGAGCTCAGCAGTCTAGCAAAGCTCTTCAATACCCTTTTAAGTCCAAGACATGAACTCAAGGGCTCGCTGTGGTCAGGGGCCACTTCCCAGTACCCTAGGAGTTTACAGAGATAATGGAGCAGTAGGATTTGAATATCTGTTTTTAGTAACAGGGTTCTCAGGCTGTGGAAGTGCCATGGATCAGGGTGATAGAAGATGGTCAATTCCTTGTATAGTCAGGAACAGCTTAGGTAGCAAGGGGCACTAACACCTTGTTGGAGGCTTGTACTCGCACCCTCTCTTTTGCAGCAGTGTCACCATCCACTTGATTCTGCAGTGAACTGATTCAAAAATGAAACCAGGCAAAACCAAATCAGGCTTTCCTTCCAGGGCTAATTTCACTTGGTTTCATTCCCTGAACCAGGTCATAGGATCAGAAAGGTGGGAGAATGCAGCATGCAGCAGGGAGAGGGAGATGGTGTCACACTGCAATGGTTTAAAACTACTGCAGTGTTACACATAGTTGTTCTCACCCTGAGCAGATAACCAATCTATGTCCTGTTTCTTTGTTTCTCTGGTAAAATCATGAGATGGAGGGGTGCAAAAGCTACAAAATCTTAATTTTTTGGAAAATTTGAGTATTGTAAGGAAGGTCCATTTCATGCATGTGTTTTCCTGTCATTTTTTTTGCATTTCATATCTTGTAAGAAAAAGAAGAAATTGGCTGTTAGGTTATTAGTAGCAGAATGTGAAAATTTTTTTGCCTCCAGACTGTGCATATATTGGCTCTCAGGTGTTACTCAGATTCTTTTTTTCTTTGAGAGAGATGTATGGCAACAATTAAAAAAATACTAAGTAACCATACTGTAATAAAGCTTTTGATGAGCATGAAGATCAGGAGGCCAGTCAGGTAGCTGTTCAGGGCCTGCTACAGTGGGAATGTGCAAAGAAATTGGTAAGTAGGCTCTAAGATCCAGAGGGAGACTTTCTCTTTTCTTTCCCCTTGTATTTCTGAGACTCACAGGGGAAAACATTAACGTTTTGGAAAGAAAAAAAAAGCATGAAAGTTAGCAATATTGGAAATGTTGTGGAGAAAGAATGCTGAAGGGTACAAATGCAGCTGACATGATCACACTGAAAACTCCCACTATGGATCCCTGAGTTCTTTGGAGAAACCTTTCTGTGCTCTCTGTGCAAGTGGTGTGACCTGATAAGACTTCTAAACTGTAATATAATGACAATGGAAAGAAAAGATAAGTGCAGTGAAAAGCAGACTGCTGACTAGGAGGTAAAAACATTGACATTGACACAGGCTTTTCTTTTGAAATCAAGCCCATGGCTATTATTTTAACTAATTCATACTAGTGCAAAATAGCTGCAAGCAATTTTCAGTGCATTTACATGAAATATTCTTCATTGGCAGATGTCAATACAGTCCATGACAAAGTCAGCGTGATTTGCATTGTTTTGCAAATGGAGAAATTGAGGCATAGAGAAGTAACAGAGATTCAAGGTCACTCATCCCACTCACAGTACCACAGTGAATAAAATCCATGAATCTATCAATGGAATCCAACATTTTCTGCAGTATTATCTTATTTAAAGTGTGTGTGAGGATGTTGTGCTTGACATGTAGATGCGCACACATCGATACACAAACACTTAAAATGGCAGATATTCTAGAAATATCTGGAAGTATAATTCTGTACCATTCTGTAGTGATCACCTTGTCAGGAAAGCATTGAGCACACATTATCAAAGAATGCTCAGAATAATCTTACCTCTAATCACTTTCACCTTTGCAAACCATTAAAAGACACGTCTCTGTTGTGCCTTCCATCCAATGTTTTTTTTTTTTTTAAGAGACCCTACTGATCTGACATTTATTGATCTGAACTTGTCTTCCAAATTGCTAATTTGTTTATGTGCTCCTAAATGGATCTATCTGTGTTTCTGCTGGATTCTGGTAGAATCTTAAATAGACTCTTTTTTAATAAACAAACATGCAACTTGTGTAGTTTTTATAATAATATTTGATTACTGTTCATCATGATTTTACAAAATGCTTCAATATAGTAAAGGACACCACCAGCCTTTGGGTACAATGGCTACTTTCATAGATGCTTATCATTTCAGTGAACTCATTTTAGTAAGCTGAAGTTAGCATGCCTAAAATTGTCCTAAGGGAGCAATGGGATCTATTTTTTTCTATTTTTTAAAAGGTACCTTATCATTATCACAGACACTGAAAATTTATGTCTTATTGGATATTATAAAGAAATAATAACATAGAGTCCAGTGTGAAAGACCCCATGAGAAATAAACCAGATTTTTTTTAATTTTTCCTGTTATATTTGTCATGTGATGTGTTGTGATCCTGTTGTGATCTTGTTGTGATGTTGTTTTGATTCTTTGCTATTTTAAGAGGCAGAACTGAATAGAAATTTACTTTACTTCCACTTCAAATCCCTTTTTTATCCACTTCCTTTGTTCATGTTTTCATTAGAAATGGCAGTATAATGGTTCCATACTACTGTGGGAGTCATTCTTAGTGTAACGTCTTGGAAAATTCTTTTTTCTTGAAGAGATTGATGGTAATCATCAGGAGACTTTTTTAGATGACTTGTTACAAAAAGATCATAAAATCATAGAATAGCTTGGGTTGGAAGGGATGTTAAAGGTCATCTAGTTCCAACCCCCTTGCCATTGACAGGGACCCCTTTCATTAGACAAGTTTGCTCAAAACTCCATCCAGCTTGGTCCTGAACACTTATAGGGATGGGACATCCACAACTTCTCTGGGCAATCTGTTCCAGTGCACTGAAATGAAATTCTCAGAGGGCAAATTTGACTCTAACATCTACTGAGGTTATTACTAAGTTATAGGTTAGAGTTTCAAACCCTAAGGGAGAATTCCTTCCAAAAAGCTTGGAGCCAACGCCCTGGTGTGGTGGGGATGGTTAACAGAGGATACAAAGAATGTGCATATCTTGATACCATCTGCCTTAAGCACAGCCTTTTGTTCTGATTTTCCCCCAGTCTGGGAGGGGAAAGACTGGCTGCAGTTGGGGGAAGGAACAGGTTTTTCTGCGCAAGGCAGGAGCTCAGCTCTCGGCGGAGCGAGGAGGATGGCAGACATGCTCCCGGATCTCGGCCTCACTGGATCCTGGATGGTGTTCCTCTTCCCCCCTCTAACTCGACCATTTTTCATCCGTGAGAGACTATAAACACCACAAATTTACCGTGAGGAAAAAGGAGGGAGAACGCCCTGGTTTCCTGTGTCTGTGGAGACAGGATTGTTGCTGCTTTGCCTCCCATTTTCCTCAGGGGAACCAACCTGAGAACTAACTGCCACCACCCTGAGGGAGCCCAGCCGGCCGGCTGCAACATCGCCACCTGCTGTCCGTAAATATTACTGCAACCCCTGGGAGAGAAAGGCCAGCGGTGGAGGTGCCACAGCGCCACCTTGCTGTCCATAGATATAATTTCAGTCCCCCTTTTGGGGGTAGTCAAAAAAGACCTTTTTAAATGTTTTGCCTTGTTATTTGAGGGATGGAGGGGTTTATTACGAACTGTTGTTGTTTAGTTCTTTTCTGGATATATATATATATATATATATAGTGGTTAAGAACTGTTATCCTTTTCTTTATATATATTTTTTTCCCTAATTAAAGTTCTGTTTTCTAAATTTGAAGGAAAGGGATTATTTCTTGGCCAACATAGATATCTTAGTTCCCCCTCGAACTAAGGCAGTTATATCACCGGAAACTCTCATTTCTGAAGCCACATTGGGCTATCAGAGGAAGACTGAGGACTTTCAGCCAAGTAAAGTCTGTAGGTTCCTGGTGGTGGAGGTGGCACTCTTCCTTTAGCAGGAGATGACTAAGTGAGTCTGGGGTAGTAAGAGGCTGAGCCCACTTGAAGCTGCATATTTTGCCCTCCTTGGCAGGCTGTTTTCCTTAGGGATCTGATAAATTCCAACTCAATGTGTTGCACTTTGCCTGTCTATACTCTCAAGACCAAAACAACCTCTTCACTTCCATTCTAAACCAGTAACTTTTACGCACTCACTGTCTGTTTGAAAGCCATTTCAATGGCCTTCTCATCGTCTAGTGACCAACACAAAATATTTTCAACGAAGTGTCATGTTTTCAATTCAGAAAACTCAGGAGAAAAGGTCCAGACCCAGAGAGAGTGTATTACCAACAACTTAAATGGACCAGATTTTCCTCACTCATCCATGCCACCTTTGGATCTGATTGCCTCTCCATTTTATCTCTTTGTAACACTCTGTAATGCTCCTCCCTGGCATATGTTTTGGATGCTTCAAAAGCAATGGGAAGAGGTGGAAAACTTTTTAGCCTTATAAGAAATTCTTGTCTTGGTATGAAAGTAGCAAGCCAGTAAAAGAAGTACGTGAGAAGCTAAAAAAAACAAGGGACAGAAATGTTCTTGTCTTTCATGCATAGAATAAGAGCTGCACATCTTAGAACCAGAGAAGTACAAAGCTCCTGTGCAGAGCCTGGACACATAGGAAAGATTTACAGGTGCCTCTATTCCACAGGACTGGCTTTGTCAAATGAGAGCCCACAGTGTAAGTTGATATCTAAGCGATATTTATGGCACTTTTGAAATTATATTTATAAAATAATTTAAACGTTGTCTCTCCCACTGTAGTGTTGCAGTTATTGATTACAAGCTAGAAAATTAATTCTGTAACTCCCAGCATGAAGAAAAGTGTGGAAATGTGGATATATCTGTGAAGCTTCTTCTCATTTGCTGGCAACTCATAAGGCCCCCAGGAACTTTAATAATGTAGAGGAGAGCTAGGTCTCAAAACATATAGTAAAGGTAATAAAGGTATCACCTCTTATGTATACAGTATTTATCAAACCTTTGTTTGTGAGAGGCTGATGTTTTATCAGATTTTGCTGTGGTCAGAATTTACCTAGACAGTACTTCATTTGTTCTTATGGATAATCTCAGTATTTGTTGAGACTCCTGGGTGCACATGTACTTGCCTGCCACCTGCCAATAATGGTTCATCTAAACATGCACTGCCAGTAAACGGATAAAACCAACTAGAGTCAAGAGGCTTGACCACACAAGACTTCTCCTCATTACAACCAACTGCCTGAAGGCCCCAACAATTTCTTTCATTACAAGCCTTGTTGCTGCAGACAGGCTTTATTCTATCAATGACCCACTCAGAGCAGGATCTGTGGAGTAGTAGTTATCTTGCACTCTCCATTTAGAGTTGTTTTTCTCCCATGTTTTTCTTCTAGGTTTTCTCTTAAGAGAAATTTAAAAGGCACGTTTCAATCAACCAGGTTGATGTTGCCAAGCTCATGCACTGAATTTCCACGGGGAGAAAAAAAACAGTGAAACTTTCTACTGAAGAGGGAAAAATAAAACTCTTCTGCTCCAATTATGTTAATCAGGAGTCTGTCTTCAGGAGGAGAATAAAGGGCTGAGTAGAATTAATGGAGGAGAAAAAACCTATTTAATTATTTATATTTTTGTCAACACACCTGACATCTTGCACTCCAGGGGCTTTGCTTTCAATAAAAATATACCACCAAATATTGTTAAAAAAATGTACAGCAGCATTTCCTCTGTCATATGAGGCGGGAAATATATTCAAATATATGTCAGAATTATGCAGTCATAGAAAACAGGGCTAGAAGGGACCTCATTTAATCATCAGGCTTGTGTTGGCACTTCATGCCTAAAATACATTTGGCAGATATCTGGAAAATCTTGAGCAGTGGACATCCCACAGATTTTTTGGACTAGACATTCCTTGTCCTTAGTCTCTTGTGAGAAAGCACACACATTCTCCTGAAGGCCCATCCCAGTCTACCAAAACCCAGCCAACTACAATTCTACTGGAAGCTACTGTAGAGTGCTGGAGTCAGTCCTGTTTGTTTTGTTTCTCTGTAATATTACCCTGGTCAAATTGCCTGATGAAAGCTGTGGCTAGCAGGGTCTGAAAATAAGGGTTGTCTCGGATATTTGTCTCAGTAGGTCTAGATGCTGTCCCTACATTCTGTGTGTAGAAAAAGGAGGAACATAAAATGAAGCTGAGAGAGGAGCAAATACAGCACCTGTAAGATATAAGTATGGCCTAGTATTGGCTGCATAAGGTCTGCCAGTTTTCCTCTGAGTCGCATGACAGGGCTAATGACAAGTGATGGCAAATGGCATGAGGGTAAATAGGCCATGAAGCTTTCAAGCACTGTTCATCTGAAATTTGGTTAAATGCCTGATTCTCCCTACTTTTTAGTACAGCGGTTGCCATCAAGTGCCTTTGCCACCAGGGGGACAAGGACAATAGTAGGACCCTCCGGGGTGTACACAGCTTCAGTTGGGCTCTGAGTGGCTTGTTTTCAAACACAATCATCAATACCTGGAATTGTGGGGTTTAGATGGTTTTTTAAATTCTGTTTTCTGTTACCCATCGAGTACCATGTCAAGTAGTAGCACTTGCTTCATAATGCAGTTTCCTTCATTTCCCGGGAGCTTTTTAGCTGGAGTTTTGTAGCTGTGTAGCTGCACAAATCCAGACACTCTCCTTGTGATGCTTATCTTCATATCATCTAGAAAAAAAATTCATCATTGAAGTTTAATGTCTAGCAGCCTTTGCTATTTGAGTGTGATTTTTGCAAACAATGAAATTATTCCCATAATTGTGTTCCTGGCTCTTGAAAATGTGTCTGCTGTGTATTTTTAGCAGAAATTTTCTTTCTCCCCAAAACAATCCAAAATATTTTACAGCTGAATTAGGATAATAATATGTTCTGGTTTTTTTTTAACGGAATATGAACCTATTTCTAATTTAAATGTTGTAGACTTTTAAAAGAACTGTTCTCTTTACATAATAGTGGGAAAACCTACCATTTTATGAAATGGAAAATGCAGCCACAACTGGTAAAATAATTAAAAATGCCATTTCTACATAGCATGCAGCAGGAAACAACCGGCTCCAACCAGTTTGTTTGCTTGACTGAGTAGACAGTTTTAAAAATTACATTGGCACCTGCGAGCACAGGGGCACATCCAGATGCAATGCCCTTCCAAGCACAATCTCTTCTCAGCAAACATGCTCTGTGATGAAGACCCATCTCATATCAAAATCGCCAGGGAAGGCACAGTGCATCCCTAGCATCGTGATAAGGACTCTGTTTTGTTCTCTTTGTTTATGCAAAATTTCCATGGGAGCAGAAGTGTTTTGGTTATGAGTGTTTTCTGCTTTGCACGGTGGGTAGATTTGCTGAGGGAGGGGAAGGGATTAAGCCTGCTGTGAGCTGTGTGCTGCTCTGTACAGGATGAGAGCAAGGGGTTTGGCTGTGCCCTTGTACATCACCCTTCTCCCTTCTACCTCCAACCCTTACAGGCCAGCTGAAGCCAGTTTTATTTTCCAGCAAGGCTCATTGCCCAGGATGGTGATGCTAACACCATATAAATAAGGCAATAATAGGCAAAATCAGCAGGCTGAGGGAGGATGTTACTTGCTCTTTAAGGAACGTCCACAGCTCTCACCTTGTCCTCAGTCATCAGGAAATCATCTCCCATCCTGTTTCAATATACTTTTAAACACACTTTATCCGTTGGAGGTTGGCCTCTTTAAGGGACAGAGAATGGGCAGAGAAGTTCCCATTCCTGAATCAATGCTTCTCTGTCAGAGGGTGAAGGATGCAATCTGAGACAAACTGGAGAGGCAGGAGGATGATTTTAGGCAGCAGGCTCACTGGGGTAATATATTTATCTGTTTATCATATTAGGCTTTGTTTATAAAGCAACATACTGGCTATATCTGTAAATGTTTTAAATACTTCAGTTGGTGGCATGCGTGGGAAGGGGAGATTCTGGGCATTTTCCTTGCTGCTCCTTCTGACATGTCAGTTCAGTGGAGTTGGTAACATAGCGACAGGCTGCAGCTCTTCATTATCATCACAATCTGCTACCTTTTTAATATAATATCTGACATTTCAGTCAGACAGAGGTCTGTGTCCTTAAGCTGGCAGCAACTTTATGCCTTGTACTCAAGAATATCGCCTTGCTGAGTGTAGGGACCAGGCAGGGCATACACTGCCCATCTTTATGTGAATATGTCAAAGCATGGCATTCAGGTGAAAGGAAAAAAATGATAAATGTTAATGGAAAATCACAAACAGAAACCAAGCCATCTTTTGTGTTCTAGCAAAAACATCCCCTTGTTATGCAGTTTCCAGCAAGAGCCTCCACAATTGTCTTATGTGAGAGGAGAAAACACAGAGCTTGCTTGAACTTTGGTGGCAGAGCTGAGGTACCCACTGGGACAGGTGCTTGTGTTGCTTGTGCCACGAGGCTGTAGGAGAGGTGGTGACACTGAAAACCATAAAGTGGTGTGGCCACAGGGCCACAGGGTGGCAACTGTGCCAACCAGGCAGAAGGTACAGACTTTTGGGATTGTAGTGTGTCTTAGTTCAGGAGAAACTAAGATATTATGCTAACCAAGGAATAATCCCTCTCCTTTGAATTTAGAAAAAAACA
>JAWWMO010000043.1:60854516-60864776 GCA_035047845.1 Dendrocincla fuliginosa
AATAGAGGGGGTAGAATACATAGCTTTGATCACCCCCACACAGTGATAACTGGCCCCTCCTGTTGAACTAGGACACCATTTTATACAAGCCCAACTACAGGAAGGACTTTTGCCTGCAAAAGGAAAGTTCATCAGAGGGGAATCTAATACTGGTGCCTTTCAAAGGGTCTCAATCTGTCAGCAAAGCTAATCTACAGCTCAGTTTGCAGAACCTTTTCAGATATTTTCTTAAATGTGAGAGTTATTATTTGAAAATGAATTTGTCAGATATTGTAGAAAGAGTCAGAGCACAGCAGTGTTATCAGAAGAACAGCTGGTAATCTTTCTGAACTCCATGTAATCTTAATTGCACTTTCTTGGTCACTTAACATCATGCCCACACTATCTGTGGAGTAAGGGGTGGAGATTGTACTGGTGTATTGTTGGGATAGGATTAATTTCCTTGATAGCAGCTAATGTGATGCTGTGTTTTGGATCTGTGGCCAAACCAGTGTTGGTAACCCCCATATGTTTTAGCTGTTGCTGAGCAGCTCTTACACTGCACCAAGAATTTCTGTTTGTCCTGCAACCCTTCCAGTGGGTTGGCTGGTGATGGGCAAGAGCTTGGGAGGGGACACATCCAGGACAGCTGACCCCAACTGACCCAAGGGACACCCCATGCCATGTGACACCAATAAGTATGGGGAAAAGAAAGAAGGAACATTAGGGTACTGGCATTTGTCTTCCCAAGTAGTGTGTGATGAAATCCTACTTTTCTGGGGATGGTTAAACACCAGCCTGCTGATAAGAAAAAGTAAATCAATTCCTTTTTTTGTTTTGTGTGTGCTACTTTGTTTCACTTATTAAAATGTCTTTATCTTGGCCCACAAGTTTTCTCACTTTTTCTCTTCCTCTTCTCGCCCTCATCCCACTGGGTGGAGGGCATTGAGTGAGTGGCAGTGTGGTGCTGAGCTGCCTGCCAGAGTTAAGTCACCGCAGGATGCCTTTGCTGTTTTAACTGGTTTCTAATCCAAAGGAGCAGTTTTATACATGAGACCTTCCCCTGGCCACTTCCCAGGACATATCCTAGACAGCAGTTCATCAGCTAGTAGAATATTTGGCCATGTTAACACATGACCTGTGTTTTGCAGTGATTACAGAACAGCCAGCAATCTGTGGTAGGTGGCAGGTGGCATTTCCAATCCTCACCATAGATGGCTTGCATGGCAGGAAGCTTTGTACTGAGTGTTTGATTCAGGAGGTGATCCATCAGCCTTGGAAAGGTGACCATGACCTCACATGCTGTGATTTGCATCAATCTGAGAGAATGAGTAAACAGGGCGGGAAGTGAAGATCTTTGATGCACAGGCTGTTTGGATGCATTGGATCTGCCAATCCAGTTGAAAATGGAGAATATGACCTGTGAGTTTCTGAGAACACACATTTGAAGATTATTGTGTAGCTGGGAGAAAAAAAATTCATGTGATTATTTTCAGATTTTTGCAATTGGGAAAAATGCAGTACAATAAAATAATTGATGCTAAGTGATCTAAAATGCCAACTGCTTCAATTTCTCTCATTTTCACATACGTTTAAGTTGAAATATATTTTATAAATTGAGTCAAGTGCTTACAAATGTTTTAGAAATATGAAGTGCTATTTGGGCGTTTTATTAGATACAGAATACATGATGTTGAAAACTGAAAAAAGTGAAATTTCACCAAGCCCTGGAGGTGGATGACAGGATTTGTTCCTTGGTCTTGGTATTTGGGCATGTGTACAAATACAAAAGGTAAAAGAAATTAAACTGAAAAGGGGAATATTCAACAGTGAAAAGTAAACTGAAAAGATCATGACCAGGTTGGACAGGATCCATGTAGTGTCTGTTGTGATAAGTCTGACGAGTCAAGAGGAACCTTTCCCCATCCTGCTTTTAGGTCTGTTCATTCTACTGTTGTTGTGCCCAGATGAAGTTGTTTCCATGACTACCACTGCTTGATTAATTCATGCTTTCCCCAAAAATATCACCCACAAACCCCACTTTTCATGAAAAAAGCTAGAGAATTTAGTAACAAATATGACTGTCAGTTTAATGGAGACTTTTACATGCTTTCTTTAAGGATTCAGCTCTAATCCAGGAGCTAAGAAGGTGATATTTTAGGCAAATGTCACTCAGCAGCTCATATTTCCTGCTGTATTTAATATCTCTACACAAAGGTTGCACCTACTGCTTAAAACAAATTACATTTCCCAGTGTGTTGAAGCGCTGAGAATGGTGTGGAGTTGTACTATTTCAGGGATGGCAGTTTCCCCCAAGGAGTTATTTTCTTCAAAGAACTCTGTCTCCCAAACCTCTTGACTTTTTCTATGAAGAAATTTCTTCCAAGAGTCCAGTGTAGTGTACTCCCTTCATCATACACTCAGACAATGGTTGATTCAGAGGAAAAATAAGTGCTTGTGTTCCCTCTGTTGTCTAAATAAGACTGGAAAATGCAATAGCATTCTCTTAAAATGCATGAAAGCAGAGAGTCAATCAAGATAGAAAATTATCCAGGTGTAAAAGGAGGGGAAAAAAATAGAAAAAATTAAATTTTGATGTATTGGCCATGTTTTCACTGAAATGAGGCTTAAAAAAGGGTCCTGCATTCAGGTAAAAGTCTGAGAACTTTTTACAAAAGGAAAGATCAACAGAAGAGATATTTAGAACAATCTTATACAGTTGCTAATAACTGTTAAAATTTTTCACTAAGGCATATAGCAAAGATTTAAAGTACAGTTTTGATCAGAAGACAGAGGATAGTAAGCCAGTTTTTAAGAGAGATTATACAAAAGTATATCTCAGCAAATCTGGTTTCTGCAGTATGAAAACTGGCAGACATGATAATAAAACAAGAAAAGTTTCCTGTTAAGTACAAAACATTGGGGTAAAATTGATATTTTTGTCATGCATCATGGATCTGTTAGATCCTTTGGAACACCTAAGAAGCAAGCAATAAATGGGCCTTGGTTAATACAGTATTATTGAATTTCAGTTCAATTATTGAATTCTTGAAAAGCTACTGCAAATGTGAATAAATGGCTTTTCATTGATATTTTCACTAATGAGGCTTTTCCAGAGTTTGTGCTACTCCTTGTATTCATAAATGATCTGAAGGAAGGGGAAATTAGTGAGATGATAAAATTTGGTGCTGACACGAAATTAGTCATAATAGTAAAAAATTGCCTAAAGTTTTTCTGGATGGTCTATGACACTGAGATATAGAAATGTGAAATGAGAAATGAAATTCAGTGTTAACAAACATAAGGTAATTTGCAGAGAAAAAAGCAAATACGTAAATACCAACATAAGGGTAAGTTTAGGGAAACAAAATTGTGATCTAGCAGAATGCTTAGGAAATATCAGAGTGCCATGTAATTCCATATTTTGATCATTTAGTGTAGTTACCTGAGAAGGATATAGTAGGAATAAAAACAGGTGAAGAGAAGGAGAACATGTGTGATAATATATGAAGACAGGCTAAATAGATTAGGACTTTTCAGCTTGCAAAGAAACAGCTGAAGGAAAATGCAACATTCAAAACAGAAGAGCTAGAGCTGATCTCTCTCAAAACTTATTAACAAATAATTGCTTTTTCAATTGTGAATTGGCAATTTAGAATGTTTTCTCTAGAACATCATGGGCATAGAAAGTATTACCACATTCAAAAGTTAGACAAATTCATCTAAATCCTGTAAGTACTCGGTTCCCCAAACAAAGCCAATATTCAGGAGGAGCTACTCTCTCCTTGCTTTTATGCCATGTTCTTCCTTGTGCATCTTTCAGCCACAGTTAGAGATAGAAAGCTGGGAAGGAAGAGCTGGATCTGGCTCTCATTTCTATCTCCACCTGTCCCTGAATCCTTCTTGTGAGAACTGGTTCCTGAGGAGGCTATAGAAGTTCTGAAATGTTTTGGCTTAGCTTTGGAGCAGCCTCCCTGTGTCCCATGTGAGAAGTATGGGGTGATTCACAGTCCTGTCCTGTGGGTGCATGACAGCGAGTGGTCTTAATGGAACTCAGGTAAGCTCTTGCTGAGTGCTACACAATTCTTGTTCACCACAGCAGGGCACTGTAGAAAACACTCCCTGAAAAAAAGGATCCCAAATAACACCCACCAAAGTTTTTTCTCATATCATCTTCTTACAAAGAAGGAATTTTTTTTCAATGTTGCATTAGAGACACAGTGATACTTAGTACTGGTGTGAAGTTTATCAATGCCAAGGACAGGGAATAGTGAGGGAATAAAAGCTAATGTCTCAGTTAAAATACTAATTATTATTTAATAAAACAGTTCCCTGGTTAAGAAACCTTAACACTTCTGAAAGTTTTCTACCAGGAAAAAATCTTGGTTTCACAGTCTAACACCTTAGGAAATTTATAATGGTGCTGAAGACCTCCAATAACCCACCCCAGATCTCATTTCTCTTTGTCACCTTTGTGTACTTGATCCTATCATGCTTCTGCTACTCATAATTAAACCTGTCAGTCAGGCAAATATCCTCACATGTTCTGAGTGAGAGAAAAGGTAGCAGACATCGTGCTGAGGTGTTGCTAACGTGGGAACCTGGGACATTCAAGCAGTGATTTTTTGATAAGAAGAGTAAAAAAAAAATGCTGATCTGTTAAGAGGACTGGCTAGGGCAACAAACTGCCTTTTACATTGTTGGAATTGGCATCAATATGGCATTAGCATTGTCATTGCTAATCAAAATTGGTAGCAAGAACCTCAAGCATTGCATCAGGAGCTTTCACTCTCTCCCTTCAGAAAAGCAAAATAAATAACTCTGTTACATATCTATCTAGATTGCCAGATTTGTTTGTTTTTTTTTTTCCTTCTAAACAGTTGAATAGATTTTAAGCCATAAGCTTTATCTATTCTGACTTATCACTTTATCTGATTCACTGAATTTCATCCAATCATTTCTGTTTTGAACCTAATAGCCTGTAAATGAACTAGAACTTTTCTCCTGGGTAGATATGCAATCAAGGAAAACATTGATTTTAAATTTGTAGTGTATTGTTCTCAAAACGTGTTTTCTCTGTACATCTCCATTTAAAAATCTGACAACAAATCATCTTAGTCTCACTATATTGTATTGTCTGGAGAAAGAAATTTCTACAAAATACTCATTTGAAAATAAAGACTGATGCAGAATATTATACTAGTGAGGAAAAAAAAAAAACAACAAAACAAAACAAAACAAACCTGCAAATTCATATTCAATTCTTTCTACAAAATCCCTAGATCATTTCTAAGGGAAGCAAACTTGTTGTATTATTCCATGTCTACTTTAAATCTCAAAATTACATGATTGTGTCTTATTTGCAAGTGGTATGAGAATGCTGTTGTGTTGTTACCTGTAGCATCATGAGACAGTCTGCACTCTATTTCTTTGTATGCAAGGGACAGCTTGCTCATGTAATTCTCCAGAGTGGTTTTTGTGGAGGAATAGAAAGACCCAAACCCAGAAATGGAGCTCAAACGGAGCTCTCCATGTATTCGTAAAAGGCTTCTACTTCAGAAATGTTTGTGTTAAAGTACATAAAACCTACAGCACAGGAGTAATGCAAAAAGGGAAGCCTTTGTAGAACCAAATTGAAAATTGTGCACTGGAAAGCACAATGTACCAGTCAAAGGGTATTCACAAAGATCATGTAAAGCTTTTCTATTAGTGGGATGCTGTCTGTGAGGTTGGGTTACCCTAACTACAAACAAAACTAATGCACTGAAATTACTTCTGGACATCAGCCAAATATAAAGAGACTCCTTTAAATCGCATCATACCCTGCATGCAGACAGGTGAGACAGTGAAAAACAGGGGCTGCTATGCTCTTGTGGTCTTCTGAGTGAGGTGATTCTCCCATGAAATCTCAGACTGTCTCTATATCTATATTTTATCACTGCATGTTCAAAGTGATCATGTCAGACCCTGCATCCACCCTATAGCATGCCTTTTGTGAGCTGAATGAAATCAGGGGAGAGTTAAACTGCTAGGTACCTTTGCATCAAGGAGTGCACAGACTACCTTTCCTCTTCTGCCCAGCTCTAACACATGCAGAGGTTTCATGATATTGCTAGAATTAAAAAGGCTCCTGGGCATGAAGGAGAGGGCATGGAGGAGACATGAAAGAGGAAACAAGAGGTGCTGAGGTGAGATGTAGAACCTGTTATCATAGGTGAGGATGTTTCAAGTATACCCAGCATATCAGAGATGTTAAAATCAAAGATGTGAGTGTATTGTTTACAGTGTGAAAGCTGAAACATAGGAGTGCACAGAGTATTTCAAAACTGTTTAAAGGAAACCTGCATGGTTCTTCTTTCTTCTCTGTCTGGGCTGTAGAGGGATCTTAGCAAAGATCTCTGTTTCATGCCAGAAATGTTAAGAAGCTTTTCCTGATGGCTCCGCTCTACAGGAGAGCAATCTTTGTTAGTGTAGTTCCCAATGTGGTGCAGCTGCTTCCTTCTAGTCTGGCTAGAAATGTCAGACCACATAAAGACCTGAGAAGAAGATAGCAACAGACAGGTTTTCTCTCATCTGACTTTTCAACAGAGGCATTATTATGTTTTAATATTTCCATTTGCATTGCCTGCACTCAGAGCAGACAGTGTACAATTTTATCCTAAAGTGCATCTGCTCCATCATGTATTCTACTACAATAAACTGAAGGACACACAATATGCTTTACATTTTCTACTCTATGCATTTTATGAGGTAGCATTTTTTATTGTCTTCCACAACTCAACCTAAGAATTTCCAAAAGGTTCATCCAAATAAGATGACTTTTTTTGTCTCCCACTTCTATTTAGCTCTACCATATTTCAAAGGAAAAAGGTAAATAAAACAAATGCTTTTATAATGAAAAGAGTTTTAATGCTAAATGTTCTATAAAGCTTAGCTGCCATCTTCCTGAAGGCCTTCCGATGGTTAAATAAGATTTGCTCAACTCACAATTTTTTGAAGTAAATAAAGTTAGAAATTATGCAGAAAATAATTTTATTTTCTTTTAAATTTCACAGACATTTCAAAGATAAATTGATTTCAAAGACTGGTCAATTCTCATCTTTCCCTCCTCTGGCTGCAAGAACACCTTTGTAGGTACCATTTCATTATATTTCTCCTATTTCTCCATAGAGTATGGACTTCCACATTGGAATCTTTGTTCCTATCTCTGAACTCTTATAAACTTTAAGATTTTTAGATCCAGATAAGGACAATGAAGAATATGTCAGGAATACAGCAGGCTGCAAATATGGTGGAAAAGCAGTTGCCTTTTTTTTTTTTGTCATGTTTTAGAAAATAAAACAAATTACTATAGTGAAGTCTGTTAGTTGATTTTTTTTTTTTAATCTGTTGGTTTCTATTCCCATCTCACAAGTAAGAGCTTAGTACAGAAATCAGAAACCTATAGTGATTTTTCAAATGGAAAAGCAGACTAAAAGTGACAAAGTTCTTTTCAATATCATTGTTTTAACTCTCCCTGGATCATTTTGTTCAGGCAACTTTTACCATATATTCAAGTGCTTCACACATAGCTTAGAAGACCAAAGAAGTAATTTGTTAGCTAATACATACAAGAAATTACTACACTTACAAATCATTTACTCTGAACATTAATGTACTCAGAGCCCCTAATAAGAAGCCCATGAGTGTTTGCAGGATGGGCAGTGGTCAAAGGCAGGGACACCAACCCTTGATATTGCTGGTTTGCTGTCTTATGGCCCTCCATTTTTTCTTTTATGGTTTTACTCACTGAATTTCCATGTTAGTATTTTTTCTCTTAGATCCTCAAACTGAAGGAGTTCACAGTTTAAACTTCCTTACCTTGCATGATTCCATTCATTTCCTCAGATTGCTTTCTCACAATGAAACATTGCTCTGACATTTAGGCCCAGATTTTGTAGCTGGGCTGCATTGGAGCTAAGCCTTGGGCCACAGAGAGTTCCATCCCTTGTCAGAGGAATACAGGAACAGTGTTAGAGATAAAAATGTGTTTATACTGTCTGTGTTTATGTACTTTTAAATAAAGATGAGTGCAGTGGTTGACCCCACTCTGAGCTATTGTGTTAAGAAGATCTTACATACGTGGTTAAAATTACCAATGTGCTTGAGTCCTGCTTCCTCATCTGATTCAATTTTGTCTTTACCTTTGGATGACACGAGTTTTCTGTTGAAACAGTGGGCATACAAATGATAACGGTATGCATGTCCTCTTTTTCCTCTTGTTGGCTCAGGGGTTTGTCCTCCTGCCCTACGGGGAACTTTGGACAACTCATTGCCAAGACAACTCAGCAGGGCCAAGGCCTTGCATGAAAAACTACATTTGCCACAATGAATGCTTTCAAACAAAGCACAGACACACCAGGCAGTAGGTGGCAGTTCAGGATGGTACCTGATGGCAGAACATTTCCACAGAAAAAGAAACTGAGCCACAATAACTCTGTTCTGTGGAAATCATTAGATGTCTTTCCTCCACAACCGTTGATTTTCTTCCTCTCTTTATTATTATATTGAAATAATTGATGCGAATTAAAAGACAAAATCAGAAAAACTAGGAGAGAAGAACCTACACAGAAGAAAACATACCAGTGTCTTCTGAACAGGTGAAGGGGTTTGAAGATGCTGAATAGAGTAAAAAGGAGGCCCATGTCATAAATTATGTTGAATTTGGAATAGACAACATGCTTAATCCTATGAGAGTGCAATGCGTTCATGATGTACAAGTTCCTCACGGACAGAAATTATTGTCACTATTTATAATATAAATGACCCTATCTGTGTAAGAGGGTTCATTACTAGTTAATACCTTATCTGGACTGAAAAATTAAATTGTATAACAATAGCAGTGCAGTAGTTCCCTTGACAATAGAGCTGCACAGCTGTTAAACTGAAACAACTTTCTGCAAGGTCATTTAGAGTCCTTCAAAATTCAACATATCCTGTGTTCCTCTGTTAAACCACTACACTAGAAACCCAGTGACCTGCAGAAACCATCCTTTATTATTTGTGTATGTAAGAAAATAATTTTTATCATTCAAAATGCTGCAGCTATTCTTATATGTGGTTCCACTAGAAATCCACTCTATGACAAAAACCCTGGGCTTTTTGAGCAATGCAGCTGCCAGAGGATACTGAGGGGGATGATGAACTAATATTGAATTTACCTATTAAAGATAAGAGCATCTGAGAAGCCATTGTCATGGGTCACTTCAGACTCTTCTGAGAGTGCCTTGAGGAGTCTTTATGGAGCTGTGCTGACTCTCATGCTAAGCCCACAAGCCATATTCTATTGCCTGAAGCTTTTCCCATTTGTGGATGTCTTTGGCCATATTAAGAGGAATTTGAGAAGAGCTTATGGAGAATTAGAAATCCTTATTCAGAATGCAGTAGCTTAGCTGCTGGTTATTATTCTGAGCTGTTGTTTTTTCTAATATCAATTTCAATTATTTTCATTTCAGAAAAATCATCTTAGTAACACATTGAGAGCAGGAATAATACATGGAACTGTTTGGGGGCTACTGACTTAATAATTTCTGTCCAGCCCAGCCCATCTAATCTGCCAGAATTTTTTTACAGCTATTAATCTTTTTCTTTTCTCGTCTTTTTTTGTTTGTTTTTTTTTGTTGTTGTTGTTGTTTGTTTGGGTTTTTTTGTTGTTGGTGGGTTTTTTTGTTTGTTTTGAGGAAAAGTCATACCATTCTCAAAGGGATTTAAAAATTCTTGATACTTAGTATTCCCAAAGATGGAAATCTACCATAACACCACTATTGGTGTTCTAAGCATAGCTCAACTGCATTTAGAAATTGGAGGACAAGAGCAGTTGAGCTTTTAAAATACCAACCAATAAATTCAACTAAGATCACTCTTTAGACCATAATCCTCTTCTTTTCCCTGTACTGAGTGCCAGTGTTTGCACATCTCCAAAGGCAGATCCATTTGGGGTACTTTTTCAGTGACCTATTTTAAAAAGAAATGCTATGGAAAAGAAGTTATTAAAATAAAATTTTATAACAAGGATATAGACTCAAAATCAATTTTCAGACACTTTGTCCCAAATTTTTTATATAAAATTAGATTTCATCAGACATGTGAGTTTAAATTTCTCCTCTACAGTGTTGTATACAGATAACACACACAAAAGGTAATTAATGTTCTGACATCCTATCAATGGAATAAACATCCAAAGCCTTACAGGAGACATCCTGATTATGGAGACTGTCACCAGCTCAACCCTGCAAACAAACC
>JAWWMO010000043.1:60864876-60928704 GCA_035047845.1 Dendrocincla fuliginosa
TGGTGGTACTCTTTCTCTCTGCTTCTAAAAAGTTAATCTCTGCATTTTTCCAATCTTTCCTTATTCTCTCTCTCTCTCTGCATCTCTTAGCAATTAATTAATAAAAAAATCAGTTTTTGGAATAAACTGATAACTTGGTTTGAGTTTTAATTTTGTTGGGGAAAATATTCGAATTTGAAGTTCTTTCTGCAATATTCAAGCAGATTGTAACATTACAGTCAATGCAAAGAGAAAGGAACCTGCAAAACATTGATTTAGTCCACTAAGAACCTAAAACACTGCATAGCTTTGAAGGGAACTTTTAATGAGTAAAATCTTTGCTTGATAGTCTAAAATTATACGAGGCTAATTCAACCTTTGTTTGTCCCACAGATTGTCCTGTCTAACACTATGCAAATGGAACCACTACTTTTAAGATCCCTTAAAGTTAGGTAAGAAGACTTGAGCTTAGCTTCACAAAAACTTTTGTGGCAAATGCAGCACAGTCATAACAGAAAGAGTTGACAGAGTATCATTTTTTTTTTCCTGAGGTCCGCATTATGACAGGAAAAAATTGTGTATTTCAACAAACTGCCTGTGTAGACTAAAAGTTCAGCCAAGGGATAAAAAATCAGGTAGAGGAAAGAAAGTTGCAGAATTTACTTGGGAGGAGAACTCTTTCATGTGGAATGTCAGGATAAAACATCAATATGTAAAAAATAAGTAAATATGTATATACTTGGAGACATGGGGTTATGCTGGGAAGTACTAATGACTGCCATCACTCATGGACCTAATGAGCAAGTAGAGAAGATCTGCTAAATATTGCCAAATCCATATAGAAAAGTTGTTTTCTCACTAATTTCTAAAGAAATTATAGTTAAAATATTCTATAGCTTTTCCATTTCCTTGTGTAATTGGTGTTTTTAATGTTTTTTACTCCCAGGAGTATCCTGAAAACTATATTGAAAGTGTGAGGACTCTAAATGTATCAACTGCAGTAATCCTATGCCTTTACAGAATTTGTATCTATAAAAATATTAGGCATATTTCCATGATCCACTTTTTTTTTTCTTCTACAAATTGGTTTTGGGAATCCAGAGATTTTATCTTATAGCTTGACAAGTAGAAAGAAGTGAAATACGCTGAAAATTATCCTTATTTTTTACTTTCCAGACTTCATGTGAAACAGGGGATAGATCTTCATCTTGTGTCTAAAACCTTTATTTCAGAAATACCTTTAAACTTCTCCATTTATGTGCTATCATTTCCCCTGAACAAGAAACAGTACAATAAAAACAAGTATTAACCTAGCTCAGTTTTTCAGTTTGCATCACTCTCCTAAGACTTGAGCTGGTCCATGGGGGAGGAGAGGAAAAGGCCACATGGATTCCTTCTTGCGCCAGTTACAGTGTTCGTAAGAGCTACAGACTCATGCTCAACCTTCAGCTGTGCGCTGCTGGAAAGATACTGAATCCAAAAACTTAATGGGCATGAAAAAGTAGTGCCATCTTTGCCATGGGACAGAATTGCAGATGCTACTGTGTTTTGTGAGTAAACTCCACTAAATGTTTGTTGGGGGTTTTTTTATGTATAGGTGTCAGCTATGGAAATGCTTTGTTTCTACTCTCCACTTTCTTTGGATGCTGAAGAGCATTAAGTGTATTAACATGCAATCTAAAACATCTGTTGGCATTTACTAGATATAGAAAGCATTTACCAAGATCAGTGCAGATGATTGCTACACCAATCTGCTCACTGGTGTTTATAGCAGATCCGGCTATCTCAATCTTATCCCATTCCCTGACTGCTTCAATTGCTTCTTGGTGCTCTCCCAAGCCCTGACTATGACCCCAGTTTATATAGTGCTCAGAGATAAAGTAACAGAGAATATAACCAATATCTCATGAAAAGTATAAAAGATACTAATAAGGTCAGTGAGAAAGAATCTAATGTCCTAGGCTATATATATGAAAATCTGTCATCAAGGTGGGAAAATAGTATTGGAAAAGTTGGTACCCACTGTAAGAGCACTGATGAACCTGGCTGCCAGCTTCACTAAACATCAGATGCAATCCAGAGATCCAGGAGCTGATCATGTTGTAGGTGATGGATCACCTGCTTTTCTTGGAGAGATTCAAAGTTTGAAAGGAGCCATTTCCTTATATCACTGGAAGACATGAAGTATATGTAACTAGGGTTTACTTTGACAGTTTTCATGTCTCCTTTTATGTCCATGCTGAGAGGCTCTCCTGTCTGAGGAGACTTCGATTTCCTTGCCTGGACACCGGTCAAAACAGCAGATGCATTTGCAAATTTCCTGAACTACTGTATGAACACACAAGCCTGATGACCCATTTTCTGAGGTTCTGTAACAAAATCCCCTTCTTCCTTGTTTGTTAGAATCTCTCCTAATCTACCAAAATAAGAGTGTCTCATACATGAAAAAGAAAAATATTTAAATTAATAGTGCATTTTCTATGGAATAATTTCTTTGGAAAAACACTTTTGTTATTCATCTAGGTCACAATTTTTTTAACTCTCCCACAGCTTTCAACCAGCATAAGGTGTTGTACAAAAGGTGTGCTACACAAACAAGAGGATAATCTCTTCCTCCATCTGTTGTCTCTGATCTTGTTAATGAAATCCCTTTTGCGGTTTCCGACACCACAGGAGCACACTGGTGGTTAATGTTCACCTTGTTGTTCATCAAAACTCCCCAGTCCTTTCCTTCATGGTTTCTATTTAGCTGTCCAGTCTCCAGTTTACTGCATTCTATGGGGTTACTACAGGCCTAGTGCAGGACTTTCATTTGTCCTTGCTGAAATTCATGAGATTCCTGTTGACTCATGTCTCCAACCTGTGAAGACCCCTCAGAAGGTCATTTGAACCACTCCCCCAATTTCCTCTTGTTTGCCAGCCCATTGGGTGGGTATTTGATGCTGTCAGTAATTAATGAAGAATTTAAATAGTATCAGTGCCAGTGTCAACCACCAAGAATTGTCATTGGTACCCAGCTGCCAGTTGGACTTTGAACCTGACCATTATCCATTTAGGCAAACAATCCAGCAGTTTTCCATTCGCTTTATACTCCATCTGTCCAAAATATAGTTTTTCAACTTAGCATTATGGAATACCATGCTAAGACTCTTCTTGGAATCAGGGTAAATAACATTTGCTGCTCTGTCTACTTGTCCATAGATCAAGTCACCTACTCATGGAAAACAAATCAAGGTGATCAGTTGTGCTTTCTATTGCTAAATCCATCCTGGCTGCTGCCAGCCACCTTCTTGTCCTTCATATGCCTGCAAATGTTTAACACAAGAATTTACTTCAAGATCTTACCAAAACCTGAGGTTAGATTCACCAGCCTGTAGCTCCCCAGATTCTCCTTGTTGCATTTCCTCTTGCATGTTTTCTTCTCTCAGGGTGAGCATAGATGTCTCATACTCAATCACCTTTCCATTTCTTTTCTGCCTCCTTAGAGTTTAATCAGACTCTTCATTCAACAATCCTGAACTTACGGTGAGAAAAATGTTCATTCACATGGACTTGTGTTCATAGCAGTGAATCTGAGACATCTCGATGACAGAAAAGGCTAAAGTGATAAATAGCAGAGGGTTGGTTTGGGATTTGGCCTCTGCTTGTGTATGTTAATTCTAGTGAACCCTTTTGCAGGTACTATTTTAGGATCTCAGCTGGCTTCCTTAGATGGGGATTTTTTTTTTCTATTGTCACATCCATTATTTTGTGAGATATAAGAAATCTTTGATTCAGATACAGTAGTAGCCACCCTTTCTCATATGCTTATAAAAAGACTGCCTTAAAGTTCCATTGGTGTCTTTATAAAAAATTAATTCCATGGTACCCTCTGAATTTCAAAGCATTAAACATTTCAGTGAGCACAGTTGGTAATATTAAGCATATTTGCACACACAGGAGATAATTTCATTCGGTGAAATATCTTGTTACACAAGAGATCAATTAAGGTGACTATGTCTGCTGGAAGCTCATTAGGACTAATCAGTTTTATCCTACTAATCTCAGAAAGGAGTTTACTTACACTGTCAGTTGGAGGATCTGGACACATAATTTAAATCTCTTACCTTATTAAGAAGAGTTTTAATCTTCCTATTTCCTTAGGTGTGCCTAAAATGTTTTGTTTTGTCACATCCCATCTGAGAGTTCATAGGGTAAACAGACATTTAGTTAGGGAATCAAAAATCATTTTCATTTCATGTAAACCCACTTACTTTCCAGCATCTTGCTCTGTAGCAAAGGAAACAGCAACAGTGTAAGATATGGAATCATAGGATCATAGAATGGTTTTGGTTGGAAGCAACTTTAAAGATCATCTAGTTTCAAACCTTCTGCCATGGGCAGGGACACCTTCCAGCAGATCAGGTTGCTCAGAGCCCCATCCAACCCAGCCTTGGACACTTCCAGGGATGGGGCATCCACAACTCCTCTGGGCAACCTGTTCCAGTGTCTCACCACCCCCACAGTAAAGAATTTCTTACTAATATCTAATCTAAACCTATTCCTTTTTAGTTTTAAGCCATTTCCACTTCTTCAATCACTACTTGCCCTTGTAAAAAGCCTCTCTCCATGCTTCTTGTAGGCTCCCTTTGGGTACTGTCTTCATCTGTGTCTAGAACTGATACTTAAATCATCTTTCAGAACTTTCAAACCCAGGACTTTGTTAGCTGCCCTTCCAGGCCATATCTGACAGTTTTCACCCAACCAGTTCAAACTGTTCAAAACAATCCCTCCTGTAGTTAGTCTGAAGAATATTTGATGCTCAAATAGGAGTGTTAGCCGCTTTTGGTTCTGATGTTGTTTCCATGGAAATTGCTGCTGACTTAGCCACAGCTAGTTGTGCTACCCCAATACTTGCAGAACCTGTCAGAATAGCAGCTACTCTTTCTGTCTTTATGCAGAGGATGTTCAATCAGGTGGTGGCCAGTATGTCTTCCCTTTCCACTGTGGGTAAGCTGGTCTCCAAATGTGCCATTTCATAGCTACTCTGAGATCTCCCAAAATCTCCATCAGGCAGAATTTCTTGTCCCCAGTATTTAATAAGTGTACAAATTCCTTTCCTCTCTATGGAGTTAAGGAGTTAAATGGTTCAGAGGACTGAGCTTTTTCAAGAAATTATCCTAATGTAATGGGCCCTTTTTAAATCTTTGTAAAGAATGCCATTGTCTCTATGTCCCAGTGGTATGATGGGAAGAAGGTGTTCCTGTGCTTGCAGGAGGGATTCCTGCAAATAGTCTCCCGATGCCACTAAAAATAGGATTTGTCTTTCATTGCAGCCATTTTTTATATGGCTACCAGCTGGTTAGTAGAATTCTATAAAATATAAAAATTTAAATGGGAACACAGGAGCAAAGGTGAAGCCAAAAGAAAACAAAGTAAGACTACTTTAAAAGGCATAGAAGTGGCACCACAGTAATAATCACTTCCTGAGAGAAATAGCAAAGCACATGAAGAAGACATGCACTGTTACTATAAAGAATTTAAATATTTCTCTGAGAAGGAAACTACAGGTGTTTTCTATCTAATGTCAGTGCAGGTTATTGAAAATACAGTGATGCTTCATTAACAATTTGAGACCATGAAGTGTAAGGATGCTCTTTGTCTATTTGATTCACCTTTGCAAAGAAGGGAAAGATGAGATAAGTGTTATGGCTGGCATTTTTACAGCTCAAATTATACTTTTCTGCAATGGAAAAAAATCAAACCTACAAATTATATTTGACCAAGCTGATTCCTGTGACATGGTGAGGCCAGGCAGCAAAAAGGAGAATTTCTCACAAACCAGGACTGTCTATAAAATGCCCCAGTCAAAAGGACTCAAGCAAAAAAATCAGACACAATGATGTATATTTGTGCTGAAAAGTAAATGATGTCTTCACCTGCCTACTCCTCCTAAACTACAGAGTGAATCCTGCAATGACACTGTACAACCAAACAAATGAGGTGAAAGAAAGCTGACCCTTGCAATGCAAGGTGTGTGGATAGGAGGAGACTGAAAACACTTTCCTAGATGCTGAAAGATCCTGAAAAAGCTGTTACATCATCATTTGGGACTGGAAGTTTTTTGGAAACAACATAGAAACATATTTATGAAGACTCTCAGCTACCAGAAATACTGGCTGTTTTAATAATAAAATCTTTTCTTGTTTTGGGAGGGAATTGATTTTTATTTTTTCAGCTGTTACAGCTTGCTATAAAGATTTGCTTTGTTTACAGACAGGAAAAAAGTCTGTTTGGTATCCTATGTATCCTGAATCCTGAAATCAAATTTCACTGAAGTGGTATTACAACCAGTTTTAAATTTGATATTGTAGAGTTCATGGTGTACAGACATGTTTCTTCCACTAAGAAAGACTTTCAAAGAAACAAGGATGGAAATGGAGAAAATTTTTAGCAGAAGTTCAGGATTTTAAGCCTACACTCATGCCATTTAAGGCACTTTAAGTGTCTAAATTTAGAACTTTACCTCTCTGTGTTCTCTGTAAAATCAGTGGAATGACAGAGACATTTCCAGGGACTGCATCAGGTCCAGACAGATATTTAAAGCTGGGTCTATTACTGTTGAGAGAACTTAGCATTACTATGTTCCCAACATAAGTTTCCCAACGTACAGCTCTGTGTAAGTCCCCAGTATGGAAAGGACTGCAAGGTATTTAAGATACTGACACGCAATCACTCAGTAAAGAGAAATTTAGTACAAGGTATCTGTGGAAAACAGCCACTCACAACTGGAATGAACGGAGAATAATTTTTTGAGAGGATGAAAACATAAACTATGTCAAGGCCATTCTATCCTGTAGATTAACTGTTTTAAACACAAAGAGTAGATATGCAAATCACTAGTTCTCCAGATATGATCAATATAATATGTATGTAGTTTTATTGTCTTCTCCTTGGCCACCTCTAAACTTTTTTAGAAAACATGAAAAAAAAAAACCCAAGTGAACAACAATTTGCTTTCCAAATAACAATTGCTCACATGTGATACGGCCATGGTCATGTTAAATGATTCTGAATGAAAACACAATTCTTGCTCACAGGAGTATGAGAGATGAAAAAGAAGCAGAATTTAGTATGGTATAGGACATTCTGTAGCAAAGTATGACAAGTTCCATATCTTTAGTGTCACTGTTAGTATAACTTACACGAGTAAATATAATATACTTGGCCTGAGTTGCTTTTGAGTTATAAAGGGGGTGTGTGTCAGGGGGGGAGAATTAATGGTAACTTATTTGTAGGAGCCTGACTGTCTTCTATTTCAAATTCAGAGTAGCTGAAAAATGCACTGAACTGCCACTGATGCAGTTCTAATGGAGTTGTTTCTGGAATTCTAATCAGATTGATAATCTTATTTCCTGTCTCTTCTTATTGTAGAAAAAGTGCAAAGGAGTCAAAAACTATTGTATCCTATGGAAACCTGTTTGTCTTATTCATGCAGGTTTATTCATTCATCTTTAAAAATAGAGCTTCCATAACATTTATGAGACTGTAGGTGCTCTTCTAATTGTAACAAAAGAATCAGGGTTCACACAAATATCTGGATTCAAAGAGTAACCTATATAAATCTTCTGGAAGATGCATCAACTCTGAAACAGTTCATATCATGTACGAAGTAAATTACACCTACAGCCAAAAATATGGATGCATTAAACCATTGCTCAAATTTGAAGCATCTCTGTAAGAGCAGAGTTTAGCCCTCCATTCATGTATTTAGCTCACAGTGGTAACATCCAGTTATATCAGTGAGGGGTCAGTGTTCTATTCTACAAAGACAAGGGAAAGGAAGGCCTTATTTGTATGATATAATATGTGGCTGCCATAGCAGCTAGAAAGAGAGAAAAGGAGGGGGGTTTTTATGTAGTTCACATATTATCCTTATATGATACACTGGCTGTCTCTGTTGGCCACCTACAACACACTTGTAAGCCTTCTGGTAAAAGGTCTGGATTTAAACAGAAATTGCATTAAACTTGTCATTCATTAATGTGAGGTAAGAGGGGAAGTAATCTGTGTTTCCATGTCACCCTGGCAGACTTGTTGAGACTGCTATGGGGGCATGAGAATAGAATTTAGTTACTGGAATAGTGATAAGGCTCTCAGCTTTGATGGTTAGAAAAGCAGGACTTTGTTAATGATTGTGGTCTTTCGTTTAGGGATAGTCCCATGAAAACAGCATGAAATAGAAAACAAGAAGAAAAGTCTTCAGGGAGAAGTACATCCTTAAAAATGAGGTTTCATCTCCAGATAACAGCAGAAATAATTCAACATAAGCAACTTTTAGGAAATATCTTCAGCCGATTCCTCACTCAGCTTCTAACACCCTCAGACGGTTCCACAAAGTTAAAATTGAGCATGCGTGAGAAGCAACCAGAAAAGATCTGGATGAAGAAAAGAGCCAGGAACCTCTCCCAGTGCACTTCCTGCAACTCTCTCCTGTTTTAATTAATCGAACACAACTGTGTTCTCTAATGATCATGAAGGGAATAAAATCCCTCCCTTTCAGTTGCTGCTTTAATTGCACCACAGGATTACTGCGTTGGAAACTGTAGGACATTAATGTAAGTACAGTCAGTGACAAGAAGCAGATTTATGCTCCATTGTAAGCACTCAAAAGTATGATTCAGGTCGAAGTCAGATCCTTGTTTAGCTTAGGAAAGGTGAATGTCCCCAGTGGAGTGACTATTTTTTTGAATCCAGGCACAGGAACCCCCAAAGCACAGTGAAAATTTGTGAGACCTCTGGTTATAGAGAGCAAGCACTGCATTCTTCCTGTTTCTTCCCCATCTTTCAGTTCTGCTGGCTTTCAAGGTCAGGGATGTATATTTTTGCTGTTCTTTGGGATTTGCCATCATCCACTCCTTGGATTTAACATCTTCTTTACTTTGGTCCAGTTGATCTCCACAGTAGCAGAGCAAGGATTGCAGATTGCATTTTATATGATTTATAAACATATTTCTCTCATGCAATTATTATTTATTCTTTGAAGTGTTAGCATTCACTTTTACCATTAGAGGGCTGTATTGTTTGTTACTTTTCTATCTGTTGTCTAATGAATACTTGTTTATATCTGCCAAAAGCTACCTGTAATAACAGCCACCACACAACCAAGTGTCGTGCCTTTCACCCAATAAGTAACATGTATCTTGCTCACCATCAATATAAAGAGTCCAACAGAAGAAGATAGAGTAAGTGTTCTGCAAAATTCCTTAGTTAAGCTACTGCTACTGCTGATCACTAAAAAGATTATAGGCCTGCTTTCTCAAGGGGAAATTGATAGAGCAGACTTTTATGGTGATGTCTGAGAGGAAGGTCCCAGAGAGAAAATCTGTCTTCACTAAATTCACGGGGAAATTTGCCACTGAATTGGATTCAGGATCTCTTGTGCTTCTTTCCTAATGCATTAAAAGTCAACAAGGAGAACTCCTACCACTGACGGAGGAGGTTAAGATGTAATTTTGCACATAATCACATCTGTCTGTAGCTTGCCAATTTAGAATTTATTACAACTTCCTCTGATACATTTGCAGTATTGCCCATCAGTCAGATACAGTCATAGTTTGAATGCAGAAGAGGGATTGCAACAGTTTGTACTTTCTATCAAGAACAAATCATATTCAGATCCAAAGAAGCCTGCAAACAATTCATACCAAAAGATATTTTTTTTAAATAAATTAGAATATATATATTTTCATGCAAACCAAGAAGAGGTCCGGCTAATTTCATCAAGGTTTTTAATGGCAGTGGCTGCACTGTATTTTGTGACTATTAAGAAGTACAAATGCTTAAACATTGTGATTGAGTTAGCACTTAGAGGGAAACTTTTAGTGCAGTGGAGTTGGGAGAGTTCATTATTTAGAACCTTCATACATACATATGCACATTAAGGTGAAACAGATAGCACTTTCCAAAGTTACCTGATTAATGCCAAATCCCAACTCTGTACAACACCTGGTTGTATCAAAAGACAAAATTATTTGATATATGCTATTATAGCGAGCTCTCTGGACTTTCTTTAATGACTTATCTCATGCATACAGATTAGAAAAATGTCAAACCATTAACTGACTGTTCTTCTGAGTACTGAGTATCAAAACAGCACTTCACTGTATGGCTGGGCTTCAGGGGACAGTTTCAAAGACACAAATGACATGCAGACATTGACTTTCATTATCCAGACTAGAATTTGTTTCAGAGGTTAGGGACATTAGGGGTTCTGATGTTACATGTCAGCAGGAAATTCTATCAAAATACCTTGTTCACCAGGGCACACACAGGAGCAATTATCATAACTTGTCATGAATAAAGCTATGATCTCAATTCAGCAAATCTTTTGAAGACATGGTTATGTCCCTTGAAGTTCAGTAAGGTATTTTAGGAGAACACAGTAGCCATCTAGAGAGACAAGAAATTTCAGAAAAACTAGAAATTCAAATCCAGCCATTACAAATAAAAATAAAATTATAAAGAAACCCAAAACAATATGTTTGGTATGGTCATTGTGACAGTTTTGTTCTTAAAAGTGCTGCTCTGTTGGTTTTACATTCTAGTGAGGGCCCATACCTTATCTCTGCCCCTGACCCTTTTGCTGGGAAAGTAACTGTGTATAGAAATGGTATAGCAGGCATATAGATCTCCATTAAATGCTTAGAGAAAATGGCAGAAGGACACCAAGTCACCTTGTTGTTCTTTCTGCTTTTTAATATTAGACTATACAATGAGAAAAACAGCTTTTATAAAAAGAGAAACAAACTTTATTTACCTTTTTAAAACATAGACTACAGCATGTCTACCATGAGCCATGATATTTATTTTTATGCAAGCTAGCCACAGAAAGTCTTGGGAGAGAACAACAGCCAAACAAACAAACCAACCAAAAAATCAAGGAATATTCCTTTTATTATTTTGCTGAAATACAGATTTATTTTTTAGTTTACCTCTGACTGACAGAATATCAACATATGGATTAACTCCCTCCTGTCATTATTGGCAGAAATGATGTCTCCTTTTAACACTTGTTGCATCACCACATTACAGACGGTTTTAAAGAAAAATGTTCATGAATAGTTGATGACAAAATTCTCCCAGAATTCACATACAGAAATTAATGTTGATTAGTTTGTTGTGACAAAACCCCCAATACTGACCTTTCTAAACTACTATAAAAATGACAAGAAAAATTTAAAAATAAAAAATCATGAACACTGGTATCATCAATAAAATCCTGGTATAATTCTTCTAATGATACAATATACTTTTATTATTTTGCATTATCCTACGGACTTCATATTTTAATTTTAGCCACAATTCAGGATCTCAGTGTGTCAAATGCAGTAGGGTTGGTGCTGTAGAAATATAAATCTGTTTTCTGTTCAGAGAGACTAGAATTAAACTTTATGACAAAACAGATGGACAGAAACAGGTGGGAGGAGTAAAAGGAGTAAAAGGAAAATTATGAGGCAATATTTGTAGGTGTACTTGGCTTCTGATCTCAGAATACACCAAAATCTCAGCAATTCCCACTTTTGGGTACACCTCATCAAAGAAGAATGGTATTTTAAGCAGTTGTCTGAAAGGGAATAACACAGTTCTAGGGAATATTGTAAGAAATAAAACATAGATGGAGGTGCCATTTGATGCCTGAACGTATGCAGTTCAGAATTTAACATGGAATGTGATTAAAGTTGGCCTCACAGACCACCTGCAGGAGGGAACTGACAACTTGATACTGCTATAAGACCTAAAGAGCTTGGAAAATAAAAAATTAAAAAAAAAAAAAATAGTACTTACTAGTACAACACAGAAGGTGAGAGCAATTGCAGAGTGTGAAAGTCAAAGGATGGACTAGGAAAATGGCAGTAGCAGCAGCCTTTCCCTTGCACACTGGCAGTGCAAAACTGCCTCTGACAGGAACAGGCAACATGATGCCACAGAAAATGAATTGTAAGATGGCAAAGCTTTAAGAATTTAAATGGACAATGAAACTATCTTTGCAGTGCTCTGCAAGCTACCACCACCCCTGAAAAAGGAGCTGTCATGTTTAAAAATAGGTCTTACATGTCAATGTTAAAAACCACTCTAAATTAAAGATTAAACCTAGATTACAAACTTACGAAATAGATCACTTGCATCTGTAATGATGTAAAAAAGGAATGTCTCAGAGGTAAAAGACAAAGATGCATTTGTGAGGAAAGACATTACAGGAAGCACTTTCCTGTAGTGAAAGCAGTAGAAAGCAAAGATAGAAAGAGTGCAAGGAAGACAAGCCACACAGTGAGATCATTGGAACAATTAAAGGATTTAGGTAACAAAAAGATCCATCTGTTTTTAACAGCTAAATGTAAGAGTTTTATAATAGGAAGACAAAAGCAATGCAAAGGCACTCTCTTTGATCAGATTTCTCTTGGGAGGGTGAGGGGAGTATTTATGGAATAAGTACTGGGAAGAGTCTTGAAGACAGTGACAAACTGATTGATGATTGGGGTGAGAAAATCCACTCAATGAGAGAAGAGTTATTAACTTGATAGAAAAAAAAAAGATAGAAAAGATGTAGTAAATGTTTGGGGCATTTATTCCACAAATGCTCTAAGCCCGGAAAGAAGACCCAGGAGAAAAGGCAACAGGGATGAACGAGGGTTTGATTCGAGCACAGACTAAACTGGTGCAGGAAAGAAAGTATTTATGTACAAGAGAAAGCAAAATCCTGACCACTTACAATATTAACAGGAAAAGGAGAATAAAAAGGAATACAGGAAAAATGAACCTCTACAAAGCTAAACTGTAAGGAGTGGGAGGAAAGACGGATGATGGAACATCAGGAGGTACCTACAAGACCTTAGGTGAGCTACTTGTTAAAGAAGATTTTTAGTTAAAAGTACTTAAAAAGAAATATACCTGGTGATTGCCAGTAACAAATGTCGAGAGGTCACTGAGCAGAAGACTAACACCTTCAAAACCAAAGTCCTTGTGATCAAGACTCTTTCTGACAGGACAGTAGGAGAATACTACACAGTACATTTTTGCCTACAGGACAAGAGAGGGACTTGGTATGATAAGAAAGCCATGAGCCCTGAACTTCTGCAAAGGTCAGAAGTTAAGTTTAGAAAAACATTGAAAAATCCATCAGGAGGCCAGTATTAAGAAAAACAAGCACTGGGAAAGGGAATAAAAAAAAAAGATACATTAGAAAAACATAATTCTATCTTGTTCTGTTGCAGTTCACATATAACACACAGGGAAGGAATATTTTAAGACTGAATATCTAATCTAGGCTGCATTAGCAAGTGTTTGTCATCTTAGTATTTCTGGATCTCACATTCATTGCTCAAGAGCCTATATTTGGAACAAAATGTGACTCAGAATAAATTAATGGCATCTGGGGAAGGTACAAAAGTGACTCAAAAGGGAGAAGACATGGAAGGAAAACAGTGGTTCTCAAAATGCTTGAGATGAGGATGTGTTTTCCTGTGTATAATGACAGGCTCTCACCCGTTGTGTGTGGAATGATGTGGCAATCAGTATTTTCAGAAGTGAGCTGTACATCTTCTCCAGCCTCCACAATTTTGGCCACTATCCTTCATGGTCTGCATATTTTTAGATTCAATAAATATCTGTGATTATTTCAGTTTATTCTCATATATTTTCCATTGGTACTTGCCTGCTTTCAGGGTCACTTGCTGTTACTGTCTGCTATCCCTCCCTCTTTTCTAGTCCTTTATTCTTGAACCATCATATGGAATTTGAGCAGAGCTCATAAATTCTGGAAGCAAGAGGAAAACAGATGTAAAAATAGGGTAAAAAAGATCTGTCTGACTGAAAATACTTCACAAATAGACATTTTGTTATGTTTTAGACAGCAGTCAGAATGCCTTGATAACTGTTTTCTGGGTATGTCCAAAGGCAAAGAGCAGGAGGAGCTGATGCTTATTTCTGCGATATTTTTTTCAGCCATTTGACTAAAATTCCAGTGACATCTGTATCTCTGAGTAGCACTGGAAAAATCTCATTCTCAACACCAATACCAATTCTGCAGCCACACTTCACAGTCTGTCACCTAGCTAGGAAGGTTCTGTCTTCCCTGATTTCAGCCATGCACAGTAAAATGTTCAGTCTTTAAGCTGGTTTTCTAGACTCCTTCTACAGTTTCTAGAAATAGAAAGATAAATTCCACTCCCTGCTATGGTACAGAAATTGTACCCAGGGACTTCCAGACTATTAAACTAATCTTGCATGTTTAGGTTGATGAAACCCGTTTTTCTCTAGGACTTCTGTAACCTGTAGACAATGTAAGAGTAGTATAACAGGAGCAAAATAACACAAAAAGAGGAGAGATAGGTTTTGAGTTTATTTTGCCTTGTCTTGGGAATGGTCCTGTGCATGAGTAGGAGCTGGACATGAGGATCCTTGTGGGTCCCTTCTAACTCACCATATCCTGTCATTCTGAGATTCTGTAACAATTGGAAGCATTTTGTGAAAGTGTGAAATTACTATTAGTTACATTCTAGAGTTAAAAACTGGAAGTGTAAAGTTAGGTTTTTGAAGTCTGTAGTCACATGGCTCCTTGGTTTTCTGAAGCACTTGGAACCCAGCAAGTTCTGATGGGACATGTGCCTACAAAGCAACATTTCCACATTTGTTATTTGGACATTCCCATCCCCTGTCCCAGTGCCAAGTTCTCAGCCATGCCGGGAGTGACTTTGAAGTTAACAGCAGTGGTGAGCATTCAGAAATTTTGTAAATTAGATCGGTGTTTAAATAGAGTCTTCAAAGTCAAAACTAAGGCTGCAGGCTCAAATGTGTCTTGTGCAGCAAAACAGAGAGGGAAAATGCTCAGCACTGAAGAAATATTCATATTTCAGCCTTTGTTGACTCCAGATGTAGAGCTGCTGTGCCAATCAATGGAGCTATAAATCCTGGGGAGGAAGGACAGTGGAGCTGTGACCAGGGAATAACTACAGAAAAAGGTTAGGAGGAAAGATGAAAAGAAGATATTAATGCGTCTTAAGTACCTAATTGGATATTTTTCAAGCATATAAGTAACAATAGGTCAAGGAGAAAGAGTGTAAAACCTCTGCCAAGTGTCAGAGGGAATTTATTGACTGAAGGAGACATTGCCAAAATGTTAAATGTCTAGACTTGTGTTTCTAAGGAAAGAAGGAGAGACAGATTTTTTTATTCTTTTAAGAAAAAAAATGACAGTCAAGTGAATCTAAACATCTTGGAACACGTAACTAATAGAAAGTGCAGAGAAGATGAGTATATATTAGGCATAACATAAAATTCCCATGAAATTTGAGACTAAAGAACATAAATCCATGACATTAACTAGGGAAAAGCCAGCTGAGTGAGAATGAAGAAAACTCAGGAGGGAATGAAAACTATGGATCATATATGCAAAACTGATGTTTTGTATACAGGAGAATCAGTTTGAGAATAATTAAGGGGTTTAAAAGAAAGATTGTAAACAAGAGGATTTTTTGAGGTTCAGCACTAATTTAATTTATAATTAAAGATCTTCCCAAGAATATAGCATATGGTTGATCTGCATAGATAAAGAATTTGAGGTTCAAACCATACCTTGAAACATCAAGTTTATAGCCAGCAAAGATATCCTTATTTACAGCAGTGAAGAAAAAGCTTCTCATTTAAATTCTAAAGTTTCATTTAGAATTTATGCAAGAAGTTTTGTAAATGGTCTTTTAAATACTTTTAATCAAAACACAACAACATTTAAAAAAATGACATAGAAATTGTTTTAATATGCAACCAGTTCTTCTAATCTGAGATACAGTATAGTCCTCTATGTATTACATGCAGTGTAAACTAGAGGCTGTATTCTACACTTCTGGACTGAGCGAGCTGGTAGACTGGACTCTTAATTAAGATGTGCTATCTTTGCTTTTCTACCCTTTACAAAGTGATAGGAGATGAAATGTTAATGGGGAAGTTCTTTTATACCTTCAGAAGAGACAGAGGGCAGCCATTTACCATGTTTTGAGAACACCTGTTTATTCATCTCCGTGCCTAAGAACACCACAACTATCCAAGGCATGCAAAAGGTCAGGTTTGTATTGATTATGTTGTAGGATGAGGACAACCTGAATGTAATGTTTTCAGATGTGCGATGCTGCAAGCATCAGTTCTGTGAAGATAAATGCCCGCTGGATTCATTTCGTGTTGCTTTCCCGCTTTCTACTTCAAGAAGTTTCTGGCTGCAGAAGCGACATAGATCTCTATCTATTACTACCTTTAAAATCTGATCTAAAGCTCTGTGAACCTGGAGGCAGTGCTCAGTAAATTGGTATTAAAACCCATATGAAGGATTGCATAATCCTCTGAAGAACATTTCATTTGCCAGTGACCTTTTCAGCATTGGAACTAGTTTCTTGTTTGGCAAAGATTTTTGCTGGAATAATTTTCAGTACTTGCATGCACCCTTTATTTATCATGGACCCTGAATTCTTGTTCCACCACCTTGTCATACGGTTCTCCAGGTAGATGACTTTAATACAACCTGGGTATATTGTAAGTCAACTATGAAAAATTGACCGTAGATGCAGCTGATGTTACAGTAGGAGCAGTGTGCAGTGACTGTAAAATTATTTACTTATGAAACAATTCCAGAAGAAATTCTTTGGGCAGCTGCTTTAAACCCTCGAAATTGCAGGTCCCATCAGTATTAAACCTGGCTTACAAGGATCAGCTGCAACAACTCTCTGAGAGTGTGGGAAACACTGGCTTGTGTCAGGATGTTTCAATGCATTACATGTGATTCTGCAGTTGGTTTGTTTGTTTGGTTGGTTTGTTTTGTTAGGTTTTGCTGCTAGCCATGTCAAGTAAGCAGAGGAAATTAAGCCAGCACTAGCATAAGCAGGGGTGCTGAGCTATGTGACAGCTTGGCTTCATCCTCCACTGATGGTTCCTCATCTCCATTACCAAAAGAGTAAAAAGTTCATTTAAATATCGCTGACCTTTTTCTTTTTTTTTCCTTTTTTTCTTTTTTTTCCTTTTTTTTTTTTTTTTCACCTGAGATGCAACAACAGCTTTCTGAAATTGTCTGAAGGTCCCTGGCTGTGGTACTGTCCTTGCCAGAGGTGTCAGAATAAATCAAAACCCCAGATACACTTTGAGTTCAGATCAAGACCTTTTTTTTAACAGGAACCCTTTAGTGATACCAGAAAATAAAGCAGAGGGAGGAAAAAACCAGAGTCCAGATACAGTTCAGCTTTTCTTTTCAACTTTGAGATCTTTATGACTGAAATTACTGACACATCATAATGCATTTACATAGTGAGAAAGACCCAGTAACACAGAGTTTTTCAGAGTACCTTATGAAATACAGCAGATATGTTGCAGTTCTATTAAATTAGTAATTCCAAATATACAGGAGTAATTGTTATGTATGTTTCTAGTAGTCTAAAAAGAGAATTAATCTACTTATTTCCAGACAGGCTGAGACCCTTTGAGAAAAAGGCTATAGATACCCATTTTCAACCCCTGTGAATAAATCAGTAAAACTGCATTCCAAGTGTGGAAGTCCAATTTCTCTTGATAAAATCTTCTTCTAGGAAATTTTATCAGGAGGTTGCCCTCAGTAGAGAGCTGGGGAAGGAAATTATTTATGTGACTGTTATTGCTCTAATATGAATTTTCTGAAGCTCCTCAGCCTTGGGGTCAAATGCATACTTAATACAAAGCTTTCAGACTTAAAAAGGCTTTGCTGACCATATCTTATTAATTCTTTCACAGTTTTTTTCTTGGAAAGTCAAGAAAGAACATTCTCTCTGCATGGGAAGATAATGTGAGTTGTGAAGGAGAACAAGAGGTGAACGAGGAGAAGGAACTTTTGAAATACAGCTTGAGAGTGCATTCCATTCTCCTTTGCTCCATCAGCCTTTCAGTTAGATTAAAACCAATTAACCAAATAACACCAAGTCCATAGGTAGTGTGTACAGCTTTAAATCCACCTCTTTCCCTAAGGCTATGTTACATACATGTTGCAAACAAGTCTGTAATGCTCATGTATTTATGAAACCCCTCACCATAGACTTCAGCTCAGCTCTAACAAGAAATAATGTACCTGCAGTGTTCATATGAGAACAAATAGGCTATGAAGATGAGCTTAAATATTGCCACTGTAACTATGCTGTTATCAGGATTTCATTTAAATTTTCTGCAGTCATTTAGCAATATTCAATATTTGTGTAAGATCATTGGCCTCCTCTCCTGTTTTAGAACCCATGTCTTTTTCTCACCTGAGAATTAGGTTGGGATTTACTTCAGAAAAATCCCTTTCTCTCTCTCAAGGGATAAATTTGAATTGGTACTTTTTTACCATATCAAAACTGTACTGCCCGGGAATTGTGAATAAAATTCCAGTGGTTTCAAACAGTCTCCAAAGTGCAACTGGTTTGTGTAAAAGTGCCTACATACACCTGAAGAAAGTGTACCAGTCAGATGAAATACTGGCTTGACACATCACAGTCATCACTGGTGAGTGCTGAGATGTCATTTGCACAAGGACCATACCCAGAAGCATTTTCTGTGGAAAACCCACAATGTCTATTACATATTGCAGTAAGTAAATTACTTTTTTTTTTTGTTAGAGGGGTCAAGGGAAGGATTATGCACCTTCACATCTGATGGAACAGGAGGCCACAGCATTATTGCAGCCCCAAACCTTTTGAGAGCAAGCCAGTAAAAGATTGCTAAGTAGTGTTCTGGTTATTAGACATTTCAGTGTGATAAAGATGTCTTGTTCTTTTCATTTAGCAATACCAAGAATTTGTATCATGGAAATGCTACTGCAAACAGGAAATTGAAGGTTCAGAATAATGGCAATAATGGGACTTGGTTGTTCATTTTTACACAAAATAACCAAGGAGGGGAGGGTTGGGGGAAAAAAAGGAACCAAACAGGCAACAGTGGTTTAGCAATGCAGTAAGGGAACTGGAAAATACATCAAGTAGGAAAACTCATTTTCACAACAGCAGAACAAAAAGCAGGCAAAAATAAAAGTGAGTCTGCTACCATACAAAACATTCCTGTTTGACTATAACCGTTCTCTACTTCAATGCGGCAACAGAACCTCTGCCGAAACAATAAACTGAATAAAAAAGAACATTGGAGACAAGTAAGTCACTTAGAAAATTAGTTCTCACCCATTCTAAAGTGTTTTGCATTCTGCTTGGAATTCATTATGTGCAATGTTACTCCTTACCAAGACAAAAATCCATTTATTTCCATGTTTATGAAATGTTCTTTTAATTTATTCTATTGCTCTGTTACCAGCTTTTTATTTTCTTGTGCCTGGAAAATTTCCTTTTCTCATTGATCTCTTTCTGCTATGTGTTTCACTCAGTGTTCCTTTTTCCCAGTTAAACAGAACAATAAGATTTACCAGGAAACAGAGGTCAAGTAGTCTTGGAGTTATAATTCCATATATCTCTAACTGGAACTACAGGGGACAAGACAAAATGTTTTCTGTCAACATCCAATGTTTTCCTTAGTTGGTCTCATTCAGTTCTGACTTGAGGACTTGATCGTGAAATAAGGTAGCCCAACAAATCTGGAAACTAGGTTGTTTTAATATCTGCTGTCTCTAGTGTACCAGCATAGTACACAGCGATGGAAAAAGAAACTGTAAGTACCACTTATTCATCTTGGACTTGAACACCTGCAAACCTCATATTTGTTTTCTTCCTTTTTATAGTTCAATGGCTTCACAGTTCTTTTCCCCATCCGTTTTTACTGTAGTCATTCAATCAGTCATTTTCATCTATATTATCTTCTGATAGTTTCCAATATTTTTGGTGTTATTTGCTCCACTTACTGCTGACAATCAGTTTCTGCCAGATGTTCGTGGAATCAAAGCAGGAAGAAGAGCTGAAACTGCAACTGAAGATTGAAACAAAAAATGTATGGGATTTATTACATATATTTTTTATTTTATATATACATGTGAATATATATATATTCAAAACCATAGTCTTACACCTGTGGTGGAAAACAATGGGCTAATCAGCCATGCTATACATGACAGAGAAACAATTTACTTCATGATTTTAAAACTCATCACAAATACATGCCTTCAACCAAGCTGCTGTATGATTTTGTGAGCTCTACAATTCATGCTTATGCTGTATGAGATTCTCTCAGTCTGCATTACTAATCCTCCAAGGCCAGATTCCTCTTACCCAGCAAACTGAGACTACAAGCACAATTGTTAGGCATTTGCCACTTCAGCAGACAATTGGATGGCCTGGACATGGCAAATTTTATATTCTATAACAACTATTAATTTCTAACTCTCAGGTGATTTTAGATTGCTAATGAGGCTATTGGTCTGGGGAGAAAAATCAGAAAGATAGCAATCACAGATTCATAGAATGCTTTGGGTTGGAAGAGACCTTAAAGATTGTCTAGTTCCAACCCCTCTGCCAAGAGGAGGGACACCTTTCTCTAGATCAGGTTGCTCAAAGCCCTGTCCAGGGATGAGGCAGCTTCTCTGAGCATCCCATTCCAGGGCCTCACCACCCTCACAGGGAAGAATTCCTTCCTCATATCTAATATAAACCCATGCTCTTTCATTTTAGATCCATTCCTCCTTGTCCTGTCACTACACTTATTGATAAGGAATACGTCCTCACCCTCTTTAGGTACTGGAAGGTGCCCTAAGGTCTCCCTGGAGACTTCTCCAAGCTGAACAACCCCAACTCTCTCAGTCTGCCCTATGAAGGAATGGAAATCACACAAACATTTAAACTGTACAAAGACAGTTAAACTGTAGGTGCAGCATCATCTATGAGCCAGTTCTGTTAATCTCTATACAAATCAGTGGTGTTCATTAGTGTTTGCTCACCATAAAGGGGTTAACATAGAAATAATCAGTTTCTCAGTTACAAGAGATTTAGTTAAACAGCTACAGCTGAGCTAAAGCCTTCAGCATAAATAGGATCAGCTGCAAGCATAGAGTTCTTCTGATTGAAAAGTTCTCAGGGAGTAACCTGTTAGGAAGCTACTTTAGGTCCAAGGCTTAGATGAAAGAAATAAAATGTGTGCAGCTTGTATGTATTGGAGAGAAATACGCCCAGGCTCTTGAGAGAAAGGAAATAAAATAGACAGTAAACAGTATATAGAAAGCGGAGGAAGAAAAGGAAACATGCGTGGCCCTTGCCATGTAAGGATTTGGGAATGCAAAAGAGAAAAACTGAAAGGGAGTTTCACCATGGGAAGGCTGAGAGGACATTCAGCAAAGGGAAGAAGAGGTACAGGGACAGGAAAGGACTGCAGAGCCTGGCTATGCAGTAGATTAAGCCAGATGAAATGCCATGGCGTGATCTAAACTGGCACTGAGGGGAAGTGCAGACTATCTCTGGGACTAAGCAACTGCACATGGAAAATTGTTTAGACTATCTAGGTTGCCCTTAAATCTGGAAAGGTAAATGAAATCATCTTTGGGGAAATCTGAAATAACTCAGACTGCTAGGTACTCTTTAAAATTCTGGGTTGCAGTTCTGGGAGATACACTTTCATTGAGAACAGCAAGCAATCTCAAATGGTGAGCACAAAAGACCTTGAGTGATGTTTTCTTATTAGGTTCCTATTGGTATCATTCAAACTAACAGCTGAAAAATGTGAGGTTACAAAATGGCAGACTGTAGCAAAATAAAAGCCCAAGACAAATGAAAGGCTGTAGAATTGCATTAAAGTTATTTGTTGTTCATTGCCCTTCTTACAGAGTTTTTTACAAAACATTCCACAGAGCATAAGGAGACTGTTGTTTCATGTTCTGAAGGAGTGTTCCTGTTAAAAAACAAGGTTTCTGAAAACAGTGTTGTTATTCTGAATGTTTTGTATTTAAGATACCAGAATTCTGCTCAAGGTAATAGAGAAAAATAACCAATACCTCTTACATATTGTCTCAGAACTGTATACTCATAGCAAGAGCCATCTGCTTAGTAAGAAGGCAGACATTTGTGAACCTGGATAGGTAGATATAGTTGGCTTGTTTCAGCCATGCTAAAGTTAAACGGTTATACAACCTCAGGAATTATTCAAATGGTGTTAAAAATGAGATGAACTCTCAAGAAGAGGAGGTAAAGGCAAGGGTTAAGAATTTTTTTTCTTTTTTGCCAAGTACTCTCTTCTCATGTCACTTTGAGTTTCTGACTGTTTTACCGCAATAAAATAGGTCCTACTGTTCATAACTGCAATAGTCTTGATTTGCAAATTATTTATATTTACTGACTGAGTGTAAAAAACAGCAGGAGGATTTCAAGAAATTTTCCTATCAAGTTACAGGCTACAGTAATATTTTTAAAGGTGCATAATTTTTTAATTAGGTTGTTGGTAGAAAACACCATTTTAAAGAGGTCATCCAACCAAACAACGAACAAGAGGAAAGCTGCATTAAGTATGGCTTAAGAAGTCTGGAAACATGCCTAGAATTTAATATTTTTCAAATGAGAATGATTTCTGTTCATACACTTACATCAGATTTTTAGTATTATAGCTCAGAAGGGGAAAAACATCAAACCATTCAGAATTATTGTCCTTACAATAGAAATTAAATGTCAAGATCTGTCTGTGATCAAAGTAAATGAATTTCTATTGTACTCCTGTTCTTCATGCTTTGCTAACTGAATTTAGTGCTCATAAAAGGTAACAGATTGACTGCCTTGTGAACAGAGGTCTCCTATTGATCTTCTGAACAAATCTGACAATGTGAGAAGCCAGACCTTGTCTCAGTAATATGTCACCTTCCAGGCCAAAGGGAGCACCTCAAGGGATCAAACAGAGGTTCAGTTGCAGTTCCTGGTTTATCTGGGTGGGCACTTGGTAATCCCAGAGCCACTGTGGGTGCTCATGAGTGCCTGTCAGGAGCATGAATGAGACACTGCTTTAATTTCACCACAGGTTACTGATCTGCCCCAAGACCTGAACCATCCAACAGAAATGGAAAATATATGTATATGGTAATATTTGTACCTCTACATATATCTGCTGGTTATTTTATGTCTAGAAATTAATTTCCTTTTATCCCCACTTTTAAAAGTGAGGAATGATGAAACTGTAAAATATCCACCCTGACAAAACAAACACCACGTTTTCAGATTAAAATGAGAGCGTGAAGCCTCTAAATTACCATAAAAGTACCCTGCAGATGAAAGTTCTAACATGAATATTTCAAGAATAAACATGGTTGAATTCACAATGCATTTCCCTGATTTGTATCAATTCTATTGGACTAATATTTTTTTCTAGTGAGCTCTGCAGAACTGGTATTTTGCCTGTGTAATAAAGATGCAGAGATATAAACTTTTCTTCAGTTTTATATGGAAGATTAGTTCTCAGCAATACGCTGGTATTCTCCTTGAAGCTTATTAAGGCTCTTCACCATTTAAACTGCCAAGGATTTGAGACAGTCTTTAGAACTATGATTTTCTGGATTTTGCTACTAGAGCAAAACCCAGGGTCTTTTGTCAAAGCAAGACTTAATCTTGCTTCTTCCCACACCACTTACAAGAGTGAAAGTTACTTAGGCTAAGAAATACAGTGAAAAAGAGATGTTTTGCAGGGGAATTTGTAGAGTTCCTCCATAAAAAAAAAAAAAGAAAAAAAGAAAAAAAAGAACAAGAACTGAGTTTCCCAATGTTGTGACACTTTTGTTGTACAAAGCCAAAACTAGGTTTATAATTAAATTTAGTTGCACATGTTACATATTCTAAATTTATTTTCTGTGTCAGCAATCTTTATACATCAATTTGAGCAAAAGTGCCCAGTTTATGTAGGTTGCAGCAAGGACACTAACAAATTAGTCTTCTGAGAACTGCTGTTCCTTGAAAACCCTGTTCTGCTCTTACCAGGCACCTCTGTTCCTCACATTGCATCCTTCTCAAGAAGGAGTTCTGCAATTACAGAATAAGTTCACAGGCTAAAGCAACATTGAAATCAGTTGCACAGTTCATCCAGCTAAACTGCTGTGAACAGTTTCTCCTCTCCTTTGGTGGAAAAGTTACTTTAAAGACAAAAGAGTGACTTTGATCAAACCACAATATACACAGAAAAGCTTGATGTTGAATGTCCTTATAGCATAAGAGTAATAAACAAAAAATGTGAGACTTCTGGACTGTGACAAAAGACAAAGATCTCTATTTTTTCCCTTGATTTAGCATTTACTAGCAAGCTACTTTTTCACCTCAGTAAAGCCCCATAAAACCTGATTAGTTGTGATGAATTAACATCAGACACTAATGGTTTTTACCTGCCTGAGTGGCATCAAAAGCTTGAGTCCCTGAGCTTATAAAAATGCTACCTGCAAAGGTCTGGCCTTCCTGATATTTTCATGATGCTAATTGCTATCATTAGGAACTTGCCTCCTCACCAGAGATGCTTGTAAAGGACAAAGTTGTTGGATTGGTTTTTGAGTGATAAGTGTGCCATCTGCTTTCCTTTTACAGCCTCTAGTCAGACAGATTCATCAGTGCCATTTTAAACAGCCAGAGGAGAGGGGAAAAAAAAAAGGGTTCTTTGCCAGATGTTAACCAATATTTTATGATAGGCCAGATAAATTGATGGTGATTAGAAATCTTTTGCATTTTCACTTTCCTTTAGGTTACATGTCAAAAGAATGTCTTCAATAATAGCTACAGGCATCAAAAAGCAGACTGTCAGGATAATTGTGTCAGACTCATGTTACAGGGACAGTTATGTATTTTTAATCCATTTCAGCTTGTGAGGATTGGAAGTCTGTTTACCTTTGTGGTGGGAAGGGCTCAGCAGTGTTCAAACACATCAGAGAAATAGCTGTGACTCAGTTCTCAGTCCCATTTCCTTTACACTGCTGTAATTTCATTTCTCTGCACTATCCCAGCTAATCTGAGCCACAGAGACAGTGGGTTTAGAGGACTTCCCATTTCTCATCCTCTCCCTCCTCAGGTGGCTGCATGAAGGAGTGACAGACTCTCCTCCCCTTAGCAAGTGACTGAGTGTGGATGGGTGGAGGAGAGCAAGGAGAAATGTTGCTTCTAAGCATTCTCATGCAATCCAAAGTATCGTTTGAGGTCACACCAAATCTCAGATCACAAAGTAGATGAAATTTTAATCTGATATTCTCCACAGGACTCAGGATTATCTGAAACTAAATGTCAGGACAGCATGAAATCTGTGACTCTGCAGGTACCAAAACCCCAGTATGGGGATTGAGTTTCACTCCTGAAAACAAGGAAAGTTAACCACCTTGTACATAAAATTTGGAAGTTAAGGGACAAGCAGTGCAAAACCATTTTTCAGTTTTGTGGTGAATTACTGTGCTTATCATGAGAGGCTGCCCATGGTAGGTCATGCAGGTTTTTTAAGGGGAGATATTCATGCCCTAGAAGACCAAAGGGAAAGTTCAGTTATAAGTTTATTATTGAATATTAGCCACTAAACTCCAGTGATCAGCAGTAAAATGTCATCAGTGGGAGGGTTTTCTCATCCTTAACTTTCAACCCCTGCTGAGCAGTGAGATGTGTAGAAAATATTATTTATAAAGGCTGTGTTCCTGGTGGGTAAATTAGGGAGCAATATAGATTCAGACTCAAATTTCACAACTGTGGAGTTGTCATTTGATTGAATATATGTAGAGTGAAATTTTCCCTGTAGTGAAGCTCGTATCTGAGGTCTGCAGCTTAGACCTGAATCAAAATTCTCCTGACTGAAGGTTTCTTCAAGTGCCCAGTTCAGTCATAGACTTGAGGGCTTCCCCCACCCTGTGGTGGGAGGGAGCCCCACTAGCCCCTTCCACTAGAGGGGAAGCCATAGGAGGAGCAGCTGAGGTCACTTGGTCTGTTCAGCCTGGAGAAGAGGAGACTGAGGGGACACCTCATTGCAGTTACAGCTTTCTTGTGAGGGGAAAAGGAGAGGCAGGCACTGATCTCCTCTCTGTGGTGACCAGTGACAGGATCCAAGGGAATGGCCTGAAGTTGTGTCAGGGGAAGTTTAGGTTGGATATTAGGAAAAGGTTCTTCACCCAGAGGGTGGTTGGACACTGGAACAGGCTCCCCAGGGAAGTGGTCACAGCATCAAGCCTGACAGAGTCCAAGAAGCATTTGGACAATGCTCTCAGGCACATGGTGTGACTCTTGGGGTGTCCTGTGCAGGGCCAGGAGTTGGACTTTGATGATCCTTGTGAGTCTCTTCCAACTCAGGATGCTCTACAATTCACCCTGCCCGTGGCCCAGGACTCTATTTCAGCTCCCAGGACTATCAGCCCCCGTCCCAGTAATGCCACAACAAGGCCTATGTCCAGCTTCCCACAGCCATAGGCCTATGAAGACATCCCTCTCTCCACACTGCTACCCAACCATCCCATGGCCATGTCTGAGCATGGCTGCCTCCAGTGTGTGGTGTAGTGTAACACATGCCCATTCACAGAGATAAATCTCATTGCTTCTCACTGAGGGTGGAGGAAAAACAGTTCTTGCATGCAGTTTTCTGCTAAAACAGAAAGCTGTAAGGATGTGAAGACACACTAATTAGAGAGATCTGAATTAGTGCAATCCTGTTGAAATTTTATAATGTTTAGTGTATCTTTTCTGAGCACAAAAATACTGTGGAAATTGTACATGGGATGGAAGTCACATAAATATATGTGGATAAGGCAAGAGGAGAAATTGTGTTTCATTATCTTAAAATTAAAAAAAAAAAAAAAAGAAAAGGAAAAAAGGGATATTTTGTAAATTGTTGTAAATGGCAGTGTGACTCCTTCCCACAGAAAGTTCACACCTTTTAGAAGAGTTGTGTGTAATCTTTAATGCTCTATTAAAGGTAAATTAGTTTTGAATGAACTAATTACTATTAAATGGTTGCCCTAGCAACACAAACAGGGTTACCATAGTAGCCTCTTCTATCCAAATCAAAATATAGCCAGTCTAAAGCTTCACAGGGCTGGGGATTTTAAAAGCAAAGATGAAAACACAAACTTCTTCCTTCATTTAATGAGCCACTGCGATTAACAAAAGTCTAAATTAGGTCAGAACCTGAGGTCCTTGGTGCTGTCTTATTCCTCATGTAAGAGGTCCTGTGTGCTTTTTCCCTTCATGGAATGTTTGTGGATGGAAATTACTAAAGATTAAACTGTATCGTATCCCTGTAGTTCACAATCTTGTCACACCTGCTCTGTGAAGATGTCAGGCATTTGGGAAGTAAGAAAGATTCCCAAGCTAATTCTTTTTCAGTGGGGCTTTGTCGAAATCATACTTCTCTCTCTGTCGCTGAATTATCCATCACACTGAGCCAGAGAAGGAAATATCCCATATTTATTTGCCTTTTGATAGAACTTCATAATCAGTAAATTATTTAGATACAGCTTGATAGCATTCATATGGAGCTCCAGATACTTTTCTGAATCAAGAAAGCATGGAATACTTTTCACAGTATCACTGTGAGATCAGCAAGTAATTTTGCCACTTGCAAGAGATGACTAAATCACTAGGAAAAAATAGTGTGACCAGTAGGTCACAAATTGCTGATGGTTATGAGTGTTGCTGTTTCTGTCAGTGTATTTTATTAATGTCTCTTTCTCTGTTTTCCTTCAGATGGAGTCAGTAATAGAGAATGAATATTTGTGCTGCTGGTCATGTTGCAAAGACTTTCAAAACACAGCTAAACAATTTCCTAATCTCATAATAATGCCACTGTTGTTGAATCAGATTTTAAAACAAGTCCTAAACATTTTTTCCATAAAGCCACAATACCCAACTCAAAGGCCTGACAAGAGTAAGTGTTAGTTTGAAAAGTTGAAGTGGATTTCTAGTCCACCAGGTTGTGGCAAAAAGCTTGCTAAAGCCCTTTTGAACCACAGTGCCACATGTTCAGCCTTTTTCCTCTCACCCAAGGTCCCCTTGAGAATATTAAATGATTCCTAAATGAATTGAAGAACCAATAAGCCTCAGACAACTTCATGTCTTCCTAAAGACAGTCTTGTGCTTCTAGAAAGCCTGGAAAGGTCATTTTTTAAGAGTCAATATAGAAAAGCTGGAATTTTAACTTTCACTCCAATATCACAGAGTTAGCATCACAATATTAACTTCAAAATGAACCTCTATTTTCATGTAAAATTTCACACAAAAGTCACTTCTGAATGGTGGCTTTTTATGAATCCTATGAGCAAAATAATAAAATTGGCCATAGAGTACCAAACTTTGACTCCTACCACCAAGGTTTCACTTCAAATGATGCTTCTCAGAGCCTGTGCTCATGTCTCCATCCTCTCCCTCTATCACTGCTCTGCACAGCTGCTGTGGAAGCTCGTGAATCTCCACAGCTTGGAGGGGAAGGCCGTTCCCTCCCTCTGAAACTCTGGCTCCAGCTCCTCAGGCTGCCCAGGCTGCTGCCCAGGTGGGGGTTTTGCTGCCTCACTGTCTTACCCAAGTACTTGATGTCTTCAGGGGACCTGCCCTGGTACTGTGACATGAGTGACCCTGTCAGTTCCCAAGAGCAACTCTTCATAGTCAAACAATAGTCACACCCTTGAGTGCCTGTGGAACTCCTTGTTTTTTGGGGGGTGATGTTTGCCTTGGTCAAAATTGGAAGCCTCTGATGATCATTTTCTCCATAAGAAATGGTCATCTGTTGGGATAGTGGTGAAGAGAAGGATTCCTTCCTTATCTAGTGGTCCCATGCTAACAAAGCTAAAATGACATTAAAAAGATAAGTATAATATTTATACTATCTATTTCAATCTGCTGAAAAGAGAAACTAAGAAATAAGTATCTAATTGTAATTAATTGAGAGGTTTGCCCTTAATATTTTATATTGCACTTTAAGCTGACTGAACAATTCAGAATGAAGCAATTACAACTCATGTACCTTTCGTTTCCTGAAAAGAGCAGAAGCTTCCTTTAAAACCTGTGTTTTCTAAGAAAGACTTCACTATATCCACTGAATCAGTTCTTGGAAGATATGCAGAAGTTGTATCAATGACTTTTACACTAGAAATACTAGTCCATTAATGAATCCCATTTGCCTTATAAGGAATTACTATGAATTAGGACAGATTAGGCATGGATGCCACTGATGTATTTCAAAAGAGAATTCAATTTACCATAGATGATGTAAAATGAATTGATACCTTAAAGGACCTGTGCCGTTGGAGTAAAAATGTATGATAGCAAGATAAGATTACAGATTGCTGCTAACTTCTTCAGTTTGCTTGTGTTTGTGTTTTTTAAATACATTTTTTTTTGGTTGCTTGCTTGTTTGGTTTTTTTTAATAACAATGTGTTTTATGAAGACTTCACAAGTCAGAAAAACTCCTACAGGAGACAAAAACCCTTGGCTGCTCTGCTGCTCTTCTAGACCACTGTTCTCTTAAGCAGCTGCATGTATAATGAAGTTCATGTCCTCTAGGGAAAATAAAAATAACATCCTTCCTCATACCCCAGCAGAATTAATGTGATTCTGAGACATATCTTTTAAAGTAGCAACCACTGAGATGGAGCAATGAAGATGATTTTCAGACACTTCTGTGCACTGCCACTTCTGGGTTGCTCCGGAAACTAGAATTTCCGTGTCTTTTTTCGCGCTTTATCCAGATCCTCATGCCTGTGTGACTTTACTGTCATATCCATGAGCTCACCATAATGCTTCTGAAATGCTGTCAGTATCCTGAGCTAAGGCTTTGCCACTCATCATCTCCTGCTCTGGCACAACACCAGGAGCAGACCTGGAGAGGCACTTCTGTGAGCTTATCTCCCACGCTGCTGGTGCTGCAGAGGTATCAGTCCTGAATAAATAATAGTTTTGGAAGTCTCTCTGTGCTGCTTTAGCCTTTTTATGCATGTAGATAGGGCCAGGATGTGGCTGAGAGCATTGCTCAGTAAATCAGCCTGGAAGATTGATATGGTTTCTAACTAGCGTGGCACACACTTGAAATTGTTCACATCCACAAACAGCAGGCGCTCAGACATGCTGATGTGCATCTGAAACAAAAGTAAGTTGTCCAAAGTCTCTTTTCTGTCAGTAAGTCTGACCTAGAAATTCATACGAAAAGTCAAAATGCTGTCAGAGAGGAGGTTAGGCATAGTATTTTAAATAAAAATTCAGAAGAGTTCTTCTCAGCAGAAAGCTTTTCACTGAGTTTTCAGAGGAAAATGAGAATTGTCCTTGCAGAGTGCCAGGGTACATCTACTGCCACTGATTACTGCTCTCCATTTTGCTGCCACTCAGTGTCAGCTGCAAATGTTTGAACTCTGAGACCAATTCCCAAAGTTACAAGCAATGATTTCTAGACCTAAGATTGAAAAGACAAGGCAGTCATTGTATTTTCTCTTTTTATTCTGCATGTGGACATTTTATAAACCATGTATTCAACCTTTTCTCTGTAGCCAGGATAGACAAAAACAGATTTTAAAACAACAAAAGCTGGTTGTTTTGTGCAAAACCTCAGGTTCATTTTTAAACAAGATGTGGGTAAAATTTAAGAAAAAAATTTACTCTGTAAGTGAAAATTAAATGACTTTTTAGGAGTCGAATTTAACAACTAAACATTCAAGGGAACCGGAAATAAATATAAAACTCCTCTGAATTTCCATAAAAGGTGACAAAAAAAAAAAAAAAAAAAAGAAAGAGTTCCTTTCATTTGTTTAATAGCTATCAAAATATTTGATTGAAATTTTAATTCAAATATTCATTTTCAATATTTTAAGATTTGGGTTTTTTGGTTTTTTTCTGCATTGGAAATGTTTGGCTAGTGTATCAAAGACTGACTTTTCTTCCTGAAAAAGTCATTTTCTTGTAGAAAAGCCCAAAGCACCTTAAAACATTTAATAACGAAAGCACTTCAGCTGGAACAAACTGTTCTTGATCGACCCAACTTTTTCTCCTCTTACTTCTCTACTCTTTTTAAATCATAAGCTTCATTTCTAAGCAAGGTACTATTACATCTCAACCACTGAACTGACTGTTCAGTTTGTCAGTTCTGCCTATGGTTAATTTAAAGAGTAGATAATACAGTGTTCTTCCATAAAGGACATTATTGTCGACTTTTCTCCAATGTTTCCTAGTCTTTTATTTGGAAGTGTAAAATTACATGGTGTTTGGCAGCATTAGTTCAGGACAATATCTTAAAAATCAGAGCATAAAAAAATGAACATTTCTTTCTAGTCCTCGAAGAAGTAGTTTTGGTGCTGATTGACATGTCAAAGTTGCCACAGTTGGTTGTCCTTGCAGTAAAACACAAACACTTGTCAATGCATAGTGCTAGAAGGCATTAGGTTAAATAATAAGTTGCTGCAGTTGAAGACGAGATTGTGATTTCAATTATACACTGTTATTCAATACTGCTCTTCACCTTGATATAAAATAAAAATCTGAGCCAGAACATTCATTAACTTATCACTTTGACTCTTTCATATAGCTCATTCTTCTAAGTTAATTAGCTCTAAGTACAATAAATTAAAAGTAATAATGTGTGTAGTAATTAATTATGAAATTTTGTGAGGAATCATCCCTTAAATAGCTAAGGAATTAAAGTTCTTTAAGCACAGCAGAGATTAGCAACTGTAAATGAATCATCTTGGTAAATTCTTAAAAGAGGGCAATCATATGGCTAAATCAAGACAGCTTTAAACTGATAAACACTTTAAATAATATTTTTTTTTGTTTTAGTACTTTGTTTCTTAGAAGTACCATTCTTTTTTCCCCTATGTTTATCATCACATTGGAATGATATAATTTGCATTAAATTTTCAGTCTTTAAAATGCATGAAAAATCAAAAAATGTAAACCTTGAAACAACAATTATGGAGGTAGAATGAAAATGCCATTAAATTTCACTTAGATTTAAATCCTAACAATAGTTAATTTGTTTGGTTGCCGTCAAACCTGAGTATTTCCTTGAGGCAGGGAAATTAAAAACAGTTTAATTTTTTTGTTGATAGGCAGGATGAAAAAACATAATTTGAGGACAGGGAAAGTGTGCTTTTCTGGATCTTAGTGTCCTTAAAAGCTAATAAATATTTTAGAATACGATCGAAGGAAGGAAAACGGCTAGTCATAATAATTTCTGTGTAGAAAATAGTTTTAAAACAACCAAACTATTTCAGGTTAATTTGTTTTTCTCCAAAAGAAAGAATTTTTAAAAATGGAAATAGGTCCTTGGTTCACAAACTTGTCCTCACTGCAGTAAATTAATGACTGTCTTTTATAATGACTCTAGGCAACCCTTACCATTTCAGAATATGTGATAAAATATATGTATACATATACACATACCTATACATTTAACGTGAAAATGTCAGCTGGTTCTATGAAGGATGAAGGTTTTTTTCCTAAAAGAATCTAAAAAGATCCTATTAAATGTTATGCTTTTTAAAATGCATGACATAACCCAAACTGTAAATAAATATAAAAATAAAATACTCATTTCCCATAGTGGTTTTGTTACTATCTCTTGTTTTTCTACACCTGGTCTAGGAAGGTGTTTTTTAAACACAGCTTTCATCTCCGGTCTTTCAGGGGATGACACACAGAGCTACGCCTCCCTCCTGAACCTGTTTCCTTTTATTCCAAAGAAAATGCCAGGTTGTCCTGCTGGGATGTTCATTCCCAGTGATCAGACATATAGACGGGTGACTGGGATACGCTGAGGATTAAGGGAAATCATAATCAGGAGGTGTGTCCACCGTTGCCTCATGTGTCCTGTGCACCTTTCAGCCTTCTCAGTGGTCACATCCTGCTTTGGGTTTTGGCTTTTGGTTTTTAGTTTGGTTTGTAAAAGTATTTTCCTTAATAACTCTGAAAAGCAGCATTGTTATCCCTACCGTGAAATCCATAACCCACACTGGCTTTCTTCATCCATCAGGATATAGGTCACATCTGGTTTGTTGGACGCAGCCAAATATACTATTCCAGGCCAGCAAGGATGCAAACCACCACAGCCCGAGGACAAGTGGAGTCCTCTTGGTCCTGCACACAGCATTTGCATGATGAAAACAGTCACAGCTTCCTGAATCCATTGTCATTTCTGTCAGTCCCCCGGAGCAGCCGATGTCCTTGGATAGCTGCATTCAGCTTGCTACCAGACGGGGTGGTAAAGCTCATACAGCAGTATTGCTTTCAGGGAAGAGAGGTCAGTGTGACTAAGTGCTCTTTTGAAATTAAATAAATCTGTTTCCCTGGAGGTTTCTTTTGACACTAAAGCTCCCGTGTTCTATTCCGTGTTTGAGTAGACATTTTTTGTAAGGATGTAAGGAAAGGTCCTGTAATTCACATTAACACCCACTTTATTCTCTACATTACCATGAGGTGGTGGCCTCATCCCCATCTCCTGGGTGCTCCCTGGATACCCCCTTGTTGTGTGAGGGGTGTTGATAGACCCCTTGATGAGAGCCCAGCCAGTGGGAGGTCACCTTTGATTCACCCCCTTCCCACACACTGTTCCCTGGCAGCTCCAAATGCTTGATTTTCTTAGTGTTAATCGAGAGCCCAGACAAGGACACAACCTTGCTCAGTTTTATCTAGCTTCCTGTTTAATTGCTCACCCAGATGTTTGAAAGCAGTCAAACCAGACCCCCTGGGGACCGCCTGGAAAGCCTGGTGTTATCTCTCTGCTGTTTACCAATTGTACTCTCTCGACATTGGTGACAGCTGAAATTAGTTAGGCAGAAAGGATAGAAATGTATTCTTAAAAACACAAAAAGGTGGTTGAAGATAACACCTGAATGTTACTCTAGAAAGAAGAGTCAGCTATAGGCACACCTAAAGAGTGCATATAAATAAACCTTTTTTATTGCACATGCTGTCCTTGTTTGAGGTTTCAGACTTTTTCCCCCAGAATTGAATGATAGTTTTGATGGTAATTTCAAAGGGATTTCTATCTGGAGTCTTTACTACTTAAAATACTTATGATATCAGGAGAGGCACTTTGCATAACACTGAGTCCTTATCTAGAGATCACTGAGAGCTGTGAAAAAATGCAGATGATTTGACATCTTTTGGATCATTTTCTCCCTGTAAGGTGCTTTCCAGAGATGACACAAAGATCAGATAGTCCAGTTTCTCTTATGCCATTGATTATTTCTTTTTCCTGAACAAAGGACATGTTAAAAAAAAACTCTGTCCACCTGCCCCTCAAAAAAAAATTAAAAAAGGAAAAAAAAAAGAAAAAGGAGAAAGAAGCATCAATATTTATACTCTACTTTATTATTCTTTACACATTTTATATTTAATTATTCATATTAGTAATTAATCTGAATTTTACATTTTATCTCACTCTTCCAAGGGATTTGACTCAGTCATTACAATTGTAAATTCACTACAGTTCAGTAAGAAAAAGAATCTGGCAATTCAAAGTTCAAAATTCATTAGACTGGGTCAAACAATAGTACTTTCTGATCTAGAAAACCTTTATGCTTCCTCTTTCCACTCACCAACAGAACTTTCCCAAAAGTAGGATATGAAATTAGAAATGCCCTTTTTTTTTGACCTGCTCTTTAACAAAGCAAGTTTATTTGACATGTAATGGAGCTGTACAGCCCAGGAATAACCCTTAGCTTCCTTTTTTAGAAGTAATTGTGTGACTAATCCCACAAAATGCTTCTGTTTTCTTCTGAATGATTCTATGTGATCTAACCAAACCAGACACAAAAAACAGGTAAGTAAATGGCACTCTGATAGCTGAATAAAATTCAAATGCATTTTGAGAGACCCTAAAAATTGCTTCATTTTTGCAGTGGGTGAGTGATTTTTAAAATTTTCATCGGAATCAGGAAGAAATAAGCAGCAATACAGAGTTTAGATTAACAAAGTAGAGCTGCCTAAAGAGGTTGTGATGCTCAGAAAGCAGCAGGAAACAATTTTTAGTGTTTAAACATTAAACCTTATCATGCAGATTCTCTATTGTAGCTCCAGAAAGCAAGCACTGATTTCTGCTCTCTCTGCAGAAATTGCAGCATAACAGATGCTGGAAGGCAGCTATGGGCAGTTTCTCTGTAAAAAAGGTGTGCCAAATCAAAGCAGCTCTGCACCATGGGATGCTGATCCTTATGGACACCACCAGGAAGTTGTGGACACCTGAACAATTGTAAAACTCACTAAAGTCTGTCAGAATGCCACCCTACAGGAATAAACATGAATGTTATGTAGCATGAATAACTGTAGGGACACTCCCAAGCAACACACCCTAAGACAGGTCATGTTAAGCAAAGTTAATGGCAAGTTTTTCTCACTACAAACCAATAAGCTAAATAATTAGCTGTGTAGGGACCAGATACCAGAAGTAGATAACTGACAGTGAACGTCTGACTTTCTCCATATAGGCTGTGGAATGCCTTTGGCACTGTATGAGTGTGTGAGTGAAACAAGATGGAAGGCAGCTCGTTTTTTCCAAAACCCACACTCTAGCAGTCTGGTACTGTTGTCATATCTGGGCATGGTAACCTGCAGTGTGCTATTATCATATTTTAGCAAACAGGAGTGTTTAAGACCAGACAATACCCATATACCAGACTTGCCACTTCTGTTCCTCATCTTAGCAATACAATAGTGTAAAATGCTATAGGGCTATAGGTGATCAAATGGGTAAGGAGTTAACCTTACCTTAACACAGAGCAAAAAGTCTTCATCATCTTATCCAACAACAGATAAAGATTAAAAGCCAACAAGAAAAAAAAAAAGTTGTTTTCTCTTTACCTGACTTGTGCTACAACATTATTGATCAAATAAAAACTCCAGAATATTACTCTGTCACTCAGTGAGTCAGTTTTCTTTGATTACATGTTTGCAATGTTTGAAAGACTTTTGTTTCTCCTCAGACAAAACACATTTTATTGTTGGGAATCTGTAAAAGGCTACAAACATGTATAATAAGCTGAACTAGATAGCACCTGTTTTGAAGCATAGGTACACTTGTAAGGTTTATTCGCTGCTGTAGCATAGTGATGTTTCACTCTTAAAACATCTTTTTATGTGCAATTGCAACACTGTGGAACCATCCTGTACCTCTCACCTCAGTGCAAACAATGAAAGGTTTGGTGCCTAAAAGACACATTGTAACTCCACTGAAAGAACTTATGCATTTAGAAGACTTTTCCCTCAAATTTCTTTTGTCTATGAGCAGTTCCATGAAGCAATTGTTAACAGGAAGAAGGTTGTAGTCATGGCACTTATAGGTAGAGGAGCTGTAAAACACAAGGGAGACTCCAACTGGAGGTCCAACCATATTGTACATGCACATGGCACCTCCCAAAGATTGCTCCCAAGATAGGAGGGCAAAGAACTGCCTGAGGAATTGGAGGCACCAGGGGTGAACAGAAGCAGAATTCACGTATTTTCTCCCTGCTTTCAGCATCGTGGCCATTAACCTGTACAAGAATAGTCACAAAATAATTAGACTGAATTTTAAAGTCACAAAACTGTAATTTTTAAGTTGCCTGTGTCCCTCTAATGCATTCCCATTAGTCATGAGGAGATATGGTTGTCCATGAAGCAATCTAGTAACCTGACTACATGGTACCCAGCTTTCAGAAGGATCAATAAACATAGGCTGCATTAAAAAAAAGCGCAAACCCAGAAAATAATAGCCTACAATACCACTTTATTTTACTTTGAAGTAGCTGTGGAGGGGAAAAAGAGAAGAAAATGGAACTAAATTGTCTACAAGTGAGTGGGCAGTTATTAAAAGATTGTTTAGATTGTTTGATCTAAATGGCTACAATATTTTGGCATATTTATTGTCCAGGGAATTTCAGACTTAAATTCATCACTGTACATTTCTGGAATTTATACAATGCATAGAATGACAGATCAAAAGAGCAGTTGCATTTACAGGAGGTGAGCAAACAAGAGTTTGTTAGACTGTTCTTGCAAGGATAAAAAAATTATAGTGAAAACTATGTTGGAGTAAAAGAAACAGAAGGACAAGACCCAGAAGAAGCATAAGGAAATCCCTCAATGATATAAACTGTCAGAATGCTAAAGAACTGATTTCAGTTAACACCAGCTGAGATCTAAAACAGAAAATTCAGAAGTTTGTACATGTTAATCTTCTACTCTGTTAGTCAACTTATTTTGCAAGTGGTGTAAATTTACTGATCACCATGAAAATTTAGACTTCCTTGCTACTGCTTACTGGATTATATTTTTATATAAATTAGCGGAAATGCTAGAGCTGTGTTGATATCAACTACAGCTAAAATATATCTTGCTTACTTATGCCACAATGTTTTTGCTACATTTTGATTACACCAGTGCTGAATCTTGAGGTAAAAAAAAAGCACTTAACACATTAACTGAAGCCAATTCTGTTGTGCAAGAAGATGATACAAGCACAAGGTGGCAATGACTGATAGAAGATTATACACCAGCAGGGAAATGTCTGGAAATCTTCTGAGTGCTACATTTCATAATTTATAATTCAGGTAATATTAAAAGATTAGACTTTCAGGATAACACTTATTTATGACTGGACCCCCCTAAAGAACATTTTTATCTTGCTTTTAATTTTCTTTCCTGGCTTTTCTAGTTAAAGTAAATTTTTAGATTTTTTTGCTGAACTTGCATTTTGTTCTCTCAATTCTTTATCTTCTGTCAGCATTTAGTTAGGTCTGGTACAAATAATCCGTAATAATTTCAATCCTGGAGTAGCTGAGAGCAGTCCTTACGGTGCCCTGTCATCTACAATAAGTTCCACATCCCTGCACTGCATCAGGCAGAAGCAGCAGCAGGAGCTGCCCCTTGAGTGTGAGAGGGCAGAGGGCTCCACAGACCTCACTGCACTCACTGTAAGGACAGCAGGAGTTACAGGACTACAGGCTGATCCCCATTGACTTACCAGCAAGTCACTAGGGTGGCATATTCCCCCCTGTTTAATTTAAATAACTAATTGTGGAATGCCTCAGCTTCAAACTCTCTAAATTACCCCCAGGGGATTTTAAAGTGCATTCATGCACCTTTCTCAAGGGCATTTTGTGGAGATTAGACTCCTTATTCAGGGACCTAACTTATATGGCTAAAGTCAAGCAATGTGAGTACTGCCTTATAACCACAAAAAGAATTAGCCTTATAACCTTTAACAGGCACCAGCAAGCTGTTAACAAAATGGCTTCTCAAAAGTGGTTTGTGCACTAGAAGATGTTATAATCTTGCAGTTAATTTCTCTGTAAACTGATTGTACATGTCCAGTTCAAAACAGTTAAGACAGCAAATTTTTATCTGAAAGTTCAAATAAAATATATCAGGACCACTGTACAACTTGATTTCACAGAGAGAAAAAGACTCTATTATCAAGAAGTCTGCAAAAACAAAATAACAAAAAAAAATCTAGTTTCTAGTTTTTTCAACTGATTTTCAACAGTTAAAAGCATTACTGCAAACCTTCATTAGATTATACCCTTTGGAAAACAAAAACCAGATGATCCATTGCTAACACCGTCTTCCTGTTGCACAGCACTTGTTGGAACAAGGAAAGACAAACACGAAGACCTTTCTTAGGAATTACATACCTCTATGCCAAAGAAGAGGGTCAGTTTTCATTTCAAACTGGCAGGATACAGCAGAGACAGAAGAAAAATGAATTCCAGAATCACTGATTCCAATAAACCAGACGAACATATGCAACATGTTGGTCACAGTTTGAGTATTAATGTATTTCATTAAAAAGACATTAAAGATATAAAAAATCCAGAACATTTTTATTTAGTGGCCAGATTTTCTGTAAAATTGAAATATTTCTCATGTGTTTGGTAGAAACCCATTTTCTGCACTGGTTTGGCAATACTACACCTCTAAATCTGCTAGAAACCCTGCTCTTCACCTTTCCTGTTCTTCACCCTTGTTTTCACTTCTATCTTCTCTCTTCCTGATGTGTTCCTTGTGGGCCTGATATGGATCAGTCTGACAATGGCAACAACAGATTGTGTTCAGTGAAACATCTGACCATATTTTTTCAGACTGACTTGGTTTGCCTCTCCTTAACCTGTTTTCATAGGTGTGAGAATTCAGGACGTTTTTAGTCAGTTATTCTTAGTTGTCATTGAAAGAAGTCAACTCTATCACTGTGCTGAAAAGGGAGAAAGCGCTGATAGATATGTTAATCCAAGCATCCCCATCACAATTTGTCATCTTGTTCTTTGTGATGAGAAATTATTTTATGTATTAGATGACAAAAGTTTGCTGATCTTATTTCTAGCAACACATTTTACACATATTCTTCAGCAACAATAATAAAAAGAGTTAATTGTTGAAAAAAGTTAGATGAGATCCAGCATGAGAAACATGTTTGGAGTGAATTTTTATAGCCTGAAAGGCTACCACTCACAATTATAAAACAGAGCTGTGGCTCATCCTGTCACCATCTATTTGAAACATCACATCCTTATTGACTTTGATTCCCTTACACAGGTATCCTGAATCAGGAAGGGAAAAATACTGCGTTCTGGAGCCTGAGGGAAGAGCATCAAATCAATGGATAGTGTATCCACAAGAAGTCTGCAGATGGACTATAGGAAAGTAGAGTCTACAAACTCAGATAAATTTAATTTGTTGCACTCCTACATAGGGCCTGTATGTCATGTGATACATTAAGGTAAGATGTTTCTCACAACAAGGAAAGGCACTACCCCACTGCCCCACTGCCTTTAACTACACTGCTCTGACTGACAGAGGTGTCACAGGAGTGCTAAAATTAGGAGAGTGCAGCCAAGGGAAGGCTGTGGAGCTAAACTGTTGAGTTCTCCAGAGGTGAAGAAATGATCCTTCAGTTCTGGAATGCTCTGTTACCACAGGGGAAATGTAAAACAATTCAAACATGCTCTGGATATTTTCTAAATTATATTGAATTTTTTAAACCTTTTTTTTTTTTTAGCCTCTCCAAGCACCGAGCACATTGATATGGCTACACTTTCCTTTATGTTAAAGAAGAGTACTCTTCATGTCACCATGTGGGTGAATGTCTTCCTCTGTGTCTCAATAGATTATTTAGCTTCCATGGCTCCCTCACAAGTCCTTTCTTTTTCTGTTTGTCACTGTCTGTCTTTAGCTGGGTGGGAGTGGAAAAACACAGGGACAGCTCTGGGCTCAAATCCTTGGGGATCAAAACATGTGAGAAAGCAATTTTTTAGCTGTCATTTTCACAAGACATTTATCAGATATGTGTCTAAAATCATGAAACAAGAATAGGCATCTGTCGTCCAAATAAGAAACAATAGTGGTATTGACAGAAAAAGATGTACTGTTCAGAATCTGGTTAATTGAGGAAAATTATCCCCACTTTCTTAAAGATGGACAAATGGAAAGTTCTCTCTTTTGCAGCAGCACAATTCTTTATTCATCCCTTACAGAAAATGGTTCCAGGCTTATTAGCTTTTTAGTTTTCCTTTGATCCCTCACTGACTGTGAAAGTCTGACCATATTCCCTTCCTATTCACTGGCCACTTTCCAACTGCAGCATATTACCCTTTCTGCTAGTATTCAGCATCTGTATCCTTGGAATGATACATAGGATGAAAAATATGGCTACAGAGGGTAGTGAAACTATGATTTTTTTCTACATAAGACTTTGGAGAAAATCCCACCTTTACTGCATGATTATATTCCACAGACCTCCCGTTTCAGTGACAGTGAACTAATGAAACACATACAGTACTGCTAATGCCCAACTAATACACCTGCAGACGATCCAGAGTGTCTATAATTTATGCTCTGTGCTCTTTCCACATCCTGCCACAGACTACTGTACTTTTGTTAATGGGTTCCTCACTTCTCTCAACACACTGTCTTTAATAAGAAAACCTCATTAATTCTATTATAGTGAAAAGATTTTTGCTGTTGTGAAACTAGTTTGCATGAAAACAGAATAAGCCATGATGTTTCCAAATGGAGGCTGTATCCTGAAAGATAATACACTGGAGAGACTCAGATTACTTTCTATGCATTGTTGTGACTGCTCAGAGCATCCTTTATATACAAAATTTTCTCCCTTTTCTGCTCCATGCAGGCCATTCTGGCCTGTTACATCTTAAATGGACTAATTGATAAGGCTTCTGTCTGCTCTGAAATCTTTCTTCCTTTGCTCTCTCTCTCTGCTTGTCTGCCCATGCTTCCTTCAGCTATAACTTATTTAGAACTGTGACCACCCTGCTCAAGGGGTTTAGGATGCACTAAAGCCCACTTCCTGGTACGCAAATATAATTACCAATGTTACAATGTGACAATTTCTGTTTTGCCAGGCACACCTTTTTTTTTTTTTTTTTTTGTATGGTTGTTAAGTACTTTAAGAGGGAAGCATTTTAGAAGCTCTTTTCAAATGCAAATTGTTGGAAAATAGAGCCTTTTTTATTTGTAATTTATGATTTATTTGCCAACAGTCTTGAACTGACATGTGATGCTCTCTGTGATACAATAAATCAGTTTGTTCAAAGTCAGGGATGCTTTGGGGAAACTCCAAGGAGAAAAAAACAATACTGTTCTGGCATAAAAAATCTAAGGTAAATGAGCAAGTCCCACCTCAATGTCATGGATATACTAACTAGCCTATCTCTAGTTGCTGTGTTGGGAATATTGTCATTGAATTTGGGAAATATCAGCTCATTTAAACTGCCTCAAAAAGTTTTGAAAATGTGCCTGTCACCAAGATTTTTAAAAGAGCAAATATCAATAACCAGGAATGGGAAATGACATCTGATAGCTGTTCTCATGATGATCAGTTTCATAAGGATAAAAATCAGATTCTAACTTTAAAATGTAGAATGTAGAATTTCTGTTGACACATAGAGAAAGAAAACACGAAACAGAAAAGAAATTATGGAAGGTGACCTTTGATGTTGTAATTATACTCAAAAAACATATATCCTGATAACTGATAAAAAGAGAAGAATAAAGAAAAGAAAAACAATCGATCTGAAAGTAAACTTCGGATCTCAAATCAACTGCATTGGAGAAGACTTTCCACTAAAAAAAAAAAATTAAAAAGAAATTTGCAATAGTTGAAAAAATATAATCTGGATGAACAGGGTGTAAAAAGTGTGAAAGTTAATAGTCATTATTAACACTGGATGGTCATTAGACTCCTCAGACTCTTCATGGCAATGACTCCTTGGATAAGGATAGGCCTTGTCCCTAAAAAATATTCCCCATGACCAGGCAAAGAAACATCCAAATGGCAGCAGATGATAGAAAGAGCCTAGGTGAAGCTTGATTTTTACTCTAGAATTCTCCTGTAGCCCTGCCATACTTTAAATCCCAGACTGTCCCTTCTGCTGTCCCACTGTTGAAGACTCTCAGATTGGAACTATCTTTTCCATATATGAATATGGAAAACAAATTTTTGGCAAATCATTGTACAGAACCGTTTCATTAAAGTTACACGCTCATGTGTTCTCATAAGCAGGTAATCTAAAAATGTACTAGAATGTGATTTTTCAATAGCCAACACAAGCTTTTGCTTTTTCACTGAGTGAGAGGAAGACTAATGGTCTTTTCACAGCTATTTTACGCTGGTCATGTTAATCTGAGCTCTTTCTGAGTTCATACATTTCCTGGAGACTGAAAACAAAATGAGCTGCAGTCTGGATATGTTCCTAGTCCCTGAATCATTTTTTTATTGATGAGAAAGTATAGTCTGTTCATACCAAGCTACTCTGCTGAAAAAAAAAATACAAATATGCAATGGTTTTGTTTGTTAAATGTAGATTTTACTGCTCTGGTTTTCTTTATCAACAGAACATTTCACCAATGGGCACAAAAGGTATCACATCCAACATCTGTGGGCTTTTTTAGGAACAACTGTTACAATATTTAATATACCCCTATTATCTGTCTGTTCAACAGAAATGCTTTTTGGGGAATCATTTCTCTTGGGAAAGTCATAATTTAAGTAAAATTGTGGAAAGGGGTTGCTGTGACAGTATCTGACATGTCCTGTATGCAGGGTATGCAGCTTCTTTCAGAGTACTTTGGTGAGCAGCCATCAAGAAAATGCAGACATTGCATGGGTTAAAATCTTGCAAAAAACAAATCCCTCAAAATAATACTGAAAGATAAGGTATGTAAAACCATCCTCCTGCTATGAACTGTACCACATCTCTCTGTGGTCTTGTATGCTTGCCTAGTCTGACAGTTCTCTGGTGATGGGGGTTCCACAAACTTCCTGGGCAGTCTGATCCAATGCATCACTGTCTCAACTGTTAATTTTTTCCTGGTGTCTAAATTCCTTTTCCAATTTCTCTTTTTATTTTGAAAGAGTCTGACTATGAAGGCTCATTTTCATTCAGTGTGTTTCTTATCATTGTTGAGTTTATTAAATAGTTCAGACTGGTTTTGCCTTTGATATCTTATGAGTATTTTGATATGATTACTTCAAGAATTTTAAAATATTTCTTAATAGTAAAAATAACAATAATAATGATCCTCAGCTTCTTTTTCCTTTTAAAAACTGGGATCTAGTCTGGACACCAAGATGCAGAATTACAGAAGTGTAAAAGAAAGGAAAGCAAAGAATAAAATTCCTGTGGTCCAAGCAGAATATTCTACTGAGGTCAACTCAACAAAGAGAATTGTATTGAAGCAGAGTATAAATATTAATAATGATGCCTTAAGGTTTTCATGAATTTGTAGATTTTTATACTTCTAGGTAGTTTCTCACATATAGCATAGCTTGTAACATTTAACCCTGTGTTAGCTGTCTTAAGGATCAGATAATAGCTGGAACACTGTGCAAGGAAAACATGTACCAGAGCTAAGACAACTAAATACCATGTTAGTCAAAACAAGAAAGTAAAGCCCAGCAACCTTGGAGAAGTTCCAATAAGGGAAAGGGGTCTTAAGACCTCCAACTCAATTCTAGGAGAGGCATGCCATGAGGTGGAACCAAGGGAAGTTCTGGGCATGAACATATCTTAGATTGGATGATACAACCTTTAGCTACGATAATTGAGTAAGGTTATAAAATTACTATGGTGCCATGTAGATGAGGCTTTTCTGCTTTCTCTAACTCCTACACTTTATTGACATTTCTCTCTCTCACACACACACACACTCTCTGCTGCCCAGCCTGGTGTGTTGCCCTATGTTCCCCCCCTGAAAGGCAGGGGAGAAGAGCTCCGAAGAGCTCTGCTTGCAAAGGGGGGTTTCCCTCTCTTGCTCTCCTGAAGTGGGTGGAGAAGATGTTTCCCTTCCCTTGTTCTCCTGGACTGGATCTCAAGAACCTCAAGTCCTGCTTGAAGGAAGATGAGACCGGTAATGGGAACCGGGTACCAGCAAGAGCTGGGGGTAGCTATGCTGCAGGGATGCAGCTGCAAAAGGGAGTTTCTCCCTGGTTTATAGTGGGCTGGAAGGTGAAATGACTTGGGCCCAGATGTTGCAAGAGTCATGTTCCCAGCCTGTGGGTGAAAGGGTTTTTTCACCTAGGAAGGATGGGCTGTTGGCCCTTGTTTGCTTTGGTAAGATATAGCAGAGTAGCTCAGGGGGTTTGGCTGGAAACAGCTGGGAATGACATGAAAGGGATGCCTTTCGGATTAATTTACTCTGCATGTTTTGAAGTGGTAGTTCTTGGAAAAGAGCTCACATGGTATTCCTGAGGCCGTGAGTTCATCCTAGCACCAGTCTATCTGTTACTTATCAAGACGTGTTGTATTCTTTTATACTTTTTATACTTTATATACTCTTTTATACTCCTTTATATTCTGTACCCCAAAACCCTGTAAGTAGAAGAACTCTTCTCTGCTTTGCCCACATAAAGTTGTCTTGGAAAGTTTTTTTCCCCTTTCCTTAAGGCAACAATAATAAGAAAACTTTTTGTCCTGAATGAAGATGTTGTTTTTATACTTGAATGGTTCGAATGTGAATGAGAGAGTAGCTATCAGTTAGATGGAGTTAACCCCGTCCCTTTCTTTATCTTTCTCTTTTTTGAAAGCAAAATGTGAGTGATACAAATAAAGTAACTCCCTCAGAGTTTATGCTTTTCTATGTATGACAGCAAGCCCAAGGCAAAAGGACAAATTGTACCTTTTTTCTCACAGATAATAGGTATGCTGTTCAGAAAACATATTTCATTCTATGATAAGGCCATGACTTCTTGAGATCTCTGCTGAACAATGGTAGGAAGATTTGAGAAGGAACAGAATAATTATTTTTAACATTTAAGAGTAGGCATACAAAGGAGTTATTATATAATTTCTCCCAGATATGAATGAGGCTGCTTTCTAATGAAGTCTGGCTGAATTGGAACAATAATGGAAACAAACCATACAATATTTCCTTACATGAAAACCAGAGCTTTCCACTTCATACTGCTCTGCTCTTTTGGGCAAAAAACTGGCACTGAAGTACTTAGTGGTAAGGCAGTTTATTTAAATTCTATTAGATTTCTCTTGTAGCACCTTCTCCTTTCTTTTCACAAAACAAGTTGAATGACCCTTAAACAAAGCTTTGGTTGTACAGAATACAGTTCAGATCATGTTTACATTTTCACTTTCTTCTCCAAACTTTGGATGTCTAACCCATGGTACCTTAAAAATACTTACAAATAAGAACTCAGAATATGATAATATGCTCAGGATCAAAATGCATTTTTACATTCAGAAGTCTCTACATTAACCCTCTGAATCTAAATCAATATAAACTGACATTAATCCAAACGCTTCAATAGATTTCTGGCTCTGGGGAAGATACAGTGCAAAATTCCCTCTTTTGGAAATTTTGTGTGTGTGTGTGTGTGTGTGTGTATTAATACTAGGAAGACTTATCATATTGAAATGCAGATACATTAAGCTCCGAGAAGTCAGAAAAAGTTACACAGAGATTTTTTTTCTTAATCAGTTATAGAATTCAGGTAGTGAACTGCTTTAAATGGTCATCATGTCTTTGATTGCCAAGCATTAAAATATATTTTCAATTCTTTGGCTAGACCATCAGTTACTATGTTGATGAATATTGATCCAATGTTCCTTAAGTGAATGGATTTTCAGACCAGGCTTTAGAAATTATGCAAAGTTGTGAAGATAATTATAAGAACAGTGAGAACAGCATTATATTTCATTTCCAGAACCATCTGATACCTAAAAACAATGCAACCTTTTATTTACTAAAACCCTGCAAATTAAGACCAATTTTAATTTACAATGATCAAACTAAATTTTACTTTGGAGATACAGTTCTTCCAAGTGTTCCTATAATATTAAGTTGTACCTAAAGTTTCTAATCTTAAACAAAAAGCAATATAGCAAATAAGTAATTTCAAATTAAAAAAAAATTCTTCAAGGGTTGGTTTTCATTACATGATATCACTAACACAAATTACACAATTTTTTATAATAAAAAATAATCCTACAAGAAACCTCCACTCCCCTAATTTGCATGTATCAACTGCATAATACAGTTAAAGTCATGCATTTTTGAGGTACCTACTTCCCACACAAGATCGCTACAACAAATACATTTCACAGCATCAAATAGATGTCATTCTGTTTCTAGTCATAAATATACTTTCTGCCTACAAATATTCACACTGAGAATATATAGAACTCTAATGTAATTGCTTTTACTCTGGGCCTGTTAATTTTTCTTTTAGGCTTCTCCATATATTTAATAAACAGTGTTAAAGCTTAAATTATTCTGATAAAATCTGTTCGCTATTGTTGAACCAAATAAATCTATATGATTTTTAGATGATGAATCCCTGACAATGAGTGTTTATAACAATAGCTCCTCATTTTACATTTCCATGCCTTCTGCTTTTGGCCAGAATAAATTAAAAGTTGTCACATTTCTTTATTCATATTTTGATAATGACACAACTCACATCATGCGTCAAACCATTTACATCCTAAAACCTGCTGAGAGACCTGTCAAGCCACTGTCTAATTCTCCAGATCTCTCAAATTATCAAAAATTTATCACACCAGGGAAAACTACATTCAATCCCTCCATTCATATGATGTCTCTGTGTCAGTTGTGAGTGCTAATGTATTTCTCTTTCTAAAAAGAGCTGTTTTTAAGGGGAGTTTGTGTTAATGTCCTGTATGAGCCATAAATTTGAATACTTTATTCTTTCATTTCACCATTTATGAATCCTCAATTTATTCTATTTTTGTAACTGAGTGAAAATTATGTGGCTGCTTTTTATGTTCTACAGGATTATTTAATGGGTATGTGCATTCAGAGTGAATCAGAGAACTGTTATCCTTTTTTTTGTTCTTCCACTTCATGAGCAATAAACCATGCTTTTCTTTCTTCTTTTCTTATTTTTTTTTTAATTCTCATTTAATTAAAGACCTAGTCATTTTATGTATTTCAGGAGTGGGTTGAATTTTATGATGTATCATTATCAGTAAGACTTATGTGTTCTCATTGACTCCTATTTGCTTTCAGGTACCTCCAAATACAATGTACATGGATGCTCCATGCAGTAAAGACGAAAGGGAAGGCATGATAAATAAGATAAGGTGTTTATCTTTGCAAAGCAAATATAATAATCATTGATCTCACAGGATATAACTTGAATTTCAAATTTCATTTTCTTGTGTTCAAAACTATAAATAAAATTTTCTGATTCTTTAAGCAGATTTGTGCTTTAGGTTCCTTGCACCGCATTCAGTGTGATAAATCCATGGTATTTTTTAGGGACTTCCCATGGCCTTCTGTCCAATAGAATATGTTCTCAATGGGTTTTGTCTTTACATTAGTTCAAAGTAGATGACAAACCCTACCAAATCAAAAAGAGCAAATGATTAACCAAGAACTAAAGAAGTGAGAAATGAAACACCGTAACCAGGAGAAGTGAAAGTGTTCGTTTAACTTGAAAAGTATGAGAACAAGTTGAGGGTTTTTTCCCAGAGTTTTTAAAATATTATTCGTTATATTGTACAAAGCAATTATTGAGGGTTTAGCTACTGTAGAGTCAGAAGGGTTTGGGGTTTTTTTTCCAATTTTAGTAGGAAGGAAAAGATGTCTATATAGAATTGGGGTGCTCGAAAGTGAAGTTGGAAGGTGCAGACAATACATAGATGCACATACAAAATCTAATAAAGAGAGATGCAGCATGATAATGATGCTATTGCAGTGACTGACACGGGTTAAAGTGTACACAGCACAAAGGAAAAGAGAAAATCTGAGGGATGAATAGATGTACTTAAGGCAATCTAGTCCAGATCCCTAGTAATGATTATTTCTTGAAATGTGTCTTCTGAAGTTATGCCTCTTCCAACATTTTTTACAAAAGGCAAGAGTTCTACCATGAATTTTGAGATGTATGGATGCTAATGGAAGTAATTGTATTCTACACATGTAGTTATAAGAAAACACGCTCTATTTGAGAGATGACTCGATGTACAAGTCACATGCTGCTTAAGTATCTTCATGAATCAGAGCTTTAAGCTGTTCCAATAAATCAGTAAGTCTGAACCCTCCAACTATATTTTACTGTGCCCTTTTTGGCAGTCTCAACACCTACACTAATGAGCAAGTGACATTCTGTGCCCATTGCCACCACAATGACAAGAAGAACTATTCCTCCCTGCCCTTTTGTGTGAAGACCCTGGTCACAAATCTGAGAATTGGATATTCCCAATAATTACTGTGAGGCAGAGCAGGGTCTTGACTAACCTGGAGTGAGAGATTCGCTGCCTGGGGAGAAACCTCCAGGTCATTTTCTCCCAGCTCCTATGCATATGGCAGGCTTGCAGAAACACACTTATCTTGACTGGTAATTTATTATTATTGTTGTTGTTATTATTATTAGTTTTGTAAAGCAGGAGAGTCCAGAGCTACCCTCCAAACTCCCTTTTTCCAGAAGTTAATTGTGCTGACAGACAGAGGTATTTTTTACTTTCTGACTTAAAATATTTCTGAAAATCAAACAAGTTTGTTCTTTCCTTTGCTGAGTAGCCATATGGGAAAATGGTTACACACAGACATGACACTTCATCTTTCTTTTTCTGGACTTGAACCAGATCTTTAAGATATCACTCCTTTGAATTTCATTTTTAATCCACTGAATCTTCTTTTTGACTTTTTGATTTTTGCAAGGGATCCCCAACACCGTGTCTTCCAACTAGACATTTTTCTAGGCAAAGCCTCACCTGAGTTTCAGGAAAAAGTTATTTTCTGTGCTCTCTGTAAGACATCCCCGAGTGAGACTTGGGAGTTTTTCTCCAGAATTGTTTCATGCTGTTTTCCAATCATTATAATTCACCATACTTTTCCTGCAATACTGCCAATGAGCCCTGAGTTGCCTCTTTTTTAATTATGTATTTTGTTTGTTCTTCTTACAGACCTTGCTCTCAATTTTATCTAATTTTCCCACCTTGATTTTAGTTTTTTCCCACAGTTTACTGAGATTATTTTGGAACCTGATTCTGTCTTCTGAAAAGTTTTTGATCTGTTCTTCTTTAGAATATCTGTCTATTTTATAAATCTATTATCTTTTTCATCGTCTGAATCATTACTGGAAACAATGCCACAACTCAGGCATAGAAGACATTATTATTTGTTTTACTTGCCTTCCTTTTTGACAAAAAACCCTTAGTCAGAAAAAAGCAGACGGTTTTTTTCTACAAAGTATATGCCCATTTATGGCAATTTCCTCCAAGATATCTTTTCATTTCCAAACTATATTTCCTGTTTCTATGAGTTACAAAAGTTAAGACAATAATGCATCTGTATTTATGTTTGTACTAGTAACCGTGCTAAAACTAGTATTTGATTTGCTTGGAGAAGTCGCTTCTCAAAAAAAAAAAAAAAAAAAAAAAGTTTGCTCCTTTAATGACTCCTTACTCCCTCCTACATGCTCATATATTATTATTTTTTAAACATTTAAGTGTATTTCCTCTTAATGAAGTTAACCTGAATCATCTTCATTCTCAGACTTTTTCTCAGTCTAGTTTTATTTTTTTTCAATAAAAACACCCACATTGTTCCATTCTCCTGAGACCTCTTTCTCATTCAGTAACAACCTCAATAAAATTCTTAGTTAAGAATTTGTTTTAACTGGACCTCACAATGATTTTTTCATCAGGCCCTCAATACTAGAACACCCCCTACTATAAATGCTGTTATTCACTGAAATCCTCTCTTCTCCTGCTCTGGCCTGCCCACCTGGGCACTGTTAATGTAATTGCATTAAGCAGCTGGTTGCAGCTGAATGTCTTTGTGTAGAAATTGAGTCAGACAGTTCACCCAGTGCATAAGCTTGCATCACTCCTTACTTAGTTTCCTGTTCTATTGAGTAATGAATCTGTTTTTTATTTTCTCTTCCTTTCACTTCAGAAGTATCTGCAAAGCCTTTTATAGACCTTGCTGCTTATTATTTTTTTATTATTATAAAAGCTCTAGTTGCCTTCTGGATCCTAAAACAAGTTTCAGTGGTTTCCCAGCTCATTCCTGCTTCCAGAGGTCCTCTGCTTAATTAGCTTTCTTCTTTCCTCATCAAGCTCAGCACAGGGAAATGTTTTGTTTGAAGCATCATTTGAAGTAGTATATGGAATTTAATGTAAAATGTATGAATTGCACAAGCGAAATAAAGATTTCCTAACACAATTTTTTGGGAGTGAGAGAAAACCAAGGCATATAGACTGTGCATTCAGTTTACTACTCTTTGCAGGATGGCCTGGCTCAACATGTGACAAATCACTTCTAGAGAATTTTAAGGTATGTTGTCTTATTCTGGATAATTTTTATTTGCAATTTCCTGTTACTTTTCCCAATTTACAGGAATAACTGTCACCAAACCAAGAATATATAATGTTGATTATGCCATATATTATCTTCTAATGGCTTGTTTGACATATATCCAATTTTTGAGTTTGTAACTGATTCTTTTGCTTGAGCTTTATAATCTTAGCTTACCAAGAGTGAATAATTTTAATACATTCAATGACTGAGGGGAAAAAATATCCTTTTATCCTCACTTTTGTTTCTTTCATGGACGAGAAGGGATCAATGAGACATTGTTTAATCTAGCTCTGTGTTTTGACTTGGAGAACTATGGGGCCAAAGGTTTTAAGTCCTCATTAGTGTGCCTAAGTGAAATTAATCAAATTATAAAGCCCAGACAAGGCAGCTGTTTTTTTTTTTCTTAAATGTTCAATCAATCCCCTTTCCCCTTTGTGCCAGAGTGTTCACAATAGGATCAAGTTGTGGAAACAGGAGAAAGGTATCTATCCTAGCAAACAACTTGTTACGTAAAGATGTCATCAAGGTGTCCATGACTTACTTAGGCTTAAATAACATGGACATTTTTTTGCTTTCAAGTAAGCTAGAAGGATGGAAACGTGCATTCAGGCTTCCTGCTTTTAAACAAGAAGCCAGTTTCCTTCTTCTAAACACAAAGGAAAGTTTGAATCTTTCCTTTCAAACATCCCAAAGGTATTTCAGGGCAGTGAATGTTCCTTTTTACTTACATGTTTCTAAGCATTTTTCAGCATCTATCAGTGAATACAGCAAATTCTTTTCATCTTTCCTTGGAAATATTTGAGACAGTTTGGTTTAATTCTACTTTTGTCCTGCACATCTTATAAAGTTTTCTCTCCTCTTCCTCTGTGCATACATGTTTTCTCTCTCAGCTCTCCAGACTAGAAATGGTAGTTGTCATGACAACATAATACATTTACTGCTCTTGATTCCTATGATTTTTGCTTTCTTTTTTGATGGCAGCTGCTGACAGCCTTCTTTTAGAAGCACAGACATAAAAAGTTACCCTCTTGTATTTTTTTTTGCATGTAGATGATTGCAAAAATTAGGTAGTTCACTGAGCAATAATTTTACCCCTTCCAAAACACACCCAGGAAAAAGTTTTCCACTGACATCTGAAATGAATATTTTTGGATAGTACACTAAAAAAAACAGAGGCAATTTCATGTACAATGCACAGATAGACACATGGAGTTGCAATTTGCTATGAACTCACAGTTCTTCTGAAAATCCAGTTTGCACATGGAAATGCCCATTTTGCACATTTTGCACGTAGAGTTGAACAATTTGGTGAAAAATATTCTGTTTGCAATATTCTTGGAAACCTTCTGTACAGAAATGTTGCAGCTAAATTGCCAATATTGCCATTCATTTTTCAACTTTTTTTTAGTTTAAATTTTGGGTTTCTATACCCAATTCTTTCTTCTTCATAGTCATGTTTTACTAATATTTCTAGAGTGAATCTATACATTGGTAATATGTATCATATACAAAATGATACATTATTTTGTCGTGGATTAAATTATTCATTTCAGCTAAAAGTCTGATTCTTAATTATACCCGTATCAAAATATTTCTAGGACTAGTCACTGTTCATTAATATTTTTTTCCCAATGGTTGCAAGATTTTGGTAGCTATAGGTCAAAAATGGGCAAAATTAAAGAATATGGCCGGGTGTATTGCCTGATTGTTTTCAAATGTAATAAATATTGTTTGGTCTAGGAAAACAAAAATAAGGAAAAAGCAGAAGAAAAATAACAACAACAATAATAATAATGACAATAATAATTTCCAAATCATACCAAACCTCAAAAATGAACAAAAAAGACTGAAGGAAAGACGCAGTAGAAGACTAGATGTATAACCTCAGATCGTCACTAATCTGGCTTTTCCAAACTTTTAAAGCCCTGTAACTTGAATCTTCCTTTAAAGTACTGTTCTGTATACAGTTAAGACTATAGCCAGAATTTTTTTAGTGAAAGTATGTATTCTGGGTGTTTTCCATTAATATTTTATGAAATTTCCTTGTAAAATTATTCAGTAATGGAGTTGTGCACAAATATTAAAGAATATTTGTAGAAAGTAAAGATTAAAATTATAATGAGCATCAATGGACCATCAATATTTTAGGAATGCAAAGTTACCCAAATAACTAAAATGCTGAATAAAAGATAGCCATAATCAACTGATTGTAAATCAGGTACAGCAGAGGAATTATGAAGATAACAATGTTAAGATTAGTATTTGTAGTTAGGTAATGCAGTACAGAAAATGTCAATCTATTTAGGGATGATGCACAAAGAAGAAAAAGTGGCAAAAGGTCTCATATGACTTATTCATTACTAAGTATTGGCTGAGCATCTCAGGGAGTGGGTATTTCCTTTCCCTGCAAACTTTACCTCCCTTGCATCCTGTTAATGTCTTGCTTACAGCAATCAGGTTCTTTTGATTTGATTGTTATGCTGAAGAAACAAAGTGCCTGTCACCCAGCACAGCCTGGAAAGGAGGCATGCACGGCCTCTCTAATTTTTTACACCCTTGCATGTGACACTGTCATCATATGACATTCCCCAAGGAATATTCTTCCTCTTCAGAGACAGGTATTCTGAAGTAGTACAGCTCTGAGTGGCATAAGAGTGATGGGTCATGATAGGATTATTTTTTTTCTTTCTTTTTAATGAATGTTCCTTTTATCTCTTCCCACTGTCAGAGTGAGGACCCCAGGAAAATTCTGAGCTCAGGTGTAGGATGATTTACATGTTAATGTGGCATAAACAGACGGTAGTTACAACTAGTTATTTATTCTGCTGTGGCTGAAATGGCATAATATAATATGCCTGTCTTCCACTTCTGAGGTACACTGGTTGCTATTCAGGGAATAAAGAAACAACAATGAAAACATCAAGACCAAACAGAGCAGAAAGTCTTCTTGTCAGCAAGTGTATCCATGTCCCTGTTAGCTCCATGGAGTATTCAGCAGAAAACAGCAGCAATATTAATTTATCTGTTTCTTTGCACAGCACAGAGAAGCACATAATCACAACTTGAGGTGCCATGGCTACCAAGTTAAAATATCACATATGAAAACTAAGTTACTGGTTATTTCTCAACTATCCAAAGCAAAGAAAATAACGAAGTGTGGCCCAGCCATCCTCCCCTCTCCTTGGCCAAAACACACATCCTTATCCATTATTAGTCAGCAGAGTGAACTGCAGCACAGCTGTTTTTGCATCCGTGGATATGAGCACAGCTCAGTCACCCATGGCATGCCACAGGATATGGTTCCTTGCACATAGCTGGGGACAGTGGGTAAGGATGGGAGCTGGCTGGGAGCCTATGACCTCCAGCCATGCATGCAGTCGTGGAAAGATAGTGGGAGCTGGCAGCAGGAGAGTAGGGACAAGATTCGGTGAGGGAGAGGAGCATGAGCCCTAGTACTTGGCTGCACAAAAGGAAGATTTACTGTCAGCAAACACCACCCTCTGTGGGTTTCAATTACTTGAGAAGAAAGACAAATTGGTACTTGATCATCCTCTTGAAATTCTTAGAAGCCAGATGTCAGGGAACTGTACTTCAGCAGCCCTATTACAGTTCACTTTATGTGTCAAATCCTAATTATGGGTCACATTATAGCATCTCCCAGAGGTTAATACCACTGCAGAACATAATAGGTTATCAAAAGGGCTCATATTATTTCACTAAAGCTTTTGCATGCAGGTTAGAAAAGATCTTACATCTCAGCCAGTTTTTCAGCTGGTAAATTTAAGAAACACCACTTACTTCAGTAAGTCCCATTTGCTGCTAAACTGCCTTTTCATTTGTCTGTTGGTGTGTTCAGAAACAGAGCAGCCGTGGATGCCTGTGATAGGCATTTCCTTAACCAAGATACAAACGCAATAGTTGCCAGGGGCTTTGTTTGTTAGTTAAATCTGTTTCCCAGAGGTAAAGCATTGCCATGGAAGATTTTAATTTCCATGCTTTATGGGCTAGTTTTTCTTGTTTCTGTGAATACAAAAGCTTTTCTCATGGTAGAAGTGTCAGCACACAAGTGAAACAACTTCCAATTTTGCTTTTGCTTTGTTTCTTACCAGTTAATGGGAAAAAAAGTTATCTCAATAGACTCTTGTTATAAGCTTGAGACACTCTGGAAGTAGAAACAGCACAGAATTTTATATGATATATTGAAATATTTTTTCCATATGGAGAATTTGTGTTTTCTAAAATACTTGGGGCTTCTTCAGGATGGCTCAATTTTCATGCCCTCTCCTTTTCAATTTAGAGTAATAATTTCTCAGAAATCATGGACAGAAACATTTAGTTACATAGACCTATGACTTATTTGCTGTTTCTTTTTCTCTCTTATCTTTAAAATATCCAAATTATATTATTTCCAGTGTTTCTAACTATAAAAGCACCACTGCTTTGCAAGCAGTCCTGTAGAAACAAGCTGCTAATTACAAAACATATGATGGAAAAATACTTCTGAATTTGTTACAATTTATGTTAGTTTTGCTTTATATATATATATATTTAGGTACTGGATTCTAACTATTTTGGAAAATAAATGGGTCTTGTCCTTTTGAAGATGACAATCTCTTAGAGGCTCTGCAGTGCCTGAGCACTACAGTGCACTGAGAATAAAGTTACGAACCGTTTAATCTAAATTCATCTATGATAACAGAGGTGATTAATGCAATCCAGTCATCCAGGCCCAGTTATAGTCAGGGCATGCAGAAGTGCATTTACAGAGCATAATACATACATCCCCTCTCAAAAGAAGTGTCCAAAATAGTTGAAATTAATCACTCTGGAAGTACAGATCTCCCACTAGTGCCTACTTGCTGACTCCCACTACAAAGACCTAATTTTTAAATTGCTAAAGTTAGGGACCCAGTAATCCTTAATCTCTGCTGTAAGATCAGATCCTTCTAAGCAAAAAAAAAAAAAATGCTTCTCTAAATTACACAGCTCTGATATAATAAAAGGATAAGCTATAGTAGCATGATGGCTAGCTGCATATATTATACATATTAACATGCATACATCGACATTGAGTCTGATCTCTATTAATGTCACTACAAATTTATTTACCACTCTGCTTTACATCAATCTCAGTAACACAAAAGAATCAGTCTTTGCTATCTATAGTAATGCTAATTATCATGAAAAAGTTCTAATCTGTTTCAAATCCTCAGCACAATATACCATATTAGAAAAAAAAACCATATTCATGATCCCATTTTTAGTTGCAAGTTCTGATTTCAGCTCAGTGTGCAAACCCACTAATTTCTCAGTACAGAATATGACTGTAGACATCCCAGGAACACATCAAGGTGTGAATACTTAGCTGCTGACCAGATGTAACTCATAGCTCTTCACATAATATATTTCTCAATTCAATAACTAGACCAAAGAAATGCACACAAATTTTAGGGTTTAAGCTCAAAAAATCCTCTGGGAGAAGCAACAGTTTCAGGTGGACTCTTATGAGGCTGCAAAGGAAAATCACAGCCACCTCTCAGATTGGCTGAAGGCAGTTGCTGCTACCACATGATCAGGGAGAAAGAGAGAATCCTGCTCACCATTCACAACATCAGCTTTTCCCAAAGGCCCCCATGGCATTTGCTGTGTCTTCCCTATTGCAGTCAGCAAGGTAGAGGCCAGGCTGCCAAGAGTTTCTTCCATTCCTTGCTCAAAAAGCCACTTGTCTACCAGGGTTCCAGTCAGAAAAGTACTGCTCAAGCATATAATTGAAGATGCAGAATTATGCAGAAGCACAGGGGAGCTGAATTCAATTGCATGAGTTGCTTTCCATAGGCCCTGAGAAAACTGTGATCCTAAAGATTACAGGATCTAAAGAGCTGATTTCAGCCTGAATCCTGGTGTTAGGTTAATTAGCCTTCCAACCAAGGTATTGAGAGGTTTCTTTAAAAAAAAAAAAAAAAAAAAAGACATACCTCTACAATGGGTACATTTTTATTATCATTTTTATTCACACTTTCAACTTCTTCTACTCTTTTTTTCCCTTTTCTATAATAATGTTAGCATGCCATTTTCAGATTCATGTTCTTAATACCTGTTTAGTTTCCATGTGCTAGGGAGATATAAAATCCTGTCTTGTTTTGCTTGGCTGCTTTGTTTGGAGGGGTTTGGGGTTTTGTTTGTTTATTAGTTTGTTTTTAGGAAGGGCTGGTGCTAACTGGTTTATAAGGTAAAGGAATAAAAGAAACCATCAGCAAATCTGTTTTTGTGTGTTCTATCTATGTATTGTATTAAAAAGAGAAGGCAGCTCTGCAGACTTGAAGGTTTGTTACATTATGGTTGGTTAGCATCCTCACACCTGATTTAAATACTGTTTTGTGTTATCTGTGTTACTGATAACACAAAACAGTGTTATTACAATGGAACAGGAGCAGAACTATAGCAGATATTTTTGGGGGTTTAATGATGGAGTAAAACTGTATGTTTATTCTCTTCCAAACCAGACCAGTCCTTTTCAAAAGAAAACATTCTTCTTTCCTTCTCTTTTCTCCAATTTTTCATCTTCTTTTAATTCTTAACTGTCTCTCTTTCAAGAAGGGCTTTTAATTGTTGTTGCTTTGGGTTTTTTTTAGTTTGATCAGGATTTAAATTTCACTAGCCAAGTTGTAAAACATTTTTATGTAGCAAAACTATCAAGACATTTATAAAACGAAGGAAAAAAAATTCACATCCCAAAAGTTATCACTTTTTCTCACAAATTAATCCATTTTTTTTGTTTGTTTGTTTACTTGAAACATCCCTTTTCATTCAATAATCTGGTGTCTGAGGAAAAAAAATAACAAACCAAAACAACTAAACAAACCCAATTCTTTCAATTCTTAAGCAGGCATTGTGCAAACTAAATAAAAGCCTCTGGTCTAAACCCCTCTTCTGGAGTGTATTTGGAGAGCCAGGTAAGACCAGTGTCTTCAGAATTCACTGGTTTCTTCCTTTCATCATATACATGCCAATAAACTTATTTGTATTTCTTACATGAGAAACCATTCCAGCTGTGCAGCTCAGTAGTAATGCACTCTGACAATCTGCACTCAAATAACTAAAGGACTGACACAGTTAGAATTGCTAATGTTCAATACAGCTAACACTGAAAGAAGAGTAACATTTACTAAAATTGCCATCACTGGGAAACGGAATCTTCATTTTTTCCCCCAGAATATTTTCATGTAATGTTTTCTGATATTTAATTAGCTCTGTTAATGATATCTAAATCCAGGGGTATTTCTGCCTCTGCCAGCTAATTATGATACTGCAATATTTGCTTCTGAGAGTCATACAGCTCCTGCTCAGCATGGGGGGGTCTTTTTCTCAGATTTGAAGCCTGTGAGGTTAAAGGAAGATTCTAATGACATCCTCCAGGGTAGCCTCCTTTGAAGGATAGGACCCAGAGCTTTGATTTCAGGTCACTCCCTTTGTGGCTGCCTTTAAAGTTCATCTAAATTAACATTCAGTGATATTTTTGGCAGCTTTGACTGCCAGGAACAATCATTGCAGTGGAATAATAAAGCAAATAAACTTTGCATAGTCCCATTAAATCATTAAATGCCACATTGTTCTGTAATGGAAGTGGTATTTTATAATTTCTAAAGCATCAAAGGCTACTTGGTGCTCACTGCCAGTTTGATGGTATTAATACTGGTGACAGAATACAATAACACTGGAACAAGAAACAAAGGGGTCCTAGGACTTAAGTGATGCCTGCAGATACCTGAAATGACTAAAAAATACAGGAGTAAAAACATCATAAAATAACTGTGCTGGACTTTTTCAACAATGTTCAAACATTTGGTCCAAATTATGTGTTATTCTATTTTTTTGTCATCTTTCCATCTAAATAAAGATGATTAGTTGGCTGTCATCTGGAGAATATACTTCAGCTTTTGGTTGTGGGATTTTTTGGGCTTTTCCCTCCATATTTTTATTCTTGTAACCCTTACAAATAACTGTATTCTTCTAATGAACTCTTAAAACTTTTGTTTAAAAGAGAAAAAAAAAGGAGAATGATTTACAGTATGACAAAAATTTAATAAAAAAAACAGCTTAGGAAAATCAGTGAGAAAATTTCACCATGCATTTAAAAAAATCTCACTATACATACACACTTAGTGCTAGGGGAGCAAGCAGAGTTTCAGAAGTTGCACCCATTCCTTCTCTGGCTGCTATGGAAATGCTTCTTTGAAGGAGCACTCCTGTATAGGGCCTTCAAGAACAGTCAGAGTTTAGATGGCTTTAATATTCATGCAAATGGATTGAGACAGAATAAAGGAAAAAAGATCTGTTCATCATCAGTCTTTTTTCCTGAATGACAAGTGGTGGGACAGAAAGAAATGGCCTTAGGTTGTGCCAGGGGAGGTTCGCTCTGGGTATTGGGACAGTGTTTCTTTGCCAAGGGGGTTGTCAAGCCTTGGAACTGGCTGCCTCGGAACTGGTTGAGTCACTGTCCTTGGAGGTATTTAAAAGATGTGTAGATGTGGCAGATGGGGCAGGGTTTAGTGGTAGATTTGAGGGTCTTAGGTTTACAGTTGGACTCAGTGATCTTAAATATTTCATTAATTGGAAGCACAGATCTGCAGATCAGAAGGGGCCTTTCTGCTGAGAGGTCACAGGGCCATGCAGAGGTTCCACCTTGTATTTTCAGCTGTGGGGAAATATATTCCCTACACTGCCAGTGAGCACACTTCCACTACAAAAGAAGCCAAGAATCTACTTAGGTGGAAAAACAGCAAGCTGGGCAACCAGTGCCCTGTTGAACATCTCTTTTGAAAACTTCAGCCTGATGATCCCCAGGTAACCACTTGCAAATCCCATCTTTTGACTGAGGTGCCCTGTCCCAGGCATTCAATTCCCTCAGCATTAATATGTCTTTTCCCTACTTTAATTTGTTTATCTTTCCAGTGTTGAGTCATGTCCCACACAGTGTGTTTCCTTGTGTTATGATATTTTTGTCCTGTTTTAATGTCAAGGCACACTTCACCACAGCCGCATGCCACAGGTCCCACAGCTTCTTTCTGGTACCCCTTAGTCCTGCTGTCATACAGCCCTATACATTCAGTCCCCATTGCTGAAGAAGTTGCTCTGTAAACTCATTGAGTTGGCTACAAGTTTTAAATTGTTTACCTGTTTCTGAATGACAGCAAACGGCAAAATTATTTATAGCCCTTTCAATTAGAAAAGGGAAAAGCATCCCCTTAATATTCTGATTGAATCTACATATTCAGGAGAGTCACTGGAAATGGAAGAAAGCTGTTAACCTGTCCTCTCACAGATACTTTTAGCTGTCTGCAAACTATGGATAAAATATTTTTTTCTGTTATTTTAGCTTATTTTTGCATTGAAGTCAGAAGACTGGAATCAAAAGCTCTGAGAAATTCTAGTGTTCACCATGGGGAATCAAAATCCCTTTCAGGCAGAAAAGTACAAACAAAGGAAAAAATGCTGGATGTTTATAAAGTAGAGATTGACTTGTCAAAGTTTGAGAACACCAATCTTTTATAAGTCTGATAATAGCAGTCTCACTGCTCAAAGTAATTCATGCAAATTAGAATGAAAATAGGTGTTAAAAGCAGTTTCTGGTAACCTGCAATGCACTGACATTTTATGGACCACTTATGACCCATCAAAATTGCATAAGCTTTAATTTTGCCATGATTTCTGAAGATTTGAAAGAAAAAGTCAATAGCTGTCTAATCCACTTGAGTTTGAGGGATGATGCAGAGCAGAATTGAGTAATAACTCATGAAATCCAGCTTTAAACCACAGGTCTGTGTTTCTGTGGTCACTTGGCCTACATTTATAGACAGAGCCACAGACACATCTTTCCAAAATCTTTGCTGACAGGACAATGTAGAGATTTCAGTGAATCTGAGATTATTCAATTCTGGTCCTCAGTTTTCTTGACAATTAGTCCTTCTGCAACATTGCCTGCCCTGTCTGGCAAAGGAATCAGAGGTTGCAAAAGAGATAGAGGCTCTTCTGTTGAGACTCTTTTTAAAAATAAGAGAGATAAGGGTGTCAGTAAATAATAACCAAAACATTTTTCCTCTTCACATCTCACAAGGATTTTAAAGCAAACAAGTATGCAAGGTCTTTGGAGTCCATAGATTTCTTGTGCTTCTTAATGCAAGTCCATAACATGTGTCAAGGTACTTCCTCTACTTCTCTCACGTCAGTGTCTGAGATAAGGTACTGAGTCATAAAGTTAATATAACAGCTAAACTCTTTCTAACCAGCTATTAGGACCACCAAGAACAACATTATTCTTTTGGAAAGAAGACCTTTGTGAAGAATAAATCCTATGTGTTTAAAGCCAGGTTTCTGTGAGCATTAGTTGGTTGATTCTGTCATGGTCCAAAAAGTTCCACACACTTAGATCTGAGGAGTGTACTTAGGTACTTCACCTTTGTATATTCAGGTTGCTGTGCTTCTATTACTCTTCCTCCACACTCCTCATATGAGAGGATGGGTACAGTAGTACAGTCAGAGACCACCTCATATTCTTATAGCAAGGAAACTTTCATAATCCTCCTTGCTACAGCAGAAGCTTAGCACAGAGTATAGCTCTGCTCATAGAGTTGTGTCAGCCACAAATGGTGTCCTTAAATTCCTCTGTAATTGTCTCATTCCTAAGGCTCAGTGATTTCAAGGCGTAGCATGAGTGTGAAATCAAAATTACCCCTTATGTCTCTGATAAACCACTGCACTCTTAAATTAGGCAGAGATTTTTCTCATAAATGGAATCAGTAACAACCTGTGCTCAGTGCTGTGGAATGTCCAATGCAGCGTTGAAAAAAAGACATACATGGAAAATTACCTCAGTGATTAAAACTCAGCCAGTTGGAAGCCTTTGGGTCTGCAATATCATTCAAACTGACAGAATAAAAATGTTTGACCTGATCTGTCACATTACAGCATTCAACATCTATTTACAACTGTCTAACTTCATCCCATCGACAGCTCCTCATGCCTGAAAAGCCTCTAGGAAGTCCCACATTGTTTCTAGGTATTTAGCCTGTGGTGCTGGAAGAGTGACTAAGAACTACAGACACAGGTCTTCATCTGAGAGAAAATTTAAAAAAAGTGATGTGAGGTTCACAGAACCAGGAACATGGGAGCACCTTAAGTGATTATGAAGCAAAAGCCTACTTTTAAGTGTAACAACCAGAAGTCCAATCCCCACTGAGTTTCTTTACATAGAGAAATTTAAGATTTTTTAAATGGTGACTGTAAAGAAATCAAGTCCCAAATCCCGAGCTGTTGGGTCACCCACTTGCTGCCACTTGACCCTGAGATCAGCTCGGTTGGTTAGAGCATGGTGCCAAAACCACCAGGGTTGTGGGTGTGATCCCTATATGGGCCATTCAATTAAGAGTTGGACTCAATGATCCTTATGAATCCCTTACAACTCAGAATATTCTGTGAGTTATTTGCAATAAATATCTAGAGTTGAGAGGCAATATTCAGTTAGCTCTGGACAATGTCTGAGGAAATCTGATCTTTTCCATCTTCAGGGAAAAAAGTGCACACTCATGGGGCCCCAAGTGGTGTTTGTCTGGTCCAGCACATTTTTCAGGGAACAAATAATTTTGTAACTACCTTCAATCTTAAGAAACTACTAAACCAAACTTCTGCTCCCTCTGGTCCCTTGTTACCCACCTGTCTCGTTTATTCAAAACTGATTTGTCAGCTCTCATGCCTTTACACATGGGCAAGATGCTCTATGGGCTTCATCAGTTTCAAACTGTGCAAGAATGCTGTATGAAGGTGTCCTCTCCCCGTGCTGTTGACCTTCCTCAAACAAACCTAAAGTCAAAGAGACATTAGAAGGAAAAATCCTCCTGCTACTGTAGATAGACAGAAAAACCTTTAGCACCGTCACAATAACACAAATTGTATCAGCAACAAGGTATGCAACAAGTAATTAGCTTGGCATTTTGATAGTATTTGGTGATACTTGTTTAATACTTTGGGGGCAGACATGTTTGTGTAAAAAAAAGAGAGCATGGTGCCTCCAACGGATGTGAAACTTGGAAACTACCTGTTTGTAGGTCTTTGATTTATTGCTAGTAGTTTGTACTAGTTGCCAACAAACTGTGCACCTGGCTGGCGGAGCTGCCCCGTAGCAGCTGTGAATGTAGTTGCTGCAGCCTTACCCTTCCTCCCTTGTAGGCAGAGGAGAGTTCTGCTCCATGTCACAGCCGCTGGCCTGCATCCCCTCTGGGACATGTCTCAGCACCCCAGTGATGTATACAGCAGGGTTGAAGGGCCAGCTGCGGCTTTTGCCTGATCACCACTGCTTATAAAACTGAAGCACATATGCTTCAGTGTCTTGCCTTTTATTTATGATTTTTTTTTCCCCCTTCAGTTTTGAGTCATGCTTGGGGGAAAAAGAAAGTGAAACACCCACCTATAAGCATCAGCTTCTCATCCAATATAAGTTAGTTTGCAATTGACACAACTGTCATGTTAGGACCAGAAATCATGGGCATATAGCTAAAATTGCAGTGAAAGACATTCTTCTCTCAACTTTGAATTCTTGTAATAAACAAAGCTTAAACATAAACGGCCAAAAATAGTGTGTATGAGCTCATGGTGCAACTGAGAAAATATCCACACTGTAGGAAGAGAAAATTAACTATCTCTTCAAAATTCCAATTCAGACATAATCATGACAGCTGCTAAATTATTCATGAAAGACAGTAAAGCCAGGAATCATTTCAATAGAGTTCACAAACTGTAGTTCACATCCTTCTCAGTTTTCAAACACCTAAATGGACTGTTCCTTTAGCTGATGTACAAAGGATAAATACATGCTCGTTCTGCATCTGTGCACCTCTGCTGAAATATTAGTTCTCCTAATCTAGGAGTGGTCAGGGGGTGAACTGATGGTATATTTGAAACTTTTCTCAGTGGAGAGCACTTGAGAACAATTGTTCCTAATATTTGTGCGGTTTTGGTTTTCCAACCAAGAAAAGAAAAGAAAAGAAAATGAAAAAAAAGAAAGAAGGAAAGAAGGAAAGAAAAGAAAGAAAAGAAAGAAAAGAAAAGAAAAGAAAAGAAAGAAAGAAAGAAAGAAAGAAAGAAAGAAAGAAAGAAAGAAAGAAAGAAAGA
>JAWWMO010000043.1:60929167-60949928 GCA_035047845.1 Dendrocincla fuliginosa
AAGAAAGAAAGAAAGAAAGAAAGAAAGAAAGAAAGAAAGAAAGAAAGAAAGAAAGAAAGAAAGAAAGAAAGAAGAAGGAAAAAGAGAAAGAGAAAGATAATTAGGTTGCATTCTGTGATTTTGCAGACTATGCAGCTGAAAGGAAAGAGGCATGTAGAAGCCTCAGCTGGTTAATCTCATTGCTCAAAATCAGTCAGCAATACACTTCTTTGTGAGTTTTCATAGTCTGCTTCTCACGAAAAGTATATTCTCTCCTCTTTAATTCCAGAGGGAAGATCCAAGTTATGCTCATTCAGTGAATTCAGGATATGACTAATAAATCGTTAGAAAGCTGTAGACATTTTATGCTGATCTTTCTCTTTTTAAGGACAAAGTAACCACGTTTAAATGGTCTCTAGACAGGCAATGCCTGGGGAAGGGTTTACACTGAGGAGAAGTGAACATGCTAATTGACTAGCAAGATTAAAATACACAGAAGCCCATAATATATGGATTGCAGAAATCATATTGCTGACAATAGTTGATTGAGATTTTATACCTGCCTGCCCTGCACAATTTGCCTTCTCCCTGCAGGAGATTTGAGGTGAGAAGCAAGCCCACTTGGTATTACTAAGACATATACTTACCTTCTTCAGCACTTTCTACAGTCATCTTGCTCTTTCTCAAACTCAAGCTTGTGTCAGTCATAATATCTGGATACAGCCTGAAATAAACATTCAAAAAACATTTAAAACCCTGGAGGAGAGGAGGAAGATTAAGAAGGACTGACTGCTGAGTGCCATTAACTTGTTTCAATCAGCCATGCAGTATGGATTTTAATCTTTCAACTCCAACACAATGCTATTTTCAAATTACCTTACTTTACTTCTTTAGCATTAGTCATCGCTGGTGGTACAGTTGTATGGGTTTGTTGCATTTTCCAGCTTCCTGGAATATTTTTACCCAGACGATGTTACAGTACACTGAGATTAATGTAAATTCAGCTACCCATACAAGCAAAAAATAGAGTATATATAGCCTCTGAGGAATGATTCACAAATAAACTAAGGTAAAATGAGCTTAGGTAAAGCTTATCTAAGCTTAGGGAAAGAAGGGAGGTGAGGAGTGAAATCTAAGAGTAAATGAAGGCAGCAAAGAAGTGAGTGAAGAATTAAACTGAAGCAGAGCTGTGGATGACACTGTGGAATTTTGCTGAACTTGGAAAGCAAGAACGAAGAGCTCAAATGTGATGCACTAAGTCACCAGACTCCAAGAGCAGTCTGCTTTAATGCAGACTTTTTGCAATGCAGAGAAAAGTAGCAGCGTCTCTTCTGCCATGGGTTTTGAAGACTGGACTTCTACAAAATTATTCCCATAGAGATGATGTTCTGGTCAGTCCAAAAGAGAAATAAACATGTTGGCAACCTCGTTGTCAATTCAGATTTTTTCAGGTCACCTGATGTGATTTTTTTAACCTTGTTTTTTATCAAATATTCTTGGTTTAATAGTGTGGCTTGTCCAATCAAGGTATTCACAGCTGTAACTCCCAATGCAGTGGTCCACTGCATATCATGCTAGGCTTGAGCCAAAAGAAAAAATTGTCTGTGAATCACCCATTTTGTGTAATTGTGCCACATTTATTGAGAAAACTCCTGCCTCGTAAATGTAGTTATAATTTACAGTATGAGAAATTCAGATTCAAGTTCCATCCTGTCTTTTGGGATAAAAAATGAGAGTCCCCACTGTTCAAGAATCCACAAGGAGTTGAACTGGAGCAGCTCTTTTTCTTCTGTGCTGCCATCAACAGATGGTCCATCAAATATTTACAGTTCTAAACCAACTGAACCTACACTTTTCTTGCTAAAATACTCTTTATAATTTACTACTGAGACACCTCTAAAAGCCAAACACATAATTAAAGCTTCTGCATTGTTTCAATATACTGTTCAGTCCTTCAGTCCTCTTTTAAGATGTGATATACATCCTGGCAGCATTATAAAAGATTCAAAGGTTATGGCCCATTTACACCACATAATGTTTGTTATTTTATCTCCCATTACTAAGACAACTGTCCTCCTGAAAATAAAGAAAATACATTATCATTAAATCAGTTTTATAGACATGTTAGTAAATAATTTAAAAGCCTGTCTGTCACAAAGGAACAATCATGTATAGATATGAAACTCTGAGGAATATTTTCTATCCAAATATTGAAGGAACAAATGAAGAGGAATAATTTTACTTGTTTTCATTATTAAGATTCCTGAGAGCCCATCATTTGGTAGGACTGAAGACCCGTTTTCCCTTTGTTAATGCTTTTTAATTTGCATAATCTCAACTTTTTTTTTCCCCCTTGGATTTCTGCTTGTTATTTTCATTTTCCTTCCTCTTCAGCTTTGCCCACCAGTTCACTAACCTTTATCTTATACAAATAAAATATACAGGTTTCAGTTTGGGGAAAAAAAACCTGCATGGATTTGACACTATCTTAAATTTAGTTGTGCCTAAATTTCTTCTGATTGTAATTGTGATTTCTCCACATGCAAAAGAGATGGACAAACCCTGGTTGCCATTCTAATGCTGTCCTAGTAATAGGGCCCAAATGAGGTCAAAACACTAATGAACAAGAGGCAGTTTGAGCATAGAGATTAGAAAATCTAAAATAATATGTAATTTTTACACCATTTCTGTTCTGTAGACAAGATTTTCTTGGTCTTTAAACACAAGAATAAACCTACTTACACTAGAAATTAAACACTTGGTGATTATACTCACTGGCTTTCACCAGACCTTTTCTCATGAAAGCATGAACTTCAGAGCTGATCTCTTATCTGCAAATTCTGTGGTCAATTCCATTGAAGGAATGGTGGTTGAAGAAGGACAAGAGTAAATATCCTAAAATATATAACTCTAGCTAGAACTGTTACCTATAGCTAAAAAAAAACAGCAATGTGAGTTCTTCTGGGGTGAAAACAAGCACCTTTTGCTGAGATAGATAGGCTGTTGCTACAACTTTAATCAAGCATTAGGCTCTTACACAGAGACACTACACTGTGTTGCCTGGAACAAGAAACTTGTTTTCTTTAGTATTACTTATGCATTCTTGTGTTCTGAATAATAAAATGTCATCTAAGGCCAGTCTGAAAGAAATTCAAAGAGACATTGGTTCTTTAGTGGGCTAGTAACATGGTGCCCCAGTTTACAGTGTTAAAGCAAAAAATAAATAAATAAAAACAATAATGTTGGAGAATCCCGTAGTGAATAATTGCTTTGTTTTATAAAGTCTAAATATTTTAAATGTGAAAGAGCTATCAGTGGAGAGTCCCATGAGGTCTAAGTAGTGCCACTTTTAAGATCTTGGAAGTGCACTGGGAGTAACATGGGGGAAGGAATAGATAGAAAGAGCCAGTTTGTTCTCTGCATCCTGTGAAGTCAAACACATCCCACATCATTTGCACATCAATCACAATATGACTTTCCCACAATGTTTTTGACAGCTTTATATCACATACATACAGATTAGAAAGGTAATATCACTGCTTCAACAATTATACATCATATATGTCCATTTCTGCAGGACCTGATCCTGATAAGACTCATATTTTCTGTTTTAAAATGGAGTTGAACCATTCTGAAACTGAAGAAGGAATTGCCTGCTCTCTTTCAAGTGCTTTCTCTGTCATCCTGATTGATCTCATCTGCCACATCAAATGTTAATTTCAGCCCATATTAGATTTTCCCTGTTTTAATTAATTTGATCATCTTTGCTATTTCTTTCAGGAGTTAGGGCTTTGCCCACAATTCTTTGAAGTGCCACTTCTACTTAGAAAACAGTACAATTTTTTGCCCATGGGTCAAAATTTGGGGAGAAGGAGGTGTCTCCTCTCTCCAGTTCAGAAGTGCTCTGCATCAGAACCTTAGGGGGTTCATTTGCCTTTAGGCACTCATATCTTCACCAGCTATAAAGGCATTGCTGCATTGCTCATAGGCTTCTTTATTTTTGGAAGGATATTGGCAGCTTGAAAGCTTTCCAGGGGAAAATATACATCCACAAAGCAATGTTAATATGAACTACATCTCTTCTCAAACTTTACTAGTTTGTCATACTTTGGTCATCTACAGGGCTTGCTCAGGTATGCAGACAGCTGTGTCTCTGCGAAACCTCAGAAAAAAAAGAAAAAGGTGGAAATTGTTTTATTGATAATCTTTAGTTTCTGTTGAAGTTCCTCCCTACCTGACTGTGCACCATGAGTAATTTCATATTGACCAGAGAATACCACTGCCAGACACCCGAGATAGGCTTTCTGGATTATAGTGCAACTTAAAAACCACCCAAAACAACTCCCATACCAAAACTGAGTCTGGCAAAAAAAAAAGAACATATGCTTTTTTTTTAATCTGATGGCATAAAACATGACTCGCAAACTTTATTCTCCACCAGGTGCTTTTGATCTTTATATTGCAAAATTCTGTTTTAAAGAAAAATAGGTGTATGGTGTCTAAAAAGTTAAAAATATTATATTATTTTTACAGTAGGGAGAAGAAACCAGAGTTTTTAAAAGGGAGTTGTTTCTGGTGTTCATTCTAACTTAGTCACAAAGTTCATAAAAAAGAAAATGTGATTAGCAAATATTTTCTGTAATTTCTCAACTCATTTTGAGGGGAAAAAATAAGCTGGTCTTTTCCTGAACTAAATTAATGAGATGGCATTTTGAATAAAATATCAAAAATATTTCTGTCACTAGGCTGAGTTCTAGACACTCATATCTGTGTTAGATTACAGCATCAGGATCACTGCCAAACACTTGTCCTCTTCCTTACCACAGTACTTCCTCAGCTCAGCCATCCATTTTCAGCTGGCAGAATTGAAAACAAAATCACTAAAGTACCTCTGAAATCTCTGAAGAACATCAAGACTCTTCTCACTTCTGTTTCTGATCAGATAATTTAGGTCTGTTTAGGAGTCTGTAAGATAACCTGATAGAGCTGACACTGGATGCATCTGCCACCTCTGCCTTCAAAATCTTTTTCAATCAAGTAACTGACGTGTCTACAAAAACAAATAAAATCTAGCAATAAGGCTTCTCACGTGTTAATCCATGAACAGCCAATAACAGGAAAACAAAACCTGTTTATAAGGTGGGAAGGACATAAGTCAGGAAAAGGCATTGCAGGAGCTTCACTATTAGTAACCATGTGGATACAGTACCAATCCAGACACTGAACAGCAATAGAGGAGGAGTTCATGTAGGCTCTGATTTGGTAGCCAACATGGAAATGATATGCTTTTGTTCTGTTAGACATACTTTCAGTGACAGCATGACGAGATCAGTGCCTGAACCATCCTTTTCTTTCCAGTCTTTCAGCTCACTTGAGTTCTATTATTCACAAGCAAGACAAGTTTCACATGCAGCAACTGGAGCTGTAAGTCATTCTGACCGAGTCACACACACCACTCATTTCTGGGAACATTTCTTCTGCATTCTTGTCTGTCTCCCACCCTAGAGAGCATGAAAAAAATTGTCCTGCTTATACAGAGGCATAAGTCAAGTCATACACCTACCCACCCCATTAAGTATTTGCTGCTGCTAGGTATATTCCAATTTTATAACAAGTGTGCTCCCATTAGAAGTTGGTCAATACCATGCATGGACTTTGAGAAATTAGAAGAAAAGAAAAATTAAAAGTCTGTAAAGAAGAATGAAGATAGGAAAAAAAAAAAAAAAAGAGCATTTGACTAATGTTGAAATAGCAGTTTTAAAAATTCATGCAATTTGACTCATTTAAGTAAAAAAACTATTGCCAAATCAAAGACATTACACAGCCAAGAGGTCAGCAACTAATACAGGCTATTTCATAACACGAAAAGTGATAAACGTAGAATAATCTGTTGAAATACAAAGTCCTATAGAAAATGAATACCTGCTCAGATATTTTCTGTGTCTTGCTACTATTTGACACACCAAAATTATGTGTAAAAAAAAAAACAGATAAAAAGTTTGTTTAATGAAAGTTGTTTTTTCAATGAAAGTGAGGGAAATTGAGATTTTCTCACAAAATGTCTTGTCAGATTTCAGACCACCTTTGTATGCTGTTGTAAATATGCATTTCCCCAGCACAAGTAACACTTGGACTTTCATGTCAGCTGAATATACAACCAGTGTTTGGTGCTCCCAGCTGCACAACTTGGATTGGAAGGATTTTTTAAAAGACATTGAGCTTTTGTTTGTGCCCTTGGATACGCATTTCGTAGCTATTCCACATAATTTTAGGGGCAGGCAAGACCTTTTCCTACCCCTTCTTATCCAATTTTCACTTTCTTCTGCTCTTTCTTCTAAATTAAGTGGTTTATCTGGGAAATTAAATATGTCTTTTCATAATCTAAATCATTTATACTATGAGGAGGAAATTTGGTTCAGGACTGACTTCCAACAGGAGAGCTTTCTCCCTGTGGTGTGGTTTCTCCCTCAGAGTAATGACTCTTTGGAAAAATGTTAGGCAGAGACAGAGTACAACCCATCACTGGAATTACTGTGGATGAGAAGAAACAGACTCCTGTATTACCAACGGACATCCACTTTTATACAAAGATGAAGTACAACCAGTTTGTCAGTAATCTTATCATCTGATAAGCCAGTTTTTAGAAGTCAGAGGGAGTATAAGCTCCCTCATGCAGATCGTATTCAAATAAATCTGTTGAACTTTAATATCCCTATTGCTTAATCACCGTGTCATTATATGGTTGACAGATAAGGCTTTGAATGATCATATGGGCTGTAAATGGTAGAATTACCACAGATGGCAACAGGAGTTTTGATTTCTTTGGTGCTTTGAGACCTTCTTGCCTGAGGACTGCATTATGGACTTCACTTTATGCATCTTTTCTATTGTTTTTTACATGAAAGACAATGGAATTATTAACAGTATGAGAAAGGAGAGTCAAGGAGATGAAATTATTAAGGAACATATTTCTCCTAAGTGAACTGTACTTTTAATTATGAAACAGTTAGTTCAAAAAGACCAGTGATATATCTCTTTCACTTAACTCTATGATGATATTTTTATAAACCCAGGAATACAATGTTCTGGGATAATCTGTACATGACACTTAACTCACTTGAACAAATAACAATAAAATTTATATGTTTATATGTCCAGATTTGCTCTTCCCTTTCCTTTTCAGGTACATACATGCTAGTATATTTTGGAACACAGAGATACTCTTGATTTACCAATGAAAAGCACATGCCAGATTTCAAAACAGGCTTTAACTGTCACATAGTTTCACCTTCCTCATAATGTCAAGCAGAAATATAGAAAGATTCCCTTGCTCTGGGGTTCATGTAAGAGCCAGAGAGCAGCAGACACATAGCTAGGTGTTTAATACCAAATAGGTCTCTAATGGAAGGTGTTACCTTGTGTAACACTTAAACCCTGATTTTCAGAAGTCCTGATCAGGCTGGGCTGCCAAAGAAAACCCAGCAACTTTGGAAGTTCAGATCTATCTGAGAAGCACTGGATCACCGGCTTAAATTGAGACCCCACACAACGATGGACCTCAAACCAGTGAATTATTTGGAATGGCACTTTCTCAGTTTGAATTATCACTTATGGTTGACTACAATTAAACAAGAAATTTTGTATGTAACAAGTAGAAACCAGGGATGGGATAGCAGTTAGCATAAATTATTGTAGATAACCATTCATGCAAGCATTATATTTCTGTATGAAACTTCAGTACAGCATAGAGTCCCTTCGTTCGTCCCAAAAAGAATCAGGTATATCTGAGCTACAGCTGGCACATCTTAACCTGTTCTACAACCTCATTAAGAGATTTAACAACATATCCAAGTCATCTCTCCCAGACTTTATTTTATTTTCCCAGTACTTAGTCTGATTACTATTTGTTGCAAATTCAGCTCAACTTTTTCTAGTTCTATACCCAGCAAACAACAGATATCTGTTCTCTTTCTAACACCCTTTTAAATACTGGAAGACTACTAGAAAGTAAAATATTTTGTGTATAAGAAGATATATTTTGTCAAAACTTGCTGAAAGTGTCTCATAACCTCAGAGATGGAAAGAAAAATGATCTAGATATTAACATTACTTGTTGACAGGATCCCTCTTCATTGCCAGAGGTTTCTTTTTAGAAAAGAAGAAATGTTTATAAGAACTGCTAGTACATTTATATGTATTTTTATTTTATACATATATATCTACTGTTGACATGGAACTTGCAAAAACATAGCAATGTAAAGGAAATGCTCAATACAAGTGACACAATCTGTCAGATAAACTATCAACAATGAGATCCAAAACCCGAACATATTGGGAATTTGAAAAAAGTGTGATTCTGTTAAAAACAAACAAACCAACCAAAAACTGCTGAGAAAGCTCATATTCTTATGTGATTTGAAGAAAACTAGAGTGCTCAGCATAGTCAACAGCATCTCATTTGCTGTTTTAAAATGAATACATTAAAAAACTCCTGCTGTGCTTATGCTACCAAGTCTGTTCTGGGAATTTATTTCGAAGCTTCAGAAATTCACCAGAGAAAAATAGTTTCCTCTTGCAGACAAATGAGGAACTCTTCTGAATGTGTTTCCTGGCACCAAATGGCAGAGGGGGTGCAATTTAAAATAAGGTAAGTTACTTGACTTAAATTGAATGTGAGTCTCCCCAGGGCTTTCCATGCAACAGCAGAAAGACTTCAGAAATCTGCCAGACATCCAACCTAAGCCTCTGTTTCCAGCTCTTTCTTAGTAGGGGAGTTGTTTTAAGCACAATATTGTTGGCTTGTTGCTATTGTATCAGCTGAAATGATAACAAAGGAAATGGCATAAAGAAACTGGTCATAAGCTAATGAATAATTAAGTTTCTAGCAGATAATATTTCCCCACTGATGTTCACAGAGGAAATATTGATTGGAATAATGCAGCTTGATGGATAAGGAAATAGTTGATTGCTCCCAGAAGTAAATGCACCTGAAGAAAGACAAAAAACAGCTCTTATTTGGGAAAGCAATGCAAAAGTAGTGACAGACACCGGAGCTAATCCTGTTGTAGCCAGCAGCCCCCTTAAGCAGCAAGCCTATCCATCAGAGAACTAGCAGAAATAAAAAGTTAGATGCCCTACTTTTGGTATTCGAGGTGAATAGAAGTGAAAGTACGGCATGTTCAGCGATATCTAAATAAGAAGTACATGGGCTAGGTATATTTACTTTTGCTTTGTTGTGTGCAATTTCCTTAACTGGCACTCATTGAAGAGAAAACCCTGGTGATAATCTTCTGAAAGTGGGAAGGATAACCCCCTCCTCTTCTTTGTCACTAAACAAGTTTTCAAAAGAGTTAGGTGGGTTCATTTTAAGCTTGAGAAAAGTAATTTTGCTAACCAAAGCAACTCTAACACAGAATTGCATTATTTTTATATTTAACTGCAAAATAAATGTTTCTCCATGACAACTCTGGACTTCTTTTAAAGAAGAAAATACATAATGTAAGGCTGTTTTTTTCTAAGAAGAATTTTCATTGTGAAAGCATCATAATTTTTACATAGATGAAAAGTTTGCATTCTTCCAAAAGGAAAGGAGACATGGAATTTTAAAGTATAATATTTTTATGCCCTTTTTTGTTAAAAAATTAAGCACAGCATTTTCATTTTGATTTGACTTGAGCTATTTTTATTAAAAGTCCTCTCCTGTAGACCACTGACAATCTGAAAATATGAAGAAGATCTCTTATGCTCCTGTTGGCAGCAATAGCTAGGAAAGACTGAAAAGTCCAAAGTATAAGGAAGGAAACATAGACTCGTTCTACCCTGTTTCTGTTTAGTAGAAGGAGAAAATAAGAGAAACAATGGAACAAACACAAATGCAATAGTCTTGCAGAAGTTTCACATACTTTTTTCTCAAGGTACAGTCTGAATTGCATCTGACAATCTGTATGGGCTGACAGTGTCAAGGAAGATGAAGCCTGAAAGAAGCAGCTTGTTTCTAGCCACATTATTTTAATTTATTCAGGTATTACTGCCCTGTCAAAGATGATTGGGTTATACTGACTTTTTTTTTTAATATATTGGAAAAGACTGGCCACTTTTGACAAGACTAAATCATACTCTTTCACCTCAAAATCATAGGTAAATCTACTTGTTCTCTGACACTGATGGTAAGGGTATGGCTCCAAATGCTATTGTAGCAAGTTCATTAAAAGATTTTGCCACAGATTTGATTTCATGCTTTTTCTCCACACATGCTTTTTCTAGCAAACCCATTGTCTTCCCTGAGGTCACAGGTTGTAGCTGTGATTAGTTGCATTTTCCACAGTTGAAGAGTTTAGATGTTAGAAAGTGGAAAAGTTCTCCTTTGGCTTTAATGAAAATGGTTTTGTAAAGATAATCCTGGACCAACTCTATCCTTCCCCCTTGAGTTTGGAGTGAGGGAAGGTAACTGAGAACTCGGCCTATGAAGTATAAGTATGAACTCAGCAGGATTTGGTCTGGAAAGTTCTTTTTCTTTTTATTCTCTTTTTCTTTTTCCTGTTGCAAAAGGTATGGTTTTCTTTTACAGGTCAAAGCCATCCTATTTTATTAAACAGACTTAAAGCACTGGCTGCTCTTTTGTCCTGTATAACTACTTACACTAGGACTAAACACACCTGAGGCAGGTGGGGGCAAACTACTTATTTTCAGATCCATTAATTTTTATGCTCTTTTTATACTCACTTTGTGTTTGTGGGGCTCTGTGCAAATGAAACAGGACATGCCCAATGATGTCTCAGCTCTGCAAATATACAGGCTTTTCTGCAGCTTCTACAGACTGTAATGTGGTTATCTAAAGTCAAATACTGTGTCACTGACTTCTGGCTTGGTGCCTTAGATAGCTAATAATAATGGAAACTGTCTAACAGCTGCACTTTTCACCAATGGTGATTGTCCTCGTAATTAGATGAGAACTCTACTCTAAATAGGCTTATTTCAAATACATTTTGGGAATTTATTTGGTCATATTTTTCCATTGCTTTTGCATTTTCATTGCAAATGATATTTTTGAGAATGGACAAAAAAATTAATTAGAAGGTGCTTACCCAAAGATGGCAGTAAACAGACTAAGGGATGGTACTAAATAGAAAGAAACCCATTACTTTTCAGAATATTTATATTTATAAAGCTGCTGCTTTTCAGTTTTGCAAAGTTTTTAAAGAGTACTTAAACTCAGTTAACAGCCTGGCCAACAGTCTTTGTAGAATACTAATTTGTTTTGCTTAAATGGCTTATAAACACCTGATTCCTACTTTAGAAACTAATTAGTGAGCTAGAGATTTTACATTAAACGGGCCATTTTTTGATATCCAAAGCTGTGCTGAATCTAAATGTCAACACTTTTTCTAATTATGAAAAACACAAAGGGATGTCATAGGGCTAGAAAACATATTGTGTCTTAAACTGAGATAAAATGACAGGCAGTGTATCATTCAGCCACATATTTGCTTATTTAATAATACCAGAAAAACTCATGATTAGTTCTATTTTCTGGAACTGAAGAGTTTAGGGATTAGACAGGGTAAAAGCTCTCAGTTGGCTTTAATGAAAATGGTCTTGTAAAGATAATCCTGGACGGATGCCATTGTTCTCCCTTGAGTTTGGAGTGAAGGAAGGTAATTGAAGTCAGGAACCTTCTTTTCACCAGGCTGCAGATGTCCTGCAGGCAGGATTTGACCCTTGGACCCATCTTGGCACTCATCCAAACCCGGGCCTGAGTGCTCACATCAACAAATAACTTCAGCCAGGCAGTCTCTTGCAGCCACCCTGCAGACACGCTGCTCCTACTGCGGCTGTGTGAGAAGGGCCAGCAAAGAATCACTGCTCCTGCTCCCACTCCTGCTCCTGCTCTGCAGTGCTTGGACCTGCTCTGCCTTCCTTTGGCTGCAGGTTTGCACCTATGTGGGGCATTTCTTTCTCCAGGAGTACTTTTCAGTTTGTCCTTCAGACTTCTGATACACTGATGTGTCATCCATGCTTACATTCTCATCATCAAATTGAGTGATCGATTCACAATTACTTTTCTCCATCTCAGTGACTTAACTCTTTCAATGATCTTCTGACAGCATGACTTATGACTAATGCTTGTTAAAAAAAAAAAAAAAAAAAGAAAGAAGTCTCAAAGATATTTTTTTTCTGCTAGGCCTGGGTAAAAGAGTTACAGGTTAAAAAAAAAGGAAAAAAAATAGGAAAGAAAGAAAAAAAGTAAAAAAAAAACCAAACCAAGAAAGCATCCAGAAGACAAACTCGGATGCTCTTCTATAACCCACAGTCTTTGCCCATTAGAACAACTTCAGATTTTCTGATCTGAACAACTTCAATACAGCATCTACACTGATTCACTAAAGTCTGAATTTCAACTCATCAATGGTTTCACAGAAATGCAGTTTGATCATACTGGATAATCTGATGTTACTGACTCGTTTTGTGGTGTAATTCAGAAAACTGCTTGTTAATACAGGAGAGAAGTAATTTTTATATAGCACTTTAGCCCTGTTCCAATGATAACTTGTTTCAGAGCCCATTAGCTCCTATGGAAGCTTTTTGAATGGTTTTAAAAACTAAGATGATTCAAGGTTGTGAACTCCAATTTTGACAGCTTTTGAGGTTTCTGGAAAAATAGTTTATTGGAGAGGCAAACCCAACATTCTCAGACAAAATGAAACTACATCAAAAAGTCTATTTTCAGAATTAAAAAGCTAGCTTTAAGCTCTCCTTTCTCCCAACAGAAATGACAGAGATCCCAGGGCTTCAGACACTGCCCTTAAACTTCATCAGTATTGATGAATCTGCACAAGTTAATTACACTTTGTCAAACATAATGCCATGCAATTATTAAAACATTCTGAGTAGCTCAGCTTGGTACATTCTGCAGTGCAGCACTTCAGAGTACCCATCATTCTCATGGGATTGTCATTATCTCAGTCTCCCTAAGTGAGAGATATTACAAGGAAAAGTTGTTGCCTAAAATCTACCTGGACAAAGGCTCTCCCACTACCAAAACACAACTTTGTGTCAAAGAATTTTCACTTAATATAAATATAAATATAAATATAAATAATGCAAATATTCTCTGGAATTTTTAGCCCATATCTTCCAAAATCTGTCTGACCCACCACCTTTCCTATGACTTAAAAAGAATGTTTTTTCATTTGGGATCAAAACAACCAGATGCCCTGGAAAGTTATTTTTTCATCTTCCTTATGGTCTAGTTAGATCAAAGAGCAGAAGAATTAGGGATGCCAATGCTAGGTAGCTGAAAGGCAGGTTCTGTTTATCACAGTTCACGGCCACTGCTCAGAGATAATTAAAACGCTTATGAATCAGCTTTCAGGAAAAAAAAAAAAAAAGAGTGACAGAGAGAGGGAGACTTGAGATTTTCCCAGTGATTCCTGTGCCTTTGAGAGAAAGGGAGGCTTAATTATTTTTGTACAATTCATTTTTGTCATGGGGCACATGAGAAAGAGGATTGCAAAGACTTTGCAGACTCCAGTGGGTAGACTAGGGGGAATCTATCCCGTGTTATGATTTATAGTGTAGGAGTCCTGTAAGCCTGAGATCTGTTTAGAAACACACCTGATATATGACCTCATCAAACTCTGTTGAGAGAAGTCCAACCCTGGCTCTTTCTCTGTACACCAAGGTGTTCAGATCAAGAGAGGAAAAACAATCAGTTTGCTTTCACAAAATGTTTTTTATAATTTTAATAAAAATAACAACACCCAACTCAGCACCGGGCAATACTTTTTGCTAAGACAGACATCCAAATAAGAGGAGGAGATGGAAACAGAGAATTGCCAGAAACACAGATATCTATATATACAAACAGAGGGGAAAATAGAGTCAACTTGTTTTCTTTCCTGTCAGTTTTATAGATGTGTGTCTCCAAAAAGAGAATTGTATGATAGAAAGTTCTGTCAGGGCACTGACAAAAAGGTGTTCTATAAAGTTTTCTAGTGTGTTGATAAGGGCATCGCTGTGAAGTGTTCCTTCACACTCTGGACAGGTTCATTGCAACAGTTGGCCCAATACTTCTGAATTGGAGCAACTTGAATGCTGGCAGTGAGTAAACACCTTTACTGTTTACATTTACCCATTATTCCACAAGGATCACATGCTTGTTTCTGAGCTATAAATAGGCTTAATTCACTTCTTCTTGTTTCAGGATGGGATAAGTGGTTACTAAGCACAAAACACAACAGTGGCTTTTAAGAAATGAAATTAAGAAGACATATCACCAGCTGAAACTATCACTTATTCTCCTTCTGGACAGGGTTTGAAAAAAAGTGTCAGTCACTCTCTGTAGGAATTTTAAATATGGAAGTGCTATTTCAAGTTTTATTTTGAAGCTTTAACTCTGCTTTAGCTCTCTTAGGGACAAATTTCCATCAGGAACATGAGCTCATAAATCCTCTGATGGCCAGGCAAATTGAATGTAAGTTTATCTGTTTGTTTGCTTTTCTTTATATAATCCTCCACAAATCATGCTGTAAAATGAAAACACACATCTTGCAGCAATCTGTTGAAATAAATATTATTCTTTTGTTCCTGTGTTCATACACAGCAATCCAATTCATGCAATTTCAAGGGCATACCAGGCTGTGGGGCACAGTGTAACTGCCCCAGTGTGTAAACAATATGGGAGAGCCTCTCAGTTCTTGGAATCATGTCGTTATTCAAATGACAATATTGACATAACAGTAAGATGCCAAAAAATCAAAGCTTCCATTTATCCTCTTATGTACCTAGTGGAGAAAATGAAATTAGGTTTAGAGGCACCACATGTCTTGTGCATTGGTTCCTCTTGGTACTGGAAGTGACTGCACCATTGCAAGATTCTTATTTAAGAGTGGGGCAAACAAGGACATGAGCTGATCTATTACAACCGCCTTGAATTAGGTGAATTTAAAATTTACTGCTAAATTAGCACTGATGCTTTTTAACATTTACATCTCAGTACCCAAACATCCTTTCTTAAATTTCTGCATTTTTCTTGATATGTTGTGTATTACCTCTCTTATTTTTCTGTCCTATTAGAATACATTCCAACTTCAGCTTATCACTTTTTCAAAATTTGATCCTGCCTAAAGTGTTTTGTTTGGCTTTTTCTCTCTGTTCAACAACAGCAAATATCACAGGTACTTATTTTCTCAGCAGTCACAATGGGCATAGTATTTGATGTGACTTTGTGATGACAGGATTATTAGTAGAGAAAAATCATCCTGAGATTTAGACAAACATTTCACATGAGCGAACATGGCTTTTTCACACTGATCTTTTAAAGCTGGCTCTGTGGTTATCACAGTAATAACTTCAAGAAAGTAAGATAAAGCCAAACACTCATTTGCTTTTTTAAGCTTTAACAACATCTTATCTGCTGTGCACTCTTTTTTCCACCCAAGGACATAAAGTGCAGCCTGTGTACAAATAGGTGCCACTAGTGCCTCAAGTGTATGAGCTTTTTGATGACACCCTGGAAGCAGTTCTACTTTTATACTTACTTGATCTATGTATGAGCTATGAGGTGAATATATGTTACTTGCTGTCTCATGGTTTGGATCACAAGGATATAATAAACACTGCACTGTATTCAGTCAACACTGTTTCATTCCCAGGGTAGGTTTTGCTGGCTTTTCTAGACAGTAGCACTAAACACGCCTTAATAATCTTTCCAGCAGTCAGGATTTTTCCCTAATGGCAAAAAGCAATCACTACCTTGCAACCAGAACAGCTGATCTGTTAGCCCATCACATTCTGAAATTTCCAAATGTCTATTTTCCAGCCTGCCTTAACTGTATATTGGAAGAAATCAACTGGAAGGGAAGGTAAGGGACCCATGGCAACAGCTCCTTACAGCTCTGCATCTCCCAAAATTAGAAAACCATTTTGCTAGTGCTGGGAACAGGTGAATCAAAAGCTACAAAAATATTTGTAAAGTATTCTTATCTCTGGACAAAAGGATGATACCAACATACTCTTTTTTTCTGTAAAACATACTTGTCTCTATCCCCAAGCTAAAGGAATTGATTCTTGAGCTAGAGGAACCCATTACTGTGTCTAGATCTTTGAGAGGGTCTGCTGGAAACCTAGAGCTATCAAGGTCACCATGAGTAGACAATCGCTGAGCTAAACATGTGAGTAGACAGCTTATTGCATAAAGACTGATTTTCTCCGAAAAACACTGGATCTAAAAAAATAATACTTGGCTCTAAGAAGCCTGTGTGGTCAGTTTATTAACAATATGTTACTGCTTCTGGAAAGAACAGAAGTACAAACCAGCACTTAGACCTGCTGAGACAATCTCAATTAGTGCTGGGTCATTGCAGCCCAGACCTGTGTATCAGAGGCAGAGTGTTTTCTCCCTCTGAGAAAAAGCAACAGACCCTGCACCAAGACCTTATAAAGAAGATCAACAAGGCTGCAGTTAGCTGATTAGTAACTGTAGCAGTTGAATGCACCCCAATGTTTTGCTTAAAAAAAGCTTGTGTCTTTTGACTGTTGTGATAATAGTATCTTAATAGCTGCCAAATGAGCTAATATCAACAAAGGAAATGCAGAGTACCAATAAATTCTTTAGTAGGAGTAATGAGAGCAAAACGAAGGAAAGGCCTGCTCTGTTATTCAGTCAGGTGGAGAAACAATAGCTGATCATGCTGGGAAGGCTGAAGTATTTAGTGGTATTTAAAGGAGTCTTGACTCAAAGGGTGGCCTAATATATTTGTTTTTAACAAGAAATGTCCAAAAGTTTTTGGAAGAGGTATGGATCAAGGTTCGAAATATTCTGAGGAATCAGACCTGGTGAGGTTCAAGAAGAAGAAGCAAATAGGATGTCCTTTGGTGGGGGCAAGGGCAAAGACCTTCAGCTGGGTGGGAATAATCAGCTACCTCAACTGAGGATGGGAAATCACTGGCTGACAGAAGGAGGTGGCTTATTGCCTCTAGTAAATCACAAGCTGAGCATGACTTATAAATGAATAATAAAGAATTGATGTCGTATGGAGAAATGGAAACATTAATGTACATGGAAGCAGCCACACTGTTCTTTCTACTCATGCTCAGCTACAGTAAAATGCCTGGCCTGGTGTACTGCACATCTGGAGAAATGTTGATTGAGCTGAGAAGGAAGAGGCCAGAGGAAAGCAAAAGGAGAATCAAGAACCACTCAAAGACCTCTGAAAATAATATTCTTTGCTTTAAACACGGGATAGTTCTGTGACAATATGCTAAAGGATAGCAGGTTGGTGAAGGCATGGAAGATCTACTAAATACAGGATAAGTAGGGAGAAATTGGGAAGATTAGGCTACTTTTTTAAGGAACATTTTCTAATAATTAAGCATTAAGCTGTTTTAGGCAGTGATGGAGTCCACAGTGGTGGAGATTTCTAAGGATATTTCCAGAGAAAAATATGTTAGAAGTGGACTACTTAATCCTGACACTGGAAAAAGGCATGGTAGAGGTATGCTGGCTTTTCCACAAAGATCAAAATACTTTTGCAAAACTAATTTGCTAAAAAAATGTAAAGTTGGCTTAACTTTTACATGTACCCTGTTTTGTCACTTTCGGGCAATTACAGCCCGTGTTTTGAAATATGTCATGGCCTGACATGCAGAACTTTTGAGGAGATGATCTCTGACTTTGGCACCGAAAAAGATGTTAACACTTCTGGTAGGGAATCTGAGTGCTGAAATGTTAGTGCTGAAGCTCTTGGAGATGGTGCGAAGTAGGAGAACAATTGATTGCTGATACTTTTTAACACTGCAAAAAGCAGAAATCTTCAGGTCTGGTAATTGTAACTTTACTCTTGATTTTTCTGTGGGCTTATTTTATATTATTCTGTAGCTCCACACAACCAACTATAATGTTTGCACAAAAATCATCCCTGCACAGAATAAATCCAGAAGAAAATATAATAAATCCAGAAGGAAATCCAGAGCAGAGGGATTCTGCAGTCCCAGTACTTCAGCCAGCTTCTGCAGCTCCACTCACACATACTCCTATCTCTGCTTCTGTGTAAACATGTCTTGTTACTATGGCAACAGCTACATCAAGTGTTCCTTTCATTAAATCATATTTTTGAGCTACAGAACACATTCTGAGCTAGGAATAAACATGCTGCATTAGCTGCATTCTTTATAATTTGAGAAATGCTTGTACTCAAGAAAAATAAAATCACGGGGACTTGGACACCAAATTTTTATTTTAAATTTCTTACCATTAAAGATGCCCATAAAATTTCTACAGAAATCGTTTTTAAAGGAAATGTTGAGTCATTGACCCCAAGATATTTTAATTTGAGGTTATCTTTTCTATACACAAGTCAGGCCACAAAAGATCATATGAGGATTGGTCATTGGATGCCATAGACTTTGTAGAGACAGCATCCTGAAAGACTTGGGAGCTTTAGTAAGGTCACTTGGAGCCACAGTTCCCAATATTCCCAGTCCCTGTATCTGTAGAACTGGAACTCCAGGACTGTACATGTGTTCTCAGGGCCTGTGACTCTCAGGTAGTGTGAGTCAGGTCTTGCATGGGTAATGCTAATTCAAGGGAAAACTGAAAAATTACACTGTTCACTGAACATTAGCAACTCGTGGCTAATTTTGAGGAATTTTTTAAGGGTGTTTAGTTTTGGTTTCTTTGGGTCCAATTTAAAGGCATATTTAAAAAGTAAAAATAATTGTCTATTAATGCAGAATACAATGTTTAACATATAATTTACTGTGTAGCTATCCTGCTGTTACATATATATCAGAGTAACTTATGTACTGATTGTTAGATTCATAAATGTCTTAAGGAACAACTCACTCTAATCCTCAGCATATTTCAGGCTGTTAAACTCCATCAGCCATTCCTCTGTTGAGATTGTATACAGTGAAATGATGCTTTCCACATAGGAATCATATCTTGTCCTCAAGAAGTGCAAAAATAAGTCATTATAATTTTCCAAGATAGTCTATTTCAACAATTGATAACTTTTTTTTCTGTTAAAAATGTGTCTTTAGTTTATAACTTGAATTTCTCTGACTTCAGGTTCTAGCAACTTGTTCTGACTGTGCTTTTCTCCAGAAAGCCATTTAATTTCCAGTGTTTTGGGGGGTTTTTCCCCGCTACATGAAGATGCACGCATGCTGTAAGCAAGTAACCTTGCAGTATTTATATAATAACCTCAATAGATTGAATTGTTTTTCATCTCCATTGCAATTTTCTGGGTAAAGTATCATTTTTATCATTCTTTTCTCTATTCCACTATATTAACACTGTGGACAGGGGAACTGAGATGGCAACTGAGATGGCATGGGAAGCTCCAGGAGGATTTTTTTTTGTACAAGAGTAAACGAGAAAAAGAGAGAGTAAAGATCATTTCTGTATCCATCTTATCTAATAAGAGTTACATGGAGTGATCTGTTTTCACAGCTATGCTACTAGTTCTGTCTGAATAGAGGCTGTGCCTCTGCTCAGCATCACAAAGGGAGTATGTGCAACTTGAGGTCATCTTGGAAACAGGGAGCACTGCAAAGAAAGCTCCAGCATACCTTTCTCTTCTTTGTGCAGAAAGTCTCCTTTAATCACTCTTTGGCCCTATCCACTTCATCTGCCCACTGAGAATTTCAGCTGCAGGACAATGAGCAACTGGCTGCTCCCCATCAGCACTCACTCCTCTAAGGGACACTTTGTGTCATCCACACACTGCAGCAGCTTTGATGTCATATTTGTTTCCTAGTCATCAATATAAGCCATACTAATTCTAATACAGCATTACGTTGACTGTCATTAATTGCACTGTTATGATTTAATTCCTTAGAAGTTCTACCCTATATCAGATTAGTCCTGATTCAACCTCTAACAGATTTCAAGCTTTCAACTTATTTATCAAGAAAGGTTAAGAACTGTGCCATTTTTAGCCAATGCCATGATGTTCTTCTAGCCCTCTGAAGAGTATCTGGATTGCTAAGATTTTTATAGATGAAATTTAACAAATTTGAGATCTCTCAGAGAGTTTTTATGCAATGCCATATGTTGTGGGGTTTTTTAAATTTTTGTTTGTTTGTTTTTGGGTTGTTAGTTTGCATCTAAGTTACTAAAGAGTGAGAAAGCATTTTTTCTTGTTTATGAGGTAACAATAGAGCTGAATAGAAATTTATAGCTAAGAATTCATTACCTTAGACATGCTAATTTGTTGAAACGTAAGTGATGCTGTGCTGAGAGTATTTACTTGAAGTATCAGACACCTTAGCTGAGCTTTTTACTTTCCCTGATTTCCTCCTTATCAGTTTTACTCCTTACTTTCCATGACTCTGAAAATATAATTCATTTGAAGGAAGTGCCTTTACTGGAAAGAAACTATCTTGTGTTCTTTGTCTCTGGGATTGATGACATAAGGTCTCCCTCAGCCTACCCACTCCAACCACTGTGTCCTATACTCCTTCCTTCTGTTTTGCCTTCACCTTTCTTGGGGGAAATGAGTGAAACTAATGAGCCATGGCAACACATTTTTCACCTTGTTTGTCTCTTGGATTTTTCCACATATCTGTTATCTGTTTAAGATGTATACTCTTAGGAAAAAGAAATAATTACCATTGCATGTTGCCAAAATTCCTAGTAAAGTGATAGATTGCTACTTATCTGAGACATATCCTATTCCTTCTCATTTTCTCAGAATATGAAAATATACAGAGATTTACTTGTTCTGGAAGGTTTTCAAGAAACAAACATAATGATGATGATATTTATAACAGTAATAAT
>JAWWMO010000043.1:60950028-60966318 GCA_035047845.1 Dendrocincla fuliginosa
TTTCAAGAAACAAACATAATGATGAGGATATGTAGAACAGTAATAATAACAATATCAGACTTAAAATGGAGGGTTTTTTCATATTCAACTCAAATGAATCTTCATGTTAAATTTTAGCATAGCCAATTTTACTGCATTTCAAAGAGATCTTATGAACCTGAAAACATATCTTGGGCTCCTCTCACAGGTTTTACTTTTTTTTTTCTCCTTCATAGTTGCATTGCTCCAATTCTCAATTCAGTTCCTCACATTTGACTCCTTATCCTTATAATAAAACTCCTGTCTGCTCCATATAATTGCTAGATTTCATCTGACAAAATTCTTTTTCTTTCCCCACTTTCTGCCAGGTCCTTGTCCAGATTTTCCTTAAAACTGATATCTCCAACTTCACATCATTTCTGTAGGTCATCTTCACTGTTTTCTGCCTCTTTCATTTTGGGCTTACCTTTCCCTTAGCTCCTTTACAAAATCCTTGAAGTTTTGACTGTGTATGTTACTCCAGATCTACTATGGATCTCAATGACCCTTAACACAAGTGTAAGGCTTTCAAACAGCTTCATGTTTCTGTCAAGTCTTCCATTTTCTCTAACAAGCATTTGCAGACAGAGAAAGAAAATAGCTCTTTTAGAGTTTTTTTTCTCACCATTGCATGTTCCTCAATATCGTTTCGCTCTGATCCTGAGAGGAAAAGTTTGCTGCAGTTGATTTATTAAATCTGTTTTAATAGTTTGATACTTAAACCACAGTAGAATATATCTTGAGTCTCTTTTTCCTTTGAATTGCAGATTCCCACTATTCTCTTTTTCACTGTTTTATTGCCTGTTCTTTACCTTTCAAGATGAGATATTCTGGGAGATTTCATTTTCCCAGGTAATACAATCCATATGCACTTCCAAAGCTAAAACACCTATCTTCTGCAGTAGAGTCAGAAGTCAAATTCCAGACAACTCTCTTACTGTTTGGAAGAAGAAGATTTCATACCCACTGTCAATCACAGCAGTAGTGCTCTCTTTTTCTACATATATTAGCTATACTTGTGACTGAGGATTCATGGCAGCTGACTTCTCCATCAGCTACAAAACATACAAACACTTGGATGTTGTGACACTTAGCACCATCCTGTCTTACAGTGAGGTGACTGGATAGCAGCAGGATCTGTAGAGGTCTGGAGAGGTTTTGCACATACTACAAAAGAATCATATTTCCACAAAAGAAATCTGTGAGGTGGAAACTGCTAGAAGAGCAGCTTTAGGATTAGGCCTCTGAAGGTTATCTATGAAAACTAAGGTACTAGATACACGACTTTAGCTTTCTAAATCCCACCTGTATTACAGGCCATTACCTCTGTCCTCTGGAAACAGGAGTTGAGTGTTTGTTATTCAAAGACTCTGTTGACTCAACTGGAAATGAATCGGGGTCCAATTTACTTTTTTATAAAAAACAACTTTAATCATTCATTATTTTCACCATTATTTTATGACTAATAAGCCTGAAATATACTTATTGTGAAGAGGTTTTGAAAAAATCGCCGCAGATAACTCTTCAGAAAGAAAAAAAACTCAAACAACTTATCAAGGAAATTTTAAAATCTATTGCTTGAATACATGAAGCATTATAGTAGGAGGAAAAACATCCTTCACTTGCTTTCAAAATGGATTAATGAAATGAAGATTTTTGTTTAGGAGTGGTACACTTTGTTTTCTGCCATTAGTCACTTTAATGTCCTAGAGCATTCTGAACACATGTTCTGTTGTCTCTAATGGACAGTGAAGCAACCTAATTAGAGAAAGATATAGGCAGAGCTATGGCACTCAAGTTGAACATAGCATGAGGTAATTTGATAGTCATTTGAATGAAATGGGCTAAAGATTCAGGCTTACAGACTGACTGGAATGCTAACAGGAATATGAGGCATTTTGAAGACATCTTTACAGATAATAGGAACAGGAGAAACCACCTTGATGTGAAGGGCATGCAGGAATAAAAAGACACCATTTCAGCCAGAATAGGCAGGGAATCCGCTGAGCCAAAACCATACAAATCAGGCTTAAATTTTCAAGGTACATAAATAGTTTATCACAATTCTATAGACTCTAACTGTGCTCTGTCTCAAACTTCCTCAAACAACCCTATATCTGTGGATCCTTCTGCCTTCTTATGGTTTAAGGAGGCAAGCACTTATGCCAAGCACTTGCTGTCTTATTTCTACAGCAGTTTGGCAATACTGCATTCAGCTTTCAGTGCTGTTCACTGACACTGTTGATGAGTGAGTGGATTGTCTGCCACATGAATTGGATAGCTTGAGTTGAACATAATTTTTGAGACTTCAAATATGTAATATAAAGTCTCATTCATTCAGTTTGATGATGGCACACATGATGTTGATACTGGATGGTACAGCTAGCCAAGGAAGAAGCATAAGGTTACATTAAATGGAAAAAATATGAGTTCACAGATATTCTGCAGCCAAATAAGAAATTACTCATGAAGCATAATTAATTAATAAGCATAATTAATAAGAAATGCCATCACATAGTATGGTATTAATGAGGGCACTTAACACTTTGATTCATAGCATCAGAGAATGGTTTGAGTTGGAAGATAACCTAGTTCCACTCCCCTTCCATGGGCAGAGTCACCTTCCACTAGACCAGGTTGCCCAAAGCCCCATCCAAATTCCCCTGTGATAAACACAAGCTGAGCTTTCACTCAGGCCACACTAACAGTCAGAGGCTGATTCCCATGCCATCAGTCAGCAAAGAAGCTGAAACTAGCTTTGATAAGAGTATTGCTGGAAAAAGTAAAGTTTTAACACCTTATATATCATATTTCTCATATATGTACTCTCCTAAAATGTCTTACTACAAGTTGTGTAGCAGAAGAACCTCACAGTTACTTTCACTGAATGGCATAATCTAATGGTTTGCTTAATGCATTGACATTTCTCTTGACATGAAATAAGCTGACATTAGTCCACTTATCACAGCCAAAAACAGAAGTGCCCTTCAAATGTAACAGGTTATAATGACTTCTACTAAAACAGGGGAATTGGTACCTGGATGAATTTCAATAGTTCCTCTGAATGCCCGACTGACAAGTTAAACACGGCCCTATTGTGTGTTTGCTGCAGTGTTAAGGCAGACACAGCCCAGCAAAGAGGAACGGTCCCCAGGGAGCAGGGGAAGAGTGTGACTGGAGATTTTGTAGGTAAAATCAAATGTGGCTTTGCCATCTGTTCCAGTGCATAAACAGATTAGGAGTGTCATGCTTTTTATCTAGATCAGCTCATTTCTCTGTCATTAAGTCACTGATATGCCATGTAAATTCAGCTTTACTTTGACTAATTTGAATTTAGAACAATATCTTATCTCACTGGGCCACCCAGGCAAAAGCGATAACATAAAGGAGAATGTTTTGCCTGTCCTGTAATTAACATTTCATAGCCTCTGTCTGCAACAAATTATCAGTTCAGAGCCTCTTCTGTTCCTGTATTCCAGCCTGCTCAGCCAATTGTTGTACTAGCAGACATTAATGCACAGCCTGTTTGAGACACTGTGGCATCACACCTGGACTTTACAAACAAATCTGTGGAAGCCATCATACAAAAACAGAGAGATGGAATCTTTTCACATCTCTAAATATTGACAGAATTCATTCAATTTTAATATGGTGACTGCAATAAGCAAATAGTGTTGTTTCTTAGTGTTTAGAGAACATCCAACTCTGTCCTGATTTGTGGTGGCATTTACTTTATTAGCCCTTAAAAATAATTCTTTGTTTGCCTTCCTCACTGTGACAATTTGACATTGTGCATGTGAAGAGCTACTTGAAGCAGCGTCTAGTGGCCTTCTTTCAAAAGAAGTCTCCTTGTACCTCCTTTTCTGTGACTGACTATCACAGTAACAGGCAACGTATCCCAAAGAGGGAAAACACCATCTGACTTGCTAACAATTAAATCACATGCTTTCATAAGGCTTTCATTGTTTTTGTAGGTACTTCTTTAAAAATTAATTGTCGACTGTTTGAAAGGGCTGCTAAGTCCTGGGATGTAGCCACAGAAAACAGGAATACTCAATTCCCCCTAAGTGACTTGATCTGCCAGCACACTGAAGACGTACCACAAGGAGGTATTAATGGTGTAGGAAGTTCCGACAAACATCTTTCCTTACTGTTTCTGGTGAGCTACCTGAGATCAGATAGGCTGACTTTCCTCACACGTTGTGCCTCCAGCAGTACTGCCCCAATCCCCAGAAACATATTTCCCTTGTGAAAATCCCTTCTCAAAGGTGAATTAATATTTCACTGTGTCTTTCACTGTGGAAGTCAAAATATTCCTTTCCAAGTTGGCATTTGGTAGTCACAACTACCAAATTTTCAAGTTTCTTCTTAGCTTATAGCAATGGAATGATGTCTCTTCAATGTTTTCTGAAAGCGAGAGGAGATACTGTATATTTCTTTGATATTCTTTATCAAGCCTAGATGAGAAATACATCTTTCTCTCAGGAATGTGCCTCATAATTCTTCAAACATTATCGCACTTCTGGTTGCAGAGGTTTTAGGGAATTTCCTCTAAGAATCTTATGATGATAGCTGGTGAGCTCAAACACAATTAGATTAATAATAACTCTTTTTGTCGGTTAACATAAAATTTTAATTTTTAAAATTGCTCAGTATTTCATAATGAGCAATAAGTGAGCCCACAGAGGAGGTGTGACTTCCTCTTGGAACAAGGGAGAATTCTAGATCTGATTTCTTTGGAGGGACTATTTTGCTTCTACCCATGGCAGCAGGTAAAATTTCTTTCCAAGAAATGCCAGCATCTATTTACTTTCCACTGAAATGAACATAACCAAAACTTTTAACGGAATGAAACTGTCAAGTTTCCCCTTCAGGAAAGTTTCCCATGGGGATTGAGCATCTTAATAAAGAGAATTGACCTTTCACTATTGTTTACACTTAATGGGATGATGCTATTTTTCAGCAACCATATTGATGGTGTACAGGAGTACTTAGACAAGTATAAGCACCTACAGAGGAGAGTCTCTTTTCTTGAAATTATTCCTTATTCTGTAAACACCACAAGGTATTCAGCAATGTGTCTCACTGGAGTGCATTCAGAGTGTCAGATTTTCATTTCCTCTAAGGCTCTATGAAGAAACCGTGTTGTAAGTAAAAATTGTCTTACTGGAGATTTGTGGTGTATTAGAGAACAAACAAACAAAAGACAGAAATAGAAAAAGGTAGAGAAAGCTACAATGCAGCTTTTTGCAGAAATGGGCAGGTTATATCAGGAAAGCAGGAAGAAAGCTTTTTTTAGGTGTAGCTGAAGGATAAAGTAGTGCACATATGCTGAAGCCTGGTTAACAGAAGGGCATGATAGTTGTATCACACATGCTGATGGCAAAAATTATTAACAATAATGCACTTTGCCATAATAAGTTATAAGGGATTTCATATCAACCAGGTCAGGATGAAGAAAATCATAAAGGATTGATTAATCAGAAATGGCCAAAGTCAGATTCTGGGGGTTTCTGTACCTGTAATTTTCTGTTTTTCAGATATGTATTTGCATTGATCTGAGATAATGGACAATAAATTCAACAGGAAATGATTCATTCTGAAAATGAGGATGACTTTTTATATGTGTCATCGGTAATTTTTCTCCAAATTAATCAGATACTTTAATAATGACAATTCATTCCAAGGGAATTCTAGTGATTTAGATATCAAACCAAAATTTAGGAGACATTTCAAGTTTCAGTAAGGTTTTTTTTCACTTATTAATATGTTTTCTTATCACTATTCCCTCTGCTTATAATTTTAACTTTGAAGGACATTTCTTTTTCTATTCTCCTTCTTATACAGCAAAAGAGAATTTCTTAATATCAGATGCATAATTGTTAGACAAAAGGGCTATGGCTAATCAAGTTCAAATAAGGGGGTTTTATAAGTGCTTTAACTTATCAATTTACCGTTCTACGTGCCTCCTAGAATGCTAATCATCAAATTTTTTCCCTTTTTTGATTTTTTTTTTTTTTATTATAGAAACATAAAGGCAGGAAAGGTCTTTACTATGTAGGTTTTGTAGGAACTTTGATTCACCAGTCAAAATCCCTGCTTAAAGGAAATCAGTGGTATAAATTCAGTATCAGCAGGACTCCACTTATGCTACTCTGGACAGTTGTAAAAATTCAAATGTGTAAAACTTCCTTCCCCTGTCCAGGATGATCCCTATCAATATCCTTCTGGCCTGCAGGAGAAAGCAAATAATGAGACCTGTGTCTATATTTGAAATGTTGTGCCACAGGCCATACCCAAAACTAAATAAAATAGTTATTGCATATTACCACAGTCTCTGGGTCAATGTTGCGTTTGAATGCATGTATCAGCTTCCTAGTAGCCAAGGCAACCTTATTCCCAGTGCTTCCCAAATCGGCCCTACACGCCTGTTGCCTACTGCAACTGATGCTCCTGATGTTTACAAGCAGGGCATCTAGTTTCATTTCAGTCTGACAGCAGATCCACTTCCCAGCATTGGTTCAGTTAGGTATTCATCCATTTGCCCTGCTGAAAACAATGACTGAAATTAAAGGAAAGTTGTAGAATGTATAGCATATATAGAGATGGTTTACAGAAAAAATTAATTCCTGGACCAAAACTAAACCTTGTGGTTCTGCCCCTCTCACTTTTATAGTGAATCAGTAATGCTAAATCCTCTAAATACTTACTGCGGTGAACATACACCGCCTGGTAGCTCTGTGGATGCAAATAGGGATGGTTTGGGAAATATCTTTGACAGTCATTATGGAAAGCTAAGCTTAGACACTGAGTCTGCTATAACTCTTCAGTCGCTTAAAAGACAGCATTACTACAGTTTTGACAAGAGAAGGACACAAGAAAAATAGGTGACATTTTCCCCCAATACCATCCTGATGGACTCCTAAAGTGCAGCCAATTCTGCCTCTTCACACACTTTGGTGTGCTATTAAACAGCAGCATGACAAGAAAATGATGAATTTGGCTGTTTGGTAAATCAGCAAGGGATTAGGCTGGCCCACCTTTAGCCTAGTGACTTGACTAATCCTGGCTCTTAGTGCCAGCTATTAGACATTATATTGATGAGAGGGGCTCAAGCACTGTTTGAAGGTAACAAAAGGTATTAGGTTTTCTTGCAATAAACCTCGTGTTCTGCTCACCTCCAAGTTTGCACTAAATTTGTATCTCTGCTGCATGATCTGCTTTGGCCTCTGGATGAAATTTTATTTCATTTGGTAAGGAAATATATCTGTATAATTGATAAATAATGAGCATACTTTTACTTGGCAGCAAAAGAAATGTATGAAATTAATAAATCCCCTAAAATTGGTAGGTTCAACCTCTGAGAGCTCTAGCTGTGATAGAATTCAGTATTAGTTGGTAGCTGGCAGAGGAGATGCAACATTCTCTCCAAGCTGACTAATGAGCCTTGATGCATTCTTGAAAAAGTCCTGTGAGATTCTCTGTGATAACTGGAGATCAGTTTTAGCCTGCTGGTCTCCTAGACTTAGCTCAGTGGTGCTAATGTTACATGGTTTACTCAAGAACTGAGCCAAAACGCTGTCTTGTATCTCTTTCTGCTGCCTGCTTGTGTTCAGAGATGCCATTGCAACACACATCTATGCAAGAAAGGCCACTCTCCCCTGAAGCCAGAAGCTTGATACAATGCATGAAATCTGTCTTAGTTAAGTAGCAAGTATAATTGCATTTAATTTTATCATGCTACAGTATTTTGAACAAGGAGAAAAATATGTACCTTTATCAACACCTCCAGTCTTGTAGTCAGTGGAAAGTATCAATCAGTTCCTAAATTGAAGGACATGTTTATTTGAATGTAGAGCTTTAGCAATTATAATGCATGAAATTGATTCTAGTATCATGATTTACTCTCACCCAGAGAGATCATCAGAGAACATTTTTCCACACTGTTTTGCTTTTCCTTCTTAGAATAAAGAGCAGCAAAGGAGTGAAGAGACCATGGTTACTTTCATACTCGCTGTTCTGAATTATTTATTCAGACATTAGCAAAATCTTCACACTCTTTAGGTCAGTCATTTGAACACAACATAACCTGGAGCAAATTCCTCTTGTTCAGTGAAAACTGTTCTGAGAAAATCACAGCAAGGATATGCTAAGTGTAACACTGACAGATTGATTCAAAATTATGTCAACAGGTTCAACACTTCCCTAATTTATGGTGCTAAGGCTACTTTGTTATTTTTAATAATAAGCCTTTACTGTGAAAATAATTTTTCTCTTTTCAATAGTACTCACAACATTATACAGGTCTGTGCATTATTCCTGTACAGAACATTCAGAAAGAAAAGAGCAGGGATGCTTGAGGGGAATGACTTCATCAGGCAAGTGGGGCCAAACACTTCACTTAAGAGATATCCAATATGATACCTAATGCACTTACCTGTGCTCTAGCCCCAGCTGAGTCAAATACCTTCATTCATTGGAAAGGCTTGATGAGTGTGTGTCATCCTCCAACTCTATCTCTTTGGCTGGGAAACTTTCTTGCAGACTGGGTTATTAGTACACTGTCTCTGGTTATCATCAAATGTCTTGGTGCAACAAGGTAATTTTAAATTGCACCACAAAAAATTAATTTTTCTTAGTTTTTCCAGTTATCCTGATGAGTTTTCTGGCCAATTATAGCTACCACTATTGCAATACTGTTATGTCTGCACCTCTTCCCAAAAACAAATCAAGTGCTGGGAGAGGAGAGAGAAAGACAGGAGGACACAGCAGGGTTCCTCAGGGTAGTGTATAGGGAAGTGGATCTTTCTCTCCCCGCTACTGGATTTCCCTTCTCTGTTCTGTTGCAGTACAGGACTCTAGCCTTTAACATACTGTTCTCACACCCTACTAACACACTCTGATCACCAGAGGAATGCACTTTGTAAGCCACCCCTCTCTTCCCTCTGCTCTTTTTATGTGAAAGACGAGAAACAAGGGAAGGGGGTAAGATTATGCTGATATTCTAGGGCAAGAATAGATGCAGGCCTGATCACAACGCTGGAGAACATCACCAAAGGGAAGGTATTTTTGCTGCTGCTGTTGTAAATGGGAAGAGAAAGAGGAGAACAGCTTTTAGTTTTGGAAATTACCCTCCTTCAAGACTAGCCAGCATCTCCTGCTACCACTGAGCATCTTCTTTCATAACAAAAATATCAGGAACAGACTGCAGAGAGGATAATGCTTGTGCTATAAAAGCCCGTATTCTGTGATCCTTAGGACTTTCAAGGACTGAACCCATCTTTCATATCATTTACACTTGAGTGTGATAGGGAAATACAAGACTAGTGTTTTGCTGGAGGGGGGATACCATTCACATTACTGGAATTCTGAGGCCTCAAAAGAGACCAAAGTTAGGGAACCAACCCAGTGCCTAGCACTAGACTCGCTCGTCTCAAAATACATTCATGTAGTATGAAAAATATTTTCTATGTTTCTGCAGCCAGCTTTGTTTCTGGTACAAGAGAAGGGCTTTGTGAAGGGGCCACATTGCCTGGCAACAAATATATAAATAATACTTTACAAGACGCTGTGAAAGTGAATCTTTTGTGGAAGCTGTGCTGAGAGAGTCTTGAAAACAATCAAGGAGGTGAAATGACAAGTAATTAAGGAACAAAGTATGAAAGCCACAATGTCTGCCAAAAAGCAACAAACAAACAAAGAGCTAGAACATTGTTAATCAGTGTTTGGATTAGAGCACAAGATATGGGAATTCATTCAAAGAAAAAGAATGTGACTTTCTCCAGATAAAACAGCTATCATTGTAGGATGAATATTTTTTCATCCTATTTTCCCTGAGTAATTCTTGACAAAACATGAGAAAGCCACAAGAGCTGAATTACAAGAATATTCCCTTATGCAACATTTTCCCCTTTTCTTTCTCTACTGAGGAGTCAAGGAGTTTGTGTATTATATATTTTATTTCAAAATCTCCCCACATAAAATTACATAGAATTACCAGTAATCAACCTAAATCAAGGCACCTCATTATCATCCTCAGGAGGTCGCTGCTAAATAGTCTCTTGATTAGAGTTGACAATTCCAAACATAGCATTAAACCTGTGTAAAGTATGAGTACCAGTTTGGTCTCCCTCATTTTACCAGAAAACATTTGTTGTTTGGAAAGCTGTACAGATCTTTTTTGTTTGTTTTTTGTTTGTGGGGTTGGGGGAGAGGCTTGTTTGTTTTTGGTTTTGAAAGCAGACATTTTGATATAAGGGAGGTAACAGGTCAAGCAAACACAGAAAGTCCTTCCTGTTCATGCTGACACATCCTATTGTGAGTAACAGATAATCAGATAATCCAGGTACACTCAGCCTCGTACGGTCCAGGTGCACATTATAAACTAGAGAGAGAGGGACTCTTGTAAAGCTTTCTGAGTACTGAGACAAAGTAGAAGTGAAAGTAATATTTCTGTGTGCTGCTTTTCCCCCTTTAAGAACACCATAAGAATTCACTGTAAACAGATGAGTAGTTATCATCAGTCTCTGAGAATTTCAGCTTGCATACATTCCCTCATAGAGAGAATGGTGTTTTGCACCAGTCTCAAGGAGGACATAAGGAATTCTGTAGAAATAGCAAAAAAAAAAAAAAAAAAAAAAAAAGGTAGAAGGAATGCGTCCCTGGGTCGGTCCCGAGGGCACCACTACATCACTGCTGTAGGGTAACAGATGTAGATACCACTCTGTGTTGTTATGGAGCCCTATAAAGAGGTCAGCTGTGGATGCCCAACTGAGAGATGACTCAGTAGTATGAGGACAGCCAAGCACTAAAATGACGGAAAGACCTTCACATGCAATCTGGCTTGTATGCCACCAATTCAGAGCAGAGACTGAGCTAACATATGACTGTCTGCACCTAACTATTTAGACCAGGGAGGTTTTACCCCTGGGAGTGTTATCCATCTTGTGAGCCAGGTAAAACCTAAATTAGATTTTGCCAAAAGGAGAAAGTACCTTGTCCTATGAATACAGACCATGCACTGCAACTTGCTAGAAGGGGTTATTTGGAACAGAAAGAGACCTAATCCAAAGGATAAACAGCCTCCTGGATAGAAACCTGTTTTTCTAGAAGATGAAAATGTAATGTAGCCCGTCATTGATTTGTCATAACAAAAAAATAATACTGTAAAAAAAAAAAATCAATAGAGGGAAAAAGTTTCAAACAGGGAATTTAATTTAAATGGTGAAACAATAACAACACTGAAAATATTTGTATCCAGCTGGAAATCGGAGGTGGCTTGCAATTGAATCAATGTAATGAAATGTAATTTAGACGGATAACATCCAATACGTAGAGCTTAACTCCACACTGTGCGGCAGATCCTCACTTTGCTGTTACTGTGAACATCCTGAAGATCTCCCTTCCCATCTGGTGGCTCTGACTCAAACCATTTCTCTCCTGCATACCTACTGCCATAGTCACAACAGGAAAAACTCATGAAGGCGGTTTCCAAAGGGGAGCTAATGGGCAGGTAGTGGAGGGAATATCAAGCAGTTTTCTGTCTACGTGCTGACAGTGTTGGCCAACTGCTGCATGTTAATCCCAGCTGGCAGCTCAGTCACACACAAACCCTTGCTCACTCTCCCAGTAGTCTGAGGGAGAGATCCAGAAGGCTATTTCTGCCCCAGAGTACCTGTTTTCCCAGTTTCTGTGTGTAATAAGCTCTCATTTTTAAAAAATGGCACACATAACAGTATGGCATCTCAGACTTCTACAGCTTTTTTGGATTGAATAAAATTAATGAGTGAGACATGATCCAGACAATACCCTGTAATTGACCCATCTGTTTCCTAATACACAAAGGTTAAGTCTCTTTCCATGCCATTCAGACCAATTTCTTTCACTGTTTATGTAAAATACATTCTCCAAGGCAGCAACTACTTGACAGATCCAAAGTGCATTCACAGTTTCAGAAGTAAACAGACACTGCTGGCAGATTTGCCAGAAGTAGGATTTATTTTGTTTTCTCACAATTAGCCACACAAACAACATCAAAGAATTATTCCCAGCTGGATTATTAATACTGCTGCTGTTACTGTTATTGTTGACAATGGTTCAGAGAAAGAATCAAAATGTGGGTAATAAGTAGCTTGTGTAAGTACAATACTTAAAACCTTTGAGTGTTTTAACTGTTTCATTTACACTTGCACAGATCTAACATTTCTGAAACCAAATTAAGTAGATAATAGTTGCATTCAATAAAATTTGCAGTGCCATTGTGTTTGTTTACTGCAATTGTCTTTGAAGCAAATGAAATTTGCTCTGTCCATTTCATAGGTCAAATGTTCAGGCCAATGCATAGTAGAATTTGATTGTATGGATCTGGACTCAGACAGTGTTGTACCAGTCATCATTATTTTCAGGTGACAGAAGTGCAAATAATTATTTTGTTTCAAATAACCATACCTGCTGTTCTTTTTATATACAAGAAGAAAGGAACAAGTGCTCACAGGCTACAAAACTTTGAATACAGAAATTGTAGTGGAACCAATGGCAGTTAATTAGAACCAAGCATATTAAAATCTTGTTATCTTCTGTGTGCAAATAACCCTAAGAAGAGCAATGACCCTAAATGATTATGGAAGAGAAGAGCTAATAAATAAATGAAGGGTTACAGACAAGACAACAAAAAAGTATTACTAAAGCAAACTTCATTAATAAAGGTAAGCGAAAAAAGACATTTTACTTTGAAAATATTTGTGAATGAGAAATTATTTACCTTCTTGGTCAATGAAATTTTATTTACTTCTGTAGAGGGATAATTCATTTCTCTGTAAAAACAATGTCTTAGATAATCAGTAGTTCTATCTGATGATTAAGTTTGTTAGAACTGAATGGATGGACAATCATCTGCTACCTACCAATTTAAATAACTTGAACAGATTAGAGTAAAAATAGCCAGAGAGTTCATCTCTGCTTTGTTCCGTAAGACATTAAAGCATGGTGCTTAAGATTCTGGGTATGTCTTCATTGCACAGGGCAATGCCATGCCATTGCTCTAACTCTGCAACTGGAGACAGCATAGCAACTTATGGAATCAATCCACTGTTGAGCCTTACAAGAAATTTACTAACTGGCTCATATAATATTCTGCATTGATTACATTGGTTCCAGACTACTGCCCCTCATATAGTGCTCATGAGAAATTACAACAGGAGTTGTAGTGTCCACATCACCAAAGTTACTATCCATAAACTCCATTGTTCTCACAAGGTTAAATTCAACATACACCACATGGCAATCTTCCCTTGTCAGTACATCTTGTCAGATATCCTTCATTCTTAATTTTTCCTCCTTTGGTCTACTTTGTTCTAAATCCTGGAGAATCAAAAAGGTCATAAAGTTTTGGTTGCATGCTGGCCTACAGCCTCATTTTTATTTTTGTTTTGTTTGTTTTTTTCCATTGGACATTTCCAGGCTTCTTCTGTATTCTCTCATATCTAGCTGTTCACATGAGTGTTCTGAATGAAATATTTAGGCAAGTAATAAAAAGGTTTCCACAGAGGAGCATCCAATATTTAGTAGCAGATAGCTGAGCTGCAAGATAGCATTTAAATCACAAGTTAATCCTAACGATGTGACTACAAAACTTCACAGCTGCAAAAATTTTTGAAAAAACATTCAGCTGCTAGTTTAACTATATGGACAGTAAGACAGGCAGATAGGACTTTTTTCTGCAACATAGGTGAATTTCCCCATTCTTTTTGTCTTGAGTTTGATCCATATGCAACCATCTATCTATTAAACAAAAATACAGTCACTGCATTTTTTTTTCCAAGCATTTTGGTTTATTACTCCAGTCAACACCCTCCTTTCCTTTCTTGCACCATCCCCCACGGTCTGTGTTTTGGTACTTTCAAGGCAGAATAAAGGAAAGCACAAAAGGGGGAAGCTTAAAAAGGCATCAGGTCCCTTTCTCTCCAGGCATAAACTATGGTCTCTGCTGTCACCGTTTCTCCATCTCTTGGTCCCAAAATTGATTCCTTTTTGCTGTTCATCTTGTCCAGCATTTCAAGGTTTTCCTGATACAACTCTTCAGATAATCACAGCAACCAGTTTTCTTTCTCATTATTTATCATTCTGTTATACTACCTGTGTTCATTCCAGAAGCCTGGGAGTTTTCTTAGCCTTGATTTGGTCTACATTACAAGCTGAAATCTTGCTGATTCTTGATGAAGTTGAAATCCTCTTAATTTCAAACATATTTTTTCCCCTTCAGACTGAAACTGTCTCACTACCTTCAGCTTGTATTGCAATATCTGTATTTGCATCCACTCATAAGTTCATCTCAGTCTAACTGTTGCAAAACATTGTTAGAAATTAGGTTTCTGTATATGAATAACTTCTTTCTTTCTCCTTCTTATTCATTGGGTATCTGCGTCTCCAGCACAAAAGTTAATGAAGAATTAATTAAATATATTGGCTTGGGTATGTCTGCAAACTGAAAAGCCAAGATGCCTATTTTGATTTGTTTTTTCAGAATACAGGAAAATATGGGATGTTCCTAAAGGATTCCTGTAATCAGAAACAAGGACCATCTCGGTTTTGTCCTGTATCCTGAAAAATACTAATAGACACTAAGAAAGGCTTTTTATAAGGATACTAGAGCCTGCTTTTAATGAGAATGCTGTTTTGATAATTGTGTGGTTCTGAAAATCTCTGAATTATTTGAAGACTAAATGAAGGAAGGAAAGGGAAGCAAAGGAGACAAAAATCAGTGTCATCACTGCAGTTTACTGAAAAGAGAAATCCGGATCTATTGCAAGGAAAGAACAGATATTATTTTTATATAAGTATGGCCACACTTTCTCATTAAACATTTGTATTATGCACTACAGTAAGGACCATATGGGACTATGAGTCCCATAAATATTTAAAACATGTAAATAAGATAATCCATGAATCAAATATATTTTCTAAGAGGTTGAGTTCACCGTAAGGTGTTGTTAAAACAGACACCTGAAGGATATTTGTTGAACTTTCATTGGAACAGCTTGTAGTGTACAGCTGCATAAGCTATCATGCCTTTCTCAAAAAATACTTTGATGACTCCTTTTAGTAGCCATCATGCAGTGTGAGACACTCTAGGCAATCTGGAAAATGTACTAAAAGGTAAGCAATGTCCTCCATGGAGTGGAGTTTATATCTGAATTGCAGTAGATGTACTGCAGTGCCTACTAGAACAAGTCCAGTTACCAGCTCTTTTTCTGTTTTCTTAATACTGTTATTTTACCCAAGAGAAAAATGAAAATCTTAAATTACTCTTAACTGGCTTCTTTCCAAATGCCTCCATTACCCTGAATTCCCCTCAGTTTTAAATCTTTAGAATAAAATTATATTTAAATTAATCTCAGCTTTTATAAATCAGTGGTTCCAATACTGCTAAGTCCCTTTGGCAAATGTAACATAAAGGAATACAATCACTGCAAATAAAAGTTCGATATTTCCCAGCTCTTTATCTGTTATAGCAATTAAATGTCCTGATCAGTTATGATGTTGCAGCTGCTTAGGAAGAGAGTTAGACGTAATGGAAAGATAATGTAGTGCTTTTTAACATATGTGGTTATGTGTGGCCTGTCCCTAAACTATTTTCACACAGCAGAAGCAATGAAGAGAGCACAAAAGCATAGAGTAAGTGCAAAAGTACCCAAGACCAAAAAAAAAAAAAAAAAAGGAAAAAAGAACTTGCATTCAAAGGCAAGTGCCTTTGAAAAATCAGTTTAAATGTGTTCAAAAGTATTTAAAATTCAGTGGAATTGTGTAAGATGAGAAACTGCATAACACTGTGTCTCTAATGTATGGATTCACCTTCAGCAGGACTGTTCCCCTGTTATAGTTCAGTGCTTTGGGCTCATCTAAGTAAACTTGTTCTCCTACTTAGTGATGGGGAAGAGGCAACACTGGTAGCAGAGATCTGATATCTGCTTGCAAACTGTGTCTTAGTCCTACTATTCATGGACTGGAGTTCAGTTTTCACTCTTGAAATTGTTCAGAAAATGTAGATTTTGTAGCCATCTCTTTTTTTTTTCCTTTCTATTTTTTTTTCGTTAGTATTGAGGCAGTGTCCTGGTTATAGTGGCCAGGACCAGTTTGTCATTGTGTGAGTGTGGCCAGGGCTTTGTATTCTACACCCTCTGTGTCCATTTCTCATGGCCTGCTAACAATGCTTCATTTGCAGCAGCTGCCCAGGGCACGCCTGGCTCCTCAGGCTACAAGCTGGGGGTTTAGGAA
>JAWWMO010000043.1:60972927-60996392 GCA_035047845.1 Dendrocincla fuliginosa
ACACCCCAAGAATCACACCATGTGCCTGAGAGTATCATCCAAACACTTCTTGAGCTCTGACAGGCTTGGTGCTGTGATCACTTCCCTGGGGAGCCTGTTCAGTGCCCAACCACCCTCTGGGGAAAGAACCTTTTTCTAATATCCAACCTAAACCTGTCCTGACACAACTTCAGGCCGTTCCCTCGTGTCCTGTCACTGGTCACCACAGAGAAGAGATCAGTACCTGTCCCTCCTCTTCCCCTCATGATGAAGCTGTAACTGCAGTGAGGTCTCCCCTCAGTCTCCCCTTCTCCAGGCTGAACAAACAAAGTGCCTCAAGGCCCTTCACCACCTTCGTTGCCCTCCTTTCGACACTCTCTAAGAGCTTAGTGTCTTTCTTACATACCAGTGACCAAAACTGCACACAATCCCATTTTATCTTTTCCTTCTATTTAGTTCATATTTTAATTGTATATTAAAATCTTTTAAAATCTTCTGCATACAATTTATTAAGCTCTGGCTCTTCATTCGTTTACTACCTTGATTTCTTTTTAATTTCTGTGGTGGCCAAAACCTGTGCATGAATGTATTTGTAACTGTTTCAGCTAGGTTTGAGATCATCCCCTGCCTCCTTCCCTAAGCCTGCTGACAATATGTCCATGCTATTTGTTGTGGAGGCTGCAAAGTGCTACTTCACAGCCCACTAACAAGACCCTTCAGTTTCACAGAGAAAGGTCACTATTATGAGGTGTTTCCACTTGGTTTGCCTGCTACTTTTCACCATTCCTTGAAAATATGTTTATGCTGCTACACTACAAAAGGGCAATTCCAGCCAGTAAGAGAAAAGAACTAATATAATCAAATGAGATTATATATATTCCTGTAATCAGGTGTTTTTCACTGTTATTAAAAGAAATAAAAGAGGCTGATTATCAGTTCTTAAAGGTAATGTGCTGGCTGATCCATTTGTTCAAGAGTTGGTACATCTGTGGCCTGCTGTTTTTCAAGCCAGGAATCACTGACTCTACTTGATTCGAACAAAAGACTCATGACTCAGGGAATTAGGGCACTAAATACTGTCCTGATTATAATGGGTAAAAAAAACAAATGGTCAACTTTGACTAGGGAGAAAATTAGACAGATTTCGAATTGCAGAATGTAATTAGACTCATTAAGGATTCATTAAAAACAAATTGTACCTGACACATACTTGAAGTAGTCATGTAAATGAAGTTGTTCAAAGATAAAGCCATGAATATATTTCACCTGGATATCTTCAAAGCTTCCTGTACTTCTCACTACAAAAGGATACATTTCAGCTGCTTTTTTGTTGGTAGTGGTTTACTTAAAAATAAAATAATTGCGAGCCAGGAGAGAAGGAATCATAGGGTTTTTCAGACATGGCTTTTGTACTGAATTGTATTAATTGTAATTGGCGTGTTCTTGGTAGACATCAGCTCAGAATTTTGGAAAATGGAGAACTTAACTTCTCTGGGTGCCAGAAGGCAGTAGGTGAGCTCTCCTCTAATTAGAAACTACTGAAATTTCTCACACACAATAAATTATAAAATCCATAATAAGTATCTATTAATTTTCAGAATTATTTTTAATAAAAATGGCAAATAAGAACACATATATTCATGTAATATATACATAATTCATAGAATACTGTTAAATGGGATTTTATAAACTGATACATCAATAACTTCAATTATTTAGTCCAGATGATCTGCTCTTTGGGGGTATCTGGAATCAGAGGTGATGAGCTTTTGATCTTAGTCGATATTCAAACAGCTCACAAGCATTAAATTTAAAATAAATTACACAATAGTTACAAAAAAAACAATGTTTTTCACTCCAGTGCTGAATCAGTTAACTCATGGTGTCCAGAAAATAAAAATCTTTCTTCACAAGATTTCTGAAGGAATTCCTGTCCTTCCTTGCTTTCTTTACAAAGTTGGATACCACGTTTTCCCACCGAGTATGTAAGTGATAGTGAACTCTCGAGTCTGTAATCTTTATCTAAGAAGAGTTTCCACAGGTTTTCTGTACATGCCTGTACATCAGGATACAGCTACACCTTCTGAAGTGGAATCATCTCAGAGCTCTGGGGATATTTCAAAGCCATGTATAGGCAGGGCTTGTATAAGATGTGTTTAAAACAGGTTACTTCTTTCAGGGAATGTCTCAGCTTCAAATTCAAGACAAATGCTGAATATTACTGGACATTTACAAGAGGTGTTATAATGAAAAACAACCCTCTTACCAAGCCTTGGTGGAAAACAAGACCTCCAGAAGTGCTCTAGAAGCATTGGTCATTCAGAAGGAATTTAGGGAATGCATGAGACCTCCAGCATTGGTAGCTAAAAGAAAACCTAAAGCAATAATGTCTCATAGGTTTGAAGGATTTTTCATTGGTTCCACATTGTTTTTCCCTGTGCTGCAGCTTTTCCTCCTTTGCTTGAAAGAAAATAAGACAGAGGTACAATACAATATTCACCTAGAAAACCAGGCCACATGTGTAGGTCCACTTGAGGTTAAACTGAATAGCTCTCCGGACTCCACATGTACAGCTCGCTCTCTGTTGGTCATAATGGGATCTCAAATATTGAGCTCAAGTTTGTGCCCAAATGTTAACACTTTAATTTACTTTTTTTAATCTGTGAGCTGAATCCCACCTGGACTGTGTCAATAAAAAGCAGAAAGAGGATCTAGCAAACTAAAGGTCTGTCGGTCTGACCATGGCTCCGGGGTATGTCATGAAGCAGATCATCTTGTGTGACATTACACGCCACATACAGGACAACCAGGGGATCAGGACCAGCCAATGTGGGTTTATGAAAGGTAAGTCCTGCTTGACCAACTAGATCTCCTTCTATGGCAAGGCGACCTACTTGAAGAGTGAAAGAAATATGGATGTTGTCTACCTGTCCTTTAGTGAATTGTTTTACACAATGCCCCATAGCACCATCTAGAGAAACTGGCAGATCATGGCTTGGATGGGTGCACTGTTTGCCGGGTGAAAAGCTGGCTGATGGCTGAACCCAGAGAGTGGTGGTGAATGGAGTCACATCCAGATGGGCAGGGTTGGTGATCTACTGGAGGGTAGGAAGGCTCTGCAGAGGAATCTGGACAGGTTGGATTGACAGACTGAGGCCAGCTGTGCGAGATGCAACAAGGCCAAGTGCCAGGTCTTGTCCTTAGGTCACAACCCCATGCAGCCCTACAGGCTTGGGGAATAGTTGGTGGAAAGCTGCCCAGTAGAAAAGGACTTGGACGTGCTGGCTGACGGCTGGCTGAACATGAGCCAGAAGTGCGACCAGATGGCCAGGAAGGCCAGTGGCATCCTGGCTTGCATCAGAAGTAATGTGGCCAGCAGGACCAGGGCAGTGATTGTCCCCCTGTACTCAACACTGGTGAGGCCACACCTCGAGTTCTGTGTTCAGTTTTGGGCCCCTGATGAAAAGAAAGACATTGAGCTGCTGGAGTGTGTCCAGAGAAAGGCAATGGAGCTGAAGTTGTTTAGCCTGGAGAAAAGGAGGCTGAGGAAAGACCTTGTCACTCTCTACAACTACGTGGAAGGAGATAGTAGCAAAGTGGGGGTTGGTCTCTTTCCCCAGGTAACAAGTGACAGGAGGTGAGAAAGTAGACTCAATTTGTGCCAGGAGAGCTTTGAACTGGATAAAGGAAAAATTTCTTCACTGGAAGGGTTATCAAGCATTGAAACAGGCTGCCCAGAGAAGTGGTAGAGTCACTAATTCTGGAGGTATTTAAAAGATGTGTAGATATGGTGCTTAGGAATTTGGGTTAATGGTGGACTAGTGGTAGGTTTGTGGTTGTTCTCAAAGATCTTAAAGGTCTTTTAAACCTTAACTTATTGTATGAAATAGAAATATTGTGTTTTCTCTCTTACCTCCCCCACTAAGTTTCCTGAAAGCCTCACACATATGGTATATCACAGTATGATACTGTGTGAACAGTATAAAATAGACCTTTTAGATTCAGAAGTGTCCAAAACTATGCTGTGAAATGAACTGGGAATCAAGAAACAGCCTCACCATGGCTGCTTGTAGCTACTGATAAACTGACAAAGACCCGTATTTCTGAAATAAATTGATAGTATCTCTAGAGTTCTATAAGTCACAATTTAATCATGCACAGCTACTGTTAATTTTGTACAGGTTAAATATTTTTTGACTGGATCTACAGGATTTTGATACCTCCTTCTTTTAAAATATATGTAAATGAAATACATTTGTGCTTTAATTGTGCTTTGCTACATTCTTGTCTAGCAATGGTTTAGAAAGACAGAAACTGTAACAACAATACCTCAGCACAATGCTTGATTACCTCTACTGAATAGAATTTATGAGAAATTACAGCTGATACAAAACTCATCATTTATAGTGAAAATATTGTCTTTGGGAAAAATTAACTTCTGTCTCTGTCATTTCTAATATTTAAAGTGTAGGGGTTTTTTACCTCTTACCTTAATAAGCAACACAATCTGGATACTCCTCAAAAGGATGTGACCTGCTTCAGTAAAAGGAAACAAAAAAAAAAAAAACAAACACAGATACAGGAAACTATTTAAAAGAGGTAAAACAGAGCAGAGTTTTTGCATGGTTTTCACCTGAGTTGCAGAACTATCTCTAACAGTTGAACTTCCTTTGTAGTAATGTCTAAGAAGTATGTGTTAGGGCTACAGGGGATTAAAGCCTGATTCGTTTAAAAGTTGGAACACTTCATAATGGTGGTAAGTCTGCAAAAAAAAAAAAAAAAAAAAAAAAAAAAAAAAAAAAAAAAAAAAAAAAAAAAAAAACCCGGGGGGTTGGTGTTCTGTGTTCCTCTTATCTACAAACCTTTAACTGAAGTTCACCTGTTGCTTTGCCCACTTGGTGAAAGTAGAAATAAGAAGTCATTGTGATATTTTACACGGAAGTCTAATATTTTCCAGGAATGCAGCTGCTTCGGTCATTGAGTCAAGAACATATTTTCAAAGGCCAGTTACAGTGTTACTAAGGCAACATTGTAAAGAACTTGGTGTTGAGGCTTGTCCCTGAAAATGATTTGTCTTTCTTGTTAATGATGCAGGGAAGAAATCCCTTACCATGGTTGTTTTCATGAGCATCATTTAATGCCATGACCCATTTCTAACAAGTAAAACAGACTCGGAGACTCAGGACTTTATGTGCTGGGGATATCCCACCCAATCAGCCAGTGAATAAATTTACACCATGTCATTTATACACATCAACTTGCATTCAGTCATCCAGGCATCAGTGTCCACACGAGTACCATCCCCTTGCACCTCTGTCACCCTGGGTACTCCTTGGATGGTCACAGCTTTCTGTACTGGTAAGAGTTTGACTTAAACCCTTTGACAGTGAGGGAGAAGGTCCGTACCCCAGATCACTGCAGACCGCATGCTGAGGATTGCCTCCAACTTCAGCCCCTCTGTGCTGCTGCTATTGATTCTCTTAGACAAAGGAATTATTTCTTGTTTTGTTTTTGTGCAAATCCATAGCAAGTATTAGTTTCAAGTCGGTTACCCTAGAAAACAAGCATTGACCAGGACCCATGTTTTCTACTATTGTTTCTCTAACCAGCTGGTCCCTACCTTTATGGACTTTTTAAAATGTTTCAGCTACAGCTAAAGGGTTTGTTATTTTTGGTTTGGTTTGCTTTGCTTTTTTTGTTTGGTTGGTTAGTTTTTTTGGGGTTTTGTTTGTTTGGTTTTTTGTTTTTTTTTTTGTTTTTTTACTTTCAGTTATGTCTCTGCAAGACTGTAAATGCCTTTATATGAGAATTGTAAACCATTGAGCATGCATCTGGTTTTAAGCTTGGAAACTATTATACTCAATAGATGCTTTATAATTTGCCCTTTTTTATGTTAATACTTCCTCACCTTGAAGGGCACATTGCTTATACAGTCTTTCTTTGTGCTTCCATGTCTTGTTTACCAAGAGTGGCACAGCAGGTTCACAAAACAGAATTAGCAGACAGTGGACAGGATACTTCTTCCATCTGTTTTCTGTAAGTTTTCACAGACACAAATGAAATCTTTAAGTCCACAGAATGTATAAAGTATACTAAATAAATAATTAAAAAATAGATAAAAGTTGAAGCTATATAACTGAATATGATGTATACAAGATATTGTTTCTTTTACACTTTTTTTTTCCTGCTCCTTAGTAGGGCAGCTCTGGTTTATTACAAATGCAGTTTCCACAAGTAGATAAATCAGTGATTGACACCAGCCTACAGGCAAATTATGAAGTTCCAAGTATAACTTTTTGTGTGCATGTAAACTCTGTTTCTGAGCTAAAGGTGGCTCATTTTGACATCATACTCCACACATTTCCATATTGCTCTGAGATTGGTTGCCTGCCACTTTTAGAAACCTAACTACTCACACGAACTCAGAGCAACCTCTGATTAGCTACTGATTTCCTTTTGACCAGGAAGTACTCAAATATACATATATACATATATATCTGAGTGTACTATTTATTGATACAAAGATATATATTATATATATTTGTGTATGCTATGCCATAGGAATATCCACATATATAAAGAAATGTAAAATAAATAAGTGCATCCAATAAAGTGTAAGAATACAGTGTATATAATATTATTTATCAATAATGAACAATTACATTTTAAATTTTAATAAAAAATGGTTGAACCAAAGTAAAGGGACCAGTTCTAGGGCCATTTGCTTTGCAAGGCTGTGGGACAAGACTTAATGTGCTTGTGGTGAGGGAAGTAAAAGAGAGTGAGGTTGTACCCCTAAGGGGTGGGGAACAGAAATGCACTGGAACATACCCCAGGGCTGTGGATACCTCCCTGGAGTCCCCCAAGGGCAACCTGCAACCCACCTTGAAAGGCTCCACATATGGGGGTCGAAGCCCCACAAGATGCCACAGCAGTATTATGAGGGCAACATCTGGGCTTGGCTATGTGCTGCAAGGGAGCTCCCCTTGCCCTCTGCTGTGGGAGAGTTTACACCAAGCAGGAACACCAGTACAAGGTGCATGCTTGTGCCAGATGTTTCCTTATCCTTAGGCTGATGACCCTACAGAAAGTTTCAACATTTTTATCTAAATGACTGAGGAGGGAGAAGAGAGAAGTATGCCCTGCTCTGTTCCCTTTTCTGCCCTACCCTTTCATCAGTGAAAGAAGGAATTGGTGCAGAAGGGACAACACTGTTTGGGGAAACAAGTGAAAAGGCTCATCAACAACCAACACCCCCACATATCCTGTTAGTAAAGTTCCTTAACATATAAGTAATATTGGTTGTCCAGACTTTCTTACGTATATGTTGGAGCAGTCTTTGAGAAAACATTGTCTATGCCACCACTTTAGTTAAAATCCATCTCCTGTGTCCCTGGTGGGAAGCTTTGGCAGTGGAAATTCCCCTTCTGAAGCCACTAAAAGGTGAATTGCTGATCTGAACAGAAGCCAAGTTGTAACCTGATTTGCAAAGCAAGATGCTTGCAAGTTACAGAAGGCAACAAGAAAGAGCTTTGAAAGAAACATGAACTACAGTTGAATAAAAGATTGAATTACTCTCTTCAGTAAATATTGATATTTTTTCTTTATTCAGAATGGTTTGAATGATTTGTTTAAATACTATAATTCTTTTGCTTCCTTTTATTGAACATTATAATAGTTATATTCAAATATTATTTCTTTTACCAGGTTCAAAATTATCATTGAATAATTTTTCTTTGTCAAAAGGTGGGATCATAAGGTTCCTTTAAAGGGACTTTACTCTGGAATATTTATGCTTAAACCTATACTTAATTAAGACTTTATAGTCCTACTGAAACTAGTTAGGAGGGACTCAAATGAGTACAGATTGCTCTTTACCATCATAGTGTTGTCTTGAGAACATCATATATGAATAAGCTTCTAGACTATTAAAGAGTTGGAACTTCCTACATGATATTTCGGTTGCTATGCAGTTTATCATCAAGTGTTCTCTCCCTTCTTAGAATTTTATGTCCTTAAGTATCTTGCCTGCCTGATTCTTGCACAGCTCAGTTTTACATTGAACGTCCTGACTTTCTCATAACAGTGATTTGTGGAACTGAACTTATTAACTCTGTGGCATTGATCACTGGGCTGCTAATCTCAGGAGAGTCAGATGCTGTTCCCAACTATAAATGCTGCATAAAAAACCTGGATCAAGGTTTTTGTCAGATGGCACCTGATATCTCTATTATATGCAATAAAGTTCTGATTAGCCAAGAAGTAGCACCTGATGAATATATAGTGGGACAGTCAATGAAAGAACATTATGACAATGCACAGAAAGAGTACTTTGAACATCATTTAAATGCGAAAGGGAAGCTTATTTTCCATAGCTCAACAGATTTCTTTCTGTCTGTCTTATTAATGACAAGTCTCTGTTCTCCTTTCTTGCAATTTTTTTTCCAGTTTGCTTTGGATACAAAAGGATTACATAATGGGAATAATGGAGAATCAGAAAGTGAAAAGGTGCAGCAGCAAGCTCAGCAGAAGCCAATAAAATGAGACACAGAGCATGAAGTTTGGATCTGATTAGAATTTCTGGGTGAAATGATTGCATAGTAGAAAGGGAACTACAAGATTCATTTGTAGTTTAGGTGTAATTCTGAGCCAGGAGAGTGGAGAGTTTACACTCCTATTATGTTGCCAAAGTACCCAAACTACTGAGGAACAACACCAGAATATTAGGAGACTTATGAGAAAAAAAATTCTCTTATACGATAGCTGTATGTTATACATATATGTTAGCTGTCTCTCTCTCTTCTTTTTCTTACTGGAAGTGTCTCTAATGTACTAGACAATAGAGACCCAGAAATCTTTTCTGGGCTGTGAAAAACTGGAAAAAAAAAAGAAAGGAGAGGAGAGAGGGAGAAGGAGGAGAAGGAGGAGGAGAAGGAGGAGGAGAAGGAGGAGGAGAAGGAGGAGGAGAAGGAGGAGGAGAAGGAGAAGGAGAAGGAGAAGGAGAAGGATCTCTATATGAATGGAGAGTGAATGTGCACATCTGGGCTTAAAATACAGGCAGGGCATAAAAATGTCTTGTTCTGCTGACACCTGCACTAGCAGATCATCAAGACCCTAGCACTCATCTACCTACAATTTCTCAGGGCATCCAGACCTGAAAGAGAGGCAGTGGCAAAATCCTGATGACTCGCAGACTGACAGAAGTGGGGCAAGACAGAGAGATTAGTCATACCTGAACTGTAGAACGAGATGCATTCAAAACCAACACACTCCTCAATGGATTCTTATTCATGGATTCTTAAGACCCCAGGTACTGTGGGGAGAGGGTCAGAATCTGATGCCACTCAACCTCCATGTCACTGTGAGCAACTCTGGCCGAGCTGCCTGGGTGCAAGTGTCCCAGCGCCTGAGGGCTTGTCCAGCTGCTCACACACAGCCTGCCACTGGAGGCACTGACGCCTGAGCATGAGACTGAAACTGCTTGTGCCTTAGCCAAATCCATCCTTCCTTTCTTCAAGGTGTTGCAGTGATCTGCATTGTTACTATTGTCTTGCAGCACTACAGGAAAATTTGACAGTCTTAATTTCAGGAGTCCATAAAAGAGGAACATCAGTGTTTATCCCCTCCTGACACAGAGTTCTCAAAGAGTTCACATGGATCATAGCCACTAGAGAACTAGAAGAGGATCAGGTTACAGAATGCTCAGTAAATGGAACACACCTTTCGCCCTGATGGAATGCACCCTTGGGTGATGAGGAAGCTGTCTGGTATCGTTGTGAGACTACTGACAATCTCTGAATGTTTGTGGACACTGTGAGAGGGGCTGGAGGGATGGAGGAAAGCAAACACTGCTCTTAACTTCAAAAGGAGCAAGCAGGAGGACCTAGGGGACAGACCACCACTCAGCCTTAACTTGATCCCTGAAAAGGTGATGGAACAGCTAATTCTGGACACAATTTCCAGGCACATTAAGGACAAGAAAGCAGGAGTGGTCAGCTCAAATGCAACAAAGAGAAGTCATGCTTGACTAATTTGTTAAAAATTTCTATGAGAAAAATTACTGGTTTGGTAGATGAGGAAGAGCCTTGTCTACAAGGCTTTCAACACCATCACCAGTAAGATATTTATAGATAAGATGATTAGGCTGAATGAGCAGGCAATGTTTGAGCAGGGATTTGGACAAGATGACCTTTAGAAGTCCCTTCAAGCTCGACCACCCTGTGATTCAATAACCTAATTGACACATGGGAGCTGAAACAAAAGGGTAACCCTGGGAAGGGACTATCTCTTTGATGTACTTTTGGGCAAATTTTGGGAAAGTGCTGAGTCTCAGAACAACATGCAAACATGGGAGGGAAGGTGTTTTACATAACGGCTGAGGTGAAGTCAACAGACAGTATGACTGTAGAAGTGGCAGGACTTGCAGGGACAGTAGGGCAGAGGAGCAGTGGATGACAGGAATGAGTGAGATTTTTCCAGGAGTTGGGTTTTCGGCATTTGTCTCTTCTGTTGTTGTATCAGAGGTTTCTACAGAAGTACATTACTTCTTTGCTTGACTATTAGACATAGCCATCAGATAGATATCAGCTATACTAATTATGAATATTGTGCAAATTTTATACAGTAAGAATCTCCCTGCCTTCAGTCACTTTGATCCCAGATGAAAAGTTAAGCATTGTGTTGTAAATTGCCCACAGGATGGTGCAGATGAGGAAAATGAAGTGGATTAGTGAATTGGCATCAGGATCATACTGGATCATTGCTCTTCATGATTTCCCAGTATCATCCCTTCTTAGTCCAATCTTTTTATAAAGGCACAGCATGTAGGCAATTCCAATTTCTGGTTGGTCTGAACTTTGCCTTGCCAATCTGACTCATGACATGGTATAGAAAGTATCAAAGAAGTAAATACCAAAGATGAAGACCTTTCAAGGGTAGGATGAGGAAAGAAAGAGGCTAAGGGAGAATGAAAAATCAGTGCTGCAAGTGAGTATGAAATGAATGTAGGTCCCTGAATTAGGGATGCAAAAAGTAGATGAAAGAAAATAGTGAAAAAAATAAATGCACTGAGAAATAATCATCTTGTAAGAGTGTTTTGCACAGCATGTTGAATAGCAAGGTAAGAAGCACATTGGAGAAGAGGCAGGAATTGCACAGGCAGCAAGTCCTTTCTGTCAGGCATAATTTCTGGGTTATTTCATGTCTCCTCAAGTCAGATGTAGAGAGGGGAAGATATTTCAATTCTGGCTGGGGTTCTTGGGTGCCATCATCATAATAAGAGTTAACAATCTTAATGATAGTCATTATAGTTGTTTTTTAACATCAAAAACCAATATTCCTGGGTTTTAGTGAGCGTGGAAATTTATAATGTAAATAATGTCTGCTTTAGTTCAACTTTATTTGATTGATAATTGACATCCTCTACATGCTCTTACTGTTCCTAAATTATTATGAAAGAAATAAGAGGAAAAAGTCTAACTTCTCTGCATGAAGAGGACTGAAAGCTTAACAGGTCTCAGGTGGTTTTGCAAGCATTCACTGTGCTACTCCTGCAGAATGTGTCCCTGAAGCGTGATCACTGCTGACCAACCCACTGCTATTTTAACAGCCATTTTCCCTTTCCTTAAAGAAATCAGAAGCCTATTCACATAGGTCAGAATGCTACAAATTCAAACTGTTTAAGTGTGTCTCATAATAAATAAAGAGTCATTTCTTTGTACTTGGAAAAGGCAATGTAGTAATTGCTATGGACATGCCTGAGTGTCCTCTGCTTGATAACAAATAGTTCATGTGATATAAACTGGGTGCCACAGTAAAAAATAACATTTCTTTTGTCTTTCACCTTAAATATTAAGATGAATCCTAGTGCCTTAAAAATACTTAAGTTCAGCAAAAACAGACGAAGTTCCACGCAGCAATGTAATACTACTTACAAGCACCAAAAGTAAATAAATTAATATTTTTTCCTGAAACATTTGTGTCACTGAAAAGCTCTTGTCACTAAAAAGTTATGAAAAGCCCCTCACGGGTCTTCAAACCAGCAGTCCACCGATGCCAGGCATGAGAAATGGACTTTCTGTTGCACAAAAGGAAAGAGGTCAAGACTTTGCAAGATCCAGGAATCTCAAAACTGTTTTTCTTAGACCATGTGAAAAATCTGAAGCTTGTAGCTTTGAAAAGACACTTTTTTTCCCCTCAAGAAGAGCCAACTTTCCTTCTGCTTCTGTTACCGACTGGCTCTGTGACTTGGGTGAACTCCCTAAATTTTTTGGTACCACAGTCAGTCTCACTGAAAAATAAAGCCACTTAGAGCACTGCATTCCTCAGGTTTGTGAGGCTCAGTTTGTTAAGGTCTGTACAAAAGTCTCAGCTTGTCAGAGCAAAGGTTTTTTTGTTAGTTATGAACTATATTTTTTGACTAGTGATTTGTGTATTCAGTTAAGAACAACATCAGCTCTCTAATATGTATGTAGAAAGGGTAGAGAAAATGTTATCTCCCATTCAGATGGGATTCTGAGACACTTACTTTTAGGTCCAGAACGACTTGACTGGGGCTAGGAGAGTGAATCATAGCTGTCCAGGCTCATGCTACAATAAGGCTTCCACAAAAAGAAGGCAGCCTTGTTCTACTTCTTCAGAGAGTTGAGACAAATATGAAGGGTCCTGAAGAACTCCACAAGCAGAAGGGTGACTGAGGGAAGTGTGAGGAGATGCAGAGAGCTACTAGAAGGGAAGTTACTTCTACAAAGTAAAGAAACATTAAAAAGCTTCAATATCCTAAAATATACTCAAAGTAAATACATATCTATAATGCTCATATATAAAAGTAGATATATATACATATATATAGTATCAGATGGACAACAGCTTTGCAAAAGAGGACTTCTCATTTTGATCAACTCATTGATGATGAGGAGAAAATGTGTCCTTGCAGCAACCATTGCCAGAAGTTTAAGGGAGGTGAGAAGGGAGGTGATCCTTCTCCTCTGTTTGGGGTTAGTGCAAGCACATCTGGAGTGCTGAGTAGAGTCCTCGGTTCATCAGTACAAGAGGGACATAAGTGTGCTGGTCTGAGTCCTGTCAAGGGTCACAAAGGGACTGAAACATCTCTTGTACAAGGAGAAGTTAAGATAGATGGGAACACTCAGGCTGGAGAACAGAAACCTCAGGGGGGAAGCTCGGAAACCTGAATGAGGGAACCAAAAACACAGAGCTGGGCTCTTCTCATTGGTGCTTGGGGAAAGGACAGGGTAAAAAGGGCACAAACTAAAATAGAGGAAATTGTTTTAAACATTGCAGCTGTTCTTTTTTACTGTAAAAGTAGTCACACACTGGGGCAGGTTGCCCAGTGATTTTGTGAAGTCTCCATTGTTGGAGATTTCCAAAATTCAACTGTATAGTAGGGGAGAAGGACTAGAAAACTCACAAACTAAAGCTGTGCTCACACCTCAGCAATCTGGTGGTTCTATGATTCTGTAATCAAAGAAAATCTTTTGCTGCCATGAGACAAAATAACTAGGCTGATAGGTAAAGAATTGAGATGCTGAAAGAAATCAGCAATTTAAAAAACCCAGCATTTTCTCTCTGCACTTGATTTGCATTCAGTTGAACTATGGCATTAAAGAGTTGCCAAAAGAAAACATTTCTTAGTAGTTCATTGCAGGAAAACATCAAGAACAAATTCACACAGCAGCAGCTTGTTTGAATCTATGTTCATTAACCTTCAAAACAGTATTTAATGAGCTTGTATTTTATCTAGACCTCTGAATTTCACTTTGAGAGAAAAAGTTTGTTCCTCTAGGTGTATTTGTTGGCTATTTGGAATGAAAAAATACAAGAAACCTCTGAAGCATCTTGGTCAAGGGATTTGAACCCCTGCGAGTGTCTCAGATTCAAGTTTTGGGCTATATCACAAAAGAATACTTCCCCTGAATCAAATCAAGCTTTGTTGTGTGTATTGTATGTTTTAGAATCAATATCATCCTTATACAAGATTTTGACCAGGGACAGTACACTCCAGTTCATGTCTAGCACTCCAGTGATTTCAGTGGGATGGTGAGCAAATGGAAGCAAGCAATCTGAAGAGCACTGGCAGTGGTTACCCAGCTGTTAATAGTCATCCAAGTGTCCCCTGACTCAGAAGAGCTCAGGAGGTCCCAGACTCCACAGTGGCCATAACCATGAGAGTGGACAGCCATTTGGCCACCTACTGTAAACAAACAGGGGCACCTCTGACTTGTTCACATGCTCACTGGAGATCAGAATGTCAGCAGAAGAGGAAGAGATAGAAGCACTTGATCAACAAGATGAAAGGTAGGGAAAGGCAGAACCAAGGCTAAAAGAAGTGTGTTTTCCCTTCATTTTTGGTTCTGTTTTATTTTGCATTTTTGGAGACAGGTAAGACAGCATTAATGAATACAGCATTGACAGGAAGAACCATAGCTTGTGTGATGGTTTAGTTTTCTTGGTTTTGGTCTAGGCCTTCCCTGGTAACAAGGTTATAACTAAGGAAGTATTCCACACCATTCCTTTACATAATCAGTTGTATATAAGATGAAGAGAAAGGTTTCCTCCCTCTCTCTCTTCCTTTCTGGTGTTTGAAGGACATCAGGTCTCAGTGTGTCAGCTTAGCTCTTATCTATATGAGTTGAGACCTATCTGAGAGCTGTTGTCCAAAAGCCATACAGAGGTGGAGAAACTGCTTCTCTTGAGGGGACTTTGGTGAGAATTAATTGTGCTAATTACTTTATTGAGCTTTTCCCTGAGTTTGCGAGTGTGTGCATCTGTTTTGGTTTGTATTTACCCATTTTTTTCCCTCTTCCCTTTCTCTTTCCCCCCTTTCCCCTTTTGGAATTGTTTGGAATTCTTGTTCTGTATATACATAGTGTTTAACTGTATATAACTGTGATATATGTGAACAGATATATATACTTTTGCTACCATTTTCTCTTGGTTCTTTTATTCTTCTCTCTCGGGAGTGGGGAGTCTGTGTGGCCAGAAGCTGGGTGTGGCAGGGAGCCAACCCAAAACTCCACAATTTGGAGTGGAGAGTTGTACTGGAAGTCAGATTGGTTTAGGACCCCTTAATTTGATTTATGTTATTCTTACCAACAAATCTTTCTACCAGAAGGTTTCTATTTCTCTCATTGCATGTGTTAGTGGATAAACAAGGACAGAGTAGGTAACACTCTCTGAACGGAGTCAGGGCAATCTTACCGGGCTCTAGAGAGAATTTAAATATTTGGTGGCTATTCATCTTTATGTCTATTCATCTTAATAAATTGGTACTAGACAACCAGCTCAAATACTAAATGCATGGTCAACAACACTGTGTAATTTTGAAAGCATTCTCAAATTCTCTTTTGTTCCCATTAAATTATCTAAAATGAAACTTTCTCTAAAATGAAACTTGGAAATCATTTGGGAAGTTACCTCTTCCAGGCCCTGTCTATACTCAGTTGTACAGATAAGACTATGTGAACTTCGATTTATTCAGCATTCTAGCTGTTCTGGAGCTTACAAAATGTCTGAGAGTATCCTGTGCATTCTTAATACTTTATGCTATTACAATTGTTTCCAGTGATTACAGAAAAGTCTCTTCACTGTCTGGGGCAAATTAACCTGATCATAATAATTCAAAGTTGGAATAACTCAAAAATCTAGGGCGGCTCTCATGTTTTAAATCTTTGTGCATATCTCAGGAGTTCTGGAAGCAGTTTTTCTTTCTCTGTTGTTATGATTGTGGTTGGTGGCATCTCAGCTGGCCCCATCCTTGAGAGATTGATTCATGGGCTAGAGAAGGTATTAAGGTTATCTGGCCTGAAGAACATGAGCAACAGGCAAGATTTTCCAGACCTTTAGTTTCATATAGTCATGAACAGTACAGTGTCATGCCCTATGTCAAACCCTACATACAGGCATAGGGTACTTTGTCCCTTTTGTAGGGTCTGTGTGTGCAGTCACACACCCTGCATGCAGGAAAGAGAAAGGAAGATGTCATGCCTGATGTGACTCTGAGGGCCCCTGGTGAGTAGGCATAAAGACCAGTAGGATGGGCATAAGGCCAAAGATCACTCCAAATTATGTACAGTATGGACACATTCACTCTGAACTGGGGGAAGGAGAGGTGAACTTCGCAAGGCTCCACAACCGTTCCTTCCTCCTTAGAGCCTGGTGATGTTCTTGGCACTGTTCAGGAAGAGGATGCCAGTATGGCCAGGAGGAATATGCCAAGCATCAGGGAAGGATAATGCACAGGAATTATCCACAGTGATTCTCAAGCTGCAGAAGATGGAGCAGTGCCTCCTGTAACCCACATTATCCGAGGCACTGTCATCCAACAAATGACTCAGTACAGTACAGTACAGTAGGACTTTTTCCACATGAAACAGCTTGAGAAGGATGTCATTAAGTAGAAGGTAATGGCCACTTTTGGACCATGGTGAGGGCCCAGGGACAAGCAGTCTCTCAGAGAATAGTCCCAGTTTGTTGCATGAAACATAAATGTGATCTTACGCAGCTTAAACTTAGTAGCCTATTATCAGCTCACATATGGATTTATGTCCCTGTGACCTTTGTTTGCATTTGACTGACATTTAAAATGAGAAGTTCTCCAGGATGATATTTGTCTATGTATCTCCAATTTATATTCTGCTTGCTTTTAATGATGTGTTAAGCATACATGAAACAGCAAGATTCTGATATGCAGATGTTACAAAATAACTCTAATTACTATGATGAAATATTACAGTTTTGTATTTCAGTTAAAATAAACACTTCATGCTTGCTTTAGTAAACAGCATACAATTTGTAGGATTTCTCAAATCTCATTATGTAAACTGATTATTCCAATAACAAAGTAGCAGGGAATTGTACAGTATAATGACCTTTTTCCAGTTAATGAGTATTGTTATTTGTTTAAAAATAGTGTTGGCTTCAGTTATTTCATGGCTCTGTTCTTTGTTCTTCTACATCAAATAAGAAATGTTCAATTAATAGAAAAGTATGGACAATTCTGAAAACAACATACAAGGCCAGTGAATAACCAGACTTCTATTTAAATACTAGGGCAAGTTTTAATTACAGCTAAGCCTAAGTGCATTCATTGTGTTCAACCACAAACACTAGCACACAGCACAAATGTGCATTTTCACTGGGTTAACATTTTTGCAGTCTTTTTTCTTAAGGGTGTTGTGTATGTAAACTTTCTGCATCCCACTACTTGAGACTTTCCAGTCATCACCCATTGCTCCTGTCCTTGAAACCATCGCAGTTTGACAGATGAGGTCAAATCAGTAATTATGGTATGCTTTGTGTGTAAGTCTGGACTAGAAAAAGTCTGAAATAGTCAGATATGGCAGAGTTCTAGAGGTGGCTGGATGTAACACCTAGGGACATGGGTTAGGGCAGATGCTGGGTTTTCCATTAGTTTAGATGATCTTAAAGGTCTCTTCCAACCTTGGTGATTCTGTGATTCTGTGATATGTGACTTTCATTTTTCTTGTATCATGAAGTAGTGACTGGAATTTGTAGTAAAAGGGAACATCTCTCCTCTTGAATAAAGGAAAAAATATATCATAAGAAAAAAAAAAAAGGCCAATTTACAGCTCATTAAACTCCCTTTTCTGACTGTGCAACATTTAGGAAACTTGGAGGAAACTCAGAGGAAGTGTACTGAAAGATATCTCTGTTTCCATAATGTTAAGTCTCTGTGTTTTTCATCTCCATCCCACCAGTGGTTTCAATGGGGAAAGGCTCACCGTCGGGCACAGAAGTTAAACAAGGTCAGACTGCAGGAGTGACCAACATGTTCAAAAAAGCAGAGTAGCTGGAAAAAAACAGTTTCAGTTTTAGTCAGAAAGAGGCTGACAGAAATTTATCTGTGATATCAGAAGACAGGAAACCAGAGTGGAGGGTAAAAACAAGTTTTAAAAAATATTCAAATCCTCAAGGACAGGTAAGAGCCAAGAGGATGGAAGATGAGATCCTCTACAAAGACAACATACAAGATAATCTAAACCACTTTTCACATTGAAATGGAATTTTTTCCACTTCTATCAAAACAAACAAATGTAATTGGGTGTGCCTAGTTACATGTTACTTTAACTAATATGCCTCAATTCACTGTAATTCTTCTCATCACAACCTCTGCAAAGCCACTGAAGTCTGGGAATGCTTGCTGCTTAAAATTCTACACTGGGTGCTAAATTAATGAAATGAAGATGTTTTTTAAACTCTTGCAGCTATTAGAGAAATTTAATTATTGAAAAATATTATCAAAACAGAGAATGTGCTGCACGAACACTGTGACACCAGGGAAATGAAACCATTTTGCTGAGTTTACATAACGCATCACTTTGCTTCAGAATTGCCTCAGAACAATCACTGAAATGACTAATTTTTCAATGAACAATAGATTTAAGCAGACCTGCTGGGTGATCTAGTGATGATACAGGTAAACATATCAATAATATTTTCACATACATACCAAATTCTTACTTAAAATCAGTTAGATTCCACTGTAGGAAGGATATTTCGGATCATCTGTCCTCTGAGTATTAGAATCTGTAAACTAACTGCCAATAAAACTGTATTTGTAGTTACTTAGCTTATATTTTCTTCAGGCCACTATTAATTAATATTAATTGGTCTTCTCCCTCTCTCATGTTTAGCCCATATAGTTTTAGAAATTCATTCAGCTGATTAAATCAAAGGTTAAGTAAATAAAATCTAATTAAAACATCAAGGTTTTCTGTTCCTTCAAACTGTTGAGCAGTCTTTGCAATAAATTAATCTGGGGTTTATTTTTCTTTCTTTTATTTGAAGAATCAGAACTCCAAAATACAATTTGATGGTGCCTCATCTGAATGTCAAGACCTAAGACCTTGCCAGGATATCTATGGGCAGATTAACACAGAAATACTTTCTCTTTTCCATCCCCCATCATAGCAGAAGTTACAGAGAGACAGCAAATTCAGATCCACCGGTGCCTCCAAATTTTTCAACACCTTTGTAGTTTCTAAATGGTAACTCCTCTGTTTTAGTCATTGATTTCTCAATGGAGTTTTTTTTCATTTTACAGTATGAAATTTCATCCGACTTCTCTAATGACTGTCTTTAAGGCACCTGATCAGCAAAAGGAATGGACTCTGCAAAAATTTTTAAACTTCATGAGAGCTTTAATGGGTGTGTGCAAATTGAGATCTAAGAGAGGTCTGTCTGATCTTGTCAGCCTTTGCTGTGTAATTCTGTGCATTGTGCTCTGGGATGGCCCTGCTTGAGCAGGGAGGTTGGACCAGATGATCCAACACGACCCATTCTGTGATTCTGTTATTCTGTAATTCTCCTTGACTGCTCTGTATCTTGAACAAATGGAATAAATATCTTCCTTTCAGCTGTTTCTTGTTTGCTTTGCTACTCATGTAATAATCCTCATGATCTCTAGTTTTGCCTGATGTCCACTTGGACACAGTCATTAAAAATTCCTGACTCGTGAATGTTAGGTCAAGATACATAGCAAAACTTGAGTTTTTAAGTATTTTGTTTCACTGTTTCTCATTCTTCATAGTTAATCATATGAGAAGAATTAATAAATGCTGTATAAACTCCAAAGGTGGTTTAAGGTTGATAATTTAACTGTGGTATGGAATCTTTCAAAGGAATCAGGGAAACAAGGTCCAGTGAATCACAGTGAGATTTACGTAGCTAGTCTTACCCACCTGCTTTGAAAATCCTATCTTTGACAAGGGCAGTGCAGTTAAGAAGTCTCTGACAGATCAGTGGGAAGAGGTATACCACATATCCCTGGGGCTCACTGCTCCACAGAGTATGTGACTCCACTATTACCCTGTCCAGAGGGCACAATCAACCTCTGTGGATTAGAGATACAGACTGCAGGGAGCTGTGGTCAGTCTCAGAAGAGATGGTTTCATTTCCTTTAAAATTCTTGGTGCACTGATTCTGGGTTCTTAAGGACTTGATATATAAAGACCTGTTTTATTTTGAAGCTAAAAAGTACCTACTCTCCTTTTATTGTGCTGTTGGAGGATGTACCAATTAGCAGTAATGGGCAATCATACTCTAAAATTCTTCAATAATTTGTTTTTGATAGTACATATATGTACCTCTACAGTCTCACTTGCACATTTACAGTGTCTGTTGTCTCTGAGTCTGCAATAATAAATTAACTTAATAAAAAAGGCAATAAGTAGCTGTCTTGTTTATGATGTTATTATCAGGAAGGACGTATTTTATATAAACAGCATTGCTGGGAATATTTCTGTACTAATGGAAGATGTCTTATAATTTAATTTCATTTCATAATTTAATTCATCTCCATCCAACATCCTTAAAACTACTATAGATATCTTTGTATGTTATGCAATACTTTCATACTGAAAAATATCAAAGAAATACATCAATTCTTTTTTCTAAAAGTTTTTTGTTTTTAAGGAAAAAATAGAACTGAAAATTTAACTTTCTAACTAATTTTATTTTCTTTTCAATAACAGGGTTTTCTTAATATGTTCTTTCCTATGATATTTTAGTATGATCAGGATATTTATAAATAAACTAAGTAGGTAATTTTTAAAACAGTAAGACAGACACATTAGCCATATGCTAAATAATAGAGAGTTGAAACTTATACTTGAGGGAAAAACAATAACTCAAACTTTGTCAAATGGCCTAAGAAAATGCAAACAATATTTTCTATATTGTGGAAAATATTAATTATTGAAATTGTTTCGCTTAGCAGCTTAAAAATGTATATATGCATTTGGTAATACTTTGGTTATAAACTTTGCAGCCTAAGACCAAAAGTTCAGATTCAGAAAGCACATATATTTGTTTTCCCTTCTTGAAACTGTTGAGACTGAAAAATTATGGACTAAGAGGTAAAGCACATGGCTAGTAAGGACAGAATAAAAATACAAAGTAGAAGTCAAGAAAGGGGAGTTAAAGTAGTTCTGCTCAGAAAGTCATTTCAGACCTGTTTTTAGTACAGATTTACTGGCTTCAGTGGCACAATAAAGAGCAGCCTCACAAAGTAAGAGCAGCTATGCTGAAGCGAATGAGGTTCGAATCCTTCATGCACATCATCAAATAATTGCTTGTTAAATTCTCATCTGTGACTTCTAGGCAGTCTCTCTGTTTCTGATGGATTGTGCCAGTTGTCACTGGGGATGCAGTTCAAAGGCAACTGAAGTGCAGAATGCACTACAGACTAGTTTATATTATCTTGGTTTTATTAGTCATTATGACACCCGAGACAAGCCTCAGCTGCAATTTTAGATTTAGTATCCAGATAGATGTCTGGCCAGGCAGAGGTTCTCTGTGACCTGGAGATTTGATCCCAAAATATATGAAATTTTATTATGCCAATTAAAATATTTCTTCTTCAGGAAGAACTGCATTTTAAACTCAGTATCACTATAAATTGTTCCTTATAAATTATATAATAGTTTATTCCACATTCAATATCTTCAATGTTCTCCTGCAGGTGGGTTTCTTTTCATAGACTATGGCATGAAGCACTGAAACACATTTCCTGAGTAGGTCTAAGCATTATAAATTTGTTTTCTGTTTTATCTTTCTTTGGTAGATGTCATGTGTAAAGTCGAGTCAGAGGGAGTCTACATTAGAATTTTAGTTCAGACCAACAGTGACTGCTTTAGAATTTGGTTTCATCTCTAAGATCTGCTCCTTTTGAGTCACAGTAATTTGTAATGTGGCTATAACACTTTTTTGAGAATGTAACCTTTATATTGAAGTTGTAGTTCATGTGCTGGGCAGTTACAGACTGGTTTATGGTACAAAGGAGGACAATGTGATAACCACTTGTAATAGATTTTGCTGTAGCAGTTTGGTTTATCTTAAATCTTTCCATTTCCAACCCTAGACACTCTGAAGGATGTTACTGATTTGATTCCTTTATATATATACTTATCATTGGTTGTCTTCTAAGAATCTTGAAAAATACTTTACCTCTCTCTGAAAAATCAGTTTCCTTTTTTACATCTGGAAGTAGGTTGCACAATGCACTTCCTTGTGTTTCCTCCTTTTTTTGTACCAGTGTCATCAAATCAAGGTTTTGTTAGTTGATCTTTACTTACTCCTCTGTGTCTGGGATTAAAATTTACAAGATATTTTGAGATCTGCAAGACTCAAATTGCATTTAAAAGGCTAAGCTCAGAACTCCCTCTTAGATATAATTAATTGTCATCTAAGAATAACAGTAATTTTGGAAAAATTACACATCGAACTGCTTCAGATTTCAATTTTTTTTTCGTGGAACATAAATCAGTGTATTCCAATTGCTCTCTTTTCAGTTAATTTGAATAATGTTGAGTATTTGAGTTGAATAATGCATATTATACATGGGATTAATGATAACTTGTCATTTAGGATTAGGGTTGGTATAGACATGTGAAAAGTTTTATTGATCTTGTGAAGGAAGAACTTTATTCAAAGGAAACAGGTCTCACTATAACAGGGTGAGAACAGGGGCAAAACACCAGCACCACCTGCAGCTGAGATGCAAGGCTGAAAGGTGTTGTACTCCAGATCATTCACTCTAAAATGGTCAGTGAACTCCAAAGCAAAAATCTCATTCCACACTCTCAGGCTGTCTCCTTTCCTATTGAGCTACCTAGGTGAAGGTAACAGAAGGAGAGAGAAACAAACAATAAAGAGTGGATATGTGTTTAAAATACTGTTCCTACGAGCGTGAATTCTTATAGATGTTTTAGGATTGTGAAATATGAATTCAATATTCTGTTTAATGTGAGGTGTAATATGAATAGATGTTATGTAAAAAGTAGAGACGGAGTATAGAAGTAGGGAGCACCTCACATTGTCTTAGTACAGCAAAAAATCTGTTTATTCTCCATGTCTACCATATACCCACTGAAAAATGGGAATACCAGTAAATATCAACAATCCTGACAGTTGCAGAGGATTAATACAGCACTACTTTTGTGAGAAATGTATCTTTAAACAAAATAGCATCCTGTCTTCAAAATACATTGTAAGGCTTCAAATAGTGGAGGAAGATTTTTCCTAATAGTGCAAAACAAAAGAGCAAAACAATTATCCTTCAGGGGGAAATAAGTATTGACAGAGCCATTCTCTCACGATAGATTTAGATGAGCAAGCATTTCACTGGCATAGTTATTGTCTGTTGTGTTTTCATAGTGTTATGGAGTTCAGTGTAGTCAAGAAAGACTAAGCAAGAAGTGGACCTTCTACGTGATCCATACTGAGCTCTGTGCTACCACACTTAGCAGCTATCAGTAAGAATCAAAAAATCTAAAGGTGCTGTCCTGGTTATAGTGGCCAGGACCAGTTTGTCATTGTGTGGGTGTGGCCAGGGCTTTGTATTCTACACCCTCTGTGTCCATTTCTCATGGACTGCTAACAATGCTTCATTTGCAGCAGCTGCCCAGGGCACGCCTGGCTCCTCAGGCTACAAGCTGGGGGTTTAGGAA
>JAWWMO010000043.1:61018240-61147818 GCA_035047845.1 Dendrocincla fuliginosa
GAAGCTGTTTTTTTCATCCTAATCTGTTTATTTCAAGAACGTTCTTAACAATGTAAGACTTGCCCTCAGGGTAGTTTTGAGGTCTGTCTAACCCAATAGCCTGTCTTTTCAACAGCAGATGCCTCACCAGAAGGGACACAAGAAAGCCACTATTCTTCCTAATCTATGCTAGAATTGGGTCAAATCCTGTAATATAAAAGTTCACACCCTTGTTAAAGCTTTCTTTTCCCCAGTAGCTTGCAAATGTTTTGAATATCCCTTTAACTTTTGATTCCTGTTACAAAAATTAATATCTGTAGTAAGAAATTCCTACCAATTTTCCTTCTCTTCTGCTGTTTCAATTTTTCATACTTATAGCTTTTTGTCTATATATAAACCAGTCTAGACCTATTTGTCCTCATCAGAAATTTATGTGCCGCCTGAACACAAGTTATTTAAACAGGTCTTTCACAGTAACATTGCAAATTTCCTTTCATCTGTGGAGAAATTCTTTTGTTATCATAATGCCAGTGTTCAAAGCAGGTAGGAAACACCTATAAGACAGGGAAAAGGACACAGTGTGAACAATTAGTTTCCTCTGATATTCAGCATATCAAGATTGCCAGATTGGATTCCTATCCATTCAGTGAAACTGAAGAAAACACTATGTTTTGAAGAATGCAAGGTAATGAGTCCTAAGCATTACTTTAAATGCCCTAAAAGGCAGATTTACATTTTAAATACTAAGTGGAGCCATATTTATAAAGGAAAGGAAAAAGGCAAAAAATAATGTGGCAACATTCCACACTCTAGCTGGGAAAATCATGCAACGTACACACAGGATTTAGGGTATCAGTCCCCCTGTCCAATCTCTGGAAACAGCTGTCAGAGGCAAGCCAGAATGCGGTTGATAGGCAGTCTGGCATCAACAGGGACCTTGTTGGTTGTCATTAGCCAGAGTCATTCTCTAACAGTTTTTAAACTAACTTAGACAATGAGAAAAGTAAAAATAACATTAAATTATTTATTACTTTCCCTCTCAGCAATCAAAAGCAGCATTCCCTGTAGTTGTAGCTGAAAACCACAGAAGAAAGATTTAAATAGTCAGGTTAAGCAGCTATAAAGTTAGAAAATGCATTTTCTTTCCCTGATAAAGGGAGATGAAACTAATGATAATGCATGGAGAAAAACTAAGTTAGGAGCAGCAGTTGTCTAGGAGAATATTCTAAATTCATAAAATTTCTTAGCTTTCTAAACAATAAATTGCTAAAGAGCAATTTTAAAGAAGTTCTGCAAGAAGAAATTGGCATCATTATTCCTTCTTAAACAAATAGCAGAGGCACTCCAGCCTTTATTTAGTTATGGAGGCTTTAAGCAATATTGTCCTCAATTAAGGTGCAAGTGAAAAACAGTTTCTTTTTAGGCAATTGTATTGATTTAAAGTGACTTTTAAAGTGTTTGTTTTTTGGGTGGTTTTTTTTCTAAAATGAAAATGCATTCATAAACATCATCCGAATGAATAGATGTGGATTCCACAGTGACATAGAACCTGGCTAACAACCAAAGTTTCATATTCGTTTCAAAAATTGGTTTCTACATAAAATCATGGAGCTGTCTAGATGAAATAAACAGAAACCAATCTACAACACTTGCTATTACTGAATGAATTCATCCATATTCATACATGTGTGTGTGCATCAGACATCTAAGTTTACCATTCCATTGGCCACCATACAGGATTCCTTCTTTGCCTGTAGCCCAGCTCAGGTGGAAATTCAATCAATTTTAACCTCTGAAATCCTGAATGAATTATGGTAAATCACATCAGGGATTATCTCTAATCCCTCCATTTACATGAGAATAGAAGGTATGTCTGATAGCATGTCTGTGTCATTTTCAAGGGGTGATGTAACAAAGATTTTAAGTTTTTCAGTCAAGCATTAAAGTAATCAAATAACATGAGGATTCTTGCACAACACGTTACCTTACCACTCCTGGCTTAAATGTACGATTTTCCAAGTGGTTATAACGAGGACTTCATTGTAAAGGATTAAACCAGTACTCTCTCTTTCCAACTCTAATTTTTTCTCTCTTGAGAACATATAATGCTGAAAAGGCATTGCTTCCCCTAGAAATGTAAAATCCAACAAATGGGTGAGCATTATTCCACCAGCATATGTAAGAGGGTGAGGATGTGAATAAATGAGTCCTTAATGTGAAAGGTTAGGTTGGACAGGTTGCCCTGAGCAACCTGATCTAGTTGAAGATGTCCCTGCTCATTGCAGGGGGCTTGGATTAGGTGGCCTTTAAAGGTCCCTTCCAGCCCAAATCATTCTATGATTACGTGATTCTATAATACTGATTCCATTCTCTAATTACTTTAGGTGAGAGTGACATAGCAATTTCTGGGGGGAAAATCAATTATGTGTTAAAAGGAAGTGTATTTGAAGCTATTACAAATCATGATGAACATGTCAGTCTACAAATGAATCTATGATGCTCTGGTTCTGTCTTTAAAAATGCTCTTTAGAAGACTCTTCAGCATACCAGCAATTAGTAATTTGTGCATATCTTTATCTCGCCTCACCTTTTGATCCAAGAGACCATTAATTGGAGCAATTACCAATTGCTTGTGCATTACTATTTCAAATGGTTTTGCACAAGAAAAGTGACGGTTTAATTTTTTTTTAACACAGCCAGGACTGAAAATCGTTTGTGGCTTTATGAGATAAATACAGTGATATTAATCTCTACCAAGTCACGAAATACACATCAATACAGCCTGCAAGATCTTCCTTCAGAACAGCCTCCTGGTCTGTGAACACTTTGAATGATTCTAACCTCATTGTCCTGCTCAACTGATTTATATGCACTTTGTAGGTTTTGAGAAAGTTGTAGCTTCAGGTCTTTCTTGGCAAAACTTTGCTCTTAAGGAGGCACAGATAATACAGGAGTAGATCTGCTCTTTATCTAAATGCTCCAATAGCTCAATTGGCAGTCTATTGATTTATATGAGTTGGCCACGTCCCATAGTCCCTGAAATTGTCCTCTTTGTATGATCTAAAGACAAATCAGGGTTAATGTGCAGTAGATATGTCTGAAAGATAAATATGTTCCATTATCTTGACATTCATCAGCACTTGAATGCCCTGTGCACCTTACATTGTTTCCAGATTCCATTAAGACCAGCAAAATTTGTAATTAATGATTGATTCCATTTGTTTTCTGGTACTGTACCTGTAGGGTTGTTGTCAAAGGAGAGATGCTGGATTGCACTTTTACTTATGTATTTACTTGTTTCAATCTCAGTGGTTTAATGAGCCTGCATCACCTCCAGAAAGCTGATGGCAGGACACTGGGAAAAATGTCTGCTTAGAGGGACACAGCTTCTGGGATTCTGTAGCCCAGCTTGCTTGTAAGACTCTGGAATGTGTGCAGGCACACTTTCATGGAAAGAGCATAACATCTGCTATAAAATCATGGCAATTTTAGGAACATTCCTTTTTTCAAGTGAATTAAATTTTTACAGCACAGGAGTTTTTAAACTATTCTAGAAATTAAGGGCAGCTGCTTCCCTACACATACAAGCACACACTTAATAAGACAACATTCCAGTTTCTCATAGGCATTATGGAAGGTAACATATGCCTTTAGATAACAAGTGAGACTAGGAGCAGCACTCTATGGCAGTTACAGAACATACTCAATGCCAAGGCCAGACCTGCAACACCTCTAAAGGAATGTTCTTTTACCACAATTGCTGATATATCTGTCTCCAAAATCTTTCTAAACCTTGTCTTTCCACAATTTTCTAGCTGCAAATTTTCTTTCCAGGAGTGTCTGAAGTGTAACTATAAGCTGAGATAATTTTGTAAAACAGGTCTTCAAGAGCATTTGTAGGAAAGGTCTGAAGAAGAATTTTAGAATACTCCTTAAGTGAGTGCTTAATTTATTTATCAAGCCCATTGTGAAAATACATACTCACTCTGAAGAATTCTATAAAAGCACATGTTTTAACTAATTTAAATATTGGCTAATTTTATATTGAAGCTAACTGTAACACATTGTTTCTACTGCAAGCACAATGAACTGAAAAAACACAGTTCAAATAACTGTTATAGAATTTATATTATCTATAATATTATAATATTATCTATATAATATATATCTATATAATATCTATATCTTATTTATATTATATAGAATTTATATTATTTATAGTTGATAAAATCCTAACATATATATCTATAGTATCATTCATACATGAAACTCTAACACTTGCAACTGAAGAAGCTGGTGAAAAATTCATGTAAATCTGAAAGTACATATGGTAACTAATGTATCTGCAACGCACATACTGATCTTACGTGTCCTTTTCTAAAAGAACAGTCTCTGCATATCAACCATGAAATAAATAGCTGAATATTTTGTTTCATTTAAGGCAATAAAAGCACACAGGGTCACCATGAGGATATGTAGGTTGATGCAATGTCCCAACCCACTGATGAAGCTAAGGAAAGAACAGTCAGTTTAGCCTGATATGAACTCCTGAAACACCCACATCATCCAGAAGGAGCTGCAGCTCTACTTGCAGCTCTACTTGCCTTAGCAAATGGAAAGTATTTTCAAGGTGTAGTAGAGATTCCCTCATCTTTCTGTGTAGTAGAATGGAATGGCACTCCCACTTTTTCCTCTCCATCTTTGTAGTGGCTTTTAGGAATAGCACTACAGCGGACACTACAGAAAAGATTAAATAAATGAAGAAGTGGAGGTGGGTAGAAGATGTGCTGAGACATTATTCCATGCTCATGACCTTGACCTCTACAGATCACAACAATTTGTGTATCTAGAACACTGAATTTTAGCCTGTTATATGGGAAGAAAATTCTCAAATGGAGTAATAAGATAAAACATCATGAGTTCAAAATCACAATTTCCATATCTCTGCATGAAAATGACCTGTGAAGGAAACAATAAGGCTCTTTGTGCTTCCAGCAGTATAAAGTGTGGCTAGGAATTTAAGGGGGAAACCTGAAAAAGCTGACCTTATTTAAACTTCAGTCTGCCTAAACTCTGAAAAGCACTTACATCTATAAAATGGCATTCAGTGGATAAAAAGAGAGTTGGAGGAGTGAAATTTTCCTGTCTTTCCCTCTAAAACACCAGATTGCACACTATTTGCCAAGCCTGGTGAATCATAACCTTGAATACTCAAATGCTCACCATATGATTGCAAGGACTTGGTTTGTAGCAGACTACATAAAGGAATCTAGCCAAAACGGGTTTAATTTAGGTTCTATCACTGATGGGATTTAAAACTGGTCCTAGAAAACCTGCACACAAGCAATTCCCCAAGTAATGTGCCTGGACTGAACACGAATCAAAGGTTCAAGTCAGCAGTTTCCCCTCCAGAATGGTATCACTCTTTGGTTGTGTCAACCAAACCTGCCACCAAATTACTGAGTGTTGTGTTTTGATCCTTCTGTTTAGGAATTCAGTGTGATATTTCTGTTCTCGTCATGAAGAAATCAGGAGTGAAAAGGAAAATGCTGACAGCTCTTTCACTTACACTTGTGTTTTCTGTGAAGTTATGCTATTCAGTGTGTTAGTGCAGGTGTGTATGAACGTTTCCATACTGATAACAGAAGGGGAGAAAATAGTGATTTCCCAGGAGATGAGATAAACTTGTAGGCATATGTGATCTTAGTACAAAGGTATGCACTGAATCAAATTGTGTGAGCCTTAACTCATTCATGGCCTTAAATATTCAGCAGGGAATCTACACTAGAAGAAAACCACCACACTGCCTAATAACCAGTAATACTGGAAAGAGATGCTGGAACCACCACTCACACCTAATCTAGACATGCTCTAAGTTTTTATTATTCCCTTGGCTACTATATGATTCTCACTTCTATGGAGTTACTTAATGGAATAGTCCTTAGTGTGATAAAGCCTATTTATTATTAATGATGCAGTTGTTTCTTCAGTCTTCTCTCTTCTTTAAATGGCTTTAAATCTTAATCATGGCAGACACAGTTGCTCAAATTCTGATCTCACTAAAAGTGTCATGAATTGAAATATTTAACTACACTGAGTCAAAGGAATAATTTCATATATATATATATATATAAAGGCACAAAATAAAAACCTGACCAATTATATCAAAGTTAACCAAACATAAAATTCAGTGCTACATCTTCATTAAAATACAACAAACTGCAAAGACCCATGGACCTTCTGGAAGAAAGGGTAATTGAGTGGGTAACTGATCCAGAAACAAAACAAAAAGTAAAACTTTTATCAACAAATATTAAAAAGGTGCTGAGCTATCCAGAACATAAAAAACATTACATAGAGTCAATATCTTCACTTCAAATGAAAAACCTAGGAAATAAAAGCACTCGATGAACAAAAGGAGTTAAAAAGTAAACAAATCCCAAGGACAAAATAGGGCAAAATACTGAACAGATCAAGGGAAGCAGCTATGCTCTGCATGTCAGTCAAAACATTAGTTAACTTAAACATAATTTTGAAAAGATTAATTTTTAAACTTTCTAAACTGTTTTAGTGCATATTTCTTAAAGTAAAAAGAGGCTGTTGTTTCAGAAGCGTCAACTGAGGGGTTTTTACAATGCAAAAGCAGTGAAGAACAGAAAGGTACTGCTTTGAAAAGAGCGGATGCTTCTCTTTCCGCCTTATTTTCTTCATCATGAAAATAAACTAGGTTCAGACATTTTGTTTGATTTGAAATTATTCAGATAATTTTTGTTTTTGTAATCTTTTATAGCCTATACTTCCACCCAAATTTAATCCACTGTGTATTATCTGAACTTTGGGGCATCATCTATTTACCACTGTAGATAAAAAGGAGCAGCAGATCTATGTGAACTCTTCTGATAACTATAGCACTTAGCAGATAAAATACTACTCAGCTGACGGTGGTTTTCAGGGGGAAAAAGAATCACACAAAACCAAACGGCAGTCCAAAGATGCCTTCCTTCCTTCAACTGTCAGGTGAGGAGTTATATGAGTAAACACATGAAAAGTCTACAAAGTCTACAAAATGCTGCTCTTCCTGTACTGTTCAATAGGTAACCAGGTTTCCAAGATGATGATCCTGACCTTCTTGGTCACTTTAACATCAACTAAAAAGATGGCAAGAAAGGTACAGACCTACCAGTGAATTTCTTTGGATTCCTGTAACTCGAGACCTGCAGGTGGAGGCGCTCAAAGCCAATCAAGACCCTCAAGTAGTGCCCTTGTTTGCTAGTGGGCTGCACTTTAGAGGTTAATGTGGTTAATGGGTTTTCCTAATTGCCTAGAAATAGTTGACTGCTCTTGCTTGCAGACAGTGCAGAAGGTAAGGACTCTCCTCTGAGTACTGCAGATTGTCTCAATGTGAGCAATTTTTCTGCCACAAAGATCACCTTGCTGTGATGAATTTTTAAATCTCCAGTATTTAGTCATCTTCTGGGAAATCTTCACATGATTAGTTATCTCGACTTTCCAAGTTCTTTGTCTCACCACAATTAATTCAAAACAAAGTCAAAGATCAAGTTCCTGACCACCTAATATTGCCCTCTGTGGTTTTTGCATTGAACTTTGATTCTTTGCTATTTTTTCTAAAATATTTCAAAAGTACTTTCTTTAATTCAATGAAGATTATTTGCTTCTTTATCAAACCTATTTATATTTTAACACTTACAATTTTCCAGCTTTGAAGAAATGAAAAAATGGAAGTATCGCTTCTTTACTGAAAGTCAGTGTAACGTGTGATGTGTGTTTTTGGACTGTTAAGAAGGCATAAGGCTATCCAAAATTCATTCAATTCTACTGTGTAATGCCCTATACGAGCTTTTAGGTCTGGCTTTTCCCAACTGTCATAATGCATTCTTTCCTACGTAGTGAGATACAGATTACGCTGCAGTTCTTTCATTCCAAATCTAACAGGAACGTGTTTTAAAGCTGTCACTTTGTTAATCATTTTGCAGAATCTATTGCAACAGACAGAATAATTATTTTTTGTTTCAGCTGATTCTGACAGACAATATGAATTGTCATTTATGCATAGTCTTTTCATCAGCAGTATTACAGCAACTTCAAATCAAATGATAACATATTATCTAATACCTGCACCTGGGATTTTGGGCTAATCTGTACTGACCATTCATCAGTTGTAGAAAGCCCTAGATGCAGAAAAGTTCCTTAACTCATGTCATGATGCATAGACAAAGCAAAACTATTTGCTATTCCCAGTTATAAGAATTTAACACAGATATGCAAGTGAATCTGCAGTGCTAAAATATCTGAAGGAGAATGTACACACACTGGGGTTTCATACAGAGATTATATTGCCAAATTACATTGCCCCATCTTTGCCTATTCTACTTTTGTTTCCAAATGCTTCCTACTAAACTCCTATCTATTGTAGCTCCTTTTCCCACTGCTGGTCTCAGAAAAGCTGATCACAAGTAAAGTAGCACAAAACATGGTATGATAGGTTTACTGGATACCAGTTGCTCCCCAGAGTCACTTTATCACTCCCTTTCCTCAGCTGGACAGGGAAGAGAAATATTCAAGTTTACCCTGCACTTTCTACCATTTGTTCAGTATATGTTTTCCTGTAATTTAGTGCCAAATGCTGCAAGTGTTGGCCAGATTCTGGCAACCTCATTCTCACTAAAACATGTCATGGCCACATTGATTTCCACATTGACAAATCTGCACATACCCAAGGAGCTACAGAATGTTGTGCTTCATACAACCATAGTAATCAGAATCAGCTTTTATTGAGATCCTGCAGAATGGACTTGTTGATTGGTATTATGTATTTATAATTTAATTATTCACTGCAGTATTCTGTCTGTTCTGTAGCTGAAGTATTATTATTTTTAGCAATTGATGATTAGCAGTTTGTTTTGCTAAACTACTGTTAAGATAAGTAGCCAGGGAGCTCATGAAATGACCATGTTGCCAGTCCCCTTCAGTGTTTATTTCAGCTGCAAAGTCCTTTACATGATTTCTTCTTTGTTCCAAAACATGATCAAAGAAATTGGCTTAACTGGGGGATAAGAAGCCCTCGAAAGCTGTTCACTTGCTTTCATTCATTGCCTTCTCTTTATTAATAATACTTTGCAAAAAAAGGCAGATCTACAAAGAGTCCTAATCATTGCAAGGCTCAGATGTCTTTATTAACATTATTTTGGGACTTGAGCTCTAGTAAAGGATTAACAGTCCTGAGTTCCATTTTACCAGGAAAAGCAAATCAACTGCAATATCTCTAATTTTAACGATACAAATGTCATCTTTATAATGTTTATATGGAAAATCTTGATTTTCCCTTTTGTGATACACCTCTATTATCAGCCTGTTTCATAGGAAAAAAAGCTTCTGTAAAAGCACAGTAACTAAAAGAAATTTTAACTTTAAAGTGCTGCATTTCTGGGAGAGCTTTATTTTCTTTACATTTCTGAAGAAACTAGAAACACTAGACTGCCATGTATGTCCACATTTCAGAAAGTATTGGAGGAATACAATATTAATACAGCTGGAAGTCTCTAGATAAAGTAAAAGCAAGCTTCAAAAGCAAAAGCTCTGAAAACTTTATTGTCCTGACTTTGGGAAAAATTAACCTCCTTACTGGCACTGCCTGGTTCAGAATGTTTTCTTGCATCTATAACATAGTTTTAACCATGCAGCTGCACACTGTTGTTCTCTCTTCTTTTCTGCAGCCTGATCAGGATGGCATCCACCTGAACTTATGAATAACAAGTACCTCACACAGAAGCACACATCCCATTTTTCATTCTTTAAGCATAGTACTTTGTTCCTGTATCAAGTAGAATAACAAATTCTGGAACTCAGGTTGAAAATCTTGTTATCTTCTGTAAAAGGTAAATCTCATGCTGTGTCACCTATGTGCACAATAATCTTGCTGGCTCATCAAGCCAGAGTCAGTAGCAAGCCATTGGACTGCATTTCTCAGCAGCTGAAATAATAGGTGAGCTTCGGAAGATCTTGTTGCAGTAGTTTAAGTCTTGACAGTGTCAAGCTATTTTATCTAGTCTCTTCTCTCAAAGTTACTGCTTTCTTCCCTCTTGGCCTCCAGCAAAGATGGCAGGGGGCTGGCCATGGTTCATATTCTTCCAACACTGAAATGGGTTTGCACTGTGCCACCAGACTGCAATACAAAGCAATTAGGCTATGGTCACACAAGACCAGTGTGACCTTGCTCTTCATTGTGATCTGCACCAGTGAAAGACTAGACCAGATTGCTCTGGTGCTGTGATTTACAGCTTTACTTAGGAAATATATAAAAACATATCTATAGATATAGATATAAAATTATATAGGTAACATTAGATATATAAATATTATAGATTCTGATTATGAGCCTAAAATATGATCTTCTGGAGAGCAAAATTGTAATTTTTAATTTTTCAATGTATTTATTTATTTTTATGTATCAGAGGAAAGGATCTACCAGTCTGAAGAATCCTGTCTCTAGATCTGAAAACTAAAAGTCAGGAGGGAGAGGTCCTTTGACAGCTATTTACACTGATAGTTGGCTGTAAATCAGGAAGGTCATTAGAAGCTGGTGGATGGAGAATAACCTTGTACTCTTTTGGCAGAGGAAATGCAAAGATCTCATCATGTTTCTGCAGTCTTTCCCAAAGCATCAAATTCTGGTTACTGTTAAAAAGTAGATAGGGAGCTACATGGACACTGGTATTAAACAGTTTGACAGCACTGTGTCTGCATTCTTTTGTTCTCCTTATCGTGCCGGTGCTGGCATCATTAGGCTACTATGAATATGCACAAAAGAATGTGGGTTTGTTATTTGGGGTTTCTTTTCTGCTGAAATATTTGCAGTGATTTGTAGCAATAAAGATGTACATTTCAGCACAATCAAATATAATTCAAACAAAGGGAAGATTTCAGATGGCTAGGATCTACTCTGGAGGTGTAAAAATTAGCTCAAACTCACTGAATCATAGAATGGTTTGGGTTGGAAGGGACCTCAAAGATCACCTAATTCCAATCCCCCTGCCATGGGCAGGGACACCTTCCACTAGACCAGGCTGTTCCAAGCCCCATCCAATCTGACCTTGAACACTTCCAGGGATGGGACATCCACAGATTCTCTGGAAAACCTGTACCAGTGTCTCACCACCCTCAGAGTAAAGAATTCATTCTCTCTTCTCCAGAGGCCGCAAAAAGCATTACCTATTCTAGGACCAATGCCATTTTAATTCTGTTATAGAAATTAGGTAACAAGACAACTAGTTTCCCATGAAATTGCCTGATAGAACTGAAAATGAAAGTGTTTATTGGGATATAACTGATTTGAAATCTAGTGTTTCTGGCCTGTGGAAATGTCCTAAAAAGCTTTCTTGCAGAATGTATTATTTCAAGGCAAGCTTTAAATGGAACTATAAAAGACAAGATTAAAAAAACTATGTGTATGAGTAATCAACATATTCATTCATTAAATGAGAAATGAAGGCATGTATTTTCTTGAGATAATATCAGCATGAAGTTGGTGTTAGAATAATTCCATCTCAACACTGAGAAATAAAATGTGCCGAGTTTAACACATGACTAAATTTCTATAGCTTGAGAATTGTTGTCCTTCATGCTTACCATTGGTAAACTGAGCAATTAAATGTCTAAATCTCTTGAATATGGATTGGATAAAGCAATGCAAAGACCAGTTCTGTAAATGGCTTTGTGCTGGTGATCTGGTACACCCACACAGAGACCCAGCAAGAGAGATCATGCAGAAAAATTTGCAGGGTAAAGTCTTTGCTTTTTTACCAAGACATTTAGTTAAAGAATTAAGATTAAAAGAAAATTTATCCATATAATAATGAGCTTTGCTTGAAATTTCTATAATTCCCAGCCTAAAACCCCATGCTGTTCTGGCACCCATCAAAGCTTGTGCACATTCTGAAACTTTTTTAATGTATCAGGCAGTTAAAGTTTCTTCTACATTCCCACTTTTGTTCATTTATTTAAGTAGGTGTGGCATCTTAAAGAAAAATCCATGTAAGACAGTTTGCAGATGTGTTTGAATGGGGGAAATGACATATATATTTAAGTACAAACAGACATTTTGAGAAATCATGTTTTCAATAATGTAAAATGTGTTGTGTTAGAAAAAAGTTAAGTAAAAATCTATTCTTTTGGTATTTTATTGTGTGGCTACAGGACATGCTATTATGCAAAAGGACGATGATTCCTCCAGCCACAATTAACATTTTATTATTCAAGTAAAAATAATTAAGCTCCCTGTGGTTATTAATATTTTAAGATCTTAAATAATTTTTAAAACATTCAAAAGCTATGTTGTCTGTTCTTGAAAAAGCATGCAGACCAAATTAGTCCTGGACAAAGAGTGTAAAACCATTTCTAAGAAGATTAATTTGTTCTCACAGTGCTTATAACCATGAACCTTTTTGTCTTTGACTTTTACAGCAAACTTCCTTTTGGCAGAAATATACAAAACATTGAACTTCAAGTGACCACTGAAGAATATTTGTGGAAAGCAAACCAAAATTATAAACATAAACATTCCATTCCCACCCTCAGTTGATCATGAGGATATGAAGCTTACCATCTGATCTGAATACACATTTTAAATCAACAAACACAGCAGAAATTTCAGATTTGAAATACTTGTGATAAATTGCCTCTGCATAGTTTATGGACCAAGAAATACTAATGAGCATTTGTAAGACGTCTGAAGTATAGAGATTTGGGGGGGGGGGGGGGAGGGTGGCACTGCCTGTGTTACAAGTAATACAGAATAATACAAAAGAAAACTCACACAGGGTGAAACCATTGGTCCTGAGAGCCCAGTACCCACATCACATTTTAAGAAGGTTCAAGCTGTCCTCCAGATGAGTGTATGAACAACTAATGAGTAAATAGTGGATGGAGGATGTTAAGCACACACCTGGATCTCTTCTTCCAGGTTCTTTTCTTTAGAAAGGATTTCAAAAATAACTCTAAGACCCCTCCCCCACAAGCTGCAAACTAAAGCACAGAAAAAAGAAAGAATTGGAACTGCACATCTGATCTGAAACCAAACCAGGGCTGTAGGTGTACCTTACATGTGCATTGCTTGTTGTCAGTATTTATATTGTAAGGTATTTCTGAGCAACATGCAACAAAAATTACTCAAGGTTTCTATTTAGTATTTATATTTCTGAAGTAGTACTAGGTATTATTGTAGGAGTCTAAAATATTTGCACATACACACAATGTAATATACACGTAAATATCTCTAGGAGCATAACCATGTACAGGTTTTTCTTTTCAGGCCACAGTCTTCCAACATAACACATAATTTTATAAAACACATTTAAATGACAATGCAATAAAGATTTTTTCCCCCAATAAAGCTAGAGTACCAACTAACTTCCTTTTATGAGAAATGGTGTGTTACTTTAATTTCATAGTATGTAATTTTCTGACGTGGAGGAGAGATAATATAATAAACTTTCTTCTAGGATGATCTTTTAAGTCAATATCTAAATCACCAGGGTTATATATTTCAAAAAGTAAAAGCCTTGAATTATGTCACACAGTGATACAGGACTGGCTAAACCCTTAGAGTTAGCAGTGTGGTAGATTAGTTTTCTAGCTTTTGACCTCTATAGAAGCAGCTTCACATCCTGGTGCCAATTTAGCTCAGAAATAAAATGAGTTTGCAATTTTCCCACTAATACACAGTGGTTAGTCTCAAAGAACTGGTGCCTGGTTCCAGATGATTACCAGTGCCTGTTTAATGGAAACTTATCACTAGCTCATCAGGGGTTGTGCCATATTAGTGTCATAGATGCTGTCACTGCTTCTAGTCACCAGGTCTCAAAAGCAGAGTGCTAGCAATTAACCTTAGCATGGCCATTTGTCAACAAGTTATGCTCAGTAAAGAATGAGCGTGCAGGTGGAATTTGCTTTTTCTCCAGCAGATCAAATTTGAATCACACTTTGGGAAAAAGTGTAAGAAAATTTACTGTCTTGATGCACCTTCTTTGTAGATAAACACTGGTAGTTTTGGTATTTTGCAAGGATAAAAAATCTGTAAAAAAAATGTATGAAAAAGTATAAAACTAGCATTTGAAGAAACAGGTAAAAGTCTGTGATTGGTGTTTCTTTCAGTGAAGATAGAGATGGATGCAGCCTCCTCTATTTTCTGGGTTTAATCCAGACATAATAGATGATAGACACTCATTTCCAGGTAAGCATGGAAAACCTTCCTGAACAAAAACTAAGTGATCATGGAACACTCTTGTGTATAAAAAGTTTGTGGGCTTATGTTAGTAAGTAGTAACTCAGAAAGCATCCATTTTATAAAGTACAGATACCTATTCTAAGTTCAGATATGTGTATAAAAAAACCCAAACCACCAAAAAACAAAACCCAAAGAAATATAGCTTCTCTTTCTATTTATAGAATAAAATGGAGCTCTTATATACCAACCTTATGAACAGTATCAAAAGTTTTCATCCTTTAAACTTGTTACATTTCAAAACCCCTTGTAAAAGTCTTCTAAAGGACATGGGTTGATTCTTTTCTTGAATTTTATTTAATATATTGACATTTTTATAAAAGCTCCTTTGAATCTGCAGTATTTGTTCATGAAATGCAATATAATCAAAGTGCTTATCAGATTTACTCTGCATTACTCTCTTTATAATGGTTTGATAGCTGCATTCATTAGACTTATATTGGTGTCAAAGCTAGAGGAAACTAGTGAGGAATCAGGACCCTTTTCTTCTTACATACAGATCAGTTTTTGCTAGAAACAAAGCCTGAATGTTTTCACCTTTGCATATTTTAAATTATCTATACCAGAAAAGGGACTGATGTCTATTGCCAAGACCTATACACACTATTCATTATGTCTGGAAAGAGAGGACAGGCTTAGTTCATTAAAAAGTTGTTAAATTTTTTATTAGACCCTGGCTAGTTAATCCATTAAAAGGAACAAACCGCTTTTTCTCCATGTTTAATAGCTTGCTTATATCATGCTGTGAAATACATAAGAATGTGCACAAGAGGCAGCTCAAGTTTTGAAAAGTTTTATCTTTTCATACAGTTGCTTATCATAAGAAACAGATGTAAATATAGTAGTCTTGTTTAAGACATGGGAGAGTTTTTAATGAATATCTTGCATTATGTTTAATACCTTTTATACGTTATTTTGATCTATGATTTGTTCTGAGTGCCCTCTACTGAAAAGTAAGATGAAGTGATTAATTATTTAGTACTCAAAGATATGATGCTTAGAAAAAGCATTAAAGAGTTGTACATTCTTAAAAGACATATGTATTGATATATGAAAGGCTTTAGAGGAAATTTACTACTTCAAAGATAAGTGTGTTATGTGTAAGTGTTAAAACATACATTAAAATACGGTGTGTTAGTTCCTTCTGCTTCCAACTCCCTGAAAATATTTTTTTATTTTTATCTAAGATTATATAACAGCAGAAGTCCAGCGCATTTGTTGAGCAACAGACATCTCTTGCACCCAAATCCCTGGAACTCAGTAAGAATCTGCTCATTAGTTCAAGTGGATTCCAGTTGGGTCCTAAGTAGGTATTGTATAAAATTAATTAGTTACACAGACAACTTCAGGACTGTTCTGCTACTGTAGGACAATATTAAATTGAGAAAGCAAAAGCAGCAGGTGATTGAAATTTGGAAACATAGCAATCTATTATAGATGTATATATGTATGTCATGCATATATACATAAAAATATAGATATACCTCTCTCTACAACAGTTAAAATTAAATGTTCATCCTGAATACTAATTGAATTCTTACTGTTCAACAAGCTCCCTGTCAGCTGGGAACCATTATGGCCTTACTCAATAGAGATTAAACAAAGTTCATAATTTAAAGTGCTGTATTATTATGGTTTTTTACAGCACAATTGCATGTATTTTTAAAACTACAATAAAAAGAATATATTTAAAAGCATTATTTAAAGAAAGTAGTGTTTTAATCAGTGATAAAACAATTTCTCATAAACTGCAGGCATACAGTATTTTACTGCCATACTATAGATGTGCATTCCCAGTCTGTGTTTCAAAGGAACAAAGTCATCTCTGATATGGTCTGACATTACTCCTAGTCAAAGCACATACAGGTTTATGGTTGAGATAAAACAAACAAACAAACAAAACAACAAACAAGCAAACAAACCAACCACAATTTTACATGATTTGCTGGTTAATAAAACCAGCAAATTATGATGCTTCTTCAGCCTACTGTTTACTAAGTGTGGGTAAGAGTGATTTCTGCCTGGTACTGCCAACTAAAATGTATGAGCTAGAGATCTCCTGCCAATGGAATGTGACCCCGAGCTCTCTCCATCATACTGCTCTTGAGGCAAACCTTTGTGCCTCTGAACATTATTGGCCATCTTCACTAATTCTCCCTTTACACAAGACACTGTTCACTAATGTATTGGTGCAAATCTCAGCCCCCTGCTCCAGCCTCCTTTCTGCTTTATTTCCTCTCTTACCTTTTAAGCTAAGTTTGCTGCTTATTTTTGGCATTTTCTGCTAGTCAGAGTAGGCATAACCTGATACATTCATTTATTTTTTTTATTTCCCCAGTTTGCCTAGATTTTCTTTGATTTCACCTCTTCCAATATTTTTCCTTAGTTTCTCTGAATTTGTTGCTAATTCTCACAACTCAGGTAGCTGACTAAAACTCATATAATGTCAGTCTTTCTTCTATCTTGCACTTTATTTTCATTAGAATTTTCACCAAATATCAGATAAATATTGTGTACTGAAAGTTTTTCTACATGTTTTATAATTGATCTCTTAAATGTTAGTCTCCATTACATCTGTATTCTGATTTTTCCATGAAAACCACTTTGTGTTCATGAGTTTCACCATCACCTCCATAAAAAATACTGATATAAAATAATTAGTTCACTAGCTCCCAGTCTCACTGTCCTCTCTAATGAGTTCAGAATACCTTCATATTTAGAAATTACAGAATGTTATATTCTTTATGACGTGCTAAAATTGCTACGAACATAATTACCATTTGGGTTTGTTCCTCATAGACAATGCATATAAAACACATACAAGTGCGTTTGCAAGCGGGTAGGTGCACACATTTTTTCTTTTATTAAGGTTGTTCCAGTCCAGCCTATTGCAGTTCATTCTTTGAATAGATTTACCACTTCAGAGAGGATACACATATATTCATTATAAGTAATTCCACATAGCCACATAGCAGGCTTAGCTGTATCCATGAGTCCATGTGCTTTGTGAGTCAGATTCTCATCTTCAGTCTAAACTCTGTAGTCATTCAGGCAGCTTAGCAAACCAAGGAATTTCTGATTCTGCCTAACTGCTCTAACACACCTAAAATATGTGGGGTTTAGGGTAAAAAACAGAATCCCAAAGAAGGTAGTTCCCTTTAGAGACCAAGAGCTGTGATTGCAAAGCCATTACATAAACAGTGGGCTCTACACAGATCTTAGAACTGTCAATTTTAACATGTGCTGCCCACATGGGCCTGTACATGTGCAGAAAATCTATTACTTTTTTAGTGTTAGGCTCATGAGACCTGTATGAATCAATTGTTCATCACATGGAGAGCCAGTCTTTGCCAGGGAGAAAGTATGTGGTCTTAATCATGGTCTTAATCGTGGAAGAGACCAAACCCTGCTCCTGTAAGACAGATCTGAGCATGATTCCTCTCACATTAGATCACTCAAGCAGTTTAGAAAGGCAAGTGCCTGTTTCCTGATGAGTATGGATAGTATGCAAATACTGGATCAGTACTTCTTCATAATCTAGTTGCTATAAGAATCTCATGACCCGCAATAGAGCCTCTGTGTCACACAACCCCCAGAACTGAGACATGGTTGCTCCAGAGGAAGGGAAGCTAGGCAGAGATTTTAGTTCTCCCTCCCAAATCAGTCCCATTCCCACCCCATTTCCTTCCCTGCCACCAAGCAGCTACCCTGCCTCTCTGTACCAGGCTGCAAAGCAGTCACTGTATGCAGGCAGTCAGTGGAAGTGTTCCAGACCCCTGGGGAATGCGTAGCTGGAGGAGAAGGTTGTACAAGTGGGCTCCAGGACTATCTTGGCCTGTGGCTTCCACCACGTTCATCAGGGAAAAAAATCCAAGAACTATCATGAGGTCAGACTGCATGAAGAACTGGAAAACTAATGAAAGGGGAATCTCTTTCTCCAGAACCTCTTGCTTCTATAGTTTCATGGCATATTGCAACATCTTGATGCTTTTCATCTTTTTTTTTTTTTTTTTATCTTTTTATGCCATTATCTCAGAAGAGTGAAATTCTAAATCTCAGAATTGGACTTATTGTCCTGCACTGGGGTTCATTTTCTTGTTTAAGCTGGTCATCCCTTCACAGTCAATAGAAGAATAGCTATGCTAAAGGACAAATTTATCTCATCTTGAGGTAACTAAGTAAGAGAGCTCAAATAATACACAGTGCAGCATCCTCTTCTGTCCATAATCTATAAACAGATGACAGATGAGATACGTGAATGTGCACTGCAGATAGAAAAATCCTAAGATTTTTTTGTCCTAAGACAAATCCTACCCATAAATTCCTCTGTAGTCTTTTTTTATAGACTAAGGTCTTCAGCACACATGAGCTGTGATTTCTAGCTAATTTTTAGCTGATGGAGAGGCACAGTGGAGTCACAATCTATTAATGTATTTTTAAAAAGTTTTTAGGCTGCTCTGAAATAGAGCAAAACATCAAAACTTCATCAAAACCTCAACAGAGTGCCAGTCTCACAACTAGACCTAGATATTCTTTGTGAGCTTCTTTCCTTTAGATCAAATGACAACTAGATACAGAGAAGAGTGTGATGATATTTTTAACTTTTTTTGGGCAGAGGAAATTACTGTCCACAATGTTTGACTCAGAATTTATGTAAAAGCTTTTAAGTTTAAAAAGAAGTTTGCTTTTAGTTTTGGTTTTGGGGTTTTTTTTTTGCTTTTTCTTTAAAACCTAAATTTTTAAAGTTCATCTTCTGAGAGTTCTGTCCCTAAGCACATCATTCACTGTTATGAAAGGAACATGAAACACTCCATGCTCACAGTTATTTGGCAGTGATTCTACCCTAAAACTGTGTCTTGATTTCTGAATTTTACAGTGAAAGGGAGATGCTGTATTACAGTACTCCAGTTGATTAAAGGTATCATTATATTATTTTATCATTTTATCTATTGCCTTTGACTGCATGCATTGCAAACCATTTGGGAAAAACATTTTTAAGAGAAAAAGTACTATTAACAACTAATTCTGAAAAAAAAATAAATGTAGGAGTGCCATTTTGCAGGTATAGATTTTCTTAAAAGACTTTGAAATAGTAAAGCATCTTCTATAACTCTATCAACTTCCTTCTCAAATAGGTTGGTTTTGTTGGGTTTTTTTAATGAGGTAAATACAATGACACCTCCCTGTAAGAATACAGAGATCAGATATCAATAGAAGCTGCCTGTGAAAGTTAGTGAACTGCGTTTTTGACTCAGAGGTACTAACAAGAATGTTTGACACCGCTTTCACTCCTTTAACTTTCTGCCTCCCCAGAATTTATTTATATAACTACTATTCATATATATACACAATGATCGAATGACAAGTTAGAAACCCCGATATGAAATCTTGATAAGACTATTCATGGTTCAGCCTCATTTGAAACATGATTTTTAACATGCTTGAATTGTTTCTGTGGGTATACTGTCACACAACTTTATCCATTCCGACATCTGCATATACATCACAGGACTTCTACTGATGTGGTGGATCAATATGACAGCATGTTCAAAACAGATGGAAAAAACATTTTCTTTCTATAGGCATTAAAAGAAAATGTACTTAAAATAAACTAGCCCTCATATAGCCTTCCACAATTATCAATAGCTGTGACCTTTAGGCAGGTTCTGATGCTGTCCATTTCTTCAGTGCTCACACACTAAATCATGAAATTTGTAAATGTTGTATTTGTTGTATTAATTCAAGAGGGTTAACCAGTCTTTGGGATGGGGTGGAACAAATCAACATTCCTAGCATTTATTTATGCCATTTGCCAAACCACAATTATTGTGGGTTTCCACCAGGAAATCTCACTTCCCTCAGGCTGACTGCAAACATTGGCAGCACACCAGGGCACCAGACTTGCCCATTTTTTCAGTCAGTGCAGAAAAAACTGATGCCTTGGCCCAATGTGATCCCTTCCCATCCCTTCCAGGAAACAATGTGCACTGCCAACCCCCGCACCTTCGAAAGATTTCAGTCAGTAGCAACCATACTCTGCCAGTGAAAGACCCCATAAACAGTTCTCTGCCTGGTGCTGACACACTGTCTGAATGTTTTTTACTTATGCCCCTGACTGTAAACAAAAGGGAGAGCAGTGATTCATGGCTAGGAAGAAATCCCTGAAATAACTGATTATGCAAAACTGAAGTTGTGTCAATTAGAATTACCATTACCATAGAATTTCCTTTCTTTCACTGAAAAAAAAAATAAAAAGAAAAAAATTGCATATTATTAGATAATAGAAAACATCATTCTAAACCCAACATTATTAATTTGCCATGACCTAGGTGAAGAACAAGCTCTCTCAGAATCAGCACCTCAGATATCACTTTATGACTGGGCACCTTAATGTGGTCCCATGGTCCAGCCTAAGTATTGTGCAGCAGCTGTTAAAGTGCAAAGGACTTAAGCACAGCAGGGAGAATCTGATTAGTTCTCAGTTACCTAATAGGACTGCTTTGGTTGAGGATGGTCAAGAAGTGCTGCATTCCTTCTGCCACCATCAGATCCTCAAAGAACATACATATCTCACTGTGCAAAAAGCAAACCTGGCTTGCAGGACAGGCCAGACATACTGTTAGGCAGCTCTGCTTTTCCCCCAGCAGAATGTGGGGCAGGTGGCAAGGACAGCAAGGTGAGAGACACCCACAGATGTGTGATGTAGGAATGGCATCTTCTCATTATAAAAATTAGTTTTCTGAGTTTATTTTCCAGCATTTGTTGTGAACATGGAAAGTGAATCATGAGCCACTAGTTAAGAGCTGAGAATTAAGCAAAGTTCTGACACGAACATAATTTCTCTTGCGAGTAAATTACATTGTACCCACTTAAGTCAGAGCTGAATTTGGCCAGTAACATATACCAAGCTCCAAACTAGTGATGACAGAGATAATTAAGAAATAATGACAGTGGAATAGAACAATGTCACAGGATAAAGGTCTCCTGCACTCAACAAAAGCTGAAATGAGGCTCATTTATCATGAATGAATGTTGAGGCAGAGCTGCTATCTTTTAAAAGCATGAAGCTTTACTCTTTTGACAATACTGAGTAGTAATTATTTGTTTCTATAATGTGACACTAAATTATTTGTATAGATGTAATAATTTTATTATCTACAAGTACATCTATGCAGTGACAATTGATAGTTTAGATGAATAGATGTTTATTTCATAATAGTTGATCTATTTTATTCTAATTAGCTGAGGATATGTGTTAATATATTGTAGCAAAAGAGTGTTGTCCTTCAAAACAATTTTTTTTGTTGTATTTTTACTATGACAAATTATTTCAGTGAGTTTTGTACTGCTCCATTAGGACCTAATCATACATTCACCAAATAGTGCTGCTGTTGCTGTGAGAGTAGGATACAACAAAATGTGCCAGAATATCCTTAATTTATCAGGCTTTTTGATTAAATATTTTTGAAGCAAAATAAATTCGGAGCTGTTCTAGAAGGCACTCTACCATGAGATATCAAGTACAGAGGAACAAAACCAGAACAAAAATTATAATCACCAAACAAACTACTTGTGAATGGGCTCAGGTTGATAATAGGTCTTGGAAATCAATAAGAAGAGTGCTCATAGCCATCTCACTAGAAGGCACACAGAGACATAAATTCATTAGATGTGGAGGAATAGCCCAAATTAATCAGTAAAACCTGGCTGCATTAAGCAACTCTAGTAGCAGAAAGTCACCTCATTTCACCAAAGCTTATGGTTGGCTTGTACTATGAGAGAGAGTATTTTAAGAAAGTTGACTTTGAGAAAGAACTTTGAAAAGTATGCTGAGAAAGACAAAAAAAATAGTTTTTCTGTTATTCTATGAGCTCTTCAAACCCACCTGCTTTGCAAATTGTGAGATTATTTCAGCATGGCTTCTTGTCCACAGATGAAGAAACCATACTGATGTCAGTTACAACCTCATTCCTCAGTACAAAAGGAAGGAAGGTAATAGGAACAAAAAGGCAACAGAGACGTAACATGCTATGATTCAACAGAATATGTCCTTTTAAGGCACCATGTCACACATACGTGCTTCAAACAAGTTGATTTTATGTGGCCTTGTCTTTCTTCTCTTTCAAAAAGTAGGTGAAAAATAACAAAAACGAGATGCTGAGTGATGCAGGCAATACAGCCACAGAGCAGAGATAAGGAAGTCCTTCGACTAAGAAATGGCAGATATAAGAGGCTTATTAGCCCTCAAAGTACTTTATCTAGTAAAAAAAACCCCAACCAACCAACCAAACAAAAACGCAAAAAAAGCTAAACAAAACAAGAGCAACAACAGTGAAAAAGAAAAAAAATATCAGAGAAGTAAATTGTCTCCAGACCCCTTTTCTCACCTCTTCCAGCATGTAATTAGCCATCACACATCAGAGTCACTCTTACCTTGCTCTGCTGTCTGACACCAGCCTGGAGCCACCTCCTCACAGAGCACCACAACTTCAGCCACTGTCTCACCCCACTGAGGACTGAAGGGTCACCAGGTGAGGTTTTCTAGGTGCTCTTTGCTTCAATCTAATAATTGTGACCTTTGGAGTAGCAACTGTGAGGGCCCCAAAGGTGCTGCCAGACCACACCATCCCTGGCCATGCCCTGGAGCTCCCCTTACCCTGCCCATGGCCCAGGACTCCATGTCACCCCCGTGGCCATCAGCCCCTGTCCCAGTGACACCACAGCAGGGCCCAGCTCCAGCTTCCACAGCCCTGCCCTCCCCACCCCTGGCTGCACCAAGCCAGGACCACCTATGACCATTCTCCCCCATGGGCAGGATGAACTCTAGGGATTCGCTGACTTCCCAGCTGATTGTTCTGTTATTCCTCCTGCTCAAATAGCCACAAAAAAAATACCATACCACATGCTTAAGGCTTTGCAGTGAAAAAGATAATTTTATGTAGTTACCTGGTGGTAGCTAAAAAGCAAACAATTCACAGTGGATGCAGAGCTCCAAGAGACCAAAACTTTGTCCATCCTCTTTATCACTTGAAAAGCACGACTTGAAATAAAATAGAATAGTAATCATTTTGTCCTCTGTCCCTAAGAAATTATTCTTGAGAAATTAAAACAGCTTAAATCTCCATAAATTATTCCATGCCATGCATCTTTTACAAAATGTTTCCACAAAACTGTGAGCATTGTTTGCTGTTGGCTCTCAGAAGTTGCTTCAGCTGTCTGTGCAGATCTTGAAGGACTCTTTTTGCTCAGATTTATAGTCTTAAGTATCAACTACACCAAATGAAGTGGAAAAAAGGTAATGGTTGCTAAAAAAAAAAATAAAATAGAAAAAAGTAATAATTGCTCCACATTTCTGAAAACCAAGGAAGTATCTGCTTGAACAAAATATTGGGAGCTCTCTTCATGATTATGTTTTTTATTCACAGTGAATTAGAAGCTGGAAAAAGCAACTCAGATGAGGATACTGTTGTATTAGATATCATGGGGAAGGAAGAAGAGCAAATTGAGAAAAATGGTAGGAAAAAAAAAGAAATTAAAACTTTTTTTGGTATTACTTCTAAAGCTGAGGTAGAGTCCCTTTTCATACATGTTAAAACGTTATGTAGAAAAGAAAAATAAAGGATGCCAGAAAGAATTTCTGCTATCACGCTGTAGCTTCTAATTCCAGAAGTTGAGTATCCCCCTCAAAGTGACGGACAGATGGAAGACTGTTGGAAAATGAGAATTCACAGTGGCCCTTCACTGCTGCAGCCACAAGCCTCAGTCCCCTTCCAAGGAGGCAGTTCTGAATATTCAAAAAGCTGGAAGTTCTCTCTCCATCTATTCAATACTCAATGTGATGACAAAATGATGCCAAGCAGTTACCTTTTTATGTCACAAGAAGGAAGGCCGTGATTTCATGTGTTGGATTCCTGTGCTGGTCCTTCATGTCACAAATGGATTCCCATTCTGACCAAAATGATCTCATCTCCATTCAGTTAGGATGCAAAGAGCAACAGTAGTCCCATATCCAGCTAACATAATGTTTCAGTCTGTTATTATTGGCACCTTTATGTAGTTCATGACACCCTTCCTCTCTAATTTGCAGGTTAGGAACATTCCACTTAGACTGTTTCCTGGATTGCTAACTCTAATAATGCCTGTCAGGCAACTCTCTTTTTTTTCCTTTTCTTCTTCTTCTTTTTTTTTTTTTTTTTTTTTTTTACTTCTTTATCAAAATTAGAGGGTTAAAAATATGTAGATAGAGTAAAACAATCTTTAAGGTTTTAGGGTTTATTTTGCTATTTGTAAGAGATTTAAAAATTATGGCGATACTATCGGGGGAAAATAAATGTATTTGTTAATGTTGCAAAGACAAACTGTTTGGAATCGATGTTTTCAATTTTTTCTTCTGCTCATAGCTTCTTAAGAGTTGGTTGTTGAAATGTTTATTTTCCCTAAGCCCTGATGCTTTTTTTGTATCCTTATTGAATTCCAAATTAAGAGACCAAGGCCAAAATTTCATCTTAGGTAAGAAGAAATACTTGAAGGTTCCAGCTAAGACCAGGCTGTTACCTTGTTACAAATATAAAGTCCTTCTGCAAAAGCGAACAAGCCCAATGCACGGGAAGCACAGCAGGGAGCTGGTAAAGGTTGAAGAGCCAATCATGGTTCTCCCCAGGTAATTCTACAAGGCTTCCATTTGGCCATGCCCAACACTGCCCTCAGAGCCAGCCTCTGCTTGCAAGCATGGCTATAAATGCAGTCAGAGACTACTTTCTGTTGCAGACATTTTTGGCATTGTACACAGCCACTCCGGCTGTCAGACAGAAATTCACTCCAGAACGCGGTCGAGAGCTATGGACTGTGGAGTGTACCATTACTAAGGCTACTCTTACACACGCTTATCACCTGCAGAAGAAAAAGTACTTTTGACTCAATCCTCCCTGGACCAACTTGTTCTTCCTTTGCAAATTGCTAGGCCTCCTCTCCTTTACACCAGATCATTTGTAGCCTTAGGTTTAGCAGTGCAGCTTAACTCTGAAAGACTTCTGAAGCTTATTTGCCTTTAGGCCACCTCTATTGACTAAACTTCAAAACTCCGAACACAGTGTTTGTTAAAGGATACATCTTACAAAACTGGGTATTTATGTCATGGTTTTCCAGTCCCTAATCACTGGTTGTATATTGCATGGACATGAAAATGTGAATGCATTCAATTAATTTGAAAAGAATAAACTTTCTTCCTTAATCAACATCAATCAACAGAAAGCAGCAAAGCCAGTATGAACTTGGTAATGATCAGCAATCAGTACAGAAAGAGTTGATAGGATCTGCCCTGATCCCACTGACCAGAACCCATGAGGAATGAGTTGACCGTGTCCTAAAACACCACATGTGATGACACAGATTGAGAGTATTTCCAAAGGGAAAATTAATGGTCTTTGTGGGTACAAGGGTACACAATGCAACTGCATATTCATTTAAAAACTGCCATGGTATTGAAAATCAAAGCAGTGGGAGTTGAAGCTAGAAAACAAGCTGTTATATCCTTTCATATGCAGGAAAAGTAGTTTTCCACTGAAAGAACACACTGGAGAAAAATGCCATGATTCCTCATCTGAATTCACATTTCAGACTAAACTCCTCAATAGAGAAGTGAAGCATTTCCTTCATCAATAACTTGACTCCAAGAACAAAAGTTGTGTCTGGAACTGGTTTAGGACAAGTTTAAGTTCATATCTCACCAGGAGAATCATTAATCTCCTAGAGAAACTAATCTCATAATTCTTAAGACTCAAAAAAAACTATTCTGTTGATAAATTTAAGTTTCTATCCATGCTATTTACTGAAGAATAGGGTTTAGACAGTGATGAATTTGATAAAGATACAAAGATATTACTTAGTGTGACTGGTGTTTTCTGTATACCGAAAAGTATTTTTTAAAATATTTAGAACACCTAAGAGAGATAAGAGTTAGATACCTGTCTCCAGATATCTACCTGAAAATCTGTCTTCAAATGTTGGTTTTTGTTTTGGTTTGGTGTTTTTGTTTGGGTTTGTTTGTTTGTTTTAATTTACTGATGTAGGACATACCTGCTTGCACTTTTCTGTATCTATCAACTTATCCATACTCTCAATATTAATAAGGTAGTATGATCTTCACTGAAATATAGTTCTTGTGTGCAAAGATGAACAATGTAAGAATGCACCAAAGTCTCGCTATGTTAATAAACAAGCAGGGCAGCAAACTGATCTATGTACAAAACTTTGATTCTACCATAATCCATGGCAAAACTGCCAGTAACTTCAGAGACAGAAAATTCATTCATGTACTGTGTGATACATCCATGGGCACATTTAGTCTGTAGAAAAGTTCAGATACAGTAATTACCCTCATTAAAACCAATTTCTGTTTAAGACCCTTTCTTCATCAGTCTGCATGTTTATCTCCTGTTAGCTTTCTCTAGAGTTCTGGGTACGTCTCAAAGATAAACAGAATGCTTAATTATTAGTTGCTGATGCATGACAGAATTTTGAGGACAGGACTGTAAATGTCACACAGACAGTAAATACGTTCATATTTTGAAGTTTGGAAGTAGGCATCAATTGCCTTCAGTGTAATGAAAATATGTACATACCTTTTTATTGCTAGCAAGCTCATTTTAATGAGATCATTATACAAATTTAAATCTCTGTGAGGGTTAAAGGAGTCTTCAAACAGACCTACACAGTTCTGTACCCTGACTAGTTACAGTCTAAACATTCTAAAATTTGTCAGAACATTTTGCAGCATTAACAGAGGGTTTTGACAATGCCAGTCTCAGAAAAGGCACTGAACAGGGAATGAGTTCTTTAGTAGCATCTGATATTTCTGGAATACATGCTGTATCTGTGAAATAGCTCTATGGAACAGATGTTACAGTTTGTATACAGCACAGTCTATTACTTTCCCAAGATTCTGAAAAATGCATGTGTATGAATTCGTATGCATAAATGCAAGAACTTTCAAAATGCCAGTTTTTTTAGAAGTATCATCTTGTGTTTTTAACAAGTATCTATACTATATAAAATACAGGATTTCAGAATTAAAACTTCAATAATCATTTATTGTAAAATTTAATAATTTACAGTTATTGTATGATGGTTATAAAGTTTTCAACTGTTAAACTTTACAGTTTGTTACATTGATTAATTTACAGGTAACAGATAGAAAAATTTCAAAATCTAGAGGGGAAAAAAAGCACAGCAGCATACAACTTCTCATGCTTATGAAACCAAGACACCCAAGCAGCAGACTAGAGGCAGTGCTGCTAAGTAAACTGCTAGCAGACATCCTTTCAACTATGCCTAATTAGAATTAACTATTGCAAGGCATATGTATGCCATCGAACTAGAAGAATTATCCTTCACAAATACAAAAATTTATCAGAATTTCAGTAAGCATATGAACAAATTAACAGCTAAAGACTTGTTCAGCTCCACAGACAATAGTTGAAACAGCCACTAGCTGTATATGCTGCACTGATTTTCAGAAGTATGTTCAAACATGCCGAGACTTTTTATCTATAAAATAACCCAACTTTACAGAACTTGTTGAGGATATAGACCAGACAACCATAAGGTTCCTCTAACTCCTTTATAAGTTAAAGAAACAGCCGAAGTCAATTGTTGGATAATTCCACTGCCGAGAAGCGGAGTGGAGATGCTGATTTGGTTAATGAAGTTATCTGGCGTGGCTCGGCAGACCATGCTGAAGATCACACCGCTCAGGTCACCTCACAAATGGCATTTGGGGAAAACGATCGGAACGGTGGGGAATCACCCCTGCCTCGTCCTCCCGGAGCAAAGAGCGGCCGAGGAGCTGCGCCCGGAGCTCCGCGCTGCCTCCGCTGCCCCGCGGGGCACCAGAGTTCCGTGGCGGGGAAGGGGACGAGGCTCCGCCCGCCGCCCCAGCGCATCCCCCGCACCGCCCGTCCCCGCGCAGCCCCTGACCGAGGCCGCCGCCCACCGCACCGCACCGCACCGCGCCCCGACCGGAGCCGTGGGGCGGGGGAAGGAAAAGTTTCCCGGGGGATGCGAGGGCCCCCCGCCCTCCGCGCCGGGCTGCCATTGGCCGAGCCGCCTGCCGGAGCCCGGAGCCACAAAAGGCGTTGCTAAGTGGATGTTTATTTTTTTTTACCCCTCTTTTTATTTTTTTCCCCTCCCCCCTCTTATTTTTTTGTCTCCCCCCCTCTCCTTCACTACTTCTTCGGTTCACTCGCGCCGCTCCCGCCGCCGCTCCTCTCCCCGCGGGAGGCAGCGCGGGTCGGGCGCGGAGCCGTCCCGCACCGGCCATGGCCTAGCGGGCGGCCGGCCGGGACAGAAGATGAGTTTCCAGGCGGAGGACGGCGTGGGCAGCCTCTGCCACAAGGCGCTGCAGATCATCTCGGAGCTGTGCTTGGGCGGGCAGGTGGAGCGGGAGAAGTGCGCTGGCATCTTCCCCCTGGAGACGGCCCGGCAGGGCATCGGTGGCACAGGTACCGGCCCCGGCCCCGCCGCCTCCGGGCTCGTCCTGCCGCCGCCGCGGGGCGAACAGCGACGGCGTGGGCGGCCGGAGAGCGCAACTTTTTCCTTTGCTTTCCCTGCGTGCGGAGGGGGCGGAAGGGGGGCAGGCACGCAGCCCGCTTTAAAATCCTCTCCCTCTCGCAGCCCGCGGAGGCTCCCGAGAAAGCAGCGAGGGAATCGCCGGGACCGCCGGGGCGGGAGCCAGCGCTCGGGGCAGGAAACGCGGGACAGAGGGCAAGGGTGCGGGCGTGGGGACGGGGAGCGCTGAGAGATGCCGAGCGGAGAGAAAACGCCGCCGTCGCAGCCGAAGACGGCCCCGTACCCCGCAGCTCGCTCGTTTGCCCCCCGCAGCTCCGCTTCGGCCAGGTTTTCCCCACGGCGGGAGTTCCTCCACATGCAAAGCTCGGGCCAGGGCTGCTGCATGTGTTTGCGGGGCCGTGCGTGCGGGGAGCGGGGCAGAGGGCTGTGTTTGGTGTTCCTGCCACGGGTGGGCAGCGGTTCCGTGCGACGGGCGCGCCACGCGTGGGCTGAGCCCGTTCGCCCTCTCCCTTCTCCCAGGCCGTCCCTCTGCGTTTGGCGGATCGCGCCCGCGGTCGCGGCAACAGGTTGAGCGATGGGGCGGCGGCGGGAGGACGGGCAGCCGGCACTGCCCAGGGCACAGCCTGCGCTCGGGGGGCAGCTCGCCAAGCCGCTGCTCGCAGTATCCCCCTTCTGAGCGAGGTCTGAGGTATTCTACATCCGCTAATCGCTGAGGGCGGCCGGAGAGCTGTCTGACAAGCGGTGGGAACCTGTGGAGTCAGGGCAGCACTCCGGTGCAGGACTCGTACAGAAAAATTTAGGGAGGGTGGAAGGAAGGAATTCGGGTTAATTTAAGTATTCCGAAGCCAGGAAAATTGTCGGTATAGAAACCAATATTTTGAGTCCTAAAAGTGCTATCTTTGTAGCCTGACTTCTGGATTTTCTGCACCTTTTGGAACCTTTTGCCTTATCCTGTGCAGTACTCTCTAGACACCTTGCTTTCCTTGGCACTTATTTTTAGGACAGGGCTTGAAAATTAGTCGAAGTTCTGTTAATTTCTTCCGGAGGGGGTTGATAATCTCTTCTGTCTGTCCATAAATACAAATGGACAGCTTGCATTATAGCCAGCAAATGCCAAGTGTACAGTGCAAATTAAATAAATTAACACCAGGTCACGTAAAGCAGCAGGTTCTCAACGTGTGTCCCAGCTGCGCTGTCGCTGCCGCCGCTGATATTTCTTTTCTTTTCTTCTAATACCCACAGATTTTACCGCAAATGCAGGGTTATTTGTAATATCTCGGATCAAAAAAGCCTGTTGTCTGATCCTGCCCGACCCAGCCTGGACCGACCCGGCGGGTCTCGGTTCGCTGCGGGCGCCCCTTCCCCTGCCGACCCCGCCGCCGGGGCAGGGCAGGGAGATGCGGGGGTCGCAGCCCGCTTCCCCCCGCACGGATCATGAATTTAATGTGCTTTGTAAATGCCAAGTACTGAATATGTTCTGATCTATCATGCACTGTGTTAGTCGTCATGGTCTGAATGGTGGAAGGGTGAACGAAAATACCCTCACCCTATGGAGCCTGGGCTCAGGTGGGATACACAGCATCCCACGAGGTAGACCAAGATGTGCTGTTTAGAAAATATGAATCTTCAACATTGGATATTGCATTGTGTGCAGTAACAGGAGCTTCTTTTAAACTATTCTGGGAAGTCAATGGTCTTTGTGGTTTTTCATTTGTAAACCCTAACTACCTTGCAATTGTTGAATTAAGAAAAAGAAAATTATAATTAATAGACCAGGGACTTGAACCACTAGGTCCCACACCTCAGGTGAATTCCTGTATCTCACTTTTTCCTCCTTAAAAGGAAACCTTTGATAGATGTCAGTTTTATTGACATGCACATTATATTGAGCATTGTCTCATTAATAACACTGTTAATGAACATATATTAATACTTTCTGTCTCCAGAGGAGGAACAGACACACTGTCATTGTTGATAATTGACAATATTTTAATATGTAAACACTAAGATAAGATACAAATATCACTTGCATCAATTTCATGAACACAAAGATTCTAAAAACAGTTTAGGCTGAGAGAAATGTTGTTATTGTAAGGTGAGCAATGCCATACCTCTTCTGCTCTTCAAATGTATATAGAATTCCTTATCATCTCTGTGGATAAAGCTAATGTTGCCCAGAGTGCTGAGCATCCATAGTTCCTGTTCATTAAAGGTAGAAATGTTGTGTTCTTCATCATTGTTCTGAGAATAAAGCCATAAATATTTGTGTTTGTCTGAACCTGTGCCTCATACATAGGGTGGTAGCAGTTGGTTTGAGAGTCTATGTCATGTAGCTATATCCTTCTGTGCCTGAGTAAATTCTGCACAGTTCTGGTGTCATGCAGCTGTAACAGAATGGTAGAGAGCCTCGAGGAATGGCTAATTCAGCCCTACCAGTTTTGCTGTATGACCCAAATGATGATATGGGAAGCACCTTCCCAGTGTATGCCCACAATGAGTGACACACTTCATGGAACCAGTTCAGTTATTTGCTCTCTGGGGCTCCAGCTATAGCAGTGTGTTGGGAATTAACTCCTGCAAGAAACACCGAAGTGTGTGGAGAAAAAAGTACTGTAGTAGGAAGACACTTGAGTAGTGAGGCGGACTTGTGCAGGGTTAAGAGTCGGACTTGAACCTTGTTGGTCCCTTCCAAATCAGCATCTTCTGTGATTCTGTGACTTTTGGAATATGTGAGGAAGATAAAAGACTCTGAGATGGTTATTACAGAACAATGTTTTATTATTGTATGTTGTTATGTTATAGAATCACAGCTAAACCTTCAATGAAAATACAAAAAACAAATAGCCTGGGAGACAGTGTGAGGAGGAGAGAAAAAAATAACCAATGGCTACATAGGGATAGTGTGTTCTCTCTGTAAGTGGTGGGTTCCTTGAGTTCTCCTCATCTCAAAAAGATACCTAAAATTGTCACAAAGATAGCACAGGTAAAAATCACTAATAAGGTTTCACTGAAGAAAAGAAGTCTAAACAGCACCAAGACTGACAGAGATCAAGATGCTCTTGGGCAGTGCTCTCAGGAACATGGTGTGATTCTTGAGGATGTTCTGTGCAGGGCCAAGAGTTGGACTTGATGATCCTTGTGGATCTCTTCTGACTCAGAACACTCTGTGATTCTGTAAACAAAGAGGAGATTCATATTTGGAAAGGAAGGAATAGTGCAAGGAACCTTTCAGAAAGTAAAAGAGTAGATGGTGAAAAGGAAAGCAGACTATTTCTATTTAAGACAAGAATGAAAACACCTTCTGGAAGTTGAAAATATTTTAAAATGCAACTAGAACTGCATTGATACCTGTGTCGGTGAGTGTGGTGACTGCCTTCTGTTCAGCTAGACCATGAAAAGCAGCCAGGTTTCTCAAAGGAATCAGCTACTTGAGGCAAAAGATGCCCCACTCAATGACGGGCTCCAAGCAAAATATTGACACACTGACCCAAGAAGTTTCACAGGGAAGCAGAGAGGCTGGGAACTGATTTTTTTGATAGTGTAGGTGTCTAGATAGGAAAAAACATAACAAAGATAACAGAATTAAACACAAATAAGAGGAAGCCAGCAACACAGTCAGAACAAAAAATGGTAAGTATGGCTCTGGGAACGCAGAGTATAAAAAAATGAAGCACCAAAGCAGAAAGGAGAGATACTCAGGTTTGCTGCCAACCAGAGAAATAAGAGTTTGTACATTCTTTGTGAGTAAACAGTATTACATCAAAGAAATGACTGATTATTCAGTAGGTTTTTTCCTCTTAGTGACAGCATCATCACCTTAGGACCCTCAATTACTGCTCACTGCTTGGGTCAGGAAGGGGTAATCATATTTAATGTAATGGATAATTAATCTATAAAACTCATAGCAAAGAATCTTAGTGAGACAAATAATTTTGTAAATTTCTAGAAACTTTAGACAATTAGTGAAGATAGACATCTGTTGTTATATTTTCTGCCCTGGTGAACTATTCATTCTCTCATCTCTGGGGAAAAGTGAGACGATTAGGAAATTGTTTATGTTTATGGTACCTTTATAATATTAGATTACTATGTGAGCTTTCCTTTGAAAGGTATAACATTTTTGGCAAAATGTTCAATTACATGTGCAGCTGTTTTGTTTTTATTTTATAACTCCAGTACATTTGTGCAAATTGATTAAGATATCAATTGTAAGAGTTCAGGTGAAAAATAAATGGGAGCTGGATGTGCAGGATTGCACCCAATACAATTTATATCTGAGCCTCCTAAATTTTTTATTTCTATAAGTCTCAAAAATTCATATATGCAGTGTGGTTATACCTGTATTTTGACTCCAGATATCTGACTAACAAAGGATTCTATAATTCATTTTTTCCAGTCAGGCATCCCTCTCATTTTCAATGGAACCAAGCGTATAAAAATTTCCAGTTGTGAGCATTTCTGAAGATTAAGCCAATTGCATACAGCACAATGTGAGGACTTTGGGCATTCTGCTCTAAGGAAACATGTTTAAAATTCATTTTATGTCTTCTGCAAATGGTGGGTACTTCTGCTGTCTTTGCCTTTTTTTAGGCCTGCTGGTCATGCAAAACTTTGCTATCTCATTATCAGTTCTCAAGGGTGATCAATGTTTATTACAGAGCTGGGAACCCAGCTGCTTCCCTCACAGGATGGCATATTTTAGCCCACTAGAGTGGGTAGAGACTATCTAGAGAGTGATGTTCACTCCTGCTCTTTTGTTTTGTCAGACAATTGATTTTTTAAAGTTGACCATGCAAAGAGCATCAGCCTCTACAGGATCATTTGTTATTCAGCTTGATATTCTACTCACAGTTATTTTATTAACATTAAAGTTTTTTAACCAGGTTTTTAACCCTACCTCTGACTGACAATTTACTATAGAAATATAGAGGGAGTAGAAAAACACTGGAGCCTCCTGCACATGGCCATTCTATAACACAGTCTCTTCTTCCATGAAGAGAAATTACTTGTGTCCTCCTGCTGTAGCTAGTATGAGTTTCTTGTTGACTGTCAGATGCTTCCCTGATACGCCTCAACCTCCTGGATGGCATCTGGTGGTTTACATGTAGTCTTGGTTCCTTCGAATGTGCATATGCTCATCCACACAGTACACACACACACACAGTTTAAGCTGTAGGTATGCTTTCACTGCCTGGATATATTTAGGGGAGGAGGAAGAACAGATTTGTCCTTTAGAGTGCTTCTAAGTTCTTCTCAACTGTGCCAAAGTAAGCATGATGTAGACTAGAAATGGCTTGAACGAATGTGAAGATACTGTGATCAGTGTAGGACTGTCATACAGAAAAGGAGCATTTTTCTTCATGAGAAAGTAACTGTTGTGTGGCACAGTTGAGCATTCTGTTAGAGAAATGAAGCTGAGCACCTCTACTACAGGGAAATGCAATACAATTAAGTAATAAATGTTGTAGTAGCTAACAGACTGATCAAATTATTTACCATACCTGGTTTATCACCGGGTTAGAACAATGACTGCCAGAGAAATATGGCCTGGTGGGAAAAAGGTGCAGGGTTACTGAAAAATATAACTTATGAAATCAGTGTTAACAGCTGTGAAAACCAGAAACGTGTCTAATTCAGCAGTATAAAGGCATAACAGAGGGGTAAGCATACCACTGAGGCCAAATTTATTTACAGCAAATGTGAAGGAAGATACAACAATGCAGAAGTGCTCAGCATGCAGACAGCAGTGATGCACAGTAAAAACAAGGGGTTTACAAAAGAACCTTCTTCTATATTCACTTTGTAAAGAAATAGAGATGAAAAATTCAGAAACATTTATAGCACCTGAAAGACAAATCCGTAATGATGAAGAAACAGTGTTTTCCTGTGTCCTGTCATGTGTGTGAGATGTTTGTTATATAATGCTGGATAAGAATAACCATAACCATGACAATTCAAAAATGACACTGGAGCTGCATGAACCTCATTACTGCTGTGGTATGCTTATGTATGATGAATGGCAGTCCAGTGAGTTTATGATGCATTTTCATTTCCTTTTCTCATCTGAAAGACAAAAATGAGGGTTTCTTGCAGACACAGAGACATCCTCACAAGTGTGAGAGCAGCATGGGACCAAGCCCAAAGCCATTTTTTTGTGTTTAATGGAAAGCTAGATTGGGCAGATGTGGGTCGAGCAGAGAATTTCCTCCTATTGAGATTAAGTGAGAGTCAACAAGTAGAAAAGCAGGTAGGCCAGAAAAAGCCTTGGAAGTGAAGACCAATAGTTTACATTTGGTATGTTGCAGATGAGAGGGCAATGTGCAACATCTTTTTCTTCTATGCTGCAGGAGATAAAAAAATGATTCAGGCAAAAGTGAGAGCCATCTTCTTAGATAAATTGATGCTGAGGAAAGATTAATAATTCTATGTGCTGCAATCATGTAGTAAATCACAGTGATACCTGACTTCATTTGGTTCCCTTACAGTCAGGAAATATGCTACCATAGAGCTCAGCACTAAGAAGTGACACACCAGCAGGTAGATGGCGATGGCTGTGTTGAACAAATTCAGACACCAGAATGAATTAACAGCCTAGGAGGGGACACATTCACTATAGGGCCAGAGTAAAAGGGTTGGAGAAAGATCTTCAAAGCATGCTTCTGCATGAGAGCAGGAGAGGAGGTCACACCTACATTTTTAACTGACAGGCTCTTTTTGTCATTTGAAATATAAGTTGGGTGTTTTGACAGGTTCAGATTATGAGAAAAAAAAATAAAAGACTCTACACCTGCCACTTTCTGAGGCATGCTAAAGCATCATATGCCCACCTGAAGGGATCTGGACGAGACAGAGGTAATTGTGGATGATCTGCTAATGCAGAGTAAAAATGAACACTAGAGAACTTTTACATGCTTTAAATTTCCCCAAGGAAAACTAAACAATAGAAATTATGGGTTGGACCAACTAGTTCATATATATGGGGATAAGGGAGACTTATTGGCCCTAGACCTTTCATAATTTATAAGGCTTCCCGCCTCTCTTCCAATCCTAGAATCAGAGACATTCATTTATCTGATGGAGCTGACTCGTGGTATTAAAGACACAGGAGTTCCCTTCCCTTGGGAAGGATGAGGTTCCTTATGGCTGATGAACAAGAGAACAAGTTTAAAGTTAAAAAAAATATGTTTGGAAAAGGGTTACAGACACTGTACTTTATGTAAAAGAACCAAGATCAGATATAGGTAACGCAGTGGGTCAAAAGAGAATATAATCCCCCTTTTTTTCCATGTGTTCCTTTCCCTGCTGTTCCTTTTCTTTCAAGAGCACAGACTTTTTATTATGGTTCACATCAGACTTGTGCCTAACCCTCACACACATGGGCAGCTGCATCACAACACTGTCTGGTCTCTCTCCCTCTCTTCAAAATCATGGGTTTGTGGAGGATGTTTTTCCACAGTTAAGCCTCAAGAGGCATATGTTGTCTGGGCACTGTCTAAAATGTAAGTGACCTTAATTTGTTTGGAAATGGAAGTCTGCCAATGTGCATGTTTGCAAATAGATTCGTGAGCAGAACTTTTCTGAGGCAAGTTGCAAACAAGAAATTTTTAGAAGCCTTAGAACAGAAACCATTGCTCGAAACATTACCTAGCATCTAGAAGGAGGGGAGGGAGAGGTGAAGGGGGGGAAACCTAAACAAAAAATGGGGATATTTCTGAAGAACTTGTATAAAAGCCAAGAGTGGCTATCCAGAAGCCTTTTATGGTAGAAATGCATCTGAGGATATTTATAAAAATTGAGATTTTGAGGCTTCTCAAATAGACATGCCTTTCTCAAATGAGAAACATAAAATTTTCCAAAATTCCATATCTTGAAAGAGTAGTTTTAAATATAAAGCCACGAGGAAACAGGGTACTTTCAGCTATGAAATTTTGTGAAGACTGGGAAGATGGCATAAGGACAGAGATCAATAAAGGAAGTTTACCAGGAGTGAAATGATAACTCCACTGAACTAATTTAAAAATTTCCCACCGATCAGAAGGGTGTGTTGCAAGAAAAGAGATTTTCTTCGCATTCCAGAGCATGTCCAACCTGAGAACAAGAATGGGAAAAGCATAATGCTTTTCATCTGGAGATGAATACTCAGAAAAATATCCCAGTCTGTGCAAATCTAGACCATTGAAGACAAGCTGCAATTACCATTTCAGAAAAAGAGTTGTCAAACAACTGCTTCTAGTCTGAGACAGTGTTTTTTTTCTTTTTATCAGAGACCAGTGAGAATATTGTTCACAATATTGACAATTAATGTTGCAGCAGAATGCCCCTAAAAACTTAGCCAATCTTTGAATTTGTCAACAATTCTACTTCTTTAAATAATACTTTGTCTCTGAAGTGCAACCCTTGTCTGATGACACATCCATCCTTCAGTACCCATTTTAGTTCCTAACCAGATATCTGTGGCAGGGATGTGAAGAAACTCCTAGTGTGCAGACCTCTCTTAATGTATCATATTCTTTAACCAAACTTCCCATGAAAAGGTAAGAGACATACCCAGTCTAGCACACAAGGCTTTGGAAAGCTTCATTTGACTGCTCTTTGGAGGATTTTAGTGTTCATGTAGGAAAAAATCTCTTGTAAGAAAATGAAGCAATATGCTTTTAATATCAATTTATATGGCATACTGATTGCTTTATTGCAATTGAGGATGTAAAGGTAGCAATGCTTCCTTGTAGTGAACTAATTTTTGGTTATTTTTTTTCAATTAAAATATTTCATATTTCTGTTTAAGTGTCTGTTGCATTATGAAGTACAATATGTGAGGTTTTCAAATTTATTAATAAAATAGCAGAAATGGATACTAAGCTTGTTTGTAGAATTAGCTCCTTATCTCTGCTCTTCAGACTTCAGATGTTTCGTATGATTATTTTAGGGCTATAAAACATGTTTTCTGTAAAGATTTTGGGAACAACTTTGAATTTGAAACCCTTCAGTAGAAATACAGAAAAACAGCTTAGAGAAAGTTGAAGTGCAAGAGTAGGTGTTGAAAGGAGGCACCAAGTTATTTGAAGGCTTGAAAAATGTCTTGCAGTGAAAAACTTAAATTAGAATTGGTTAGAAATGCTTTGATGGAATGTTTTCCAGCTGATAGTATCTATTCATCAAGTTGAAACTCTGCTGGATGGGATCAATTTTCATATATCTGATTTTGAAATGTTTCCAGCAGTTTCAAAGTTGCTAAAACATCCTGTTTCAACATTTTTGAAATTAAAAAAAAAAACCTACAATTTTCATTTCTGAAAGCCATCCTCTCAAAATGTAACCTAATTATGCCAACCATCTCTAAACTGAACTGGAAATATTGCAAATTACCCAAAATTGAATTGATTTTTGATTTTGTTTTTTTTCTTGTCTTTTTTTTTTGGGGGGGGTTTTTTTGGTTGGTTTTTGTTTGTTCATTGGATGGGGGGGTTTTGCTTTAGGGTTTTGTTTTTTTTGTTGTTTATTGGGTTTTTTTGTTTCTTTGCTTTTCAGGGGATGAGGAGTAGTGGGACTGGAGGGTATGGTTTTTTTAATTTTTATTTCTGGTAGATCATCAGCATTTTCAAGAGCTCTACTTTTTGTCACTTTGAGGATGGAAAAAAATTTGGCCAGCCTGCCTGAAAATTTATGGTTCAATTTATCAAAGAAGTTCCTTCAGTAGGGCATACCTCTGTATTAATAGATTAGATTCACTTTTTGCCATGTAATGGGTTTTTGTGGCCAAGTCTTAGTGGAAGGGCTACAGAGCAGCTTCTGTGAGAAGCTGCTAGAAGTTTGCCCTGTGTCTGATCGAGCCGACACCAGCCAGCTCCAAGATGGACCCACCACCGGTCAAGGCTGAGCCCATCAATGGGAATGGTAGCAACGCTGGGATAACATTTTTAAGAAGGGCGCAGAAATCTGCTGTGCAACAGCAGCTGGAAGAGAGGAGAGAGAATGTGTGAGCGGAACAAGTCTGCAGACATGGAGGTCAGTGAAGAAGGAGGGGGAGGAGGTGAGTCAACTGTGCCCCTACAGCCTGGGGAACAGATAACCACCTGCAGCCCCTGGAGGACCTCCCCGAGCAGGTGAATTAACAAAGGGGGCTGTGACCCTGTGGGAAGCCCATGCTGGAGCAGGCTCCTGGCAGCACCTGTGAACCCATGGAGAGAGAGAGAGGAGCCCACGCTGGAGCAGGATTGCTGGTAGGAATTGTGACCATGTCATCAGTCTGCTCGCAAAGGTCTATACCCAGTGGAAGGGACCCACACTGAAGTCTGTGGACGACTGTCTCATGTGAAAGGGACAGCACACTGGAGAAGGGGAGCAGGGGAAGAGTGTGATGAGTCTTGTCCTCCTATGGTGCTGGAAGGAGGAGGTAAAGAAATCAGGTGTGAAGTTGACCCTGGGAAGAAGGGAAGAGGGGGGGAAAAGTGTTCTATGATTTCGTTTTATTTGTCATCACTTTACTGTGATTTGATTGGTAGTAATTTCCCCAAATTGAGTCTTTTTTGCCCATGACAGTAATTGCTGAGTGATCTCTCCCTGTCCTTATCTCAACCCACAAGGTTTTTGTTATATTTTTTTTCACCTGTCCATCTGAGGAGGGGATTGATAGACCAGCTTTGATGGGCACCTGCCATATATCAGTCAACAGTTCCCTGTTCCTAGGCTCTGAGGTCAACTCCCTGCAAGAGCCTCTGTCCCTGCTATTACTGCCTGTCATCTGCTGTAACTGAAGGACCACATCCCAGCTACTTTCTAAGAATGATCATTGTCCCATTCTAATTCCTGATCCATGGCTAGGAATTGGCTGGGGAAGTATGACTAGCCTGGTTTGAAACCATTCCAGGGAATTATATAGGCAAGTGAGTTTTGGTCCTGGGTTTGTTTCCTGGCACAGTTTATTTTATTTGCACTTTGTATAGGCATGTCTTATGAAGAATCACCTTTTAATTTCTTGTGCAAAAACATGAAAGAAACAATGACTGTAAATTAGAACTACAAAAATACAAATCAGAAATACATGTTTGCAACAAAGTGATTTGGCATTGAAAGAAGATGTAAATTCAGCTTCTCTTAATGTCTTCCCTTGTCAATACAGGCCAACCTGCTGCAAAACATGTGCAAACCAAGTGAAAATAAGTAGGCTCAGGAAGATTAGCAGGGTAAATAGTAAATTAAACTAGATAGCCTAATAATCCCTACTAGGGATAAATTATCTAGAGAAATCATATGTAAAAGTATAATTTGCTTTTTGTGTTACATTATTATTAGATATAATGATGCATCCATTCCATGGAATTTTATGGATTTTATTTTATGGATTTTTTTTTATGGACCTTTGACCTAAAATTTGCCATACGAATTTCTCACTGAGCTGACATGCTTATTCCAAGGGCTACATTTTGGCATTTACCTGCAGGTAGAAAAGGGAGACGCCTATCTCAGGTCTGGCAGAAATTGGTCAAGAAGACATAATTCTGTTCAGGGCAGGGCAGCAGCTTGTGCCAAACTCTTTAAATCCAGAACCACATCTGCCAATTACCCCATGGCATTGGCCAGGACATGTGTGAAGTAAGTTTGAACAGAACTATATCTTTCAAATCTCCAGACTGCAACATTTTCTATGTGTTTTCTTGCTTTTCTTATGCATTTTCATGATGAATGGGCCTTAAATTCAGTATTTGTTACTGAGAGATGTACCTGGATATTATATATTAATAAAGAAAGCATTCCCAGATTTTTTAGTTCAGCTCTCTATCCTTCATCAATAAAGAAAACATTCCCAAATTTTCTACTTCATCTTTCTAGCCTTCATCTTCATCTTTCATTCTTTACTTTCAGAGGGACTGGTGAGGTATATACTGTCCTGTGGAACTAATAAATACCTTTTTCTTCCTGTGAAAATGCAGAAAAAGTATGCTCAAACCCTCTTTACACTTTTCCATTGATTCAGTTTAGTAGCCTGGAGTTATGGATGCAAAGTATTGGCTGTTAAACTGTCAAAACTTGTAACAAGCAGAAGCAGCCACTATTTGGGGGATATTTAAGAATGGTTTAGTGAATACTTTTAAAGCATACAAATGGGTCTTTTGAAAAGGAAAGGGATTTTTTAGTTATAGCGTTACATGAAACTGGGAAAATAAAACTGAAACCTGTCACACAGAATAAGACTCCTTATTAGGGATCAATGGGCAGTGCTGGTGATCCACCATCTCCTGAAATACAAGTGTGTTCACAGAATACTGGTACAAAATCTGTTCTTCTATGTTTGGCCAGGCTATTGGTTATGATAAGCAACTGTGTCAGCAGAAGTCAAATGCAGGGCAGGAGGGGTAGCTAAATGTACAGTATGATCTCAGTAAAGCTCAGGCATTTGGATAGTGTTCTCTGAAGCCAGCTGCATTTTCATAGGAGAATTTTATATACTTATGTATATGTGCTACCTTGGTTTAATGCAGTCTTGGTCTAGAGCTGAAGACTTAACCATAGAAATTTATGTCAAACTTTATCCTCTCTCTATTCACGCCACTTAAATGTTAGGTTTTAAAATATTTCTGAAGTAGTTGGCATAGAGAGTCAAAAGTTTGGTGAGTCCTGAGTAAATCTGTGTATCAGCCTGGCAGTTTAGATCTGGTCCATCTTCATGTGCAGTGATAGAAAATGTTGAAGGTGATTTAACTTCTTCATCAAGATCTGTTCTTGATGTTCTAAATATGTGCTCTAAAGGATTAAGAATCCGCAGCCTCTCACTGAAACTAAAGTTGTTGACGTTTTCTGGAGCTTTCTGTCCTCCATCCTAAGTCACTAAGCAAAGGGATGTGTACATAACTTACAAGGAGAAGGTGTTTATTGTTAAATTTGGAAATTTAACTATGGGAGCAGAATCCCATGTGTTTGCTTTAAATCTTAGTGAGGACATTTGTTGTTTGATTATAAGAACTTTGCTTTAGCCCTAGTCAATATTTCTTTTACCTACTTATTTCTAAATCCTTTGACAACAATGGCTAGTTTATGGGGCTGTTTCATAGTCTCTTACTTCCTGAGAAGTGTGACTGTGTAGCTGGAAACTGGCCCTTGGCCTGATCAGCTATTAATGAGGTGAAGCAGATATTAGAAAATAATAACATTTTAAAGGTACAGGCTTGGATACTCAAAAGGGAAAAACCAAAAAAACAAAAACCCCACAACCTTAAATAGGACTTTAAAGCTCTACACAAAAATAATTATAAAAATGCTTCTATGTTCTTGCCTGTGTAATTTTTAATTTTTTTTTCCTCTTCACGTTTGTCTGTCATGATTATTTTTGTTTCTTGTTTTTTTGCAGACGTCTCAGTCAGTCTGTTAGCAGTAGTTGTCAGCTTCTGTGGGCTCGCCTTGCTGGTAGTCTCGCTTTTTGTCTTTTGGAAGTTGTGTTGGCCCTGCTGGAGGAGCAAGCCTCTCACTTCCAGTGCCAGTAATGTCCCTCAGAGCAATTCCAGCGCTCCTACAGAGGTTTTGGAGACCACTGAGAAAAAGGAAGTTAAAGAAAATGGGAAACCTACCACAAAGGTACTTGAAGCTGCACTGAAAATTAGCCACACTTCACCAGATATACCAGCAGAGGTCCAGAACGCACTGAAAGAGCATCTGATCAGACATGCACGCATGCAGAGGCAGATCACGGAGCCCACATCGTCATCAAGGTAAGTCAGAGCACTCGTGTTTGTGGCACCTTTCCTAGGAACAGGTAGAGCAGGAAGGCTCTGCTGGAAATTTCCACAATCCTGGATTATTCACAGGCTTCTTTGCAGCTATGGGTGAAACAGCAGTCAAGTGAAAGCAAAGCCTCAGCCTTCTTTGATCAGGATGTTCTGAAGCATAGTGTACATTCACTTAGACAGTTATTTTAACATATGAAAACAAAAATTACAACTTTTACTACTTTGCAAATATATATGTTGCCACCTTAAGCATTTCCCTTTTGAGTTTTGATTATAGGAAAACTGAGTTCAGTGCTATTTTTTAAAGTACTGCAAATCTAGCTTTTGACAGAGGTGTTTTTTATAGATATATTTTTGCTTTTGCAAAAGAAATTTTTCCTCTCCAATAAATAAATTTTAGATTCATTGTTGATGCCACATTTCTGTAAGACATTGTTTTCCAGTTATGGTGTCTGTTATAAAGAAATCAAAACCTTCATAGTTTGTAAGTATATAGGTCCTTATGGACTGATCTTAAAGCAATAAATTACATGCATGCAGCATTCTTGAAATGGTTTCTTACATATTAAAGTGGAGGAAACAAACTTTTATTTTATATCAGGTACCACTTTATATTGAAAAGTGATGATGATGTGCAAGGACCTATAGTTTCAAATGGGATTTTCTTCAAATACTGTCAGCAAATTTAATACATGGAATACAAACAGTGAGCTGCAAAGATCCCTTTCTACATTAATAAAGGGAATGTTTTATAAATAAAGAGTGGGGAAATTAAGTCTAGAGGAGGCACCTGAAGTATCGTGTATTGCCATAAGTTAGAATACTGTATAGGAAATAACTTCCAGTAAACCATTTGCTAAGGAAACACATGCATACAAAGTCAAAAAAGCCCAACCAACCAAACGAAAAAGGCTCACATTCACAATAATCACTAGAAACATGAGACTGGAGAAGCCATGTGTTTTACTTTTAGTGGCACATACTTCGTTGGCCTTCTCTGAGTCCCCAAGACAGTGTTTTGCCAGTTCAGTGTGCCCAGTTTGGTGGTGAATGCTCAAGTGCGTTTTCCCAGCGATTCAAACATCATGAAACAGCCAACAGGCAGCCACAGGAGGCTCCCAAAAATGAGAGCACTCCAGCCAGGGGAGGTCTATCTGACTTTAGCAGCTGAACCATCTCCTGAATTATGAGACTTTACAGCTGGCTTTAAGCCACGATGCTCTGGCTATGCCTGGCTCCTGTATCTGTCTGCTCAGGGAGGGGGCACAGCATCCAAGCCACTCTGTTTTCCGCAGTACTGGGATGGCAGTTTTGAAATTGTAACTGTTATACTAAACACAGAGGGACAAAAATTGGTACAGTTCAGCGTGACAAGGCTGTTACCCAATTCATTATTGCCTAATTGGATATTAATTGGAAGAGTTTTATCCATCATGTACCAATAGGTAAATCCAGGTAATCAGACTGTCTGACTTCCTGAACAGACAGAAGAAATAGCTGTCTGGCAAATGGACTTGAATAGTCCCTGTGGTACTATAGGGAAAGAAAGAAGTTCCAGGAACATGAACAAGAGCTACTTCAGGCTGTGAAAATATTCTCACAGACCTCTAGAGTGATTTGGACTGGGATCTAAATGCCTATAAAATATCTGTGAAGCCAAGGACAGTTTTACAAAATTAAAACCTCTTATCAATCTCCCTCCTTCTGCATATGTTGGTATCCTTGTAAGGGAGTTTTCTTTTTATCCTATCTAGATCATGGGTACCTATCTCCTGAAAGGGACTGTTCTTTGCTTTGAGTAAATCCTGATTGTCCCACCATAGCCAGTTAATAGCAGGGTGTTTGGAGAGTTCACCTTCTTTTACAGTTTGCTGCATCTTGGCAGAGCATTTAGAATTAGGTGTGTCTTAAAAATTACCCAGAAATTGTAATCTCTGTCTTTGTAAATGCATTTTATCTATACCCCTGCCTGCCTTAAGGGAGTCTTACCTTTCTGAGAGCCTGTAATAATTATTGCTGCCAAGAATATCACATATGAGAAGAAGGCTGGACATTTAGACCAGCTTTGTGTGTTGTTCCTGATCATGATTTAGCCCCAGCTGGCAACTATGTACCAGAAAAATGTCTAAAACCTGACTCTGGTGTTCTTCACTGGGGGCCTCTAAACATAGGGGAGCCATAAACAGATGCAAAGGTAGCACAACTTCTCTTGCACTGTCTTCAATGCAGCAGTTTCATTGTCCTCAGGAGTCCTGAGTGATTCAGATGCACCATCTTCTAAATGTATTCCATTGACAAAGGATCAATGAGAAATGTTTGCTCTCTGGATTGTCTCCTCCACCCTGATCTCACCCCAGCTGGGGCAAATAAAAGGGTTGTAACGAGTTCTATGACAGCTTCATACAGCTGTCAGCTCTCAATAAAATAAATGAAATCATATTAAGTCATTGAAATTGAAACATAAGGATTTTAATAAACCATTGAGAGCAGCAATAAAATGTGCCTGACCACATTTTTAGATTGTACATTTAACAGAGACATATTAGTGTAGCAAAATGATACATTTCTGCTCACTTAGAACTATGTCATTTTGATAGTTCCTGATAATGTGAGAAGACCTTCTATATAAAAGCTCTTTAAAAGATCTTTTTGTCCTTGATCCCAATTAACCAGTACTCTATAATAGAAGAACTGCAGCAGTGATGTTCAGTTACAAATATTTTTGCTCTGTGTTATTGAGAACCACTGTTTCCAGTACTTTTAGAAAGTATTCTGTAATACAGTTTATCACTTCTTGAAATGTTCACCTGTATTTTCAAAGAACATGCCTTTTGCTCTCTGGCATTACCATAGCATGTTGAGCCAGTCAGTTCCCAAGAGGCACAGAGACAAAAGTGAGATGCTTGGGAATGTTAAGGTTAAAGAAAAACAAGCATATCTGTTGACTTTAGTGTTTGTAAGGAGGAGACAGCAGCTTCTGTTCTGTTTAAATATCACAAGCAATCATGTTCTTTTCTGGATTTGGTCCAAAAGATTGGTCCAATGCCATCTAGGCAAGCTAGATCAGTCACTCCTCATAAATCTCAAGCCATGTCATAAATCAGCATGTTATCCATCTCTTTTGTCATACATGTGGCATCTTACTGAGTTAGAAATCAGCTTCATACTATCATTATTCCTACACAAGCACAGTTTTATATTAGAGGTTTACACGCAGATTTACTGTCACTCAAAATGCATTTGTTCTAAGGGGTGGAAGGCAAGGCTATAGGAGTACTACATGTCAATAGATGCTGAAGTACCTGGATTTGCTCATTTTAGTAGCTTTGCACATTTTCACAACCTGGTTGTCTGACATCCTTGTACTTCATTATCACAGTCATTAATCCCTTTGTTATTGCAGAACAAAGAAAGATAAATATGTTGCCATGGCAACAATGAAACATCTTAATAATTAACAAACCAATTAGCTGTCTTGGTTAAATGCTGTGACTCAGAACAGATACTTGGCACTATGTAATTAGGACTATGGCTTACTAGAGCAAAAGTGCTGCTGGTTCTCACAGGGTATAGCCATACAGCTGCACTGTTTTACTTAGTGACATCTCACAACAACGGCTACATTCAATATGGGATCTGATGTGCATAAAGTTCAAAAATCTGAAGGGTTGGTACCTTAGAAATCATAGTTTTGGTATTTTATATATGACTTTTACATGCTTTAACCCAGATCTTCATAAATGCAAGAGAAGTTGAAGAAAAGGGAATTTGTTGTGTACCTGTTTTCACTCAAACTGGAAATGTCATACAATCGGCTTCACTATTTCCCCTGCAAAGGGAGTTTTATCCACTTCTGATGTATAACAGGGTCTGAACATGATAACCTGTGGCAGGGGGATTGGGATCTTTAAGGTCCCTTCCCACTCAAACCATTCCATGATTTAGGCATCTCAATACTACAACTGCAGGTGTGAGGAGCACTCAGGAAGGTCTACCTCCACAGATTTCCTTAGCCATGATAGAAGTAGCAGTAATACAGACCTTTCTGGACCTCATTATGGGTCAAAGATACTAGAGACACATGCCTGAATTGCTGCCTGCCCGAACATTTATTGCACTACCTTTTGGGTGTAGTTCAGTTCCTTCCTGTATTTGACACATCTACAAGGTTGGGCTTCTTGGAGGACAAAGGCACAAAGACAGCTGTGAAACTCCCTAAGGACAACATTGTACTTTTCTGGCTAGTCAGGGTCACTTCATTTCTCATTCCAGTCTAATGTGGACATAATTTAATATGAATTTAGGGAGCTTTAACATTTTACAGAAAAGAAAATCTTTCAACTTTTCTGTCTGTGAAGAAAGAAAGGCAGAATGTGTTACAAGAGGGTTGTATTGTTCATCTAAATTTGAGATCAAAACACCTGGATTTTTTGGAGCTACTTCAAATTCCAGACTGTGAAGTTCTCTCTCCCCTATTCTTGTGTTGTGTTAGGACTGCTCCTTGCACCTACCAGTACTGAAACAGCTGAAAGGGGAAATGTTCTTGTCTATTATTTAATAGCTGCAGATTACCCTCTTGAATCTCTGCTCAACTGAACTGCAGTAGTTTTGTGCTTCATGCCTTCTGCAACCTCTTCACTTACAGCAAAAATACAAATAATATCTATGAAATGAGTCCTGGTTGCTTTCAAATGGACAATTTGCATTTCTGATTTAAAGAAAGAAACACACAGCTGTGACACCTCTTGTTTTCAGAACACAACACCACAGGGAAACCAAGCAATAAGGCAAGGCTACATTTGGCATTAATAAGCAATTGATTGCAAAAAGCAGAAGATATTCTGACAATTGGATTGTTCTTTAATAACAACTAAGTGTGCTCACAGGAGGGGGTAGTAAGCTTTTGCAGTACAGATTGCTGGGGTAGTGAAGTAGCAAGAAAATGTGAGAATGTCCAGGACATAAACTGGATACTGCAGCCATAATAGCATCTGCTGCTGATAAATGCTATGAAGCTTTTGGATCAGTGTTTTATACTACTGTAAGGCTGTATGGCATACCAGGAGTTTGATTTCACTCTTAGTAGGAAAGGCACAGATTTCCACTTATGTTCATGAGCCAAGATAAGCCCATAAATACATATGCTTTTGCAACACTGTATTCAGAATTACAAGGATTTTAACATATTGTATGTTAGTAAAGGAATCAGCTTTCAATACACTGCACAGCAGATGCTGAGAACAGAAGGAAAAAAAAATTATCACAGGAAAATGTTGACCAAAACTTTGAAAGGTATTGCAGCCAGAACAAAATGTTCCCAGTACGATTCCAGAAGGCAGCCTGTATCTCAGTGTAGCAAACATCAAGTAGGTGTGTATAAAATGTTGGAGGATGGCAAAGCACTGTGGTGAAAACCGCCAGACACAGCTGCCCCTTTCAGGCACCTCTCATGGTCATCGCTGTGAAGCCTGGTAAATATTTAATTGGAAAACCACCATGGAATGCCTCCAAAAACCAGAAAGCACTGATGACAATTCTGCAAGTGCCTTTTTTTTGCTGCCTGACCGTGCTTTGCTCAGGCTCTAGCACAGTGGGATCAAGCAATGCTGGAACTGTCAACTTGTTCTGTAAAAGAACATGAATTCAGTTTCCAGCTGCATAGTCTGAAAGCAAGGTCATAAATATATGTATTTCCAAGAAACTGGGTGTTTCTCAGGTCAAGAACTTAATTCAGAATGATCATTTCCTCTCAAACATGTTTTAACATTTGCAAAAAATTGAGGGGGAAGAGAGGGATTATTATAAAATTATTTTAAACATAGGAAACCTTACTAATTTGGTCTTCCTGTATTTTCTATTTAGTAATGGTCTTTCCCAGAGATAACCATGGCTTGTTTTGTGTGTGTGTGTGTGTGTGTGTGTGTGTGTGTGTGTGTGTGTGTGCAGGCACAATTCTTTCAGGAGGCACTTGCCAAGGCAGATGCAAGTGTCCAGTGTTGATTTTAACATGGGGATGGATCCGATTTTGCAAAGGGGAGAGACAACAACCAGCATTGGGAGAATAAAGCCAGAACTCTACAAACAGAAGTCTGTGGATTCTGATGGGCAACAAGAAGATGTGAAAACTTGTGGAAAACTTAACTTCACTCTCCGGTATGATTATGAAAATGAACTTCTGGCTGTCACAATTGTCAAAGCCTTAGATCTGCCTGCTAAAGACTTCACAGGAACATCCGACCCCTACGTTAAGATTTATCTGCTTCCAGATAGGAAAAAGAAGTTTCAGACACGAGTTCACAGAAAGACATTAAATCCTGTCTTTGATGAAACTTTTCAGTTTCCTGTCGCCTATGATCAACTCAGCAACAGGAAATTGCATTTCAGTGTTTATGATTTTGACAGATTTTCTAGACATGACATGATTGGGGAAGTTATTCTTGATAACCTTTTTGAAGTCTCAGATCTCTCCAGGGAAGCCAATGTATGGAAAGACATCCACTGTGCCACCACAGTAAGTAATGTGTTCCAAAAGCATTGATATGATATTTTCATTTCTCTTTTGTAGTTTGTGGCAGTGAATCCTGTTTATCAGTAGAACCTAGAAAAAAAAATTGTCAATATTTTCTTTTGAACACAGAGAACAAGATGCATGAGAAGCTATAAAATTTAATTACTAAAAAATCTGGGAACACACTGTCATCTTTATGTCTCACTATGTAATATAAATTGCATTTATTAATTAAAAACTACATCATGAAAGTCACTGTTTAGCAAGAACTATTAATATTTTTCAGTCCTGCAAAATGACCATCTATTAAGGAAAAGCGTCCACCCTATCCTGCTCTTGTTAGTGGATTTTCAAAGGTTAGGAATCTTGTGAAGGAAAAGGAAAGTTCTTGAAGTCTGAAATGTTCTTTGCTGACTGCCCTGTGTTTAGAGCCCCCAATAAGTGTATCTGCATTGCTGCTGGTTACTAGCAAAACTCAAGAGACACAAGCAAGTAGAATTAGGAAATAGAAATTAATTTGTTTACTGTTGCAAGCAAGAAAAGGGGGCCTGTGCATGGATGACAGGCTACCAGAGAGAAAAACAGTCTCCAAACATTGTCTTTATTAACCTTGAAATCCAAACTCATCTTCCCTAGCTGGAATTTGAAGGGAAAAAAAAATCAGTTAAAATGTTGAGGTGTGGGATGTTTGTTTTGGTCTTTTTTTCTTTTTAATCACTATGCTGTTTATATAGAAGTTTTCCCATGCCTCGGTCTGTGGCTACATCCAAAAGAGTCTCACTCATCCCTGGGTTTGAGCAGGGACTAGACTCCCATATAGGGAGGAACAGAGGACAGACCAGTACTAGACATTGCTCCAGTGACAGAAGCTTCATAGCATCTCTTCATTAGTCAGACACTTCTCATGCCTTTTTTACCAAATGTTTTGTCATGTTAATACTGCCAAACATTTACGTCTATGCCTGAATGGTCAGAAGGACAAGGAGGACTGGTATGTCCTCACCAGACTGAGCCTTAGCACCGTGTTTCCTAAGAAAGGAGAAATACTGGCCAGTGTAGCATAGTGGATATAGGTTTTGAATGTGAATTCAAAGCAGTAGCTATTTATTTTAAATGCTGGGTCTACCAAACTGTTCTGAATAGCCTTTGGCACACCCCCAGAAAACTGAATCTGTGTATGCTTAGTTTGATGGAGCTCGGATTTCAGGTAAATTTAAGAATTGTGTTCTCAAGCTTAAAATTACATCTGTGTTTAAGGTCTTGGAATAATAGTCCAATAACCATTTAAAAAAATGTCTTCTACCGTTGATATTATCTTTAGTAATGACTTAAATGCTCACCAGTCCTTTGCAGTGTGTGTGAGAGATTTTTAGCTGATAACTAGAACGGCAAATTAGAATCTCTGGACTGCTCATCATTGGTTTTGAGCAGGTTGAAATGCCCTACCATATGTTGCAGTTGGGATAGATACTGATATACATGTGGATGAAAGTGGTTGCTAAACTTGGCACTGAATCCTAATTCAAGTTTCTTCCTTGCTAAGGGTTAGTGCATGCAGTTACAGTGCCTCATTCATTCTCCTGGTGTTTTGATCTGTATGAAGCTTAAGGGAAAGCATGAAGTTTTTGGGTTTCAGCCTTTAAGCCAGTATAGTTTACAGTACTGCATGTGAATGAGAAAGTTGTCTCCATTTAAAGCATTAACAATAAGCACATAAAATTGAGATATCTTCTAGTATTGGATGACCTCACTAGCTTTCACAAGTCTTACCCTATTCTCAGAAAATTGTGTAAGAAACGGAATGAATTGGCTTTTTTCCTGGAAAAATTAAACCCTGCTATAAGATGTTCTCTTACTATATGTACAACGTACTGCCTTGTGTTTTACTTGAGTTTTTTCATGTAGATAAAAATTGGCTGATAATACATGTTTCTAGTTCTGGTGTTTCAGGAGCTGTAAACTGAGAGAGCCAAACCTGCACAGGAATAAACGCTGCATGAAATGTTAATCAATGGGGACTTATATTCTTTGGAATTAGATCTAAAGTTGACTAAAGTCACTAACTAGCAATTAAATAACTAATGCTTGACAGAGTCAACTGAACTTTGATTAAGCCTTGAAAAAGAAAGATGCAGCTAATCCTACAATTGGTGAAAAATAACTTTACTCCAAGCAAACATGCTTTGATATTCATAAAGAATCTTTGAAAATCAAACAGGCTCTCTCAGTGGAAAAGGCCATACTTACACAGTAGAGCCCAGGCACCAAGATGCCATTCTGCAAATATATTTCTCTCACCCATTTTTCTTCTTCATCTTTCTCTGTTTTGTTGTGTGTTCTGTGAAGTTTTTCATCCCTTTCTTCAGACATGCTTCCTGCACCCAGTGGTCTGCTCATGTTGATACTAAATGAGATGTAGAAAACGACAGAAGTAACAGACCAAAGCATTAGTCCAAAACTTAACACAGCATATGTAGCCTCTCCTCAGCTGAGTCTTTGACATCTCTTCCATAGTCAAGAATTTTTTATTCAGAAGGTAAAATGAGGGTAAAACCAATTCCTATTACCTGCTTGAAAAGAACCTGGTTTTATGATGCAAATCTGCAGTCTTGAACACTACTAGAGAGGTTTACCAATAAAATTATTTGCAACATTTTACCAGTGAAAAAAATTACCACAGGAGATCAGGAGATTCTGTGTTGTGCAAAGACTTATATTAGCTACTAGTCGGTAGCTAATATAATTTTTAAATGGTTTTTTTGCACATCCACGAAGAGTTTTTATTTGGTGCAGGAAATACAGTCAGAGACAGATCAGACTAGATGGTTGCACTGAATCCTTCTGGCGGTAAAACCAATGACTGTGGGAAACTACAATTTTAATACACTATTTTTTGCTCATAATAAATGGAAACTATTTTCTAGAAATGTAGAATCAGGCCTACACACTCTCATTTTTCTTCTTATGGATTTCAACTGCTGATACTTAGTCAAATTTTGTAGTTTTTATTTTGTTCCTTTGTTTTTTCATTCATATCATTGTTTGTTATTTGTTGTGTTGAAAAGCTACATTTTACAATACATAGCATGTACCTGTTGTAAGTGTTAAAGGATTTTCATTTCTTCATGTTAGATTATCAAGGTAAGTTTGTTGTAAAATCAGTTGTGGAGATGTGTCTTAGATGTTGGATGATATTAATATCCCCAAATTTTGCTGATACATGGATGATTGAATTTTCAACAAATAATTCATCATTTGCTTCTGTTCACTTGATTAATTTAAAGAAAGAAAAAAATCAAGAGGCAGCTTAAGAGCACCTGTGAAGGTTGTTCAGTATATTGGAATACTGTAATTCTTAATATGCTTTATGAAATTAATTCATAGCATCAGAGGCAAATAATGTCAAATGGATTGTTTAATCAACATATTTTTTGTGAAGTGCTTGTAAGTTTTCCATACTTTTCTGAGGTTTTCTTACTATCTAAATATCCTGCATACTTTAAAAAAAAAAAAAGAGACTCATTTATTGGAATTGCTGACAAGCACTTAACACCTAATACTCAGTGTCTTAGAATTGTCTAGGCAAAAATCCCACCTCTTGTGATCCAAAAATTCCTACATGTAAAAGTTTATTAGCTTCCTATAATACTTCTAAAAATGATTGATTGCTTTGAAAATCTCTGCCTCTAATGTCATTGTCTAAAAGAACTGGCAAGTGACTGTCAGAAACTTTTTTTTTTTCTGAAGTCATTCTGTGAAGTCTGTTAGAGTAACCAATTACAGGAAACTATGCAATTGGGAAAAAATAAAGCAGAGCTCAGGATTTAGATGAAGGCCATTTCCAGCACAGTCTCTTGGGGATATGACATCCAACTGTCATATACTTGTAGCCTCTTGAATTATCTCATGTAGACGGATGGAACTTTATTACTTAGTTCTCCAATACCAGGCATTTCAGTGCTGCAGTTTTCTCATTTGTGAAGTGGAATATACAAGAAGGTTTTGTAAGGATGTAGTCTTCATGTGATGTCCATGATGTGTGATTGCTGTTTCTAAAGCAATTGAAATATAAGTGAATAGCATCACTGGGAAAGACAGAAGTGCTCAAGTATACTTTTTTTAATAAGTGGGACAGCAACATTTTCTCAGTTCATTTATATCAAACATTTGCCAGAGTAGGATATCACACAGGTAATCCTGCTGGCTGTTGGCCTGCTATGGAAAGAAAGTCTTCTGACTTCCTGATGAAACAAGGATGAAGCCCACCTCTGAAGCTCACCCAGAACAATTGCAGGCACTACCTTTGCTTAGTTTTCTCCATAGTCTGCTGATTTGTAAATGGACAAAAAAGGTGGCACACTGAGTAAGGCAATAGTAGTAGAGAGCTGACAAAGATATGTCCTGTGGTAGTCAAATCCTGAGACCACGTTTTAAGGATTGTTCTGTTTGTTAGTGTTCAAAGAGCAGCACAATCAGAAAACATTTTATCACAGCAATGTAGTGGACTGAGCCCTACAGCTACCTGTGTTCATCAGAATGGACTTAGTGTTACTGGAAATGCACCTAAACTAAATGTTAAATAGGCGTGAAAGAGTAAAGGCTTGATAATATAGAAATGTTTATTATCTCTATATAATGGTAACAGCCCCTTCTAAACCAAGAATTGTTGGCACTTGTCATTTCTGCTCAGGGCCAGTGATATAAAGGATATGCGTGACCACTGGTTCTGCTGAGCAGGTAAGAGAATACCCTGGACCAACCTTTAAAGGAAACATTTTGAGGTTTTACATTTAGGTTTGGAACTGCTTTTAGGTCTGGATGATAACTCGAAAAAGCAATGGAGGAGAGGGGTTCCATCCACTTACAGAAGGCAGGGAAGGTTTCTATTATTATTTAATAGTTCTTTTCATTTGAAATGACAAGTTATTTGAATATTATTTGCTAGAGGCAAACTACTATTTTCAGTCTACCTTGAAAGTAATAAATACTAGATGAACGAAGAATATAGTTTCCTCAAAGGTTTTTAATATCTCTGCATCCAAACAGTACTATGGCATCTGTGCTAAGATGCATGGCTTGTCTGACCTCCTGCGCCCTGAGTACTCTCTGAGCTGCTCACTGCAAATAGTCTCTGCAGACAATGCACTGAGGCTTCAAAGAGCATCATTATATGGGAAGCCATATGCATTTTGGTTTCTTTGCGTGTCGGTAGATGCCATGGTTAGTTCACAGAAGTACCTCTGTTCTGAGGCAGGAATGGGCTTCCTTGCCGCCTGGCAAGATGTAACTACCCCCCGGTGCACAAGACAGATGGTTATGTACAGAGGGAGTAACACACGAAGCACCCAGGAGACCTTTGCAGGGTGCTGTTGAGAGCATTCAGCCTGCTGGACCCTGTGTGCAATCTCAGGGAGCCGTCCCTCTGCAATCAGGACTGCAATCAGCAGCAGTGCTTACCCAGAGCAATCAGGGGGTCAGGCTAAAACAAGCATTAGGCCCCCACAAGCAGAAGACACAGTCATAATAGAGCAATGGGCCCCATTGCTTCCATACTGTCTTCCACAGAGGCAAGAACAAACACAAACTTAATCGATTCATTTCCCAGGACAACAACTCAATCAGTAACTGGTGCTGGAGGGGAAAAAAGAGCTGAATTTGATATGCAAACAATAACTGGAGACAAAAGTAAATATTAGCAGTGGGGACAAGGTTTCCAAATTAAATCCCCTTGAGAGGTAGTAGAATTAGCTGTCCAGGTTGAGCTTCATGTAATTTTTAACAATTTCTCTGACAGCACGGATACCATCAGATTCTAAAAGCATAAGTGAGAAAACAGCCTGGTAGATTTCTGTTCTGCTCTTTGCTATCACTCTTTAACTCGATCTCTACCTCAAAACCAGATATATGTTCTTAGCTAGTCTGAGTGGACAGATTTTCTTCCCCTCTGTTTTCCATCCAACCCCCAATATTTATTGTTTTGTTTTATTTTATCCCTAATTCTTGAAGCTTGATGTCAGTAGTTTTTACTGGAAAGCAGAAATATATATAATATGCCTCTAAACAGAACAAGAAAGAGACAAATCTGTCCTTTGGGAGAATTATCTTCCTGCAGTATTCAAGTAATCCAAAGGTTTAGTTCTGCCAAAGCATTTATTTCTTTAATTTTGCATACAAAAAAGCAATTTTCAGTGTGACTAAAGGAAACAGCTAAAAGTCTGGTAACAAATGTCTGAATAAGTTCTTAGATAGCTAGAAATATATTATTATTGTTATTATTTATTAGAAATGTTTACTCAAAATACAGCACAAGAAAAAGAGAAAAAAATTGCAAATCCCTTGTTTAGAAATCAAGTGCAAAGGAAGTTCATGCTACCCTTAATATTTTTTCTATGCTACTCTCACATTGCAATATTTGAAGCATCATTTAAATTACAATTGATAAGAAAGTAGTGCGGGATATTAAAATTGAGATTAAGAATTGAAATTATCACTGTGGATTATGATAATCTGAATGATAATGAAAGTAAAAATAACTAAGTTTTTGAGGGAATTTAATTTTTAATGCACCATTAATTGTGCAAATGTTTGTTATTTTAACCATGGTAATTAATAACAGACTAGTAAAAATAAAAGCATATAAATTTTTTTAGTTCCAGTAGTATTTACATGGTTCATTGTAAGAACACATACTGAGTTGCTCTTTTAAGACTTTCTTTGAATGTCAAAACTTAAAAAACTAGGGTAAAAGAAGAAGAAACAAACAGTGAAAAAATGGTCTAGAGTTCATGTGTGATTAGAAAAGGACAAAATTTCAAATATCAGCTCCCTTATAAGTTTTTCCCATCTGCTAGCATGGGAAACCACTTAGGATGTTGGCACATAGGAGGGATACTACGAAGGTTCTTACTCTGTCAGTATAATAGGTAAATATTTTTTCTGTTCAATTCAGGATTATGGGTGTTGATAAGTGAGTAAAAACTACCCTGAACATGTAAGGACTTATATCTAATTTCCCCACTGAATTTGTGGAGGTTCCCAGCTAAAAGTCTTTTCTATGGAATTTTGTAGAAACAACCAGAAAAATTAGTTGGAGTAAGTAACAGCAAAGCTTTTTCCGTCACCAACAGTTCTAAAAACTCCATCAATTTCATTGATGCTCCCCTACAAGTTCTCCAAACTTCTCCTTGCATCCTTCCCCTGTTTATCTGTATTGTGAATGGGGAACGTGGCCTCTGTAGAAATGTTGTTATTTCTACAAGCATAAGTGTGAAAATGAGGGCATTGCTGTCCATTGTGTATGATAACCAATAGAATAGAATAAAGAACTCGTTTCATCTGAATTTGCTGACTTCTGGACTGATTTCCCAAGAGCCCATAAAGCTTAATGGATCTGTACTAATGGAAATAATGGAAAAAATTATTAGCACATCCATTCACATGGTTGCTTGTGTGGAGTGAGAATTACACCATTTAAAAAAATCTGTAATCTGTGAATAAAAAAAATTAAGTTCATCTGAATAACTGACATGCACATGTGAGATAATTATTTTCTTTCTTTTATTTTGTTCTACCATCACCATATCAGAAAAACAGATTGGATAGAGGTAAAACAGCAGCTACAAAAATAACTGAAGATGGTATACTGCTTGCCACTGCTCCAGTTCCTTAGTGTTGTGAAATGGCTTGTGTACACAAAAGGGAAATAAGTGAGGAAGAGATATGAAGTACCAACAAATGCTTCCATTTGCATCCATACATTGTGCTCAATGCTGGTTTGTCTGTACCTGTTACTGGAATTCGGTGCGGACCAGTCATTACAAGCTTCTGTAAAGCTAGCTGTTAATTGAAATCTAAGTTTGGTTCAAGGAAAAAAAAAAAAAGAAATAGGTCTAAGAAAGATATAACATTTCATGGGAATTACCTAAGAATTGCATGAATGGCAACCGTTAGTTCAGGATTGTGTCTTCTGAGCCGTGTTTTGTTTGAGGTGGACTGTAATGCAGATGTGATTGTTGAGGGCAGCCTGTGCCTTGGCTTCCTCAAATTTGCTTGTATTGAAGTGTTCCTGCCAGATTACTTGTGTGCACCTATATCTAGTGTATTATACAGTGAGAAAAATATGGATTTTCTAGAGCACTGAGATTCCAGTGTAATTTGAATCCTGTTTTGAAATATCAACTGAAATCAATAACACTTAAGAATCCAGGGAATTTAAAAGTGTTGCTCATGATGATCAATGTGGTAGACAAAGATTGTCATAGTGGTTTAAACAAATCCAGTCTTATTTTGTTTGATATCTAGGTCTGAATCTGTTTTCAGCTCCAAATTCACAAACCTCTAGTGCTCAAGTTAACAGTGAAAGTGTGTGTGGGAAAATGGTGATATTCCAGACATTTTATCAAATATCCAGTCTCTAATGCTATCATAAAATATATGCATAATTTTAATCTTAATTCTTTAAAAGAACCTTTAAATGTTCAGAAGTCTTGTGCTTCAACCTCTATGATTGATTTCCAAAGCATATTTATTTTAATGATTCATTTTCATTTCTTAATCCCCAGTTGACTTGTAGAGGTCCTAACAAAATATAATCAGCTTCACACTCATGTATGAAGAAAGACCACCAGTCTTGGCAAATCCTCAAAGTACAAACTGAATAAAAGCCATAGGACTTTTTGTTCCTTACTAATAAAAAAGACACAGTCTATAAAACTGTCAGCAAACAACAGATGCTACAAGTAGTACCAAATTAAATTAAAAAGAAAAAAATCATCAAAGTTGTTTAAAGGATTCTGAAAGAAGTTGTATTTTAACTCGATCTGGGGATCATGAGAACTCCTAGTCTATGGTGGCAATCTGTGACAGTCAGTTCACTCCACCAGGAGGAGAGTTAGATGTTGTTTATGGACTAGTGCAGGGTAACTACTGATTTTATTTCTAGCCCTTTGGTCTTACAATGACTGACTCATAAATGTCTTTGATATTGACAAATATTTATGTGAAATAGCACCTATTCTAGTCTACTGCAGATTTGTCTACTGAAACATGTGTTGTTCCATAATAGGAAAGTCAGACCTTTCAGAGCAGCACAAGCCACCTGTTTTCCAGGTATGTCTCAGAAAATGTCTGCATAAACTGTGGAGTGATAGAGTGCCTTTTCCCAATCCTAAAACCATCCCTTACAACTTTAAACTGAGTAGTGAGTATACAAGTTACAGAGCTCTGGTAACTTCAGTACATCTGTCCTTTGAACAGTCTGCTGGGTAGAATGAAAAGATCCCCCTCATTGGTTTTCCAAGCATCTGTTTTGCATGAAGGCAGATTCCTTATTCATTGAATGGTCAAAAGCACTGAGTTTGATGGCAGGGTATTTTCCAAGATGTTTTTGTTTTACCAGTTAACTCACCCAAACCTGAAGGTGTCTATCCAATTTCTCTGCAAAAAGACAGAATACTCAAGTTCATACTCCTGTCTTCAAAAGTGAATTTTTCTCTGGTCGCCTTCAAGTCCTCTCTCTGAAGACGGAAAAAATAGGCCTTTTTGTGAGCTGCCCACAGTGTTTCACCTCCAACCCATCTTCACCTCTCTCAACACAGACCTTAAAATTTGAAGCACTGAAAGTGGGGGAACTTTTCAAACAAAAGAGTGAGATCTGTTTGACATATGGATATGAGGAGCAGCAATCAGACTCTGAATTCAGAAGTAGTGCTAGTAGTAGAACATATTAAATAGCAAAAAACTGCTTTAAACAGTTTTCAGATACGACAAAAACTAAAATATTAGAGTTTTATATTTATAAAATATAAAAGAATCACATTTCATTTGTTCTAGTTTTATTAGTATTTTCTGAAATAGAAAAGTGAGTTTGATAATGTAGTCTGTAGCACAAAATTCTGAGCTCTTCATGGTAAAAAAAAGGATTGGTCTAAGATGCCAAATAGCTGTATTTGTTCTATGTGGACTTAATGAGTTAAATTGTTTTGAAATCCTGAGAAATCTGAAATCCTGACAAGCATGAAATTTTCCCACAACGCATGTTCAAATGCTTATCAATCTATCAATTCTCAGAATAGAATCCCAGCAAAATGACTGAACGTGTGAATTGACCAACCTACACAATAGTCAGTATTTTATTACCAGCACGATAGAGAATTTAAAGCAGTTCCAAAACTGCATTCTTCAATCTAAAGTCTGCAGTGGAGGGGAAAAGAAACAAAACCAACCAACAAAAAATACAAAAAAAAACCAAAACCCTGAAGCATGTGATTGTCTGTCTTTGCTCAAGAATGATGTGAAGCACCTATTTCAATTTAGACAGAGTATTAACCCAAAGGAAGTCAATAAAACTGTTCACATAAGGAGCTGAAGAATGTGAATAAGAAGCCCCTGTCTCGCCTCATAACTATAAACAATATATTTGTCATCTACACAGCAATCATTATTTTAATATGTTCCATTAAAAAATATGTCATGCTTGCCTTCTGATGCTAGCACAGCTGCAGGATAAATCCAGAAGCTCTCAAGAGAATTTGTGCTCTCAGTGTAACTGTAGCTTTGACAGATAAAATATTGAAGCTGAGCTGTTAAAAATAAGCTTTTTAGTAGTAGTCAAAAAAAAAAAGTCCTCTGAGATGACATGAGCATGCTTGAGAATGGCTGTCTTACAGAACTGGCTTCCTTACATGCTCCTTACAAGCTCATATCATGAGTTCTTAATATATAATTTTCTTGGGGTCTTTTTTATTTTTTTGAGGAAGGGAATGTTAAAATTTAGAACAGAAACAATTTAGAACATAACTAACATTTCAAGACCTAAACTTTTACAGTATTAGGATAATTATATACCTGTTAGAAAAGAAAAAAAAATGAGGACTGATGGAAACTGTCTTCCTTAGATAGTATTTTTCAAGTATTATAGAACTGTATAACATCATATTGCATAAATTCACAGCACATTGTCTCAATATAGAAACTGTCTCTCTGTGACGTTTATTAAGATCCATATGGACCTCATCCATCTTTCTGAGTGTATTATCCTCCAAAAAGTTGCTGTTGAGCGGGGAAGTCTATAGGTGCTACTCCTTTACTTTGCTTTTCCTCTTAAACAGAACAACCAAGCATGTTCTCCTTTGACAGGATTAGCTTTTCATTCACATACTTGTGTGCAGAAATAAATCTCCTATATAAATTCCAGTGTCGATGATGAAGTACGAGTTCTTTCAAAAGCAGCGCTTGACATTCTACATTCAGCACCTTTTCATTTGTTTGAATTCAAAACAAACATATTAGGAATCCAGGTTCTGCTTTTGGTTTAATTTCTCTGTTTAGTAATAGTCATGAAATATTATCCTGTTGTTATTCTTTCTTGTACTTTATAGAAATAATTTTTGAAAATTGCTTGTGACCTCTTCAAAAGCATGTGAGGCTGCACAAAAAAGCTCTCTCCATGTTAAAACATAAATTCTAAAGTTTTGCATGATCTGTACTGAATTGTGGGCAGTATGGTGAGATTTCTAATAATTTCTTTCCTTTTTCAGGAAAGCATAGATTTGGGTGAGATCATGTTTTCCCTTTGTTATTTGCCTACTGCGGGGAGAATGACATTGACAGTCATCAAATGTAGGAATCTCAAAGCAATGGATATAACCGGTGCATCAGGTGAATCTACTTCTTTGTTTAAATAACAAGGCAGAGTCTATTCAAGAAGGGGACAAATAGGAACTCCTTGGGTTTTCTGTGTTTAATGTGGTTGTGGTGTAAAAACAGCTAGAGAATGGATACAGACCCTGTTTAGGTCTACTGGCTATCTTTGGTCTGGCAGTAAGTATGTCTGTTCAGAATGCCCATACCTTTCCTTTGCACTTAGAGCATGTCGAAAGCAATGTTTGCCAGGGTCACTAAAATCTTTGCAATTTTTTATCTTATCGATATGACATTCCTACAACAGATATTGTTCTCATGCTACATGTTTGAATGACTTTGAGTCCAAATGCATGGAACTGATTATTTGTTACTCAGATCCGTATGTCAAAGTGTCATTGATGTGTGAGGGACGAAGACTGAAAAAACGGAAGACAACCACAAAGAAGAACACACTCAATCCCATTTATAACGAGGCCATCATCTTTGATATCCCTCCAGAGAATGTGGACCAGGTCAGCCTCTCCATTGCAGTGATGGATTATGATCGGTAAGCACAGTTTTCTTTCTGACTATTAATTGCCAGTGAGACAATACCTGATCATTGCAAGTCACTGTTTTCTGCCTTCTTGAACTTATAAGCAGCTTCAGTACCACAAAAGATAGAGCTTAGGGTCTTTTTCTGAAGAGGTTTAAAGCTTCCACACCTTTTAGCTTTTTATCTGTGTCATAAATAACTCTAGGAGGGACAAATATGAATCAATCTTCTTACAGGCCACTAGCCTTGGCAAACAGTCCTGTACACAACTGGTGGCTGGACTATGTAAAAGTTTTATAAATCAGATGTGTCTTCAAGTTTAAAAAAGTCCCTCACACCTCTAATTTCTATTTAAATGGAAGGTATCTGAAACCAAAGAAAATTTGAGTGATTGAAAAAGAATTAGATGCTAATTACCATGTTGAATTAAGTCATAATGCATTCTTCAGTTGAATCAATAAAGTAACCTCTCAATACAAAACCTTTGGGTTCAGCCCTCGCTGACAACATATCAAAGCCTCAATTGTCTATGTCCTCATCAAGAACTGACAGGAAGAGACTCCTGCTTAAAGTGACTCAAGGACTGCAGGTTGAACTAGACAGTGACTGACAGAATCCTGCTTGAGCCAAGTCTGCTTCATTCAAGTGCTATTAGTAATGAGCTCTTGAGATTGCAGGCCAAATAAATGGTGCAAGTCCAATTTAGTAAAATCACCCTTCAGACTGTTCTTCCTTGCCATCAGATTTCTGGTTGTCCTCCAATTTCTGTCAGTAAGACTTTCTCAGTCAGACATGAAAGAGGCACTGTGGTGCTGTTAGCAGGGGAGCAGCACAGCAACATGCACACTTTCAGTCCTCCTGAGCTGCTCCTTTCTCAGCATTTGCTAAGAGGAAATTAGGAAGCATTATTCTAAGGTACATACAGTCAAGGAACAGAAAATTACTTTCTGCAGTCCCTCAACAAGTTTATGGCACTGCTAGGAGTATGAAGTATTAAGGTATAGCCTATTACAGTTCTGATGCTTACCTTTCACATTTTTGATTGAACTTCCAAAGATCACAACATCTAGAGCTGGGAAATAGTTTATGAAATTATGTTTGAAGGATTTACAGCATGAAGTGTATTCTTCACCATTTTTATCTTCCTCTCCCACAAAATTCAAGCATGTTTCCTTCTAGATAATTTTGTATTATGAACCTTTTCTGTCGTTATGTCTTTTGGGTTGTAACCTTTTAATGGCAAAGGTTATGTCTTCACTACTTTTTTTATACCTGATAGAAGCACTTTGGTAGTAGCTGGAGGTTTCTGATGTTACCATTACAGAATGTAATATTACTATACTACCATTAAAACTAATAACTGTAATAAATGATGTGAAAACTTTGGTCATGTATTCTGTGCCACACTAAACCACTAAACAGGATTGTACATCAGACATTATTAAAACTATTTTTATTAAAAACAACCTCTGTCTCTCTGCAATTCTCAGAGTAGGGCACAATGAGGTCATTGGGGTATGTCGGACAGGCATTGATGCTGAAGGGCTTGGAAGAGATCATTGGAATGAAATGTTGGCTTACCCACGAAAACCAATAACTCACTGGCATCCACTAGTAGAGGTAAGAAGTAAAATTTTCTCATTCTCAGTATATTGAATGTTTTTGTCTCTCACACTTGCATGCTTCTGAGAATCACAAAAGTCAGGGCAGCATCTAAATATCAGCTACAAGATCCTTAGCACAACCTAAATCCAGTTTAATGGGTTTATTGATTACTTAAAGGGACCACTTCAAAAGTTTCCATGATGTTCTAATGGCATTCCAAGATTGCATTAAGACATTAAAGGTTTCCAGAGATTATAATAAGGAACTTATATCTACTTAGAGATTATTTGCAAGAATTTTAAAAGCATGTCCTATTCAAAAACCTTTAGCATGAATAGTTGTTGCTAAAACATTAATCTGAAATTGTGCTGTGAATTAGGCTAAATTCAGTCAATGTACTGGCAGCTCCCTCCAGAGTTGTTCAAAAAACACTTTTTGGAAGCTTATTCAAATGCATGGGTCATTATAAATCCCTGGACTTGGGCTGCTGCTTCAACCTGCTGTGGCCACATATTGCTGTTGCTCTGTATGCAAAATGCTCACAGTTTTGGATTCGAAAAGGTACATATGGAAACCTTAAGGAGCAGCAGGCCCAGTTTCGGGACACAGAGGACACACTTTTTAGCCCATCCCAAAAGCAATCTCTGTAGAAAAATGAGCGGCTGTCTGAGGCATGATGGGCCATTTGGTTTCCGCACTCTATAGCACATGGCTGCACATGTCCTGTGGCAGGTAACAAAGGCCTAACAGCAAGGCCTCATCAAAACACCTAAAGAAGACTGTGGGGGCAAAGAAAATCAGCCAAGGCAGCAGAAAAGTGTCTTTAGAGGTTTATGACTCTGGTTTCTGTAGGTTTGGAGACAGAGGTACCTCATCTGATTGATGAAATAAACGCACTCCTATGAAATGAGTCAGAGGCATTTTTAGATCACTTAAGAAATTTTCTGTCCATTATTTGTTCTGGTGGAGACTTTGATGCCGGAGACTTTGATCCAGAGGTTAGAAAGGGTCTGAGTGTGATTTTGAGTTCTTTTCTGAGAGAGTCTCTCATCCTCTGAAATGAGTGGGATGCACAGGCAGATATGATAACATTTGTGAAAATAACACTTTTCTTGCAGCTACCTGGCAGAGCAACCAGTTTTGATAGCCAGGGATCCTGTTCATCACCAAAACCACCGCTTACACCCTAAGGAACAAGAGTGGATTCATCATGTTCAGTGTCCGAAGCTCCCTTGTAGCCCACATCTACATAAGCAGAAGGTTCGGCTTCCATAGATGAACTGTATCCATTTTTTTTTTAATTAAAATACATTTTTCCTATTCTAAGTCTTATATTACAGTTTATAATAATTTCTTAATATATGAACGAGGTTGATTTGAGTCAAATATAACCTTTCATCATGCAAATTAATTCACTTGTTTTATCACTGACATATATCCAGTGTCATATCCAAGCAATGTTTTGATATGGCCTGTATCTTTGCATAGATAAAGAAATCAGAAAAAAAAACCAAGCCCTTAAGCAATTCAAAACTACTGCAGCCTGTAATGCCTAATTCTTTTGAGGGTGAGCAAATAGTATGTATAGCTCATGTAATACATTTCTTCTAAATTGCACTAAATCCTGAAAGACTTCACAAAATAGCATTCCAAACTGAATGTTGCATGAACAAAAAAACTGAATGCAAAACACTGGATGTCATGTTTTGAGTGTAAAATCAGCTCATTCCTTGGGTAGGGAGGAAGGGCTGATCAAAAGTCCACTGAAGCCAGTGAGAAGGATCTGCTGGCTTCGCTGGGTTTTGGTTCAGCTCTTATGGAACAGGTATTAGAACTGGGTCTATGCAGTTATAATCTTCCAGCAATCACGATGCCGGCTGCCCCCACAGGAACTCGTTCACCTGTCCAGCAAAGCAGCCAGGCACGTGCCCCTGGTCAGGTGGCTGCCCTCAGAGGATGGGTTGCCTCAGCTTCACACTGGCTGTCTCAGATGCCTCTGTGTGGCACTGGCAGCACACATCTGGGTACCGCTGTGGAAAGCTGATGTCTCTGCAAGATGTTGTGTGGAAGTGGAGGCAGCACCACAGGAGCGGAGGTGTCTCCTGAGGAGGTGCATCCAGCCCCTCAAAGCAGTCCATTTGTTGCCAGCATCATGCAGTCCCTGCTTAGTGTTTACACAAATCAAACTGCAGGGAGAAGGTTCTGAAGCAAAGGAATTGATGTAATGTATTTTATCTGTTCAGAAAATTGAACAAATACTGCAGTTACCCACAACATTTTTCAGATTCTTGATTTAATGTGACAGGTTAAGATTTCTTTGAATTTATGCTGACTGCAAGCATAACGCACATCAATAGTTTCTGGTTGCCCACTGGATGCCTCTAGAGTTATATACTAAATATGAATTAGAGGTATGTTTTCTGTCTGTATACGGAGGAACAAACTGAAATTTTATAAACTAGTAAACTCATTTCTTAGAATACATGGTGACAGGAAATGCAAAAAACTATTGGCTGTAGTCAGATGCTTTAAAAATTAGAAGAGAACTATATATTTTGTGGATTTGTCTCTTTTAAACACTGCAGTTTACCTCAATTGTTTAAAGATAGTTATTTCCTTTTTCCTTTCTTTCCTTTTTTTTTCTTTCTGTGAAGAGCACAGCAAAGACTGCATGATTTGGTCTGAGATTTTAAAAGCTGGACTGTAACTAGAAAGAAATTGAGGTAGTGACACTTTTTTTATCTTTGCAATATATAAAGAAAATGGAGGAAACAATGTTTTCCAAAACAGCATTTTTACAGAAGAAAAGTGTCATACACAAGAAAAAAGCCAATGGAAGATTTGTTTATGATAATGAAAGAAATGTTGAGAATTAATCTAGATATGAAGGGAAAAGGTAGTTTTGACAAACTTCTGAAGAACCATTTTGGGTTGGTTTAGCCTGGCTGACACAGAATATGTTTATGAAGATCCAATCACTCCCTTCCACTAACTAATCTGTAAGGCAGTCAAACATGCCTTGAAGTGTCTTAACTGCTCCAGGAAAGGTGGGAAGGCTGGTCTTAATATTACAGGTATTTCTAAGTCAAAAAAAAAAAAAAGGAGGCAGGTTTTGCACCTGTTTCTGTGCCTACAAACACAACAAGCAAGTAAATAAATACACAAAACAATCTTTCAGACAGTCTTCACAAATTAAAATAAAAAAAAAAAAAAAAGACAAAAAAAAGAAAATGCTCCAGCCCAAGTTTTTGAATGTCTGCTTCAGGTTGCTATTCATGGCCTCTAGGCAGAAATGGTTTCTCCTAGAGAAGGCTGGTAATGCTGGACACTGATCCTCCCTGCTTAAGATTGTATTTTCACCACCATTAATACAGAGTGGCCTTGCAGAATTTCATTCCTCCATTTGCTCTGGGTGACTTCATAGAAGTACAAGCTCTCCTCTGTGAAGTTTTTTTCCTCCCATCATTGTTATCATAATGAAATTCTGTGGCCTAGATCATTTTCAACGTGATTCTGCAAGGTTGATATAGAAACAGATAGATAAATATATATATATGTGGAGATTGAAAAACTATTTTGTGTATACATTTATGTTAATATAGATTCTATCAGCAGTGGCCTTTGTGGCCTAGAAAATACTTTTTGTAATGTGGTACTGTAACAGTTAACTAAATATTCTTTGCACTTTTTTTGCACCTAATATCCAAAAAGCTAACAATTTCACAATCAAATGTAGCATAAGTGTTCAGCAATGAGCAAAGTATTTTTAACTATTTCATTGTTCTCTACGAGTATCCTGTATGTTTCATCGTAGGTAGTAAGGTATTTCAAGATTCTTTTTCTTAAATTTTTAATTGTTGTCAAATACCAAAGGCTCAGTTTGTGCCCTCTTGTGTTATTTTTGGTATTGTTAATAACAATAGCGAATGACTTCTGTGTCTAAACTTGATTGATGGGTGCTCTGCATCTAGGAAAAATCAGGCTGCAAAATTATCAGGACATCTAGCTTCAGAAATGATCCCTTCGTTAACTATATTTAGTCCCTTAACAGTGATTAATAGAATTAATGCAAAATATACTTTTGCCCCACTGCTTTCTTAGCTGTCTCACAAGACAGGGTATATACTTAGTATACCCACTTCACTGGCTGTAGAGCCTGGTTAGCAAGTTATTCTGAGTGTTCTCACAGAAGCACCGAGGAAAAGCTTAGCACAGTTTAAGTCAAGGAATGTGTTACTTTACATATATGTTTATTAAGAAACGTAAAATATTTTTATTTAGAGAAGTTGTAAATTCCCTGCTCCCACCATGATTTTTGTTTTGGTTTGGTTGGTTTGTTTGTTTCTTATCCACATTTCTGCCATATCTTATACATTAGCCTAATTTGAGAAAAATCAAATTTGGCAAATGTTTGATGTAAAATAGAACAGTTTGAAAAGCTTACTTTCCCAAAAGCTTGAGTAATTTTTATTGAAGCAGATAACTGGATACAGCAACAGTACTTATTAAGAATTGTATTTTGCACTACATAGCTATTTTACACTAGCAGAGGTGAGTGTATGCTCAATGAGATGTCAGTCCCTTATTGCACTTCATGACCTCAGCTTCAGATCACAGTAGTGTGTACTTCTGCTTATATGGCCCTTCTCCTCACTCTCCCAGCAAGCAACCATCTCTTTCCCCACCATTTTTTGTCTACACTGGGCTTCTGTTCAGGCAGTAGAAAACTGACCCTTACTCTTGCCTGCAGTGCTGACTCCTGGCCTTAAAAAAAATTGTAATATGAAACCTGTGGGGTCTTGACCAAAAGGTGGAGGGTAGCTGCATCCTTCATTTTCATTCTACAAAGAGCTGTCAAGGAAATAACCTCCTTTCTCCACAGTCCTTTATGACCATCAGACGTTCATAAATCAGTAACCTTGTCTGTTTTTTTGCTTTGAGCAAGCCCTTAAAGAACAGTATATGTATCTCTGGGGTACATATATTGGTCAGTGACAGAAAAAGTGGCCAGAAAGTTCCCCTACAAAATTTCTTCTTCAGTATATGGAATTCTCTTGACTTCTTATATTTTAAGTAACAAAGCAATACATTTTTCTTATAGAATCACAACCACGTTCAATATTTTTGAAGAAAATGTTGAGCAAACAGGAAATGTTTTCATCGGGTTGATTTTTTCCAAGGGGAAAAGCAATTAATTAATTACCTAATTTCTTTCTATGGATGCAGTTTTGTAGCAATATTAAGAAAACTTAAAAAAAAAATACTTACTTGATCCATCCTTTTCTCCTCTTTCTTTGTTTTTTAATTGGCTTCAATGTAATCTCTTTAAAAATATTTAACATGACGATGCACAACGTATACATGATAGTCTAGTTCCAAGATTATTTTGCTATCTCTGTTTATAAACTTTTATATGCACTAACTTTTTATTATACTCCATTAATTTAACAAGCTTTCTACATCTGAAATCATTTGACTGTATTTTTAAGTGAGTAAGCATTTAAAAGGAGTGTATTTCAGAGCTCAATAATAGAGTTCTTCTGCTGAAAATGTAAAATTTTTCAGAGATCCATAAATGTGCCTGCAAAATTTGAAAATCATCTTATTTGTGCACGCAAAGACCTAGGTTTGCACATGCAAGTAATTGCACTTACTAAATTTACCATCACTATTATTTAGCACTTCTCTTAAAACACCCACACCTAATTAGAAATATGTTTCAATTCATGATAGATACTTGACAAACCTGTACTGAGTGACAGTTCCTTGTCCTGAAAAGTTCATATGACATTATTTCTACAAATGAATATGCCTGAAAATTCTGTAGGCGTTAAAGTATGACATATGTTAATCAGACAGTGAGGTGACTTTTGGACAAAGCTCACATAATATACGTTAGACCATCCGAAATATGGATAAAATGTAGTATATATGACAGGAATATTGATGCATGTTTGGATGGGAAATTTTCTCTCTCATTTACACCACAGTAGAGACTTGTTTTAACCCTTTGTTGGAGATTCACTTTCATTTAACTTCTGAGGCTTGGCAGTCTAAACTGAGCTCTCTGGTGTCAGAAAGCAGATAAATCATGGCACAGAGCAGACCACAGAGCTAAGAAAGACAAAGGAAAATGTGTAAGCAGACACAAAGCTATTTGATGCAACTGCCAATGCTCTGAAATGGAAAGCTTCCTTTCGAAACATAATTACAATAGTCATATCACTTGTCCTTTCTTTCTGTACTGCAAAACAAGACAAAAGAAGAATGTTGCTGGAAAAGCATAGGCATTAAGCATGGGAGTTAATTGGCGTGCGGATCACAGCCATTTGCCATTTCCAAGGCAAATAACAACTTCTCATCAAAAAATATCTTTTGTTTACTCATCCAAATGAATAAATATCTCCTGCACAATTCCCCTTTTCCTTAACCCCATCTGGAAAATGGCAATTTTTTAACAGCATGCAGGAAACTAAGAGCTAGAAATCTAAGAGAAAGTGAAGTTGCAGGTGGGATTTAAATATCACAGGGGAATCTGGTCAGGAAAATGGAACTAACACCTTCAATCTTGTGCTGAGTGCTAGGGGATGCTTGATGATAGCAGGTGCTCAGGGCTGTGATTTTATGTTTTATCTGATAGTACCTCTACAATGTTGCTGTTGCTGGGAAACCTCTTTACTGGTGCAGAGAGGAGAATGCCTCTGGTATTGCTATGTAAATTTTTTCTTCACAAGTATAGTCTATGAGTCTTACGTTACAGGAGACTCAGTCCTCTGGAAGGGCAGAAAGCATGTTAAATTTGCAGAACAGGAAAAATCAGTTGAAGCTTGGCACTGTGTCCTCATGAAGACTATTCACTTTCTTGATACTCAGGACAAGTGTTGGTGCATAACTGATCCAAGAGAGGTCACTTCTTACAGCATTCTCTATGGCTAAGCCTGTGTTGCTAGATCGTGTTTGCACTGTTGAAGACCCTCAGTATCAACATAGTCAGAATAAAACTAACACATATAATTATAGGTTATATAAGTCACCACATACCCCAAAGCTGTCTCTCTCATGGGAAAGACATGATGACTCCTTGAAGCATAAGACAGTGTGCTGTGGAAGCTGGATCTGTACATAGCTGTGTGATGAGAGTGGAGCTGCTCTGCAATAATTTATGAATACAATATGTTACCTTGGCTCTTGGTGTTGAATTAGGTGAGTCCAATAAGTAGACTTTAGAGAAAAACAGAATGGGCAGAAAGTGTTTGGCAAGGGACAGCCTTTCGGAAGAAAGTGAATTTTACAAAATGTTACTGTCCATCTCGGTGGCCTGGAAGAATCTACCAATGCCATAACCAGTCTGAAAAATGCATCTCTTCTAAAATAGTGAGATCCCAAGCAGGCGCAGGAAAAGAAAAAATAGGAAAGATCACGAAATCAGATTAAGAACAGACAAGATTTGTCTGAGCTGGCTGGGGATGCAAGCTGTTATTGTAATTTACAGAGAAAATAAGCTTGGTTGCTCTTCCTTTAGTGGATGGGAAAGCTTGAGGTGGAACAGATATGCACATAGGTTGTTATTTTCAAATCCATTTATTTGAAATATTTAAGTTTGCATATTTAAGCTTAAATATTTAAATACCATTCTATTTTTAATGAAGTGAAGTATTCACAGACTCCCTGAAAGAAAAGTTGCATATTCATTCAGACTCCCTGGGCTGGCACAGTTACGACAGACACAGTGTTCCAAAGCCCAGAAGAATAAAAGGAGCGTTGTGAAATCCTGCCTCTGGTGAAGTCAGGAAAAAAGAGAACTTAAGAGAGCCCAAGGAAAGGGTGAGGACACAGCTATAACATGATAACTTCAGGGCTCACATAGTCATTTATTACACAGATCATAGCAAGAGTGCCAGTAGCATGTTCATGGCAGCAACATACCCTTTATGCAGTTTTTCTCTCCCTCAAAATACAAGCATATAAGTGTTTTCAGAGATTCCTTTTGAATAGTTCAGGATCTTTTCATACCTTAGAAATTTAAAGCCCTGAAATAAAGCAAGTCTATCTATGTATCTACCCATGAGGAAAAAAAAAGGCAGGAAATAAAAACTTTCTGTAAAATCAATAAAGCTCTAGAACATGCTTTAAGTTGCTTTCTGGTGTAGAATAATGATATGGATTTAAGATCTCTTAAGCTAAAAAGGAAATGCTGTGTTTGCAGTTATAAAGCAATATTTTCCAGCAGGTATAGAATACCTAGTTGCCCCTGTGTGATTTTGAGTATCAGGAATATTCTAACAAATGCTTATCAACATAACAGGCAGGCATTTTAGGCACTTAAGATTAGCATCACCAGAAAGGAATCTGGTTTTTTGGGACAGTTTCTAGGCTAATTTCGGGGGAGGAGAGATTGTAGGCTTCTAGCTGTTCTTGTGAAGCAGATATATTTCCACAAATACATTCTGCAAGAGGAGAGAGATAAAGGGTGGGGTTGCTTTTTTCCATATGCTATAAGTTGAGACTGATAATAGCATCAGAAGCAAAGAGGACTGAACAAGAAGATATTTAAAATCTTTTGTGACATCTGAGTCATGAACAGAAGAGAAGGGAGAAGGGGAAAAGCCTATTGAGTATATAAAGAGCCCTCTAGGAAACAAAAAAAAAAAAAAAAAAAAAAAAAAAAACCCACCGCAAAAAACAAAAAGTAGAAAGAAAACCCTGTTAAAAAGAAAAGTGGAAAATATAAAAAGAGGTTGAATAGTGAATCTTTTCAATAGACAAACATATGTGTAACAAACACTTCAAAAAAAAAAAAAGGGATTTTTGATGTAATTCCCCTATTTCATATCTTGTAGGGCCATTTGCAAGCTCACAAGGGTAGTGGGAACCATGCTGTAGAACATGACTCTTATTAAAGTAAAAACAACCCCCCACACCACAGATCTTGATCACAGGGGATTCACAGTAAAAAGAGCACTTCTAGTTGCTCATGTCACATCCTTGCCCCCTGGTCTTTTTCTTTCAGCATAATTGAGGCAAAAAAGGGACATTGCTGGCATGCACTCAAACACATTCCTCTCTAGATGCTGTAATGCCCTCCTTTTTATTTGCACCTACCGTAGGCTGGAAAATCTTCAATAGGTGAGAAATCATTTTTATATAACGTCACCTCTTCACATTATCAAAGCTTGTGACAATCAGTACTTGAATTACCAATAGGACACACCTCTAAAATTGCTGCTGTGGTACACAAGGTTTTGTTTTCAAGTCAAGCCTAAATTAATACCACACTACGATGGACAAGTCATTGGGCTGTTGCAGGTGCTAATTCTCTGGTGACTCAAAAAACCGAAGTCATAATTATGGTATATTTCTCACTTAATATCCCACAGGCCTTTGTGTATGAATAAGGTCCTGGAACTGATGTTTCAGACAAATGCCATCTCCTCCTGTTCTTCCTATTCATGGAGGTTCAGCTGAATAATGAATTCTTATTCCTTTGTCCTAAATAGTCACATAGCACTGGGTGTACTATGAATGTTTCACCCTGGGAGTGGCTGCCTCATTGAAAAACAGAGTGATCAGTAGAGGACCATTACTTCCCTCACCACAGTTTTCTGAGGCTTAATTGTGTAATAATAGTTATGAGGGAAATGACTGCATAGCTGAACAAGATACAGAATTGCCAGGTGTAATTATTTTTGTCAAATGGGTATGTGTGTATCTTTCTTCTTTATGTAAATGGAGATTTGGCTACCCAGAAAATTAAAAAGAAGGTATTGTGGACTCTCCAAAGAGCACTTCACACTCTTACATTTATTCTTTTCAACCTTTATGTACTATAAATGTTTAATGATCTTAATTATCCCTATAGCACAAGAACCTGATTCATTTATTGAAACCTACAACCTTTTCAGTTCTTAGTCCAAAAAGGTAACCTTGGGCTAGAGAATCAAAATCACTAATGAAAAAGTATAGCTTTATCTCAGCCAGCAACTGAATCTGCACAGCTGGACCTTTTCTGTATTACTCTGAAAGGGAGCCTGGCACTATTGCACTTTAGCTACTTGCCAGTAGCAGACAAACAATGGTAGGTCATAGCCAGGTTTCAGAGAAGCTCTGAGGATTAACCCCTAAATTCCTGGGTGTGATTCTGCATGCCCCCCAGACACAGGGCAGCCTGTAAAGTCTAAGAGTAGTCCTACCAAAAGAGGGCTTGATGATGAAAAATCTGTGCTGAGAAAAGATATTTCATTCAAATTATACCAACACATATTTTAGATTTCTTTTTTTTTTTTTGCCTTGTACTGTTGTTAAAAATGGACTTTTTCGTAAGACAGAACCTTATCATTTAATCTCTAGCAGGGCAAAAAGAGGTACTAAAGTACCAATCTACTCATGCACTGAAAATAATATTGATGCAAAAAAAATTAAAAAGCCTTTTAGCAAAAATATCTGTGGCAGCAAAACATAAAGTTGCTGACAAAAAGACATTTTGCTTTTTATGCGACTTTTTCTTAATAGAATTTGAATACTCCACGTCCATTTTTGGGCTATCTCAAATAAAACACAAAGTGGTAAATGTATCTAATGTAGTTTTACTTTTATTGAAATAATATAGCACAAAAAGGTGATTCAATTCAGCCTCCTAAGTGTAGTATTAATAATACACATTTATACATTTTGCATTGCTGCAAAAGCTTACCAAAATCTATTAATTACCTTATTTCCAATATATAAGAATTATAGCATTCTTTCAAAAGGAGCTTTCTTTTAGGTCTATCACTTGCTGCTTTTACACAGCAATTGTTCTTGTTTTAATTAAAATGAAAATATGTTTTAATATCATTGCAATTGACCACTAAATATATCCAGCAAACTCACTCTGTGGGTCTTTTAAATATGTCATTTCATTTCAAAGCACAGATTATGTACTTGACCAGTCCAACACTGAAAACCAGCAGGACTGCTGCTACTGATTTCAGTTCACTTTGCATCAGGTTGCATGTGATAATGTATCATGGTATCTTATGAAATGAACCCCCTAAGCAGTTTTGGGTCAAACAGAGTGGTTTCTCTTATATCCTCCATGGATTTTTGTCACTTTATGACAATTCAGGCTATATTAGAAGTCTTCAGTGCATCTCTAAGGTATGAACTATTATTGCAAAAGCTGATTTTACTAATACTGGTAAAAATATGACCCTCAGCTACCTGACTCGGTAAACAAAAATGTCTAGTCAATATAGTCAGGCATGGAGGCATATTTTTACAGGATTTTTCCTTTTCAGTGATGGCCTACAGGTTTCCAGATAATGCCATCTTGCTTTTGAAGCTCAGAGGGTGTCTGTATAGACTAAACCTTTCATATGTAACTTTTAGAAAGTCCTGTTGCACATTAGATATAAAGCACTTCTTTTCAGTCTATATTTCTATGGAAAAATATTGAACAAAATTTACTTTTGTTAAATAAATAGAAAACTATTTCTCCAGAGAAGGAAAAAATATAGATATATATTTAATATTGTTCCTTGTTTCTCTTTCTTACAAGTGTGGATCTAAATTCTTTCTATTCTCTGTTTAGGTGAGTAGTTTCAGTAGGATATGCTGGACTTAAATGCACATGTCTAAGGTTGGGATATGGCTAGTTCTCTACCCTAGAAGTTGTTGGCGTCCTGATTTGGAGATGCACTTGTACTTTGACTTGTACTTTCTCCACTTTCTGGTGGAGATCACAAGGGCCTTTGTTCAGCAAACCGTGTGAAATATTGTTTGATTATGACCTGCTAATCAAGTCCCTGTGAAGTCACAGTGTCTTGGGTGTGCACGCTGAGCAGAGCAGCTGCTGGGATTGCAATGATGTGGGAAGTCTCACAGCCAGTCCATGCTAAAAGCACATCTCAGCACCCTCCACACTACACTAGCCCTGCTAGCCAGGATGAGAGTGGGCAAAGCCAAACTGCATCTCTTCATTGTCCTGCTCTGCCCAGTGCTCACCACTTTAGGCAGCAGGACCACAACACTGGCTCCTCTGAGCCCTCCAGATGTTCCTCTAGCCACTGCAAGAGGAGTCCAAAAAAGCTTCTCCTTTCTTTTCTTGAGTGTGTAGTCCATGCTGCATTCAAGCTGACAGGCTTCAGTGCGCTCCTCATGAAAGCTGAAGCAGGGGACGTAGAATAGAAATTAGCCACATCTTCTTTTCAGCACAGAACATTATGTTTTTCTAGTATATGCTTGTTTGTGGGGAAGGCATTCTCCAGAGTGTATGCTTCAAAAGGTAGGAAGTTAAAATGGAGTTCCTGGCCATAGAAATATTGACAGCTGAAAAAAAACCCACTCAATATTTAAACACTTTGTGTTTTGAAATATTACAAGAAAGCATTCAATACAATGCCTGTCAGAGTGAGCATATTTGCTGTGACAGTGAGAGCTTCTGGATTAGGCCCTAACTGGCCCACACTCTAGTAGAACTCCCTACCTTTAAAATAATCTTTATGATTAGATCAGAAATGTTGCCAAGTCTATGTAGCTTACAAAGAACTGCAGAGTTCTTCTAAGATTTTGTCTCTTCTTGCTATGTGGTGTTGGCTGACCAAGATCTAATATTAAATACCTGACTGTTTTAGTACCCTTTATTCAGTGTTCATGATGTGACTTTTTAAATGAAGTCTGTGATTTGATACCTAGACATTGTTCAAGTCAATATCCTTGGCTTCTGCGTTATAGAGACAAGAAAACAAAATTTTTGAACTTACGTTACTGGCTTTTTGTATGCGCTAAATGGCCATTTGTGAAACTTGACCACATAAATTGTACTACTGATAGTAAATGGGTTTTTTTGCACTAGCCTTTGAGAGCTGTAACACATTTCAGTATTTTTACAATGTATTCTCTGGAAAGTGTGGATCTATTTGTCAGTTCTGAAAAAAAATTGTAACAATGAAACCTCAAAAGATGTTATGAAGTGTACAGTTTGTGATAATTTTATATTAAAAAAAAAGACAAGAAAAATAAAAGAACTCATTTGAAATAATTTTATTCTAATTGTTTCATATGTATTTTGAACAAGAAATAAAGTGATTAAAATTATTCTTTTTGTCTTTCTTACAAAAGCAAGTTATTCAAAAGTAAATAAAGATCTGTGGATTATAATTGCAGAGATCATCTTTTCCTATTTGTTGTCTCCCTTTTCCATACTCGAATTTCTTGTGCATCTATAGCATATTTTCATGACTTGAGGCCTTAAAGTCAACTCTAAAACAAAAATCATTTCATTTTCATTTTCACGGGTGGGAAGAGGTGCCTTCTTAAACTTTGGGCCCCCGAGTTGAGCAGACCTGCCTATATCCAAGTGTCATGACAAGATGTTTTCTTCTCATGAAACTGTTACTTTAAAATTCTATGCAATGAAAAGGTATTGGATATTTTGCCACCAGCTTTGCAACATTTGAGACAGAATGCCTTTGAGTGAAAACAATTAAATCAAGCAGTTCCATTATTAACTAGTACTTTGTGTAGTGCTTTTCACATTATCTTCCATTTCCTGCTATGATAATGTTTACTGTAATCTTCAAAGCCATTAGACCATATTTTAAATAACGAATTAATTATTCAATTTAATATTGTTAAAGTATTTTAAAATATTGAAGTATTTCACTTAAAAGTCACAAACCTAAATTCCATCTTTTTTGTTCCTAGTTGTATAATCATATAGATGAAATGGACAAGAAATTTATCACCATTAAATATTTTTAAAAATAGCCAGATTTGGATAGGATGCAATTTATGTTTGAACTGAATTGGTGTTAATGACAACAACTCATGAAGCAATGATGGTCCAGGGTGGACAGGCTTGTCAGTTCTTTATCGACACTTACAAGGACAGTGCTATTTAAAGATGAAAACTAAGCTGCGAGTGTTGTTTCAGCTGGATGGGATCTTTTCCTGTTCTACCAGGTGCTTAATTCATATGACAAACACTGGGGAAAAAAACACCACTGCAGTATATCTGCAGCCCTGGAGAATATTGCCTGGAGAAAAATAGTATCCAAGTTCAACATACAAGCAATTGCCCTTTGGCAGACTTTTTTAATTCTCCTGAACTGAAAATAGATATATATTATTGAGATTCCAATTCTTCTTCTGATCTCTGCTGGATGAACATTAAGCTATTCTAAGTCAAATTTTTGCTAAGGTATTAAATGCAATTCAGTTCTCTTCAGTTCAGGGACTTGGCTCACATCTGGGATTGAAAGATTCTGTTTTCTTTGAAAACCTGCTTGTCTTTCTCTAGAAATGGTAATGTCACTTCAGTTTGCCATTTCCTTTAATCTTAATATTGTTTCTCATATATAATACTAATTTTCACTAGAGGGATGCCTTCTGATAGTACTGACTGTTATATATTCTGGAAATTTGTCTGTAATTGGCATAGAAACAACAACCCTAAGATTTCATTGCAGTATGTGCAATACGATTTCTGCTTGAAGTTCTAATCCTGTCATTTCTGAACATGTCTGCATTCCTTAAAATAATCAAATTTACTATCCCACAGAGGAGCCAGAGAACATGCAGTTTAAAATGGTGCAAGAACAAGAAGGGAAATCAGGAGCAGAATTGTCCAGAAAAGAGAAGAAGAAAGGAAGGCAAACAAAGCTCTGAGGGATTTAGCCTTTCTGCTAGTTCTGCACCAACGAAGATGCAAAAAAAATGGGCGCTGTCCAGGGCATTGTGGTGGCTTCTCCTCAGCTCCCTGGCACATCCTGCATGGGGAGGGTGTGGGGCTGGTGGTGCAGGTGTCTCCCCCACTTCTGCCACATCCCCAGCACTGGGTGCAGGCTGGAAGGCTTCACCCCTACCCCTCTCCTGAACCTGCTCCTGCAAGTGAAAGGGCTCATGGTGCATGATAAGTTGTTTTCAGACAACCTTACAGTTTAGGAAAACTTTTGGCAGCTGTCACCTCCTTTGCAAGCTTGGCTCAGAAATACACTAAAATAGTTGTGTCTTATTGACTTCAGAAAAGGAGAATGGCTACTGTAAAAAGCCATATTGTTCTACACTTTAGTCCAGTGAAAAGCATATGTGATATAATTTTGCAAATTACTAAGTATTTTTGTACACACAGAAGAGACTATCATTCAGTCATTGCACACTATTATCACAACATTAAAAGCGAGGCACAAAAAATGGGGGTCAGAACTATTCCAGATCTCCCATCTTCTAGGCCCCAAAACTACCATTCTTCTACATGGATCTGCAGTTTGCATGGAGTACATGACAGTCTCCCAAAGGAAAAATGTGACTCAGAAGAATGCAGAAAATGATTTTAAGAAATATATATACAGTAACCTCTTATTCTGCTAAAATGCATGGGTTCAGAAAAGGAGACAGAAATATGGTTTTCTCACAATACTGTCTACTCTGTCATTCTGAAAGTTGAATAAAAGCCCTCCTGCTGCTACTGCTGTAGATAACAGAACCTGTTTTTTAAGTCAAATGACAGACACATGTATTTTCAGAACAAAAGGTTCTGCATGAATTCCCTTCTCTGTGCTGCTTGTATGTAGCTCCGTTGATCACAATGCTGGTTACAGCAATACAAAACAGATTATTTTAAAAGCTTTAAGTCTATGGCATTATAAAGAGAGAAATCTTGTCACATTCTGAAGGTGGCATTTTGGGAGCACTGCAAGTGCTCTGATTTGTGAATGCATTGATTTTGCTTAACATGCCCACCATACTTAAATTGCTCTATTACTCTACGCTTTGGAATTTTAAAATGCAGCAATCACAGCCTAGGCTTTTCTGCTGAAGTGATGAGCATACTCACTCACACTTTGGTGCTTTTTTTGCCTTCTCTAGCATATATTTTTTATGTCCTCAGCCTTCACACTACACATCTTCATAAAATAACAGTTCTCTTTTTGTCTGTGACATACAACCCATGGAATAGTGCATTTCCAACTAAGTTTCCTATTTTATTTTTTTTCATAGCTCTTTTAATATAAATTCTCTCTCATCTAAAGCTATTTCTCAAGGAAAATATTGAAGACAATTACTTTATCCCAAAGACTGAGATTGACAGTATCTTGTTGTCTGTCCCAAGTCAAACATAATTTCAAACACAGAGCAGTATTTGAGGATTAAAATTTTCTTTGGAGCGACTGAAGACTTTCTGTAAGGCTAACTGCTATGAAGTACTCCCTGAAATTCAGGGATCAAGTCAACATCTGAGACCTTGTGAATTAAATACCACATGTGATGTTATATAGAAATTAATTACTTGTAAAGTCTTTAGAATAGTGGGATTGAGTTGACATGTTTTATGCAAAGTTGATAGTTTCACTCATTGAATATTATTTTTTTCAGTTGTACAAAAAACATTCCAAAAATTTTGGGATATAAAGCATTAAAATGTAAAATAAAGGGTTTGTACCCAAATATAGATGAAATTAATAAAACGGAAGTATGGCCCATTTATACTCAAATCTTATTTAACTTAGAATTTTCATTTGGGTATTCTTGACATTTCAGCGCTTCATTTCTGAGCTCTGCGCCCATTAAGTCCACAAAGAATCCTACCTAATAAGTTTCTCTGTCCTTTAGCTTTGTTCTTTAGGATATATTTGTTAAATCCAGCTGGTTAAAACCAAGCCATAACTATTAGCTTTGGACATCCCAGAATCATAGGATCATTAAACAGCTTTTTTTAAGGAAACATCCTGGTAAAATCCCTGTGATGCGAAGTCAGTCTGACATGAGGTAGCTAACCATCTCAGTCACCACCTTCCTCATCATTAACAAATTGCAGCCAAAAATAAGGTACCTGTACTTTTATTCTTAAGGCCAGAGCCCTTGTTATAAATTAATAAAGGGTTTGTTCACTAAAATAGGTTATGAAGAGTTAAAATCTGTTAAGAATTGTTAATTAAGCTAACGACCTGTTAAACTAGTTAAAACGATGGTTGCACATAGAGACAAAAAGGGTTGTGTGATAAGATCTCTTAATGACATTAAGAACATTGCTATGCAGAGTACTAAAAGTGTTTCTAATTCAATTATAAAGGTGCCTTTGACTTTGTAAGTTTGCTAAAACCCTCTAACGTGTTGTGTGGGAGCTCTGCTCTGTATACGGCTGCTGAAACTGTAAGGGCTGTAAACGGGGTGTGGATTGCAAACAGCGATAGCAGGAATGTCGCAGATTTGGAGTGGTGGGGAGACTGCAGGCCGCGATGACTTGCACTTTTTCACGGCCGCCATGGAAGGGGCAGAAAAGAGGCTCCCTCAGCAACAGCAGCGGGACCCGAGGCGGGAACAGAGCGAGCCGCGATTGGAGGATCCCGAGAGAAGCGGGAACAGCGGCTGATCTTGATTGGAGAGACTGTGGCGTGGCTGGGGCTATAAAAAGGCAGGGCGGGGAGTGTTCGGTGCTCTGCCGCGTTTGGAAGCCGAGAGCTTCAGGGGCGAGCTCGGCACTGTGTATTGCTTGCTTGCTGCTTGCTCCAATTTAATAAATTCTAATTGGATTAGGCAAAATTGGATTCCTGCCTGCTTAATTCATAACACCCTGACCACCACAGCAACCAACCTCACAAGCCTGGGAGGTATCCAGAGAGGCAGCATTATGCAATTCCTTGCTGATTTTCCTTTGTACCTTGTGCTTCTGACTTAAACATGCTGATTGAGACAATGTCAGGTCTTCTAACTGCTGAGGTGAGCGTGGGAAACACCTGGCTGGAGGGCATCACCTCCAAGCACTACATAGCACAGGGAATTGCAGTTGGCTTTTCCTGTGTATGCCATCAGAAGGAGTAGCGTTTCACAGGAAGGTGGAGCAAAACTTTGGTTTGCAGTTGTGGCTGCTGGTTAAAAACTGTTAAGTAGTTGTTTCTGGAAATGTATGTCTGTTTATTTATAACATTTTATTCCTAAACTGTTGATCAGTTCTTGATTCCTGAAGCTTGATGAAATCAATCCCACTAAGGCTGGGAATGGAACCTGTCACACAGGCACAAAATAGTGTCAAGCATCAGAAAACATATTCCCTTGTCTTCTTCCCAAGCTCCATGAAATTGCTCATATATTCAAAATGACCATCCACTGCAATAACAGAGGGGATCATTCTTGTTGTCTCACAAATATTTTCATTGGCAGCAGAAACTGGTTCACATGCCCTAGTTGTGACACAAAGGCTCTTAATGAGATCAGCACAACCATAAATTCAACCACTATTCAGGGTGTTTCATAGAAGCAGCCTTTGGGGTGAGACGGAAGAAATCCAGAAGAGATAAGAAAAGGAAAACAAAAATGTATTGTCAAACTCCACAACGTTTGGTTTCTCTCAGCTGACTCTGATTAGAACCCTTGGCCTGATTTTAAAGTGACTTTGCATAAATAGCAGCAAAACAAATGTCAGTCAGGCATATAGAACCATTTATCTGAGTAGCAGTAGAGCTTGGTTTCTAATACTTTCAAATGAGAGAAGGAAAGCAGCCTGACACTACCCATCCATGGTGACACATTAGCTTGAGGATTGTGATAACCTGCCTACAGCATGGTAATACAAGCTAATTTTTGTATCCATTTTATTGCATAAGGAACTCACAAGTTCATATAAACTCTGATTGTTGTTCAAGTGCACTGAATTGTGTGTAATTTTGACTGCATTGTTGTGTGATAATATTTATCTGTGTGCTTGCCTACTAGTAATAATTAGATTTAAATATTTACATTGAATTCTTATTGAATTTGGATATTTAAGTTCTATTATGCAGAAAAATACAGGCTGCATACTCAAGCAAAATGATATCAAGCATGGCTTTCAGAAAGCTAATTGAACATCTGCAAGTGATGTTTTAAAGTGTGTGCTCTATGAATAATTGTGTAATCATATTACAAAATTAAAATCTTTTGAAGTGTGTACTTTTTTTTCTCCTACTCAAGACCAGTATATGTGGCTAGGACGCTCACATCTAAATTATTTCCCATTTACCAATGAATATAAACTTCTATTTTGTTCCATCTAGAGACTCCACCACAGCAAGCTGTGGGATTGTAGTGGAAAGAACTATTATTCTGTTCCCTTTCAGGTACGTCACCCAAAAACGGCCTGCACCAGTCAGTCGTTTCCTTTGCTTCACCCTGCATGGATGATATTTAGGTGACTGGATTGAGCCTTGTTTCTCTCCCCAGAGGAAGAACTTGCAAAATCCAGAATCAGCCTCGGGAAGTGTAGTTGGTGACATTTCACTGTCTTCTCTTTTTGCTTCAGGAAGAAAAGCACATGTGATGACTCTTCTCATAACTAGGTACCATCTCCTTGATCCGGGTCATTTCCATTTGAAGTGATACTTTGCAAAAGCCAAGCTTAGCCCTTTTCCTATCTTCTTTACTTCTCTACATGCATGAAGAGGAAGGACTTGCCCCCACTTTCGTCTGAATGACTGCAGACATGCCATAGAGCAGTTGTAAAGGATAATGTAGGATGCTGGTCTAGCTTTCTCCACTGTGCAAGCAATAGTATGTCCTGCTCTCAAAGCAACCAGCTGCACTCGACTCCTCTATTCCCAGCAAAAGTGGAGTTTCACCAGCAGATGTTGTTTCCTACCAACATAATTTTCCATTTCAAGGATGAATGTCTGCTCTTGTTAAATGCTTCCAACCTAACTAGATTGACTAGGAGTTGACAAAAAAGGGGGGAAAGGAAGAAAAATGGAAGGAAATAGATACCAAATTCTAGTGAAAGTCACATGGTTTTCATTCTGTAAGTATTACCACAGCTGGTGTTGCTTGCTTTTGTTCATACAACTTGCTGGGCTCAACACTGCAGACTGGCAGATATATCTAAATAACTGGTTTGCCCAAGGAAGCTGAATTTAAAAAGGGAACTATCTTTAAACTGATTGTGCAAGGTGAGATGCATATTGTTTCATATCTTCAAAAGCTTTCAAAGTTCCAGCTGGTTGTCTGGTGAGTGATGACACTTGCCAAGTGCTGGCTTCAGTCCTAGACTCATGAGAAATCCGCTAAAAATATTTTTCTATGTTGAATTCAGGCTGCTTGCTGCTGTCAGTATTGGATTAGTCACCAGAATGTGTTATGCTTCTCTTGGTCCACTGGCACAGGGCTTGATGATGTCAATATTAATCAAAATGCCCTAGGGCAAGAATTGAGGAACACAGACACATTTCCTTCAGCTGTTTACCTAGGATACAGAAAAACTCAAGGAGTTTTATCACCTATCTTCAGAAGCAGTGATTGGTGACAGTAGTCAGACAAATTACTTTGAGTGTTCAATGTCACTCTGTATTACTCAGATTCAATACAGCAATAAAGCATTTTATTTGGGAACATACATTCAAATTACAAGCATTTTGATTCAAATATAACTATGCATCCCAGAGAAACAAATGAGATATACAGAAAAGTATAGCATCTTTCTGCATATAAAGGTGCATTTTTCCCCGGAGAAAGTGTGTTCTTGCTTCCTGCATTCAAAGGAGAGTTTCTGAATATGCAGGTGGATTCATTGCAGTTGACAGTCCTGTTTCCAGAATAATCCCATTGCCCATTGTGACGTGTAAGGCCAAGGTAATATGGTTCAGTTCTTGTTTCTGAGGAGCCCTGGTGCACTGGCTGCTAGATGTGATCTGTAATGGGTCTTCAAACAGATAGATTTAATTATTGCCTATCAAGATTACTGCAGCCTGGATTTAACCTTGGTATAGGGCTTTTGAATGTACAAGGAACAAATGGAAATACAGACCCAGTCTTTTTGAACAGGAAATTGCCAGATATCTCAGGTCCCTTAAGAATCCTATGGTGTTTACTCTGAGGGTTTTGGATTTTTTTGTTTCCCAGAACTTCAGTGTTTGGCCCCACAAGAAGGTACTAGGTTTTAAGCCCTCATTAAAGTAAATGTTATTATTATTATTGTGCCATAAATTTGAAAGTACAACTGAAGCATACCTGGAAGACTACAAATTCAGATAACATGTAAATATTGACACTGACCATCCATAAGTACATACCACATACATTTTTAAATAGTGCTGTGAATTTATGGCTATTGGAATTTGGAGCACTACAGTTACACTCTTGAAAATCTTTTAGTTTCAGTCACTTTTGAAGTAACATGGCAATTAAAGTTAAGGATTTTTAGGGTGGATTACTGAAGACATAATGTGCAAGAATGTGCAAGATAGTTCCTTCCTTACGAAAGGCAGAGCTGTAGAGAGTGTGAGCAAAGCCAAAGTTAACTTATTCATTCCCTGTCCTACCCATCTACATGGACAAATATTTCCCGTTCTGCTCATCCCTGAGAATGTCAGACTGTTTCCTATAGTGGTATCCTCCAAATCCCCTCAGTCTCCCACTGCCTCCCTCAGCAGCACCAACTTCATATTCCTCAACTTGCTGAGCATTTATTAGATAAAACTAAAAGTAGCATTTTCCTCTTTTGTCACAGACAATGAGAAAATATCCCTTTCCTTTTGTTTCATCTTTCCTTGTATCCAAACACTACAATGACAAGGCTGGCTGGCTGGTACATCTCCTCATGCACTACAGTCCCCTGAACAGGCATATGAAGATTAAGGTGACTTGTGTCATTCCGTAACTATGATGGAGAAATCATTCCTTCTTTTTATGAGAATATTTGTGTAATATCAAGTTATCACCATAACTAGTCCTTGGGTTTTCCTCTACTTGTCCTCACACCTGATAACACGTTGATTTCTAAATGTGTGATATTTATATCCCACGTTTTTTGCGCCCTCTCTGTTTAAAAGATTGTTTGCTTTGTCAAATCTGAACAAATGCCACAGCTGAAAAAACTCTTTCAAACTCCTTCTTTTCTGTCTCATCTAACATAATGTCAAACTGATTATTGCTAATAAATAACCATGTCTTCTTCATTTCACACATACATGCTTAGAACAATCTGTTTGTTTCCATTAAAATGTTTCTGAAGCTTTCTATACAGTAAATCTCAGAAGACTGAGACTCAGAATCTCAGGTCAGAAGACCTGAATATTACAGACATTGGCCTTTCTTCTGCCTTTCTGCCTAGTCTCTTCCCCAGTGACTCCAGGCATTGAGTGCTACAGGACAGGGTACAGAACACCTCATTCTTAGATGACTTGTCACCCCACAACTGGCTGCCAACAGCAATGATGCTCATGATCTGCTTAACAACTTTGCAGGATTCAGAATGGATAAGATTCTTTATGCTTAAGTTATTCTATTCTTACATCTAATTATTCCCTGATTCTAATTAAACCTCACCTACTTACACTGACACTGCTGTCCACTAGGCTTAAATTATGCTAACTCTTGTACTCACGTGCATACTCCAGTCATTCAACAAGTTTGGAATACTTCTTTTTACTGCTTTTCTTCTTACAGTTTTTTGGTTTTCACTAAATTTTTCACTGTCTAAGTATCTTGAGGAAAAAAAAAAGATTTAACTCAAGTTTAGCTGAATCATAAGATCCTGTGAACAACCCATAGTATGGAACTAGTTGCTGCTAATATACCTGCTGATGCCTCCACCAACTCAAACAGCAGTGAACAAATTCACTTGCTACGTTGCACCAAAAAAACTACATGTGAAATTTGTGCAGATTACAAATAATAACATCATCTTCTTAGGCAGCTCAAGCAGGAAAAAAGCCCAGAAGAAACCCAAAAACCTTAAACCAACACAGTGTAATACTAGCCATATGGTAACATAGCATAACTGGTCACAGGTAACATATATTTTGGTAGTGGCATCAAAACAAATAATTGAGATTTACCCATTTATTACTTGAAAAAGGTTTAAAGTAATTCTATAGGCAGACAAAAAAAAAAGAGAAAGGACAAAAAAGCTCCTTCAGCTTGCTTGCTCTTGTATTGCAATTTTTACAGACATTTTTAAATGTGCAAAATACCCACTCATCTCAGACTGTAGTAGAAATGATTTTCTGACACCTGGGGGGTGATATCCTGGAGAGAGTCTGAAACAAAGCAGTGGGGCAATCAGCTTGAATATGAACAGATCCCAGCAACAGCATCCCAATCAATTCTTTCAGGAAACCAACCCTTCTCATCCAGTCATGTCATGTGCTTCCAGGAGAGACCTTGGACACAAGGACTATACATAGCTGTACATGTCCTAATATTCAGATCAGGTCATAATCTTACTTTTGTAATTACTGTAACAGTAAGCCTGTGAAGATGAAGAAACCAACCAAAGTGCCTTTTAAACCTGAGGCTTTTTTACTGTATTGTAAAGTGGAGTTTGCTTTTTCCCCTCTATCACCTTTCTCCTTCCCCAGACCCCGTGGGAGAAAACCCCTCTGTCTTCTTAATTAGTAGGCAAGCCTTGGCCAGACTATGTGCAACCCCCTCTGATTGGTCTGTTGTTAACCCTTTCCCTATTGGTTCTTTAACCCCCAACTCCTGTAGGCTGTGAAGCCCTATAAATACCCTGGCCAGGTGAATAAATTTCTCTCTGCTTTCCTGCCCCGCAGTGCCTGTGTGTCTCTGCCGGGACATCTGGAGACCATGTGGCCAACCACGTGCCCCTGAGAGGGAACGGGAAAGCGGGGAGCGAACCCCTCAACTGCTGCAAATTACTATTATATGTCAATAATAAAAAGCTGAATAGTTCAGTTCACAGTGGCTACCTGGGCTAGGAATGGGAGTATAACTGTATTCCAGATGCATGATTAATTCTCAAATGAACAAGGAGAACATTTGCAGTAGTGAGAATTTGGAGGCATGCAGTATTCCCACTGCCGATTTATAAAGCATAAACTGCAGCAGAGAGTCAGAAAAGAACCAAAATAAAAGCAGCAGGAGGAAAGTTGTTCTTGAGAAATAAGAGAATGCAATCCCTCCTGTTAAGAACTTTTCCCCTGAAGAGAATTAAATTTCCCCTGCAGTTCCTCCTTACATATACACTGTAATTCCACCTGCAACTCTTCGGTTCTATGTCTGTGTTTCTCCACAAAAGATACTAATATTTGTGCCAGCAAGTACTCTATAGAGAGATTCCCAATAGATGATTACTCCAACAACACTATATCTAAGACTACTGAAGTTCAATTTGATTTGGTCAATAAAATGAAAACAAGCTGTCTGACAAACAGCTAAACTGATTTGATGCCTTTTAAGACAGAAACATTTAAGAAAAGCAAACATACTCCTCTTGGATCCCTTCTTCAGAGCCTCTTATATGCCCAGAGTTTCTCATGTAATCAATAATACATGTAGGTAATATACTTTATTGTTTTTTACAATTAGCCTATGGACACCTGCCTAAAGTAGTAATCTTGGTAATCACAGCTGACATTTCACTATGCACCTAAAATCAGATGGCTTTTTTTTTTCTAGGTGAAAAAAAATAACCTCTGCGTTCCCAGATGTGGAATTATTTGGTAGGTCTTTCCTGTCACTTAGCCTATAGCGAGTTTTTTCTAAGATTATCATCTTCTTAAAGGTGATATGCATGTTTTGCAGGCACAGACCAGTGTCAAGACATCTGTATCAATAGTGCAGTTTAGTAATGAGCTTTTATTAGTATCCCCAGTGCACAGAGATCAGCTATACAGATGTGGCCTTACTTTTATAAGAACTCATCTAGTGAATGCTATTGGATAATTTAATTCAGAACTTGCTGTCACATTCTGAGCTGACACATACTTATTGCTATTCATCAGATCTGCCATTCATATTGTGTCAGCTGAGCACGTGCTATCTTTGAGTATGCAGGGACACACAGACTTTTTTGAAGACTCAAATAATTACCCTCAGTGAAAATTCTATGGAAGGCAATACTTGGAATGAAGACTGAACTCCAGGCAAAAATTTCCATTCCACAGTTTGACTTTTGTTTTGTTTCTATCAGAAAAAAAACATTGTGTGGTTATCCTCGATCTCAGGTTATCCACTCTGAGTACAGAGACTGACTTGTCTCCTGTCTGACATTGAGATTTTGGACCTAAGTGTAGCTCCTTGCAACAATTTCCTTACATTGCTATTACTCTGCACTGGATCTTGTGTTATACATGTATTTTCATGATTAACTGATTAGGTGAATTGTTTCTTAACTCACCTGAGGAACATAGACTCCTACACAAAGAAAAATTACATGATACGTTAGTGGATTTGTCTATATCATCACTGCAAAGCATGGACTCAGATAGAGTAAATCCCATCTCTGCTGCTCCTAGAGTCAATGGGCTAATGCACGGCTAAGAGTTCTGTGATTGCCCACTGTCCCTGGCTCACTTAGTCTAAAAAAATGCACAAGCCAGTGTGAGGCAAGCATGCAAAAATTATTTCAATAAATTGAATTCTGTTCTCAAAAGGTAGGGAGAAACATAATTTTGCATTGTAATTTATTTGGTTGCATTTATGTGCTCTTTCTCATCAAATAAATTATGTCAAACAACAATCCGTGTAATTTACTTTAGTCACAAACTGCAGCTATTTGCAGTGACTAATATCTTGTTGCACATCACCTAGGCTATTACAATGCCAGATATGCTAATTACTTCCTTGAATGTGCAGTACAAAATGTGCTTGGCTTGAAACCATTCTTTAGACAAGTAAAGCATGTTGTGTTTTTTTTCCCTGGCAGTTTAATTGCACGGCTGTCAGCTCTATAGGAGCAAGCATCTCTTCCTTCCTCATCTTTCATGCCCTGGTCTGTCTGCTTGCAGTGTGCTTGCAATTTCTAAGTAGATAAAAAAACCAAACAAACAAAACCTGAGAAAAATGAAAGAGCATTTACAGCTTATAAAACTACATATGTAGTCTTCTAAATATGTGTATAAATACAGTTGAGTAACACAGTCTTCAGGAAAAGGAAAGAAATGAGAAATAATTAGAATAAGCCCAACTTCCATGAGTGCTGTGGGTGTGCCCGCTCTATGGAACTGTACAAAGGCCACTGATGTAAAAGGGAATATTTGCACTGACAGATGTAGTATTTGATCTGACCACATCAAGTTGCATCCACCTGTGTAAAGGCCTTCCACAGCACTTAACAACTACTTTGGAAGTGAGTAGGGATGGAGGTCGACTGAATGGCTGACTGCTCAGGTGTCATCAAGAAACATCACAAAGGCTAGACCAACAAGGTGGATCATGGAAGGGCAAGGACAAATGTCAAATAATGGCAGGATAGAGTCATCCAGAAAGTTTCTGGGTTTTATAAATATAAGTTATAGACTCACAGACTAGTTAGAAATATCTAGCTTTTATAATTTTAGATGCTCAGGATAGTAGTTTTATCTCTAAACAATGCACTTCCACTATTTTAAAAGTAGTTCTGCTTTGAAAAACAGTTTTTCCTCTTTTTCCTATCTCCTTTACTCCTCCAGATAAAAATAAGAAGGTCTCAGAGTTCAGTCTCAACTTAAGGCAAGACTCGCTACCTACTTCTACATCTTTGGGTTAGAAAACTACCAAGACCAAGGCCAAGTTCTTCATCCACTTTATCTACCCCCAGGGGCATCCTTTGGTCCACATGAAAGCATTCTCCATGCAGAAAATACTCAAAAAGGTTTTAACTCTTTCTCTGGCTCAATAGCCTCCATCTAAGCTCTCTGCCTGTGTACTGATGTACTATGGCCAGCTCTAGGTGGACAAGGCAGTCTGTCATGCCTTCCTGCTGGAAAAAACTGATGGTGAGGGCTGAAAAGATAGCTGGGATCTGTATTCCTTTGAAATTCTAACTGAGCAATGATTCCAGTAAAGTAAATACGGACAGAGTATGATGGATGTTCAAATTGTTTTGGAAGACAGCTATCTCAGATCTAATGTTAAGATAAACTTGACAGCTTTTGTATTTTGTTCATGCACAAAAAGGGCAAGAAAAGCCTTCATATTTATCCACAAGAAACGGACTATTTTAAATTACATAATTTTCTTCATTTCATTGTGCTTCTATGTTGAGATAGGAAGGATCTTTGGACCTTGTTTATTGAAAGTATTAACATTTCTTCAGCCAGACTGATTCTTCTCAGTTGTTGCTCAGATCCTCTGTAAGGTACAATGTGGCCTTGTATGTATTTAAATATTCAGTGTAAAATTCAAAGTAAGATTTACAATTAATTTACACTTATACTGAATTTACATTTACACTTTAGTTTTTCTCAATAATCTCTAAAAACAAACCTTTCCCCTCAGCCATATCCACCATAACCAAACCAGAAATTTTAAAATTGTGACATAAAATTAGAGTAACACTATCCTTTATATAGTTCACCGAAAGTGAAAATATCAGAACAATTAGCACAGCTGAAAGCACACAATAAAGGCAAAGCCTAGTGTTTCCTTTTAAAAATATATCTGTACGTGTAAAGCAGTGTGCAAATTCCATCTATAACTTTACTGGAGGGCTTATAGATGTCTTCTGAAGTTTTTCCTTCTTTGAAGTTTGTGTGTCTTTCTCACACACTGCATGCTGATAGGCTGATAGTGCACATCTTGCCTCAGGCACATCTTGAATTGCCTTCAGCTAGCCAACAGCTTAAAAGTACTCGAACAGTCCAGCATAGCCTGACAAAATCCACAAAAGCAAAGGGACTACATAATGCTATTTGGCAAGGGAGTGAGGGGAAGAACAATAGAAAATGTCTCTTGTTACACCTTACTCTTTCAGTAGCCACCCCCTGCAAACCACATGACCAGCAAGGCCACGTAGTTCAGAATAGTTGTGACCAGACAGCTGCACAGCAAAAATTTGGTAAATGAAACATGTTCCCAGCCCAGGAGCCCACATTTTAAAAACTTTCTGTTTCACCTGGAATCTTTATTTTAATGTAAAATGGCAAAAGATCTAGAAAGGAAACAAACAAACAAAAAAAGAAATAGCCTCAATAAAAGGGAGATTATGTGTTTCTTGTTCACTTGAAATTAATTTAACTTTGTATTTCTGTGTGTCCCTCTCATGCTCTTGAATTCCAAAATGGAAATGCTGGGTTTATAGGCACAAAGTTCAGGAATAAAGAGAGAAAAGGTACTATAGTGTGGTTGTCCTCAGGTATTTTGTTCTGTAATTGAATACATGTCAATCAGAATAAGAGAAGGTTGTTATTCCTGCTTCTGTTATTGTTAACTTTTGTTGAGAAAACGTAAGTGTGAGCGCCATTCAGCACTGGAGGTGTAACTCATTACAGGAACTCCACATTTGGCACTTTTGTTTATTACTATGTCATCCTGGGAAGTTTCTCATTGCATACTTTCAAAAAGATGATTGTCAGATGTAGAAGAAGAAAGAATAAGCTTCAGCTAATGACTGTTCACACAGACAAAAAATAGGCTTAACTACAATCCACTGGAAGAGGTAAGAAGAAATGAGCCTGCAAGAATATAACTTCTTTTAAAGTTCTGCAGAGGGATGATTTATGTAGAATTCAAGTTTTCTGTTCACATGAAGGCCCATGTCCTAGAGAAAACCAGTCACTGCATAATCAGTGGTGAACTAAGCCACCACTGCATGGGTTTGGGAGCAATGTGCTGTCATATCTGTCAAAGAAAATCCTTCATTGCATCCAAGTGCTGCTCAAGTGTGAAATTCTGGGAGTTAATTCTGGTCATCTTTGCTCCACAGTGATGTTAAAGCAGCCAGAAGCATTGGAACACTGCAATAGATAACGTGTTTTTCTCACAAGCTTTGGCCACTTCTTGAGTGCCTTCCTCCCTGGTATGTGTTTGGAAGACGGATAGTGAATGGGAAGCAGCTACAATATTGTATCTACCATAATCATATCTTTAATTAAGGCAATTCTGCTTAGCACTTTGCTGGTTTTGAATGGTACAAAAGGGTGTGTGTTAATACTGAGATCCTGTCTGTCTTCCCCATCTCCACTGTAAGCATGCAGAAACTGTGCTAGATGTTGCCTGATTCTTTCACAAGTGGAAGAAGTGTTTGAGTTTTGCATAGGTTGCTTCTGTCCCTATAAATAAAAGATCAACCGAAACACCTGAATCACTTTAGCGTACCATGAAAACATGGTATAGAGTTTACTGAGAGGAACAATTATGATAACAAATGAGGAATGAAGAGATCCAGAAAACAATAAGGAAAAATTATATGAATCAACACTGAGGGTAGGTTGAAAATAAGGACCCTAGAAGAACGGATAGGCAAAATGCAACTATGTTGTATAGGAAAGCTTTCATGATGTAAAAGAAGTTCCTGAATCACATTAACTAAATTCTCTCATTGAAAGAGGCTCTTTGTACCTCTCTCAGCAACTATCTTCCTGCAGGACCTCAGGGAGCCATGATAGAATAGTCCCCTCCACTCATAGGACACCACAGCACTGGCCCAAGTAATCTGAGTGGTTTAAAAAAGAGCATCGACAACTTTTCAAAACAAATTTTTAACAGGGAGGCACGTTTATGAGCAACACAGGCTTATCGTGACCCGTGGATCACCCTCAAGATGACCCTTCCTAGAATTATAATTTGAAGTCAATATTCCTCTACATGTAGCATGTGTAAGTTGCTTCTGTTTCTCCTCTTCTCTAGAGAAAAATACCAGCAATAAATTCTTTAATAAAATTTTGAGCTGTAGCAGTTCCAGTCCAATCTTGCCCCTCTGTCAGATTGATGAGGAGCATTTTAACATCCTTCCCTACTGGTTTGCTGTACATTATTTTTGTGGTGTTTATTACCATTTTGCTTTCAAATCAAATGGTAGTGGCAATGCAAAAATAAAAACCCAGCACCAGTTTTATGATGTCAATTTCTACTGGTTTGTGTTGTCAGTTTTACTGTTTCTTTGTTGTGAGGCTACAAATAATCCTGGAGTTTGAGGCTGGGCTTTTCATTTTCACTTACATTTACAATGTCACGAAACTGAGCTCTATTCCATAGCCAGCTAAAATCCACTGAGTGCACTGAACATTTGGCCAGAAGTCATGGCAGAATTTAACTCGCAAAGTTGAAGACCACATACTATGTATCTTAGCTAAAATGTTTTTATTTGACAGCTCCTGCAGAAAAATTCTTTGCTAGACGTCAAAAAAATCATCTAGTAAACAACTGATCTAAAAATTAACTGCATAATTAGATGTTTGTGTGCATTATAAACAATGTTTAATTTCAAACAAAAATAGCTTTAATTGACATGAATTTCCATAATCCTCTGCAGGAAAACACAGAAGTGACAGGACTAGAAACTGACAAGTGACTGAGAAGGATGAGCAGAAAAATCTAAGGAAGAAGTATTTACCCATCAGCATCTTGGGAGTGCTAATCATTACAGTCACACAAACCTTCCCTCTGCCACTCTAGGAACTACCAGACATGGACTTCACTAACTTTTTTGTCTTTTTACAGTTAGTCACCTACAAGTAAGTACCCTCTCAGTTACTAGTTCCAAGATGTAGATCCTAAAAGGCTTCCATTGGAAGTGGACTTCCTTACACAGTAAATTTAAGCCAGAGACTTACCTTTCTTGCCTCCTTTTTACACTCCATGTGTCCTGGGAAATTCTAGAATAATTGGTCCAGAATAAAAACCTGGAGACCTTCTGGTCCACAACTCCCCACACAGGAGGGCCAACTTTGAAGTCAGAGTCAACTTTGAAGTCAGATTCTGGTGCATAGGGCCATATCCGTCTAAAAATCCTTCCAAATGTTGACTTAAGGGTGTGAGGATGAAATTTAGGCTCAGACCAGCTTAAGAAAGTGGCTGCTCAAGACAAAGTCACAGCCTTCAGAAACACTCTGTTTTGCATTGCAGTATCAGAAACACCTAAACTGGGATACTCCAACGCAAGTGTACAACTTTCTGTGCACTTGAAATTCACAGAAGTTACAGTCACCATAATTACTGGGGAAAAAAAAAGATTCAAAGGGACATTTGGATGTGACCCATACCACCCTTTGCCCAAAGCATGATTTGCCCATGCCTGTGCTAGGCAACTTCATCTCTCATTATCTGGGAACAAGGGGAAGAGATGGGGCACAGCTCAGGCATCACCCGCTCTTTCCCTCCCAGGAACTTTTCTCCCTTATTTAGGCCTTCAAAGTCAATTTGTGCTCTCACTTAACTGTAAAAAATACAACTTCTTCCAATCTTTGTGAGAAGACAAATGAAGGCCCCAGACTCATCCCAGAACGCCTTCAGCTTTCTCTGCAAATCCTAAGGAGAATTTGAACCTCAAAGAAATATATATAAACTTATAGTTTTGTAATGTTTTAGAGTATAGTGACATAAGCTGGAGTTTAACACGAGAACCCAAAGTTGCAACCTTTAAAACATGGAGACATGGGTGTTGAAATTTGAATTGCCAGATAGGAACTGTCTTCCACTGCTTTGATTTCAGTTTTACTTTAAATTCTGATTTCAATGTGGCAGAGATTTTATGAAAAACAGCCATTTTCTTCAGATGTTGGATAAAATTTGCGGCAAATGCATCCAGCACTGCCCTTTTACTTTCCTGATAACAGATATAGACATTTTGGAACACAGTGACCTTAACACCAAAGTTTAAATTATAGTGATTTTTACATCTGGTTTGTGCAGATGTGGATTCTAATATTCCTTTCTTGGCCCAGCACTTGTCAAGTATTTGACCAGAATCACTGCAGAACAAATACACAAACATAGCTGAAGTCAGTGATACCATGGAGGGTGACACCAAGAGCAACTTGGTGGCAGCTGTAAAGCTGCTCTTGACTGTCTATGGTTTCCAAAACACCGGAATATCAAGGGAAAGTATGGCATTTTCCCTGGGACAAATCAGCTACTTTTCTAAGACGGAGGAAAAAAACAATGAAATATAAAAAGAAAATCACACAAGGACAAAAATTAAAGAAAAAACCTGTGTGCAGGTGTTTAGGTATTAACAATGTATTTCCTTAAAAATAATATATATATCTCCAAAATGTTTGTTTGTTTGTTTCCTTGTTATGTATGGGGGTTTTATGTTCTTTCGAGACTTGTTTTCTGTTGTTTTCCATTTAAAGTATGAAACTTTCTCCAAGAAATCCATAACTTTTTTTTAAAGTCCAACAATAATGTTATAGTTGATTCCTTGTCTATTTGTGTAATAAATTAAATATTATATAAATCTTATATAAAATAAACCTATAAAACACAGGACCCAGAGGTACACACACAATAGCAAGTCAGCTTTTAAAACAAAGAACTTTCTCTTTGAGTCAACCACTTTCAAGCACAGTGGTTTAATTTACACATAGAAGGACCCTTCAGGGAAGAAAAATCTTGTAGAAGCAATCTGGATAGATACTTCCTTCTTTCATTTACCTCCCCGTGGAATAACAGGCTTATTTGCTGCAGAGTGAATAGACTTTTATGAAGTTTCCTTCTGTTAAATTGATTTCTTTAACACTAATCAGCAGGTTTTTTAAATACCAGACTTTGAAATACAACTTTCCTTCTCTCAGCAGGACATGTTATATTCATGTACCCTGGAAAAAACCTGTTTATATGGATTGATACTTCACCTCAGTAAACCAGGTAAGACAAGTCCCTAATCTATAAATGATGTCTGTAAGATGCAGTCAATGAGAAACAGCAGGTGAGAGTCTTACCCAGGGGTATTGGCTGCCTTGGCACTGTAGGAAAATATATTTGCTCTTATATGATAACCTATTCAGTGAGATTAATGCAAGCTGCATGCCTTTGACACTGCATCCTGTGCTTTGTTAGGCTGGGCCCTGTATATAATGGATGAAACCTCTCAACAGCTACCTGAATTATACATGAATATAGATCTGTCTCTATACATGCAAATATATATGTATTTATAGAGACGTATATATGTATGTGAAGCTGAAAAGGTAGATCATTTCCTGATGGTTATTGATTTGTCATGCCAAGAGTGTCTTGGTGATTGGAAGGAAGACAATTAGTAGCAGACCAGAGCTCTGGCAGAAGCATTTTTCTCCCACCTGTCTAGTCCCATCTGGTAACCCTGATAACCTGCTCTTCTGAGACAGTTGTGCTCACATTTAGCTGGAGATCAATGCTCTGTTATGAATTTAGCACCAGGAGTCACCTTTCCAAGACCACTGAAGTGGTCAGTAGGAGTCTGGCACAACTGTCCTCACAGATATGTGCTCACTCATTCTTTGTGTCATCTAGGAAGGTAGATATTCACACCTAGTGAACAACACTGCCTTGGGCAGTAGCTCCTACATGTGTGCCCTTGATGTTTATCGTGTCCATTTTCAGAGATCTGAAGTGACACATTACTGTCCAGTGCATCAGTGGTCTGCACTGGACCCAAAGGACAAATTCCTGAGTAACTCCAAATATATCTTTGCAAGTCACCAGTTAATATTACACAGGCATATATGTCTGCTTTATTTTGAAGATTATTCTAATATCTTCTGAAAAAAATGTTTTGTTTTGCCTCCCTTCTTGCTTAACAACAAAACATTTTAAGGGTTTTTAGTCATCTTTGCATTTGCAGTACATACATACATAGAGATGAGCAATTTTACTGCAGATTCTAACTTTCCTTATAATGTGACTATGTATTCTTCCATTGTGCCTTGATAAGTGCTAACAATTTTAACAGCTTTAGTATAATTCTGTAATAGCTACAATTTTTATAATACTTGCAATTTCCCTATGTTTCCGGAATGGCACATATTTTTGAAGTCTATTATCCAATTATTTCTGGAATAAATATGTATAATTTTTGTTTTGCTTCATCTACAAGTGAGCACTTTCTTATGCACATTAAATCAAGTTCTGTGCTCTCTACTAGCCACACCCCATAGTGTACTGAGATCTAGAGAAAACCGGGGAAAACTGCTATTAAGAACTGCTATTCTCTATTAATACTTACAAAACTTTTGAGATGTGATTAAAATTCACATTTGCTTGATATCAAACCACCATGAGTGATGCTTCATCGCGAAGATCACTCACCCAGTAGCCAGTGATCACAGTATCTTAATTGCCAAACAGGGTTTTCCAGGCATATTTTCTGCTTGCTGTCCCTTGTAATTTCCCTGTTGAGTGGTTCCATTGTTAGAAAATGTGGATCTTTGGTACTGTTCTTCTGTTCTTATGGTTACTCAGTTTGGATACTCAAACTGCCAGCTACTACTGGGCAAAAATAGAGGAGAAACACACCACTGCACAGCCAGAACAGAAGCACTGAGTACAGTTCACAGGACACACAGGAGAAACTAGAATTACTGAAAACACAGTGTACAACTCTCCTGCTATCATGCTCTGTGCTCCTCTGATGAATGGCTATCTGGGATATTTTTAAAGCTCCTCCAGACTCTTTTACTTTCCTCTAGTTCCTTTTCAGTCCTCGCTAAATGCACACTGTGAGAAAAGTCTTCAGTGTGTTAGCTTATTTTCTGTTGCTGTGATTATCTTTGACTGAACAGCACGTTCCTCAGTATTTAGGTATGCTAAAGATGTGTGTGATGTCTTCTACACAGAATGATGTAATGGTCTTCTGTAAGGACTAGAGACAATCTGACTTTGGCCATATTACCCTGCTTCTCTGAGGCATAAAATAAATAAGCAGCAATGAATAATAGAATATAAAACATTAAAGACTCAGTAGACTAAAGAATGAAATAAGCAAATGACTAAGCACTTTAGGCAATGATAAATTACGTGCAATTATATGTTAGATATGATGGTTTGAATCACTGTATAGTATGATAAGATAAATCAGTATGTATAAGTCATAGAATTGGAGCGATTCTTTTAAAAACATTTAATTTCGGGGGGGGAAAGAATTACTGTTCAGGCATATCATCTGGTTTTAATTTTAAATTAGATCAGAAATTATTTTCTCCTGCATAATATCAGTGAAGTTCTATGGAAATAGCAAACAATTTCTGCTTAGTTTTTGTCATTCTGACATTATCACAATTAAGTTTATTCCTTCATTTTAAAACAGCATACTACAATTTACCAGTGTTGTATTAAATAAAGAGAAAAATAACCAAGCACCTAAAATAAATGGAAACAGTCTGTTTCACTTTTTTTAAAAAAGGAAGCTGTTCACATCCCTGCAAATTGAAATTTCAGGCAAGGTTTCATTCTTCTAATAATAGTAGAACATCCTTCTGGTTCTTTGTGTGAGTCACTGAGGCGTTCTTCATTTGCTCAGTTCCAGTTACACACCAATTATGCAGTTACACATCCTGCCCTTATCCATGGAAATTGCTTGTCCTCACGTGTTGATTTCAGGCTTTGCTTTCTGCTTAAGCTACAAAGTTCACATTTTCAGCTGTGAAGATTCAGACTCCAGTCGCAACCAACATGGCAACAATTACAGATAGTCATGAATAGCACGATAAAGGAATTCAGGTCATATATTGAAGTAAGTAATTTAGGGTGCTTAATTCATTCATAAATGCAGCCTCTTTTTCTACTTCCACCATGTCCTACTTGACATATTCTCTCCTGTATACACTAGAGTAGTTTGTTCCTCTACAGGGGACTAGCAACACCATAAATAAATAAATACCCAGAATGTTCATGTGGAGATTGTTTAAGAGTTATTAACTTCAGGTCTTGGATGCACAAAGTGCAGTTATATAACAGGAAGGCATCAGAAAAAATTAAAACTGGAAAGTGGAAATACAGCACAATCTGGCAGAATGAACACACCAAAACCAAGCTCATGTTCTGCCCCTGACATGGATTCCTCTGGGTTGACAGGAACATTGCCTTTACCTTCACAGTTCCCCAGAATAACATGTGGACAGTAACATTTGTACCTCTCCTTTTTCAATCACTGCTTTTAGGACTTGCCAGTTTCATCGGGTTTTGATCATTCACACATATAAACTCTTATGAATCAAAGACGCCTTCTCACTCTCATTAACAGGTAAGCCTCTTGCTGACTTCATCATAAGTAAAAGCAGTTCCTAGTGGTTTACACATTAATGGCAACATTTTATCCGTTCAGTATCCATTTTCTAATTCTCTATGACCTTAGAAATCTCAGTGGGTACCAAGGTACTCACTTATAAAAATGAAGCCCTTCTGAACTTATATCTGACAGGATGACAGCAACTTCAAAGGTTGTCTTGCCCATCACTTTTCCCTACAGTGTAACTAACCATACCTGTCAGATATTTGTTCAGCCTATTTTTAAAAGACTTCAGGATAGGATTTCATTATATCCTCACACAATTTTCTCTAAAGCTTCCCTATTCTTGCAATTATAAAACTATTCTATCATTTAACCTAAATCTCCCTTTCCAGAAATTGACAGATTCTTTTCATTTAATTCAAAAAGGACACAAAGTTTTTATGTGCTTATAACATCTGAATAAAAATGCAATGTTAAATGCATCCAGTCATATTTTTTTGTATATGCATTATGGTTTTCAAAACCAAAATGCCTCATTCCAGACCTCAGCCTGAGAAACCTGAAGCAGGTGAATGAAACCAGCATCAGACCATGCTCAGGGAGGTACATACACAAGGATAGGTTTCCACTTTTTTTCCTGAGTGAAGGAGATGGGCTGGAATGAGAAACTAGGCTCATTGGCAGTTTTGTTACAATTTATAGTGGTTTCTGTGTTTTCTGCTAGATTTGTTTTAAGCACCAGAAGGCCAAATGTTAACTACAATCGAAATAAAATGCGTTGTACATATTTTTCATAAGTGTTGTTTCGACATTCTAGAGTAGCTTTAGAAAAAAGACTGTTCAGGTTCTTAGAGGTATAGTCTTCTAGTTGTACAACATTCAATCTCTTGTGTTGGACATGCAAAGACAGCAATTTAACTTGAAGTGAGAAGAAATCAACAAATTCTGGAAACATGAAGGGAGCCTTTCTTTGAGAGAGAGGAAGTTATCCTTTGAGATATCACTTGCAGCTCCAGAAAAGAGCTCAACACATGTTTGATTTTATTGCCTGGCCATGGGGAGTATTTCTTTCTCAGCTTCCTCTTGAGATTCTTCTCAGTATTTTATTGTCTTAATTCCTTAAGGATAACTCTCTTCCCTATCCAGGCTGCTTCTCAAGCTGAATGAAAATTAGCCACCTAGGAAACAAACTTGGTGTGCTACTAGTTTTCTGCTCTGATTCTCTGAAACCTTAGAGACAGCTGAGAACGAGGTAGTTTGTTTAAACCAAAGAACTGCCTAATTCTCCTGGATTTCTGTTATGTTCTTCAAAATGTGAATATCCTACTGCTGTAATTAGTAAAAATGTTTCCTGGGATTTGTATGGATTTGCTTTTATGGAAATCTCAATTTCAAGGGTTAAAAAGGATCAAGATCAAGAGGATCAAGATTTTTTTCCTTATCTTACAAGAGAAGGTAAATAGAATTAATTCCCTGCACGTGTCTCATCACTCCAATCTCCCAAAATCACCTACAACAGAGGGTAGAAGATGAGACTTTAAAAACAAGTACTGCACCCAGGACTATTCATCCTGATAGTCCAAATTAAGAGATTTGATAAAAGATACTGAAGCACTACAGAAACTGTCTATTTCATTGATATGGTCTGTTAAATAGAAATTAAATAGTCTGAATTTGGTTGCAGAGGGGCCATGAAATTGCATTAAACCAGTGCAAAACCTGCAATGGTGTTAGTAACAAATAGAAGAAAAAGAAAGGCTACCAAAAAAAAAATTGCTTTTTCTTTTCGCTCCCCCTTACTCCCACTCTGTAGCTGCAATGCGTATTTCCCACTCTTTATTTGTAATTACTGCATAACATACTACCATGTGTTACACCTGTTCATTCGCAGGTTTATTTTTCAAGTATATGGGACTTTCCCATCACACATTGTGCAGAAACAGCCATATGTTAGAAACCTGAGCTTGTGAAGATTGAAGCACTGAAAAACATATTGTTAATTTTAAACACTTCCTAAAGAAACTTTAATTTTTCAGGCTCTGTTTAGAAGTACTTTTACTTCTTTAACCATCCAAGAGGAGGGAAGAGAAAGGTCACTTTTTACACAATATTAGTGGAACAGTTTGGCATTCTGAAGAAACCTTAGCCGGATCTCTGCCACAATGAGCCAATGCTCTGCATTAGCTCAGCAAAATAGGTTGCATGATGTGCTACAGTAATTGTGTTTTTAATTGTTTCTTCTCCATCTGTTCTAAACTATTAGGAGTGCTGCCATAACCACGTCACTGTTCATATTTTCCTTTCCCCATTCCTTCAGATGTTCATCCCTAATACTTCTGCTCATCATGGGAAGGCTTGGTATGACACTGTTTCTCCTGTTTTGGGGGGTTTCCAGGACGTAATTTTAGATATACAGATGATTATATTATATTATGATTAATCTTGAGTCCAGTTATCATGAAAGATCAGAGCCAAATATGAATTAAATACAGAACTGCCTACCTGATATAAGGAGCTGAGCTGAAGTACAACTCATGGACCAAAACAATGCTGGCAATATACCTAGGCATTACTGATTTTTAATGATATTATTCAACATCCACCTATGCAGATGTGGTAATATTTGTCTATAATCAAACTCAATGAGGGATGTGAAGTAGGTTAAAACATGCTCTACAACACTGATTATATTCTACATGCATTTCTATTTTGCCAACTTGTTAACTTCATTAACCTTCTTAATCTTCATTTTTCTAAATTTGGATGGTAAAGTGGTGCTTTCAGTTTAGGTAAAGTGAGTGTAGCTTATGATGGTTTATAATACAAAATAAGTCAATGTTCTATTCAAGCATATATGAAAATTCATTCACTATTCTGAGTTATTTTTCTGGACCATTTGCTGTGGTTCCTACTGAGTAAATAATAAAGTATCTGTGAATGCTCCTTGAAGTTGTGTTTCTGAAATCATCTGGCACAAGTAGTAACAGAACTTATGGCTATTGGAAATGGATGCTTGCATTTCTCTTACATTCTTTCTATTTTAAATGTAGGTTTTCACTGTACATATCAGTGCCATCTAAAAAGTGGTACTCCAATGAAACTATCTTTAATAACAAAAAGTTAGAGCATATCTCAGAATCATAGTCTTGTAACATGTAAGAGACCTCCAAAGGTTATTATCATCCAGCCTTCCACACACAATAATCAATCACAGAAATAGTCTCTCTGAAAATGGTGTTTCTCAAAATGACATTAACACACACTAGGAAACACGACAAGATGCAGGATGGCTGATATAAAAATGTAGTTTCTCACAGAAAAGTGCTCCCTAATCATGTAGCCTGGATCTTTTATCACTAGTTTCTGAACATGTATTGCTAATCTCAGGCAGTGAAAAAGCTATTTATTGAGCTAAGCTGCCTTTGGTTTGTGAGCCTTAGGAGGTTTTTGCTTCACAATTTTGAGCTGTACTTCAAAAACATGATGTTTAGAGACTTTCTACTGAAACTCAAGATTACTGTCTGGTCTCTTAGTTTTAGAGGTTGATAAGCTGTGACTTGCAAAAGGCCTCATCCACTCCAAGACTGGAGTAAATACAGACTATGTGATGCCCAAGTGGCACCTTATATTTCCTAATTTTACTCTAGTAATTAGAGATTTCTTAGGCTGACTTCCTACACATTTGACTATTATTCAATCATAGCTGGCTTACAAATAATATTCCATCAAGTGTGCATACGCAAATCCTCTGAACTTGCTCTTGCTCTGTGCTGATCAGGGGTCATTTTTTTATTGATGTACACCTATGCTGAAGTCTTCTGGCAGGTTTCAAGTTTTGAGCTTTTACCTTGATTAAACTAGGGGGTTTAGAGCATCCTAGTAAGGAGCAACTAACACTTGAGTTTTAGAAGACACCTTGAATACAGACCTGTCTGCAACACAGTTCTGAAGAAGTACTCATCTAGTGGCACATACTAGGGCCAAAAAAGTCACAGAAGGGAACTAAACTATTTCTGCCATCCACAGATTGTTCTCTGTGGATTGCAGTACCAATATGGACTTTTGGGTATTTTGTGCTCCTGAAACCTCTCTGAACTCCTTTAGTGAGCACAGAAGAAGGACAATACTAGCACTATCTGTCCCTGTTTCCTGGCTGAGGAGCACTCTAGTCCTTTCTGCTCCTGAAGTTCGAGACCATCCTTGTCTGTCTGGTATTTCAGCAGGAGTTGCAAGAACAGTTCTTGATTGCATTCCTCCTTTCCCCTTTATCATATCAGAGAAGCAGAACATAACTGGTACCTCCTGCTAAAATCTCCTACTAAACTCTCCTGCAGGTAAGAAGTTGATGCCTTAAGCTGAAGAGCTCCAGAAGCATTTAATGACTTGCAAATGTGAATAGCACTTAGATGATTCTTTATTTATGAGATACATTTGGAACATTGTGTTTCATAGACACTGATGGAAGAGGTGAGTGCCTTTTTGAAGAGCTCAGTACAAGTGTCAAAATAGTACATCAGAATATGCAGGAGCTGTTAATGCATCAGTCTTGAAAATCCAAATTGCAAGTCAGATATTCATACTTGTATCCAAAATCTTCCTCAAATACTGATAGGTGTGTATTTCTTGAAATTACTATTCCATGACTCATTCTCCTTTACCTTCTTTCAGGAATGTTACTTCTAATAGAGAGTACTTAATGTGAAGTGATCAGGTGATATTAAAGCTAACACATGTCAACCACAAGATAGTCCATACATAACACCAGACAATTCCTGACATGAATGGCTGCACCTAATATTTGAGGATAATTATTAAAAAGGTTAGCATCATTGACAACATATCCTTAGAACGAATGTCTGTGTTCCTCCAACTAATAATTTTTCCAATCTATACAGACCTATGTGCAGAGAGCAGAAGTCTAGAACCACTGTGAGATTGGCATAAAGGAAGTAATGTCAGAAATTTTAATATTTACTTTTTCAATTAGATGTGTAGTGTTGACAAGCTTTCTGTCTGAGTTTGTATGTAAAAATATGCCTTTGGGGATAAACACAAAACCAGTATGAAATGTGAATAGAACAGAAAGAAAAGCTCAAGAACCATTCCATTAGGTTCCAAACTGTCAGCTAGATCATATCATACTGCGTTGGGCCTTGTGAAATTCTCAAATCAGAATGAGCATTTGGGACAACCATTTTTTTCCCTCTGACTAGAAAATTCCATTCCTGTTGAATAAATATGTAAGGCATCTAACAGCTTTTCCTAATTTCTACTATGCTGTGTTAAAGGCCACGTCAAAAGCTGGTTCATCAGCTCAGATATGGTGCCAGTCTTTCATGCACACAAATTCATTAAGAGTGACTGCCAGAAAAGTCCTTTTACACTTAGGAGGGGAGTTCTGAGCTGACTATAGTCATCTCAAATTTTCTCTTTCTGTTTTGTTTTGTTTTGTTTTTTCTGTTAAGCAATCAACATTCTTTCAGTGTTGTTATACACTCATGACTTATGTTATCTTCTTTGGGCAGAAAAAATTTCACTAAGTATCCACTTTCAGTGCATCGGCTGATTCTCAGACTTTTCAACCTTTATGCCTATATTACCTGTTGAGAGAGAAATAAATGCCATCTTGAACTACACTGAAGGTCTTTTTCAATATTTTTTTTTTTTTTTAATCAGTATCTGCAATGTCCTATGCACTGGGAATGATGACTAAATACTGGTCTCAGGGAAGCAGATTTCATAGCAGCTGTGGTTTGTGTAGCCTTGTATATGCTCCATCTGATTGATGTTATGACTACAAAGTGGGGTACTTCTGTTACTTGAACACTTCTGTAATTCACTGCATTCATCCTGTATACACTCCCTGTATATTTAGGTCCAACTTTTTTTGCTGCTACTCATTAGCTCAGAGTACAGTACTTCTCCACCACAAAAAAATGCCACCAATATCTTGTACATAGGCAGATAGGGAATCTGAGGATATCTTATAAGCATCAAGGTTCAAGGCAGGTCTGAAGAATACCACAAGTGTTCTGACATTTACAGTATATCAGTCATCTTTGTTGTCATCATTAGCTCATTAAAGAGTTTTGTCTGCTATGATGGGATTTCTTTAGTGAAAACTTTTGACAGCACACAAAAATGTGACATACAGGCATGCAGTATGGAATTGCAGCCATGAGGAACATCCCAGAGGTATCTTCTGCTGGGCCATGAAATCTAAATGATTTCAAGGGTCCAGATCAGAGATAACTCTGAGAGAACTTCAGGCTGCCCTGAAATCAGGTACTGCCATTTCTCAGTTTTCAATGACTGTGGAGTTCCTCTGGGGACGGTATACTTAGGAATCCAGCAAGACTGTCTCAGCTGTACTGTGATGTGAAGTGTAATAATAAATCATTTTGGCAATAATAAATGAGGTGGTAATCTGTAAACTGTATTAAGGCAGAAAGTTGCTGTGGTATATCAATGCTTTGAATGCCTGCCTTGGTTTTTCTTGTTGTAATTTTAAGGAATCTAAAATTCCTTAAAATTTAAACAGCCATTTAAACCTGAATGCTAGCAAGTATTTGATTCCAAATATCTAATTCTGCTTATGTCAAACTATGTTTGTTCTCACTGCTGCTGAACATATAGCTTAGGTAACATACATTTCAATTATTAAATTAAAAATACTTGGGTTTTATTTGTTGCAGGGAGGGACCTGACTTTTTTCAAAGACTCCTCTTATTCTACTCTACTTTTTAAATCCATATGTTCAAATCAAATAGCTTTGAATTGAAAATGTTGGAATTTTAGAATTCTGGATTTCCTTTTTGTAAAATCTTTGCTCCTGATATCAGGAGGAAATAGTGTCAGACTGTGGATGTGAGGAATTGATACCTTCCAATCATAGCATCATTCAAACAGTGGAGAGTTCCTTTCTTAGAAAACAATGAAGTTGTTGGTTTGGGCTGACATTACCCCTTTATACTAACAGCAAGTTTTTCTTTTTGGGAACAGAAGATCCTAAAAAACTAATTTGTTTTAAAAGTTTTAAAAGTTCATAATTAATTTTGTAAATCAAACAGTCACACGTCAAGTTCTTACAAATACATGACACCAGTTTTGTACACAGCTAAGCTGTGTCAAAGATCATAATAAGAGATAACGCTGCTTTCTTTTAAAGTCAATAATGGACTCATATGGACCCTGAAAATGTGAGATCCTGTAGGTATCTCTTTAGCAAATCATCCAAAACTACTTATTGCATATTCAGTCCAAAATACATTTAGGAATCTCTCATGGGATCGGAGGAAGGACAGGCAACAGAAGGCTGTTTAGAAATCAGTATTTTCAGCATTCTTGGTGAAGTTTGTAATTTCCTTTAACAAGTGAAAGAAGGTTCATGTAAAATGTTTAAGATGCAGTTTCTTATTCCCATTAGCCAGAATTTGCTGTCAGTTTCAGACACTGTAAGTTTTGTGCTGTACAGAGTAAATCCTAAGCTTAACTATAGTGACTACACTTTCAATTATGCTATAGATTTTGAGTACCTTTGAAATAATTGAATTAAGGAGACTGTAGTATTTAATCTTGCTTAGCAAAATGTTCACCACATCTTGGAAGATGAATGTTATTGTAAAACTTTTCCTTCAGCTGTAATCTTTAGGGATCCAAGTGTGTCAGAAATCTTGATTTACATTATATGCCAGCCTAGTTGTCGCTGTTGTTGATACAGCTTGAGATGATCTATATTGCCCATAAGGGAACATCTTCTTATGCTGAGCACATCTATAGAAAGTTAGGTTTGGTAGCATAAAATTACGATAGCTTATCTTTCACTCTGTGCAATTATATTATGTAATTTTCCTTTTTCCCTAGGAGAATAATTGCCTTACAATTGTGATGGTCTGACAGGTTTAGAGTTATACATGTTCTCTGTAGTGCACTTTTCCTGATGAATTTATCAGAAAATTACTTTGTTACTGCAGCAACCATGTAGGGATGCTGAAGCAATGAAAGAGAAAAATAGTTTGGCCAAGATACAGGAGAATAGGAATATTACTGTAATCACTTAAATTCATATTAGTGTTCAGTATTTTGTGTGTATAAATATAAAAATAGGATGTGCTCTGTTTTAATAAATATAATAACAAAGATATTAAATGAGATTGCAGACCACCAATTATCATAGAATAAAGTTTTTCTCGGTTCAACAAAAATTACATCTTTTCAACAGTTAAAATTAAATTTCTGGAGAAGCTCTAAAGAATATATCTTTCATTTTTGTTTTGTGCATGGTTGGTTGGTTTTGGTTTAATTGGTTGAAACTCAATCCCATGATCTATCATTTTCTCTACTGAGGCTTCCAGTTCTCGTGACCTCACATCTAAGTACCTTTTGGGCTTATTGAAATTAGTTTAGTAAAGCAGAAAGGACATTTTCTGCAACAAAAGCTGGGGATGAAGTTTGAAACTGGCCCTAGGGTACAAGAGAGGCACAGTTTTTATCACCCTTTCACAAAGAAGTATCAGAGCATTTCTTTGGCTTAAACAAGATTTGTTTTCAATAAACTTTCATGCTGTACAACGTACATGATCTGAACCCTGGGCATATAAAACCTAAGTATATGGCCCTGAAAGAAGGAGTCATGTCATTCAGCATGGGGTTTTTATGCTAGGTTATCTTATTTGGAGGGCATTTCCCTGGCAGTACATTTTTTTCACCTTATGTGTTTTATCCTTTTGTGATTTAGCTTGTGCTGTTGCTTAGCAGTTGTTGCTTGAGTTTACTGGGATGGAAAATATTTCTTGATCATTGTGGCACTCACTTTATCCTTTGGAGAACCTGGAATGAAAAGAACAAATGAAGAAACTAAATAATTTCACTTTGGACTTCATTAGTTTATTACTTCCTCAATAAAAGATCTGAATTGCTGTAGTTACACACATTTTATGTGCCCATCAGTGGGTGTGGCTCCCAGAAACTTTCAAAAAGGTGTGAATACACTTTTCCTTTTACCCATACCTATGCTGAAGACCAGGAGTATGTAAGACCTAGAAATGTCCTTTTCACAATCATATACCTTCAACATTGTGGTGTTTTAATTACAAAGGTTATATGTTGCTCCCCTCTCAAAGTGGAACCACTGCAGAAAGAGCAACAATAGGGTTATTGTTGCAATAGTTTTTCTGTGTTCCTCAAGAGCTAACAAGGTACACATTTACTGTTCTAGAAATTGTAAAGAACTATTTCAAATGTATTCCACTCTCCAAAACTGTAAGACCAACCTTAATTTTTCAACCTGCTTACATCTCTGCCCAATCATTCTGTTTTGGTCTGGCAAAGCACCACTAAGACTCTCTTGACAATTTCTCTGTTCAAGATTAGATAATCTCATCAGAACACTATTATTTGTATAATTATCATGAGCACCCCTATTTCTTCTATCTGCTGCTCACAGAAAAGAGCAGCAGTCAATCCCTAAGGCAGATGATGTCCCAGACATGTCCCCAAAAGAGGGCAGCTGGTTCCAGTGCCTCACTTGTCTCAAGCCTCCACACTGTGTTCCTTTTACACCTAGAACATGCACAATCCACATATCTCTAAATTAAAGCTGAATACCTGAATCTGAGAATCTGGAGTCTACTGTGCTTGGAAACACAGCTGAGAAACAGCTCCTAAAAGTTGTATGAAAAATGGGATATTTTTCCAGGATAATTTAGAGTTTTCATTATTTAAAGAGGAAAATCATATCTTCTGAAATATCCATTCTACCATACTTGATTCATTTCACATTTTAAATTCACTAGAACAGCCAAAATGTATTGGAAAACAGCCAAGTACAAGTGTACTTGCTAAATTTTCACTTCTTTCATTTAGAATACTAGGTTTTCTGTACATGGGCTGCATCACTTGAAACTCACACTTTTTCAATTAAAAAAGTATTGTTTCATTCTCTCTTTAGAGCTGATCATTTGACCCTTTAATCTCTATTGAGTTACCTCTTCCCTTTGCCGGTAGTTCAGGCTGTGCAGTCATGGAGGTAGGAGGTGGTGTTCTAGTTTCTGATTTCTTTTAGCTATTCCTGTAGCTTGGACTTGTCCAACTTTGTGGCAACAGAAGCTGACAGATGGCACTTAAATTCCTATAGGAAAAGGAGTATGGTCATACCAAGGAAATGCATTTTTATTGTTTGTCTCATAAATTGTCACTTACAGGGAGTAAGTACCCAAAAAAAGAAATGGAATAATATAATTCACCTGCATCTACCCTTTTCTCTGGGTAAGATGCAAAGTATCTGTGTGGTTTTTTGCCTCAACTTCACTTGTATGTGCTGAGGCTACTGAATCACACTCTTTGTACTAATTCTTCTAGAACTCATTGGATGTGCTGCCTGAGAAATAGTAGCCACTTGGTCATGGGGTCCTGCAGGATCCCTCATGAGGACCTTCACTGACAAGGAGCTGCATCCTGGATGAGGTTTCCAGTGACAGAGGGAACCCTTTTCACTCTTCTTATCACCACAAATAGCTGCCAGACTAGTCTGGCTGGGACTATTTTAGTATAATTCTTCAACAGATACTCATTTTTTTCCCAATTACTTTATTGTTTGATTTTTTGGGCGTTTTTTAAATGTAACACTTCACTTACTCTTGCAAAGAAAAGTACACACAGGGAGTGTTCTTAACCAAAACAGATCCTTGAAATTAAAGTTGAAGAAAATATAAGTTGTCTTACTTAATTTTTAAGTAGGAGGTGATAAATATTTATCAGCTTGAAACAGCTTTCACTGGCTGAATGTATATTTTGTAGATTGAATATCAGCACCTGGTGCACCACTAAGATTCTGCTGAAAATACAGTAGCACAAAATTAAATTAATCTCCCTGATGTATGCTCTAAAACTAAAAATATTCTCTATTTATACTGAGAAACTTTTAAAATCTATCTTCTTTACAAATCTCTCCTAAAACACAGAGCCAGGGTTTACCCCAGCCTATGAAATGTTAATTCAGTGAATTTTTCTTTATCCATTTATGCATGAGAGACGAAGAGGGAGGAGGAGTAGCACCAAGTAAAACACAACATATTTAAAGCTGGCTAGGGTGGTCTGTCATTCCAAATGTTTGAAATCACAGCAGAAAACTATAGATTATGCTTCTATTTGACTATCTTATGCAAAAGATTTTCCTGTTTTCAAAACTACCAGGACAAGAGTAAATGGAAATCCTACAATATACTAAGCTGCAGGAATATAACTAAACTCAACCCCTCTGTTTTTACAGTTCTAACTTTGGGCAGAGCAGGTTCTTGAAAGTATTAATTGACATCCGAAGAAGCCATTTACCACTAGATAACTGAGTGTCCTCTAAGATTTTCTTCATCCTGACCTCCAGGTGTGATTCCAGTATGAGGTGTCAGGGGAAAGAGTAGAGGTTCCATAAAAGTGCCTGAGAGGAGAAATATGACTGCTTTTTGCCTTGCTTCCTACAACAGTATGTTCAGGTTCAAAGGGATTTCTAGACACTGCAGAGGGGAGAAAGAGGCACGTAAGAGCTTTCATAACTAGCAAGTTTAAGTGAAAGGGTGAAGTAACTCATAAGTAATTGGGAGTTAAAGTCAACTGGGAAGATGCCTTCAGATCACAGGATTGAAAACTTCCTAATGGTGATTAAACACAAAAAAGCAATTTAGTTTACTCTGTATTCATTACTCAAGTCTGTGTTTACTGAGGTTTAAGATTTGCTATAACTGTTGAGTCACACATTTCAGCAAATAAGAGTCAATTAACAAATAATGAGGCAAACCCTGCACTGGAGATGCAAAGCTGCTTTCAGCTGATTGCATTAAAATGTGTAACCCAAATTGGGTGGCTGCTGTGTTGAATTAGTGAGATCAGACAGGTGCAACTTCCAGGCAGTGGGTATTTGAGCAAACACAATGCAAGTGGCAGACAGACAGCACTGCTGAGCTCAGCTTTTCAAGGCTAATAGAAATTCTCATTAGCACAGTAGATAGCAGTCATAGCAATGATGCAGCTGAACTCTGAGGGAATGAACTAAACAGAAAAAGTAATTTTTAATTTTTTTTTTCTATTTGGACAACAAATGTCTATATGGAAATTTTTGACTACCTCAAGTGTTTGTGGAAGGTAGGATTTTATTTTATCATCATTACACATAAAAAGAAGATCACTTTCACCGTTTTCATGGCTATTGCTCTGTGTAGCTGCCCTTGGGCCAATGTAGTTTATGTCCTTTCCTGTTTAACTTGTGGTCTGTATTTACCTCCTCTGACTGTGATGGGAGCAGCAGCAAGTGATTTGAGGCTCAGTAAATGGCACAAATGCAGATCTGAAACAGGTGAATGAACTAAAATGTGCTAGGTTATTACTTGGGCAGACCAAATTTTTGCTGCTACATGCAGTAGCATTGACCATAGGAGGCAGCTTTTTAAAAACCAGCAGTTATCTCTAGACCACTGGAATAACAGTCTGCACCCTCTTTTTGATCTAATTATCTTGTTGCTTGAATTCAATACTGCAGGTTTTCGTCCTTACTTTGCTGAGCTATATGCTGAGTCAGGCCATAAAAATGCAGAACAAATTGTCCCATGAGCTTCAGAAGAAAAATATTCTGAAATTCACTTGGTCTGTGTTCAGGGTAATATGTTGCAGGAATAGAAACAGGAGTATGAGTGGAGGATGGTCATTTTACTAAGCACAATAAACTTATTTTATGGTTTACCGGTCATCTTACCTACTTTTGTCAGTATTTCTTATACCCAGGAAAAATATTTCTTTCCGTCCTACACACAAGCAGGAGTGAAAAAGAGGGATGGGAAGGTACGGGTAGAGCTGTATAAGACAGGGGAAAAGTGGGATGAGACTGATAAGGAGGAGCAAACACAGTTACTGCTGACTGCCTGTCCTGCAGTGTTTCAACCAGTCATCTTAGGCTTTGACTTGGTGCCATAGGTGACAAATATGAAACAAAATATTCTGTAATAATAGTGGAAACTGCGAAGATTAGTAGCTACATTTAATTGTGCTGAGGGTGTTCTGGCTCACAGTAGTTGTCAGCCATGCTGTCAATGCTGTAGTTTCATAGGGGAAGCTGTGTTACTCCCAGGAAGCCCTCAAAGGTTTGAGTGATCTGTCACACACACACAAACACAGAGAATATTCTGATTTGGATCCGTGCTGAGCCTTCAGTTTTTGTGGTTCATATGGTAACATAAAAGGCCTTAAATGATGGATCCCTTCAGAGGTCAGGTTAGCTGTGCCCTGCTATGAGGGCGATCACCTGGCCAGGGAGCTCTACTCTGTAAGTCATGGGCTGTCTGCTTCTGATGCAGCACGTGGACATTTCACCTTGTTAACTCTGTGACTTCTACTCTTCCCATGTCCCTCCATATGTACAGCATGCTTGAGATAGCACCTTCTGAGAAAAATCAGATGAGAAATAGTTGAAAGAGTTTGAGAAGAAAAATAAGTAGAATTATGTTCTCAACAAAACAATAAAAACCTCCCTGCTTACATCTTTTTAAATTTAATGGGGGGGTGGGGGAGGGAACCACATTAAAACCCACATTTTCTATAGAAAATACAGATCTTATGGTGCCAGGGAGCTGAAATAAATGAGCCATTGGAAATCAGGAATTTTTTCACTTTGTGACTCTAACTTTTATAAGGGCTGAGAGGTTTTAATTTACCAATTTTTGTTTTCTGTATGATGTATATACTTAGTTCAACCTGCATTTACGGTGTGTTTAATATCCTCACCTCCTATTGAATAATTTTAAAGAAAATGCAATCTAAAACATTTACCACAACTTCATCTCATTCTGCTTTAAACACTACAAAAAGAGAAATCCAGGAGAAAAGCGCTGGAGTGACATCAAATATCACAACTGACTTCTCGAAACTACTGATCTGAAAATATGGTAATGTATGACAGAAGAGATAACTGTGTCTTATCTGTTCTTGAAGAAAAAGGTCAAAATAAACATATTAAAAATTTAGACACCATTTTCTTTGCCAGCCAAATTCATCAGAGCTCTAAGATAATGTCTAAAGATGGGCAAGGAATTTAAAATAAAAAGTGAACTAAGAGCCTGCTGAGGGTTATAACTTTATGTATAACAAGTCAATTGATTTATAAGTAAGTTCTACTGGGTCACTGCAGTTTATCAGATTTCAAGGGTAAAGTGTCAAAACAGGGAGTATGACCTTCATAGAAAGCCAGACTGAGAATTATCCATGTGATAAAACCTTTAGGACATGATTACTCAAGTCCCACAAGAAACATTTGGATATGAAAAGTGCAACCTGTTCCAAAATAGCTCAGTAGTGATAAAGGAGCCTATATTTTATGAGGTTTCTTTGGCCCACTTCCCCATGACTCCATCTCTTTTGCCTCACTTGACTGGCCCCCCGAGATAGAGAACCATAGCCTGGCCTCTCTGGTGCTCCGGGTTTTCCTTATTTGGGGCCCAGTGCTCAATCATCATCCAAACTGACTGACCTCATTCAACATCTTTGGAGAAAAGTTATCCTTGTGGTCCCAGGGCCATTTTTCCTGTCCAGTTCTGGCTGGATCCTTTCCTGCCCTTAGCCTGGTAATACTTTGTACTCAGACAGGTACAGGAGTTCAATGTTGCAGATCTATAATTTGGGAAAATATCTTGTTGGTTTGCAGTGATATGGAACTTTGCTGCCCACTGTCTGGGATCAGTAGCACTTATCATGTTCCAGGGAGCTGCAGTACTGCTTCACAGGGAACATGCCTTGCCCCATGTCTCTGCCCTTTCCTTCTCTCCCAGGAAGATCTGTCACCCATGGAACAAAAGCTGCTGAGGCCAAATAACTTCTCAAAGTTTCTGCCTTGCGAAAGATAGGAATGATCGGAGTTTATGATGCAAGTGGTATTTATTTCATTGATCCTGTATCATCTAAGGAGTCTCTAGGCTGAATTTTCTCACAGTGGTGTCATGGACCTGTTTGTTAGATCAGACTGAGTCCACAGGCTGTGGACATAATCTTGACTTGCAAGTGCAGTACTTTGCAAAGATATACAACCCATTGGACAAACATCCTGGGTACAAGAGCTGAGGTTTAACTACAGGTTGTTAACAACCTGGTTGTTTCTTTATTATTTTTAATATTAAAAATATTTGAATGGTATCTATTGACCTTTATTTTTTGCTAAAAACTTACCTCTGAAATCTCACAAAAACAGTGAAATAAATGTGTGCTGCATAGCACTTCCCCCAGAAGAGCTTCAGAAAATATTGCTGTGAAAATAAGTTGAATCCATTTAACCAAAAACTTGAGGCAACAAATCTCACTACTGGAAGCAACAAGAGAAGCCACCATCTCTCACTGATTCCCAGTGCTTCAGTCTAGCCTACTGATTTTGACTACTTTCTGCATTACTTGTGATTAAATGCTTAAATCTTTGTATCTGAGAACAAAAAGATGTCTCTGTAGCTAAAGACTGTCTCCTGGGGACTTCACTGGGTCAGTGTCCTGGAGGAGGATTCACATGAACTTTGTGAAAAGAGAGATCAATTTTCATCTGAAGCACAGAACACAAATCCATATTTATCTTCCTCAGTAAAGAAAAAATGTCTCTTCATAGCTAGAAGACTTCACTATAAATCAACTATATAAATCACTAGTTTTAAATCTTAGTTATACTCTAAATCAAAGGAACACTTGACATGTTTATTTCTGTAATAGATACTGAGAGCATTTAGTTTTAAAATTCATTATTTTCAGACTACATCTAGAGTGGCAAGTGTACTGAAAAGCAAACTAGTTCTGTTTGAAGTGCATGGGGAAATTTTTCTACCCATGCTCAAAATACTTTCAGTTAATATATTGGGTCTGCACTTTTCTTTGGCAACTGCTGTAAAATAGTTATTACATTTTGATCTCTGAGGAGCTTTCACTACCTGGAAATTTTCAAACCTAGAAAGGGGGTAAAAAGGATTTCATAAAACTGATTATATAATGGCTCAGCTTTATTGTTTGCAATTCACTGCCAAAGTCTTGAAAAGTGGCTTGAAGACTATTCCTATTTAATAGGTTGCAGCTTTCCAGATGAAATGCATGAAAAATCTGTTGTATTTGAGGGGCTGTTTGCTGTGTTTCGAGGTTAATAATCTTATTGATCTCATTTAGTGCATGTTTTCATTACAAAGATGATTTAACTTCATTAAATTGACATCCGTATTTGTATTTTTTCCAAGAAGACTTCTTACTGCTTTGGCAATGTTTTGATAAGAAATACCAGAGCTTGTAGGCTGCTCGCAGCTTCTGCTGAGATGTCAGGTACCCTGGCAAACTGAGACAGATTCTACTGGACTGTTCTGTTTTCTTCTAATGTAAATGGAAAGGATGAAAGCTTGGAAAGAAATGTTGTGCTCAAAAGCAGTTCAGCTTGGTAGGACCAGCTTCCAAAATAACAAGAAGCCACTCTTGAATTGTTTCTTTCAGGGAAAAAAGTTCTGCTTCTTCATTTCCTCAGAACCCTTGTTAGGGATCACATCCATTATGCTTTTCACAGTGCATGGCTCTTTCTTCCCCCTCTTTCTTGCCAACTCAGGCTGCTATGCAGAAATATCTGCCTTTTTATGAAGGATGGGAATGGATCATATCTCACTCAAACCTTTCTTTGCTCATTACATCTGAGAGCAGGCAGTACTTTGGCATCACACTTCTGGTTGTTAGAAGGGCCATACAATTATGGTTGTTGGGGCTATATGGAGGCTGCAGAGAAGAAGAGAAGGAGGAGGAACACCAGCCCCCTGAAGCACAGCACCTGTGAGAAAGGGAAGAGAGGGGAGCAGCCCCAGAGCTGAGCACAGAGTAGAATGAAGTGCAGCTGCAGGACAGCTGTGCGGGACAATGAATAGTCAGTCATGCGCATCAAGCAACAATGCTTCTGGCTGGGCTCTTTGGAAAGTCCTCAGTGATTTAAGAGCACAACTGCCATTAACTTCCAGTGGGGTGTAAGCACTTTCCAAAATTTACCTCTTAACACATCAAGCTGTTAGTTGGTGTTCTTTGTGCTTCACTCTTTTATAGTCTTGTTCTTTTCTTGATTTGGCTGCCTTGGAAACCTACTGTCAGTTTCCATGGAGCAGTGCACTACCATTTATATACATAATGATGGCCTTGCCTTTATATATGCTTCTTCTACAGCATCGTAATGGTCATCCTCGAGTCTCTGAGCACCTGACAGACAGCCCTGTTCTGGGAAACACATGTGAACCATGGAAATGTTCGAAAACCCTCTCCCTCACTATTTTCTTGTGTTACTCAGCCCCACATTAGTGTGATATTTGAGCCCATGCTAATTGTACCAAATCTAAAACAGATTCTCTTTAACTAATTACAGAAGTAAAATGTGGAGGTTAGTAATTACCCTCAACACTCTCCTGCCGTGTTAGACATATGGCCGTGGTGGATCACAGGATGATAGTCTGTGATTTGCACACTGGTGACTTTGGATATGGCTGAGAAGCTTGAGAACAGTCTCTGAGGGGTCAGAATGGAGAGCTCTTTATGGCTGTAAAAACCAATTGCTGAGCAGAAGACTTCCAGGAAATATTAGCAAGCTTTAGCAACTGTAGGTTATAGTCAGCACTGCCACACTACTGCACAGTAGATTTGTGCCAAACCAGCTGGAGAAGGCATGTCCCTGGGCAGCAAATCACTTCCTATTTTCCCTTGAGGAGGTAAAGGCAATAATCTTAGTTTAAAAAGTATTTTTTGTCGCATCTAGGAATTTAACAAATAAAGGGAAAATTCAATTGAATTTCCATGGGGCAGCTGAACACATCCAGAGTAATTTCAGAATTTGGGGTGGCTTGGTTTTTGTTTGGGGATTTGGGTTTTTTTCAAAACCTTCTGTTCTCGTTCCTTCTCACTGTGATTCAGCGACATTTACTATATTTTAAACGGACAAAAAATCCTAGAATATGCAGTCAGAGATAAATGCACTTACTTGTATTTAATTCCTTTTTGAAATTCCGTGTTGGCTTCCATCTGCATTTAGTTTATGTTTATATAAGGGGAAAACACGGACTATCTAGTAACCTGTACAAATGTAATTCAAAATGTGAATATGTTCTGATCTACAGTTTTGATGGGTAATGCAGTTCCCACTTCCCATCTGTTGATTTTCCTGAATTCAACATAACAGTGAATGTTTACCATTTGAAAGTGAGATATCCTACTTTTAATGGACTGACATTCAAGTCATGTCTGAGTTTAATGTATTGCTGCAGAATTGTTGGGGTTGCCTGGGTTCTTTGAAGGTCATCTAGTCCAACCCCACTGCTCAAAACCACCTTGTTCAAGGCCCTGTACAGTCAGATTTTGAATAACTCTGAGAACAAGGACTCTAAAATTTGACCAGCCTCATAGTAAAAATGTTTTTTCTTATGTTTAAATGGAGTTTTATGTTTCTGTATTTAAAATTTTGCCCACTTCCCTGGGCAACACTGAGAAGAGTCTGATTCTGTCTCTTTTACTGCCCAGCAGAGAGGTATTTATACACATGGATAAGATACCCCTGATACTTAACCAGGATGAACAGCCTCTCCTTGTATGATAGTTGCTCCAGTCCCTAAATCACCTTCTTGGCCTTTGGCAAGACTTGTCCCAGTATGCCCACCACCCTCTTGTATTGAGTCCAGCACTGAACTCAGCTCTCCAGATGTAGTTTTACCAGAAGAGGGGAAGGATCATCTCCTATCTGCTGGAAATGTTCTTGTCGTTGATATCAAGCACCAGAAACCTATGTGAGGTGCATGAGGTTTTTTGCCTACCAAATTATCTTATGATCCTTGAGCAGCTATTGTAATCACACAAAATAGGGCTGTAAACACAAGACAAAATTGAACTCAGTGAGTTTCCCTCTGGACTGACAGCAAGAGAAAAATACATATACAATATTCTTGCTTAATTTGAAGTAGTTATACACTATTGCTTCTATTTAGTGTTCTTAAATTCTCTTTTATTCCCACATAAATTTGACAGTGAATTTAGCGTCAGGTCCTTAAAGAAGTTTATATATGCATTTAAAGAGCATTATTTCAAGTGCTCTTCAGACTATAAAGTTCTTATGTTATTCCTTAGTGAAAATGTGTTTTTGGTGTTTTTGCACCAAAACCAATCCACAAGGTTTGGATTAAAAATCCACATTTTTAAGTACTGAACATTGAAAATTACACAATTGAAAATTAGTAGTGACTTTAAATGCTCTAATGACATTGATTAAAAGAACATGGTTGGGTTTTTTCTTTTAAAGAATTCTAGGACTAGTTGGAGAACTCTATTAACTGGAAGTTTTTTACACTGCAAATTATAAGACAGAAAGCTTATGATTCTGTGAATTATATTAATTTTTCAATAAAATTTTTTTTTTTTAAATGTGAGAAAGGTAGACAGGTATTTTAGATGGATTTTGCAGCTAAAGGACACAAAGTCACCATTAATGTTCGGTAAGGAATAATCATGTTGATGACAGGTATATCACTTTGAAGACACATTCTATCTCATTTTTCAGCATGTTCCCATCCTGATAAATTTCTTGCAGGGAAAGATTAAATGTGCAAAAGGGCTTGCATAGTTCCTGTATTTGTTAGCTCTGATGAGAAACTCAGTAGTGGTGATGTCTCATATCCCAGATCCAATTCATGGGAAGCAGTCTAGGACAGACAGGCAATTGCTGAAAGGCCAAATACTGAAGAAGTAAACTGTAAAAAGTAAATGTCTCTTCTAATAGGCAGGTTTTATTTTCACAGGAAAATTTTTATTTGGGAAATTTTGATTGTATAGTGATTTGCTAGCAACAAAATATTTGACCTCCTGGGGCAAAGCAGTAACTAAGGACAGAAAGGTGAGGACTGCTTCAAATATGTCACTAAAGTACTATGTTTTTATTATTAAAAATGTTTAGAAAAGATATTGCATGCAAACTTACAAAACAGAGTTGACATATTGGAGGTATCCATATTTTCTTTGCCAAAAAGTGAAGAACAGAACTGGAAATGCTTGCCAGTTTACTGCCATCTGATGGGTTTTCCTCCAAACCCACACATCTTTCCCTGCAAGGAAATGTTTTAGAATCACAGATGATAGAATGGTTGGGAAATGAATTTGGAAGGTGGAAGGAATTTTGAAGACTATCTAGTCCAACCTCCTGACATATGCAGACACATTTTCCATTAGTCCAGGTTGCTCAAAGCCACATCCAACCTGACCTTGAACACTTCCAGGTATGGGCTATCCAACAACTCTTCAGATCAACCTCTTCCAGTATTTCACCACCCTCCTAGTAAAGAATTTCTCCCTTTTATCTGATCTAAATCTGTGCTCTTTCAGTTTAAAACTGCCATATTTTTTTTCCTCTAGCCATAATTCGTAAGCTTCTGCAGACCATGTTGTTCAGATAGTGCTTTAAAAATAAAATAGCAATTTAAACAGCCAAATGGACATTATAGCACTAAAAATACAAATCTCTCCCTTCTGATTCCTCTGCAAATTCTGATAATAAAATTTAAAGTGTGGCATAAACTGCTGTAAAATACTGCTGTTAAGATGCAGAAGTTATAGCCTGACAAAAACAGCTTTGTGACCCACAATCAGAAGAAACCTTTGACATGTAATGGCCTGTGGTTTGAACACAGGTTTCAACAGCCCTAAATGCTCTGCCTGCAGTACAATTGCTCTGTGTGTTACTTGGTTTTGATAGGGTCAGACTGTCACAGGTTATCAAGAGTTTGTATTTACGCTTTCTCTTCTGCCTGAAGGTAAAGGCAAGAGATAACATTTCTATTAATAGTTGAAGTGGATAGCCTTCTTCTAGCTAAAGAAGTGGTATTTGGACTGATATTGTTTGGCTTGCCCGTTGATTCTGATTTATGACAAGTGAATCTTCTCCTTTTTTGTTTCATGTAATATTGTAGGCACCTATCTGTGCCTGTAGCCACTTGTGCCTATAAGTGCTTGAGCCCATCATTCAGCTGCCTCTGCCTATTTCAGAGATATTGATCAACTCCAGCTAAAAACAGATTCCTTAAATAATCCTTTAAACGTTCCTTAATCACCCTCAACTTTGATATCTTCCCTATTCTCCTCATTTGCCCATCTTGCTGTTGGAAAACTTCAAGACCTGTTTCAGGTGAAGGCTGCAACATTGGATCCATTTGAAGGAGGCAAGGGAAGCAGGCAGCACAACAGTGTTGTCTGCAGTGTTGTCTGCAGGTTTCTGTGTCTAGTCCCAAGGAAGTCAATGGACAAGCTGCACAGAAAGCTCACTTGCTGCCTTAATGGATTTTGGTGTCTGTCTCCAGCTGATTCTATGACTGCTGAGCATAGTTCAGTATCTCCCAAAAAATGCTGTAGAACATGCTTTTAGGAGTACTTGCTTTTCTCAAAATCAGACTGTACCTAACTTATTTTTCCATGTAATGCCCAGCATATCCACTTGTGACTGGGATCCATATTTCTCTCTAGTTAAAAGAAACGCATCTGGGATCAGTCCTCAGATGAAGTCCTTAGCAGTGTTAGCCAAAGTTTTACACAGACTTGGCACAAGAGTTGACTGAATAGGTTTATAGTGAATTGACTACTCTTCCATGGTATCTTGTTGTACCATGAAGATCAGATTTTGAAATCAGTTTGAATTAATGATCTGTTTTGCTAGTCTCTTTTTAGTCAAAATAATGTTTGTATGAATGGGAAAATACTGAACTCTGGTATTCTTTGGTAGTATCAAAATCTACACTTTTTTTGTGAAGTCGTTTGTTATTATTATTTTTACCTCTGCATGAAAAACTTGTACCAACTGACAGAACTTGCTCTTCCTGTTATCTGTACTCTTCTGCTTCAACATATTCTCCAAGGAAATCTATATGGAGATATTGAGTAGAGACTCTGTGGAGTGGATTGGCACATGGTGCCACACAATTCTCTCAGAAAAACCTGTGTATGTTTTTTTTTCCTTTCTGAAATGTTTTAATATCCAGTGATAGAAAAGACTGTGCAGCCCTTTCACATAATAACTTTTCCCACTATAAAATGTACACCTATGCAACATCATGCTATTGAATGTTTGTGGCATATCTTTAAAGCACTGGGTTTTTTGCTTATGTACATCAAGGCTTGTATCATTTTCTTTTTGATCTCTTTTATTCTTAGCATTGAATCTACTTTTAGAACGCTCTTATTTGTTTACATTTTGGCTATATTATCTTTCTCAAAAGAGACAAAAATTAAATTCTTATTCTGAAAGAAAAGTTGAATGTCCTGTGCCAGAGTGTAATCTTTAAAATCAAGGTAAAATAATTTTGGGGTTTAAGAAAAGCTGCTCAAAGGAACAGACTGGTCCTTATATTAAATACATAATAAGACATTATTGCAATTGCAATTTAACTCCTAGGTTCTACCCTGAACACAAGCAATTCATCTGACAAGAGGAAGCAGGTGAAACTATTCTACAAACAAAAGCTGAGATAAAGAATTCTTAACATAATCTTGATGTTATTTTCAATTTCCTCAAAGAATAATGCAGGCAGAATAGCAGGCATTCCAAGCTTCTTGGTATTTGGGAGAAAGCAAGGACAAAATGTGTGCACAGGAGTGCCCCTACACTGCATGTGGGAGTCACTGCACCAGAGCAATCCAAATGCAAGCAGTTGTGTGTGTGTGTTTGTGTGTTGTGTTTATGTGTTGTGTTTGTGTGTTGTGTTGTGCTTGTAACATGGGGGAAGCACAGACCTCTGAAGTGGAGGGTTCTTGAGAAAACAGCCCTTCTTTTTCTGAAGTGAGTTATTATGGCCATGTACTTAGATTTGTGCTGCTCTCTGTGAAAGAATTGATAGGACAGACTTTAAGATGCGTCTTTGGCTTGGGTCCCTTGTCAGAGGCACAGAGTCAAATAGGCTGCCACCCATTTTTGCCCTACCCCGTGTCCCAGTATGGAGCCCTGGTTTTTTTTGGAACCAAAACTTTCCATGAGTCCTCAGGGCTCACCTTGCCTCACTTTATCCTATTAGACTGAAATAAAACTTTTCCTTAATACTTCTCCTGAGTTTCCCAAACCACACATTTACCCAGAACATGAAATGTGATTCCAGATGATTTTTTTACTAGGTTTAACATCAATTAAAGTGAATACACAAGTGGATTTTTAAGTCCTGTTAAGCACAGGCTTAGTGGATGAATTTCTTAATTCTTGAAGGATGGACTTTGTCCCTAAGATCCAGCCTCTATTATTTTTTTCTGTATTTGTTTTCTCTGTCTTGAAAGAATTATCTACAGTGACTCCTAACTGGCAATATCTCATTTCAAGCTTATCATCATCTGTTCATCTGTAAAGTTAGGACTATGTTTTCCCCATGTGCATGACTTTGCATTTATTGAATTGAAATTTCATGAGCTGCTTTATGTCTCAATCACTCAATATCACAAAAGTCTTCTGCAACTCTTTGCAGTAAATTTAGTTTTTACAAGTTTGAATAATTTTATATCCTTACCAAACCTTGTTAGCTTATGCATGTCTCAACTTGCTGGACTTTTCAGGGGGATGCTGCAACATAAGAGCAATTCTACCCATGGTAATTCTTCTCTACTATGAGAACCGAGCCATTAGTTCTACCCTTTGCTTCCTACCTAGCTGTTGATAATTCATACCGTCTCTGAGAAAGTTTCCTCTTATTTTACATTGTTTAGAATACTTTCATGGTTGTCCTCCAAATTCTTCAGAGTTTTGACTGCCTTCTTTATTATCTTGGACTACCATTATACCATGTGCTCTCAGCCTTTTTCAAAGAACTTCAGAGAAAGCATTCCCTGTGATGTGCAGCTCTTTGGTCATGACACACACACCTGTTGGAAAGCTCCAAGCTGTTTGTTGGAAGCAGTAGAGGGGGATGCTGAGGGGCCACAGCATTGACCCTGACACTGTGTAGGTCAGGGAAAGTATCAGGGAGGAGCTGCCATTGGGGCTGGCTCCTGAGATGCTCTGGGTGTGTGAGCCAGCAGGGATGGGTCACTGGAGAGCCCCATAGCTGTGCCCTGTCTCTGGGGTCTTTCAGTCACTGTGGGCTTGCTCCTGACAGCCAGGGTACTTCCTCCCATGGTGCATCAAAGGCAGCACTTGGCATTCTCTGCTGGGTCTTCTCTCATGTCTCTTCCCTAGCTAAATGACTTACAAGATACAACTTTCCTCCACACAACTCTCCTCCTCACACATGATCAACATATCACATTTATTTTTGTTTATTATTTTGTCAACTACTATGTTTACCATTTATTTTTGTAACAACTCAATTTTTGGTCAGAGTCACCACACTTGGGCTTATACAAACAATAAAAGACAACAAGGTCCCTAGAAATTTGCAGCTTTGTAAGCATAAAGCCGAGAGTGGTGCGGTGCACCTATACCCACAGACAGGTGTATTCTGCAGTCATAACTGTAGCTGAGCTTTGGCCTGAAGCAATTTTACCTTAGCTCATGATACATTATAATACAATGGAGGATTAATTTGGGCTTAAATTTTATCAAGTTTGAAAGAACACATTTCTTTTCTACTTTTAAGTATAGCTCTCCTAAAAGTTTGGGCTCACAGAGCTGATAAGTAACAATTAACCATCTAGAGCAAGATTTGAAGAGATTTCAGGTGATCTTGAGGCTCTTTTAACCTTAGGTATTATGTGTGTGCCATATGCCAGCTAAAGGTGTGGGTCACAAGCAGGTTATGCATGAAGCCACACAGTGCTGAGTTATAATGCTGGTGTGACCATGAAGCATCTGTCCCAAAAGCAATGCTGCTGATGAGTAGACAAAGAAATGAGTATGTGCTGAAACAGTTGCATTTGATGTAACAGAAATACTGAAATAAGAACAGAAAATGTCATATTAAATCTTGTCATGATGCTATTGGTGCTAATTTTAGTAAGTTCAATTATTTGTGTTTTATTTCATTTCTTTGCATGACTACGTTTCCATAGCTTTGTCTGTGAGATTTGTGAAAAGCATATTTTTACCTTTTTTTTTTTTCCGAGTCTGTTACTGTTATTAGGGTATCTTCTCAGAAGTTTCATTTTGCTACTAAATTTCACCTACCATGATTTTACGAAGAAAACCTAAATTGTTTTTGAAAAGGATCTGCATTTGTGTCCTAGCCTGAGAACCTGCTCTAGGGTTTAGGTTCACTGACCAGTGCATTATTCACGTCTCCTTGAAACAGCCTATAAATCAACCTGCAGTATGGACCACAGGCAAGTTAAGTGGTGTAATGACATTATCTGTAGTCTTAAAAAATAAAGTAAAAGAATTCAAGGAACAAAGTTTTGAGGTCTGAGGCAGAGTTTGACAGATCTTATTCAGTGCTGAATAACTGTGGTTGGCAGGTACATCTGCTAATGCTTTTCTTTAACTGGATGATTGCAGGAGCATTTTTGGTCTGAATAGTCAAACAGATGTAAAATCAATGCCCTTTATTGCTTTGTCTGTTCTGCTTTGAAATAAGGAATCTTCAAATATTTGCTGTAATGGAATTCAGCCACTCAAATATCTGCAGAATAAACTTACTCTGGCCAATGTGTATTGGGATAATGAAGAAAGGACTCCTACAAATCCTAAGCATTGCCATTTCTTTTAAGCATTGCATGAATTAAAATGTAGAAAGTTGGCAGCCTCCAAGCTGCTGTTTTCAGGGTTAGCTTTCCCAAACTGCAAATGAGATCAATATGTTGGATTTTTCATCCCGAGAAGTATTTTTAGTCATCTATACAACCAAATATTCCATCTGTTCCTACAGTTATATAGATGTGTCTGCCACACATTGGTTATACACGTTCATTGTGTATGTACTTCAAAAAGCCCAAGACTAAATTTACCAAGAGAGCCCAGGTAGCTGCCAGTTGTACCATGCTGTCTTAATTACACAATAGGGCATAACTTATGTTTATTTTCACCGCCACCCTTTGAACCAGTCCACTTTAATGTTTGTGTAATGTTCTGAAAACATCTGGCCCAGCAAAAAAGCCTGTAGTTACCCTCCCATATGTGACCTTACATCTCTACCCATTTCAAGGCCAAGGATTTCCCACCTATAGGCATAGATACACCATTTCAAACCAAGGAGACCCTGAGCCCAGTAACTTGACTTTTAAGGCACACACAGGGCAGTGGCCTGTGTATTTGCTCAGCATGCCACACAGGGCTGGAGACTTCTTTTTCTGGGCTGAAAAGACTTTTGCACTCTCAGGCACTGTGTAGCATCTTGCTTCTCCTTTAGTCCCTCCAGATCCTCTTCTTCAGATTCTGGCTGTACTCTTCTCATCTTTACATTTTCACTTACAGCTTGCCTATCCAAGGTCTCATTGGATCAAGGTACCTTTCTTTGTCAAGCTCCTCTTTGCCTGCCCAAGGTAAGTCTTTAATACCATCAGTCCTGGCAGCCATGGATCATATTTCTTTTTCTTCATCTGTCCTGGTGTCAGGCAGGGCACAGCAGGGAACGTCCACAGGCTGCTTGGATGCCTTCAAGGAAGCAGTGGGTACTTGGAGGAGAGTTTCTTACTGTGCCACTCCAGTTCTCAGTCCATGCTTCATTATTATTGCTGTCGTTGTTCTTATTATTGATTAGCCCCTTACACTTCTCCCTTTTTTCACCAGCTATTTCTTAACTGGCCTGTCTTTTCCTGGTCCATATTATTTTATTTTTGGAGAAGAAAATGAAGCAGAATGAGAGCTCTTTTTTTTGTTTGCTTTTTTGTTTGGTTGGTTTGGTTTTGTTTTCTTTTGGGGGTTTTTGTGTGTGTGTGTGGTTTTTGGTTGGTTGGTTGGTTTTTTTTCTTTTTGTGTGCAAGGGGGTTGGTTGTTGGGGTTTTTTTGGTAGTAGACAGCAGGGACAGAACTAGTGGGAAAAACATACTTTAACCAATATCTGGATATCAGGGCAAGCATATTTGATACTGGCCCTAATACAATCCCAGCTTCTAAGTAGCAACTCCACAGACTCCTTGACCCTAACACAGTTTGTCTCGAGTCTAGTATGCAAAGGATCTTCCAAGTGTTTAACCAGTCTCTCTTTTAATGTATCTCTGATAGTAACGTTATTCATAAATCAGATTTTTTTAAGCTTGGCTATGTATAATTCCTTGAATCCCTTAAAAATGGAAATATGTCTATTTCAATCATAGAATTTAAAGGGCTACAGTTATATATAGCTGGGAATAAAAGACTACAAATATCCAATTTGGCTTCATGGCAAATATAAGTAATTGTGAAGGATGTACATAGTTACTTTTTAGCTAAGAGATAACATCAAGTGTGTCTGCTTATGAATATGTATCAACCATAATGCAAACTCTACTGCATAGGAAATTTGACTTAATTATGTGTTAGGAGGCAGCTTGCATCTGTAATTATATTACCATTTACTATTGTATAAAACTCTGCTCTGTACTAATTACACTTAACAAACAGAGTGCTTAATGTTATTATTACTGGGAGACATACAGAACAAAAGCCATTTTCTGATTTCTTGGTTGACTGTGTTCTATTAGTAGTGAAATATCATGTGCTATCTGAATCATACTGTAAATCTAATTGTTCCATGCAGATTAGATGTCATATGTATGTGTTCTAGGTTTCAGACTCAGTCAAATATAAAGTGTATTTCCTGACACTTTTTTTCCACTCTGTTTTTATGGTAATGTGGTTTTCCTTGACATTCTGGTTCAGGTCTACAAAAGAACAACATGACCTAAATACTGCAAAAGAGCATCATGACTAGTTTTTGATTTTTGACGTGTATAATTCAAGGTATGAATAAACATCTTATATTTTCTCTGTTCTTAATGATGTTACTATTAAGTGTGGGTATTATATAGTTTATTAAGCAGTTTATTTAGGAGTATATTGCTTCCACTTTCACTTTGTAGGATAACTATCTGAATTTATTATGAATAATATATACCATTTTTCTCAATGTATCAAGAAGTCTGGATTTTTGTACTGGGGGAAGGGAAGAAGCCACAGTCATCCACTTGTTTTCATTCACCAAGCTGTTTATTGCGAATGGTAGAGGGGCAGCAGCTACTGCTGTACTGTGTGGGTCTGGAGGAGCATCAGGGCCAGCCGCGCACTCACCCAACCCTCAGTAGGGTTGGCTCCCAAGAATCACTGGGAGCAGGAGCCAGCTGGAATGGGGCATTGGAGGGCCCTGCATCTGCTACCCACTCTGGGAGCTTTCATTCTCTGTGGGCTCCCTCTTGCCAACTGAGGGTCGGTTGGTGGTGGGCCACCTGTGCAGGGAGCAGCGGTGAAGCCTCTCCATGGCCATCGTCCTGGGCAGGCAGGTGGGCAAGCTGACCACGTACACCTCATGGTCATCATCGCCCTGCACAGAATGCAGCACCTGCTCCACAGATTGCCTGCACACAGGCCTGTCCTCTCACTGCCTGGCTCACTGGTGGGTGTACCTAAAGAAGAATTGGCACATGCAGTAGGTCAGGTAGCCTGAGTTTTTCATGTCTTCCGGGCAGATGGGGCACTTGGAGTCCACTGCTGCCTTCAGCGGCCCTGCCTGTGCTCACTGGCTCAGTCTAACCTGATAAAGTAAGGCAAGGTGAGCCCTGAGGACTCATGGGAAGTTTTGGTTCCAAAAGAAACAGTGGGATTGGGGGGGCTCCATAGTGGAACACATGGTAAGGCAAAAATGGGTGGCAGCCTATTTGACTCTGTGCCTTTGACAAGGGACACAAGCCAAAGATGTATCTTAAATTCTGTCTTATCAAGTCTTCCACAGAGAGCAACACTAATCTAAGTATATGGCCATAATAACTCACTTCAGAAAAAGAAGGGCTGTTTTCTCCAGAACCCTCCACTTCAGAGGTCTGTGCTTCCCCCATGTTACAAGCACAAAACACACACACAACTGCCACAAGTGTCGGCTGGCACAAGGAGGGGTGGAAGCGATGGCAAGATCTCCCAAGGAGATCTTCTCAGCTCCCTGGAGTGAGGTTTCCCCTCCAAGACCACCTCAACCTTGTTGATGTGTTTTGCAGCTATTTTTACTGCTCAACATGCCACCTCCACTTAGCCATGTGCCTTGACCTCAGTCCAGCCAAACACAAAGCTAGAGCTATGTAGGGGATGATTTATTATGACAAGATGCACAACTTCACAACATGCTTTGTTTAGACATTAGTTGTGTGCCAACAATTTTGCTACAGAAAAAATATAACCTTTCCCAGTTGTTTTTGGTTTTTTTTGCCCAAAGGGACTCAAGCAACTGTTACTAACACCTAGAATAATCATATTATTTGCAAAGGGAAGATTTTAAAATCAAATTCTCCTCTGACAAAGAAAACTGGGCAGTAAACTGTTGGGCAAAGTGATAGCAATTTTGATCCGCTAGGAAATAGAATAAAATTAGGGAAAAGGCCTATTTTAAGACATGCCATTGTTGATAATATTTCACATGAATCATTCCCATATCACTGTCCACCACCACTTTTAAGTGTTAACATAACAGCCTTCTCAAAAGAAATGAACGAATGGACAAAATCTCATGAACAGATGCATAATTACTCAGTAAAACAAAGATTTGGCTTAGATTGCTTTGTAAATGTATCATATAAAAATGTAATTAATGTGACCAGATCACAAATACAAGATGCTTAAAGGGAGAATAGTGAGCATTATGTTTTTCCATCTGATTGTCCAGCTGGTACAAATTAAACTCATGTTACTGTATTTAAATATTGTTGCTATTTGTAAACATGTATATCTGTATTTCTATATTTTATCATACCATATATAGAGAGAAAATTGTTTTGGAATCAGCCACAGAGGTTAACTATGTTTCATGCAGCAAAGAAGAAAATAACCAAATAAATGTGCTGAAAATGCAAACTCCCCACAAAGTTGTGCCAGGTAGTAAGTTTTTTGAAGTAAACTTAAAATGATGTGGGTTTTTTGGAAAACCTGCAGGAACAAACCTTTGCTCACTCATCCTACTTCTCCTTCATCTATGTATTTTCTGGCCAGTGTTCAATTGCTCTGAGTGCCTCCAAGAATTGCAAAAACAATGCCATCCTTTTGTAAATAGGTTATAAACCTAATAAGAATCTCACTTCAAGGGACTATGGTTAATCCAAAAGGCATCTCTGTGTGCCCAGTATACACTCAGTGCACTGGGACTCTCAACAGTTAGCGTATAATTTTTTTCTCTCTGTGAGTTCATATAATCTGGTAATAGACCTAACTTGTAGAAATTCAACCCCTTTGTGCCAGACTTCCACCTTTCCTAAGCAGATTGATATTGTCAGTCATGTGCAGGGTTGTCTTCCTATAATATATGTATGCACATGCATACAGGTTTTTAGTGTTGAAGGCTGCACAGGAATATAGAACAAATTAAACGTGATCAAGCAGTATTTTCAAACCTACAAACATATATAATAAAGTCACATATGTCAAGCCCAGTTCTGCACTTTAGACATCTTTGCTGTTAGTAAGCCTTCTACCATAAAACAAAACAAACCTCTTTTCATTAAAAGTTTGCAGTTTACTTTTCACTGATGCAAATTTGTTCAGCTGCCCAGGAAAAGTGGGACAGAAACACTAGAACTGGCCAGACTGGATGTTATTCAGATAAACAGGTGACTCTTGTCCTCTAAAATGTTATCACAGTGCTTCAGTATTTAATTCCTTGCTTTGGACAGCATTGCATTACAATTTGCAATTTCATAGACTAATTTCAGTTGCATAGACTAATGTGTATTTATCTCATCTGAGGTGAATAATAAAAGAAAGGGAAGGGAAGGGAAGGGAAGGGAAGGGAAGGGAAGGGAAGGGAAGGGAAGGGAAGGGAAGGGAAGGGAAG
>JAWWMO010000043.1:61154363-61183059 GCA_035047845.1 Dendrocincla fuliginosa
TCTTTCCCTCCTTCCCTCCTTCCTTCCCTCCTTCCTTACTTCCTTCCTTCCTTCCTTCCCTGTTGCCACTACCGTGTCAAAACACTACAATTAGGACCTCTTCAATTAAGCCCTTTCATCCCAATAAATATATTCTCATTTATCACTGCTTTTGCACTATCTGCACTCAAAAGCACATATATTTGATATTTCTTCCCATCTGGGACCACCCTGAACCAGCTCTGAATGTTTCTCTGTGAACACACACCATGTTTAAGCTGTGCTTTTCATCAAGGGTTCATATTGGGGTTGCTCTCAGTCATGGTTTAAGAATGATATTCCCAAATTTAGTGTTTCCACTGAAAAACCTCAGACCACACCACTCACTCACTCACATCCCCCCAAACCCACCCTGCGGGGGGCTGGAGAGGAGAACTGGAGGCACAAAAAGCTTAAGATCACGGGTTCATTTAAGAACAAATTACTAGGAACAGCAATGAAATAAGAAATAGTGAACAGTAACAACAATATTAACAACAAGGTGTACAAGAAAGGTGAATAATTCTCACACAGTTGCTCACCACACAGAACCCAGCACTGCCCAGCTGCACACCCCAGCAAACCAGAAAGAACACAACCCCCTCCTGAGTGCCCCCTGTGCATGGCATGGGGTGGTCTCAAATAGCCCCACCATCCTGGCCATGCCCCTCCTGGCTGCTGCATTAGTTAACCCTGTCCTGGATAGAACCAGGACACTCTGAAAAGAAAATCTAGACTCATTTTCTATCCAATGTTTTATTATGCCTAATGAATTCTCCTTTTCCATATCAAGTTGTTCCCACACACAGACCAGCCAAGTTTGCCTGAAGTTTCCTTACAAACTCTCTCGCTTGATACTCAGAGAGGAAAAACAATCTGTGCTAAAGCTCTGCCACAGACTGTCTATTAATTGTGAGCTAGTCAGACGTTCAATTTGTCCCACTTCCTAAAGAAAGTCTCTTCATTGCCTCATTCACACATCTATTTAGACTATAAACTCCAGAAACAGCACTTTCTGTTACCATCTTGTTCTCAATATTTAGTAGAAAGAAGCCATCCAGAGCTACTGCAAAAATAAAATATACTGTTGCATAAATTCCCACAGAAAAAAAAAAAGGCCCTTCCTTTTCAAACAGAGCAGGGTTGTTATAGCAAATATCTCATCCTCTGGGTGATTTTTGTATTAGCTTAAGATCCATTGCCTTTAAAATTTCATGCTTCCTAGTTGTTATTTTTTCCTTTCAACTTCCCTTTTTAACTTCCTGTAATCCTTTTGAATCTCCAGAAACTTAGTTTCTTTTTAACTAAGCAAAGTAGTAGAAGCCCCCCAGCTGTGGTTCTCCTATCATAGAATCATAGAATTCTTTGTGTGGGAAGGGACCTTTAAAGGTCATCTATTCTAACCCTCTGTGCTATGGGCAGGGACAACTTTCATTAGACCAGGTTGCTCAAAGCAAATTAGGTCTTACTATCAAAGACAAAGATACATGAACAACCAAATTAAGAAACTGGGATGAATAAAACCAGTACTAGCAAATGAAGTTAGTTATTTTTGCTCTTTCCTTTTCCGAGTACTAGTATAAACAACCATCAACTGGGAGAATTGTAGCATGTTGCTGAGCCACTGGATCAACCTGAATGATGAATAAAACAAAGTAAGTGGGCTTCAAAATTCAAATGCACTCCACTAGTAAAAATTCTGAAAGGAAGACTTTGTAATTATTTAAAAGCTGTTAGCAAAGGGATATAAAATTTGCATCTCCTCACTAGAATTTGCCTTGTACATAGCCAGAAGAGTTTCTTGGTACAAATTGCTACTTTTATAATGCTTAGTTCTTCAAAATACTTCAAATTACAAGCCATATTTTAATGGTTAGATTTAGTGATAAATGCACTACTAGAAATGGAGCAGGCAAATCAGTCTCTCACCCCTTAGGAGTCAGCCTGATCTGAAATAAGGGCGGGCAAAAGAAAAGGCTTTGCATCTTGCTAATTCCTTCCAAGCCATGAGGGACGTGTAACAAGGCTGTGTGCCAACACAAGTTTAGCTTCTAGAAAGATACTTATTTTGAAGTTAAACCAATCAAATATATGGATTATATTATCTGGATGCAGGGATGTCTGTATTGATTCAAGCGAAATCTTGCTGTTGTTTTAGTAGTTGAGCTTGTAAAATTGATGGAGAAAAATCAGACAGGTTTCAAATACTGGGTGATATGTAGCTCTCCCAACCAACTCATCCTTTCTAACAGTCTGTGCCTCAAAGCAGGCTCAATGCAGCTGCACAACCCACTTGAAACCCATCTTGTATACTGCACACAACAAATCTAGGAAAAAGTTTATACCGTATCATTTTCTGGTAACTCAAGATGATGTTATGGATTTCTTGCCCTCAACAGGTCACAGGTGGTTAAACCCACTAATGCCCTTGAAAAGGTAACCAACCAACCATGTGTGTTTTCAATATATTAAGTTCTGCTTAAAACAGAGTATTGAGATGTTACTGCTTTGGAAACACCTGGAAATGATGTCACTGTCACTCCAGCTTTCTCTGTTATGTCTCATATCTTCCCCAGAGCCATTTGCTGGGTTGGCATGTCTCAGCTGATTATTGGCTGAGAATTTTTATTGAAGGTATTTTGTAAACCTTCTTGAAAAATTGTGAAAGAGTGCAGATATTGAAGAACACATCTTCTGTGTTAAGAAGTATCCTGATCTAATGTCATTCCAATAAGTAAAAGTGTTTGGGTTATTAAAAATATCTCAAAGGCAATAGATATTGTCTAATGTTGAACAGAGATTCCTAGAAAGGACTGATCATGACAAAGTTACTAGATATAACTAAACTACAAGAATTTCTTAAAGTTTTTGTTGGTTTGTTTTTTTGGTTTTTTTGGGTGTTTGTGGGGTGTTGTTTTCCCCAAAACAAGTGGTAAATTTGGCAAATATTCTGGCAAATACTAAAAATCCTATAATGAAGTGAATATTCTAGCCAAACATGACTAAAAATTAATATAAGACAATCTAGAGTGTTTATAGAATGTTAGCAATACTTTGCTACTTAATGTTGTCCATCTCTTGGTACTGTTTTTAGTTTTCTGTACTAAATGTTTAATAAAATGAAGCAAACATAACCAGCTTTTGAAAAACCTGAATAAATTTAAAATCTTTTGACAGAAGTGTGATAAGCACAGGAAAGTTGATGCTATAGGTCTAGAGAAAGTGTATACAAGAATTGCTTTTACTGCATCTTTTTATTATGGAAGATCTATAACTGGTAAAAATACAAATGACTAAAACACCCACATTCAAGACAAAAATGAAAAAACATGTAAAACGTTGAACCTCCCTAATTCTTAATGGTTCATCTAACCCAGTAGGTGACTTGCTGTTCTTTGAAATATGAAGACAATTTTTCAGCTGTTGCAAACAAAATCTGACACTTGCAGCAGCGAATGAAGTTGTCTTTATCTTATTAATACTGCATTTATTTTTTTAAATGCATCTTTAATAGAGAAACAGGGGAAAAAATAATAAACAGAGACAAGAAATGGTTGTTTTGCAGGTATTAGGGGAAACAGCAAGTTTGAACACTTTTAATGTTGTTTCCTGTAATGGGTGGATTTCCCAACAAAAAGACAAACAGACAAACAAAAAAAACCAACAACAAAAAGCCAAACTAAAAAAAGTCTTCTTTATGAATGCAATACACATCAGAAGCCAACTGTGAAGGACCCATTAGTGACAGATATTTAATTAAATGTCATCTTAATAACCTACAGATATTCCCCTAGCGAAGATTTAGAATTGATAAATCTGCTAAACCTTTAGGCTTTATTTACCTTACACTCATCATCTAGCCTCTTATTTATTTTATATATAGATAAAGTAAATTTGAACTGTTCATTTGAATTAGATTTTTAGCAAACATAGGTCAAGCAGAATGTGACCTTTACCAACACATGATTTGCAGTTTTTTATCATTCATCATATCTCTTGAAATTAACTTTAGCAGAACCATAAATGTTATGAGAAAGGTGACTCTAGATTTTTCACAAATATATATGTCATGTACATACATAGCAATCAGTCTTTGAAGGCACAAAGTATGTTTTTAATATTCCCCTCGAGTCAGACTAGCCAAAGAAAAATGACCTTAATGGAAGATTTCCAGAGGACAAAGCAATGGCCATCCTTTTGGCTGACTTGTGTAATGTTTCACATTTGACTGTCTGGCATTTCTTTGTACTGTGATAAATGTGGAATGCTGCACCTGATCCATTCTGAAATTTCATAGTGTTTTCATGGCATCACAGAGTAGAACTCTGTGGGGTTTTGTGACAGTTGCAAACATTAAAGAAATAAATAGGGTTAATAAAGCAATAAAAAAATAGCTGGTTTCACCCTCCTCTCTCATTTCTGACCAAAGAAGTAGTGGACTGCGGTTCATGACCTTTTGGTGTAAACAAAACTCCTGTGCCTGCTCAGTTTTCACTTCCTGTTAAAATTTAAAACTCCAGACACCCCAAATAACTTCCACTAACTAACAGAGAAAGGAAAAGAAATACTTTGTGATATGTTTGGGAGAATGAAGACACAGAGGCAGGTCTGGCTACGAAGAGTGACAGCATTGCACAGGAAGAAACCTGAGGGCACCACTTTTCTAAGAGCTATCCTGAATTTAGAGACCAGTCTGCCATGGGGAAAATGAGTGTCCCAGAAGGGAATGAGAGGAACAGTTCCGTGAGAAACTGGGAATATTAAACACAGAAAACTTCTGCTGTCAGAGGAGGAGATGAAGGCAAGTAGACGGATATTGATGCATAGAGTCCAGAAGTTTAAGGAGTGATGTAGAGGAATTTAGTCCAAGATTACTCAGTAATTCAGTTACTTGTCACTTTCAAAATGGACAAGAAAGATAAGAATGAAGAAGGACAAATGGTAAGATTAGTAGAGGTGAAAAATTTCCATATACCCTGACAGTCATCTCTTTTGTAATGAAATGTATTTTCAAGGCATGAAAATATTACAAGTCAATCTCCTTTTCAGAGTTTGAGTATATCTGATTAAATAATAAATAAATGGATATTTGAGGCTCCAGGAAAAGCAAGTGCTTCTGCACTCTGTTCAATGTCAAGCTGTCTGCTTAAGTGGATTATTATTTTAAACTGTGTCTCATCACTTCCTGCTTTATCACTGCTCGAAAGAATTCATCTATAAAATTAACATTTGGGTATGCAAATATTTAGTTTGCATTCTAAGATGAGGGCACTCTGCCCCTGAAAAATCACAGCACTGGTCTTCTTCAACCTTGCCTTGAGCTTTAAGTTTTGGTATCATCTTCAGAATAACAAGAGGATCACATTCATGGCCTGTTAGCTTTTACTAGCTGAGTAACAATCATTTTAAGGGAAAATTATTACTTTTTTTTCTCTGTTTTCAAAAAAATATACTCATTGAAGTACTCTTGCTTGAATTTTCTGTGACTGGGGAATGTATGAGAACCACAAGGGCAGAGGCATCTTCTCACAACACTCCACATATATAAAAATATAAAGCTTTGCCCTGGAGAACTGAAGGTCCAAAGAAGTCAAACTAAGCAGTACACAAGAATTCATGGAATTTTATCTGTCCTGTGGTCTGACAATGCTGTGGCACACTGGGTGGCTTGTCATCTTGCTGGTGGACATCTCATATTATTGTGGTCATAACACAACAGACAACATAAAGGTTAATCTACCGGTTTTACAGCTATAAGCATGGGCCTCACCAGGCTTATTTAGCAATTCTGTAAAGGACCCAGGTCTGGAGGAATGGAGATGATCATTGATGTCTGGCTTGCACCATTATTGTAGATCAAGATAGTTTGCAAAACATCTAAAAATTTTTAATAAGTGTGATGGTGCTCTTGATGCTCCAAGACACTCAATATCACAACTTCAATAAACAAAATGGGATATAAACTAAGAAATATTATAGGACCTTTCTAGAGGAAGATTAGTCTTTTAAAAATTGACAATTAAGCTCTGTATAATTAACAAACATAAACATTTCTGTCTCTCTGCTTGGTAATAAGTGCATATTATGGCTACTTAAATGTCACTAGCTATTTTTTGTATCATTAACTCACACAACAGCCAGATGCTAAATATCCATTCTGGTAGAATAAATGATGGAGTAAACTTCTGAGAAAGAAATAAAAATTTTAATACACAAGCAGAATTTTACATCCCTACTAGCAACCTTTTAGAGCTGACAGATCAGCAATGTGCTTTGAAACCTTTGTGACAAAACAACTTACAAAACAAAACGTACAGACAAAACTCATCACACAACTTGTCACACACTAAGAGTTTTCCAAATGTTTGCTAGCAGATACATTTTTATGGTAAATTTTAGAAGACTTTCAACCTATTCAATTTTTATTTCTTAACAGGAAAATAGAGCTCAAGGGGTCTTGCTTACAGGTTTACTTTCCACTGTTTGGATGAGCTAGTCATTGCAGATTTAACAATTCATGATTATTTGTCTCAGTAGACTGGCTGCATCCTACTGCAATACGAATTATTGTTTTAACAAAGGAGTATCTTTCTCCCCACATTAAGTATTTGGCATTTTGTAAGGTTATATCAACTCAGCTTCATACTCCAATGGAGCCTCCTGTGTGGCACAATGGCTTGGGTATTATTAGCGCATCAGTCACACCTTAGATTCGGGGAAACAAGCTGAATTCACAAATTCCCTTTGATTGCCTCTTCTGACCCTCTGAGTCTTCTCCTTTTGCCATGTACATATCACTCCAAGCCAGTACACCACTCTAGCTGCTGTGTGCCAGGTGTTGTTAGCACAGGCTTATGAAGAAGCTCCTCGATGCAGAAGGCTCTGTAGTCACACCCGTGACTGCTACACTTCATGTAGCACAAATCCCTGTCTCACAGAATTGCAAGCAGGTATAACACCCCCGAGACATGGCTAACTATGGCAGCAAAAGTTATGAACAGAAAAAATACTATTCTGTATGGATACCTGCACACAATTCAACTTAGCTGTAGTGGCAGCATACTATTCAAAGTCTATTTCAATTAATAACTTATTTAATTCCTTTTAAGTCCATTTCAGTTAATCAAAAACAAGTTACAAGCAAGAGTTTATCACATAGAGCTGCTGTTGGTAAATAGTAATGGTGATGTGAGCTGTCTGGGGATGCTGTAAAGGCTGTAACTAGTAAGTTGTTGGTGGTGTTGAGTACAAGGCTTGTCAGCATGGGTTCACACCCACCAGTTTTCCAGCACTACCAAAATAACTGGGGATGGCACTGTGGATGTTGTTTCTACCAAGGCTCTTAGTTCTCAAGTGGCTCGTGGTCCAAGAGAGGGCTACTTATTATGGAGCAGATCTGGAGAGTTTCACAAGTGTCTTATTTAATAGGAAAAGATGGCTCGTTTCCATGGCCATTACTGCAGACTTCACAGCTCCTTTTTATTTCCTAAGTCTGCAACTTCAGATATATATTCTATTTCCTTTGGTAATTAGGTCTTCTGATGGATATTTACAAGTTCATGCTTTACAATATTATGTCCAAAAAATGTAAGTGCACTTTTCAGTGAAATGCTGAACTATTTATCAGATACACATGCTTCAGCAAATACTTTTTAATATCTTACGTAATGCTATGACAAAATTCTGCAGAAACTACTTTAAAATGTGACATTTACAATTGCAAATCATATGATAGTGATCAAAAAGTGAAGCACACTGGCTTGTCTTGCCATTCAAAGAACACAGCTCCACCAGAATTGCTTATGCTGAAGTACAATGGGAAGGGCAGCAAGAGAAGTGAGATCTTAAGAGCATGTCTGGGAATACGAAGGGTACTGTAGGAAATTTTCAAGAAAGAATTTTATCAGGAATATCTTTCTTTTTCCCCTCTATCGTTGAAGGAAGAGCCAATAATTCCAAGAAGACTTTTATTTGGCCTCGTTAAATCACCAAGGTAGTTTCATCTAGTCCAAATGCAGCTCATAATTTTCATTTCTGAATTGTACATATATACTTGTTATTCATTTTTTATAAGAATAATTAATTAACTATCAAACTATATTTCCTGGTTGGCTGCATATTTCTAGCTCTTGCCCTGTATAATCACATACTCTTTTCATTGTCTCCACATTTTTCTTTATGACTGACGTTCTTTTGATAATTTTCTTATTCTGATTGCACTGTGATAAGAAAGAGGGCAATTGTGTTTACAAACAGCAACTGCCCACATTAGTTTCTGCCTTGAAATTATGCTTATAATTTTTAGTGCAAAAGTTTCACTGTATCAGTTTAACCTTGCTGATTATCTTGCCCACTACCTTCTTTAATAACTGACTTGCTGCCAAATCTGTCACCCCAAGCCATATTCATGTGTTAAATTACCTAATAATGCAGAAAGTTAATTGGTCAAGTTCACCTAAAAAAATTTCTAATCAACTTGAATAATATTAATATCTAAATCTCTTTGGTAAAAACAAGCTTTTCCATTCTAATATGAGTTTGGATTGTTTACAGTTGGGTCTTGAAACATAAATACTTTCATTAATCAGGTCGGAATAACACTGGAAGAAAATTGATGAGTAGATTAATCAGTTAAATAGAGGGAAAACCTTTTAATCAAGGCTATAAAATATTAATTTTTACAAATTTATTTGTACAACCTGTCCGTTATTTTGACAACATATCTTGACTTTCTTTTTCAGTACTATTGCTGTTAAAGTGCAGTTACAAGTTTGGTGATTTGTGTTACAAATTCAGACCATTTGATTAAGCATTCTGAATTCAAAAATGTTGGCCCAGCTAATGTCAGAGAAATGCTGTACCACAAATGCTACTAGTTTGCCTCGCTCTCCTTGTTTGACTAGACTGCTCATCAACCAAAAAGAAATCAGATCAATTTAAAGGGAATCATCCTTTTTGCTGATTTCACTCTATTTATCTATGTGTCTTTTTTCTAATGCTAATAATATGCACACTATGGCTATAGTCAGTAAGGACTGTGTGAAGACAAAGGCAATACAAATATTAATTTAATACATATCATGAAAAAGCCTAGAGAGAATCCTCTGATGGCATTGTCTAGAAAATTCAACTTTTCAGTCAGTGAAAATAACCCTCTTCTTGAGGGTTATTTTATTTGAAGAAGCAGTCTAATCAAAACGTTAAAATAAAGACCCTGCCTTTGCAGATCGCACAGTAGCACTTAGCATTTTTTAATTTTTACTACAGCATTATGCATGTTATCCAAACTGATCTAAGGAAGGATTTCGTGTTTTGGCCACACAGAGTGTCTGGATATGATCTGAAGCTCTTTGCTAAAGCACAAATCTCAAGACAAAGAATAGAGTGCAGATCTGATCCTTTACCCTGATGCTCCTAGCACTTTTCTCAGCTGTACCACAGGTGCTAATAGACATTTTCTCCAGCTTGTGCAATAATTCCCAGACAGAGCTATCCAGACTGTAAGAGACAATGGTGCCATCTGGAAGTTATCGGCACTAACAAGACATGCGGAGATGTGTCTGTTTTTAAAGGAAACGGACTTGTCTCTGGATTGTCTTTTAAGAACAAAAATATTGTGTTTTGGAAAAAAACTTAATGTTCACTTTATTCCTATGTTCCCTGTCCAAATTGCAAAGAAAAGGAATAGTATGTATATTTTAAAGGCAAGGGAATGAATTTGTGTCTAAGGATATTTGAGTTAAATGATCAATTTCAAACATTTTCAGCTCCTTGCTCATTGCATGGAAGGAAAGACATTGAAAGAAAAATTAATAGCATCTTAGCAAGACTTTCCTCTCTAGGTCACTAGTTTAAATCCAGTTCAATTCAGTGTAAAGGAGAATTTTGTGTCTGATAATTGTTTAACAACCTTTGTGAACTGAGTTGATCTGAGCTCAGAGCCCCAGAATATGTGAAATTCCTTATTGTAAAAAAGCTTCCATTACAATCAGCACTTCAAAAGTCTATCAGTGAAGCAAAAAAGCTAGAGGAGCTTTGAACTGATTCATTTGATGAATAATTTTCCAGATATTTTCATTTCCTCTACCCCACTGTTTAAGTCCAAGCTTTCCTAGTCAATGCTGATCACCACAGCTCTTCCTTATCTCTTGTATTACCATCTCCTGAACTATCCCAAGGATCTGGAAGATGCATCTTACTCTTTGGATGCCCTAGAGAGACATGCAAGATTCTGGACATTGAAAGTCTGGACTAGGACACTGGTTTTAAAATGAGACACCATACAGATGAAATGTGGGATGTTAACCAACAAATTTAAAATTAATATAGACAAAGCACAAACAAAGTTACAGCAAATAAAAGCTGCTGGTCTTTAAAAGTAATCATAGTCAACAATATAGGTGCAAAGATTTATAGAGTCAAGTGTCAGGTATAGAAATAAAGCTCTAATCTACTCAGCTAAACGCTCAATTTTAGTAGTGTCTCCCTCTGAATCCATCCAACAAGCTAATTAGAACATGTAGAATGAGAAACTTGTTCTATGTGCAATATAATGTGTCTTCAGATTAAATTCAAAGCATTAAACTTCAGTAGGGATAAGCAGACTTCCCTCCGTACCCCATTTGTTCTTCAGAATTCCTGTGCTGTATAATTAATTTGTCAAACAATCATTAGCCCATTGTAAGGAAAAGACTTTTTTCTTCCTGGCTGGACAATTTGACAATCCTTATTCAGACTTTTACAAAGCATATAAATTGACAGACAATTATTCAATCATATAAATTGAATTAATACATTCAGCTCATTCCTGCTTTTTCTTTGTGACTAGACAAAACAGTAGCTTATGATTTGGAATTCAAATATGGGGTAAATTGTCATATCCCTTCACCAGTCATTCTGAACCTGAATTCTCACCCCTACAAATTAATCCAGTTATTCCAAATGCCAGAAAATTACCGCCCCAAAATCTAAGGTAGAAAATTGTAACAAGAGACAAAGGTGGATTGTCTCCAGAGCAATGGAGTACCCTAAATATTCTAATGGAGTGCCCTAAATATTCTTGCTTTTATAAAATCAAGATAAAAGCATAATATCCTCTAGTTGTTTAAGAGTTTCTAAAGATTACAAAATAATTACATGATAGGAAGTGGCAAGTTCTGAAAGTTGCTATGTTTACCATTAAAAACAGATTATTGTGCTCTTTCATGAAGCAATGTGAATCCACACCTCAAAAGCTTCATGAATCTAAAATTGAAACTACTTTCCTACTAAGTCTTTTTCCACTGTAATGCTTTCTTTCTTTAAGTATATCCAGCTACAAATATCAATTTACTTGCTTTTTCTTAGGTACAGAGTTTTGGTTCATAAAAACTTAGACACAACCTTTTGGGTTTCTGAATAACTCTCCAAACTGCCTGTAGCATTTTTAGCATTTTTCCTAAAATACTTAAAATCCTTGTAAGCTTTGTACAAGCCATATATTAAAAGGTATAATCTCCATTCTATTATGCACATTTTTCATGAAGATACCAAGGAGAATTTGACCAAATGCAAGTTCCTAAGGGAATTTCCTCAGCATGTTCACCACATTAGATGTGGATTCACTCATAATGAAGTTTTCAACTACTCTCATAGTTACCTAAAGACAAATACATGCATGCCATATTTCCTCAGCTTTTGAGATGCCAATGTTGGAAAAATGTCAAAGAACTTTATAAGAGTTCCTTTATATCTATATCTCCTGCTTTTTCTCTTCTATACTAAGCGGCCACCCTTCCAAAGAAGGTAGTCAGAAAAATTTGATATGAACTGGTCTTGACAGTGCCTTGTTGGCCTATGTTACAACCTTTATATTTTCTTGGTAATTGAAATTACTTCAATAATTTGTTTTGTGCTATTTCCAGGAAACAAGACTGCTTGATCTAGAATTCCTTTGCTGCTCTTAAAAGCAATTATGAAAGGTTTGTTTTTCTTAGCCTTCTAGGATCCCTCCTGTCTACAGCTTCCAAGAGATAATCACTAATTATTCAGAGATTACTTTGTCTCATTTATTGGGATGAATTTCATCAAATACAGAGAACCTTAATGTACCAATCTTACATAAATATTCCCTGAACTCTTCTCTTCTCCACTCCAGCCTGAATTCCAAAGAACTTGTTAAAATTAATTTGCTAAAGTATCAAGCACAATCTACCTTTTCCATGAAGATTAAAATAAACAATTAATTTCTGTTTTCTGTGCTGAAGGAAAATGATTCTTTTTCTCTGTAGAACATTTTGTTCAATCTCTTTTCTCATTTTCCTTCTTATTTCTAATGTATTCACTGAAAATTTGATTTCTTGCCATGTCCCTTGCAATTTGGAACTCAGATAGTATATAAGTTTCTTACTTTATCCTTATATGCTTGTGTAATTCCATCGTATTCATCCTTATTTATGAACCAACTTTGATTTTGTTTAAATAGCAGGCATTTCCCTACCCAGCTGGCTAGGAATCATTTGTGCAGCTTCATGAACATGACTAGGAGGAGTGTCATTTCTGAGGACCAGGCAGAAACTGGTAAAAACTCTTCAAATAACCTCTTCACTCTGAAGAACTATTTGCAAAGCCTGTGCTTCTTCATGTTCTGAGAGCCTCATGAAGCAAGGCAGGCTGCACGGCACCTTGGCAGACTGGGGGAAGTGATGGAAATAGAAATTGGGGGCCCAAGGCATAGGGTTTACTTGTTAAATATTTTAACCTATTGTGCACCTGCTATATGGCCTCTAACTACTTCAACACTGATTTTTGAGTTTTCATTCTTATCTCCTCACCCTTCCAACTCCCATTTCCTTACCTCCATAAAGGTTTCCATGACAGTGGCACTCTCGCTGTGGCTGGAATGACCTGATCATAGAAATCAGCACTGACACCTTCCCACTGCCCTCAGGGGGCACTGCTTTATGCCCTCCAGTTGTAAAGGGTCAACAGGGTCTTCAGGCAATAGGAGAAGGAATGTGGGTGCTCCATACATGTCAGACATGGACTGCTATTCTTGTAATTTAGTTTCAGTTTAAAACAGCAATAGTGGTATCTATAGAATCTGTAAGTGTTCATATAGTTTCAAGATGAACAGCTTGGTGTTTGCTTTGCAGTGGGAGAATGGAAGAAACCCTCACTCCTCCTCTTTCCTAGAGTGCAATTCTTAGAAAGAGCCCACTGCCTCCCTCTGCTAAGACTATAATCATCTAAACCAACTGATACATAAATTGACAATATGGGTTTGTACTGGAATGTTTTTTTCCTGCAAACTGTTTCTGAAAGAGAGATGAAAAAATTTGCATTAGACTTTGAAAGTTCCTGGTGGCAGATGACACACTGTACAATATCAAGCTCACCATGTCTTAACAGAGAAATGTAGGGGCATACTCAGCTTGTTCTGGAAAGTAACATAAAGTCTTTAACTGATATCTGTATACCCTTTTCCCAAAGCCATTTCATAATTTTTGCTTTTATTTTAGTTTCTATAAGTTACTTTAGTGCACAAAGCTGTTTTTAAGGTGACTCTGGTATACATATATATACATATGTATTTTAAACCAATAATTCAGAATTATTCTGAAGGAAAAGAAGTCTCTGACAAAAAAGAAAACCTATCAGAAGGTAAAGATGAAATTGAAAATTCTGTTTCATTTTCAGAATTTCCTTTTCTCCTTTCCCCATAAACAGAACATCAGACACATTTTATGCTTCAGAGCAGATACCAGTAGGGCAAGTGTTAGAGTTTCAAAGCTAAGCCGGAATTCCTTCCAAAAGACGTGGAAGCCAACGTCTTAATGTTGGTAGAGATGGTTAACAAAGGAGACAAAAGACATGCATATGCTGATGTTATCTAGTTTGGCCAGGTTTTTGTTCCGATCTTCCCCCAGCAGGGCAGGGGAGAGAGGGGGAAGTGGTTGGTATTTCTGCCTTTCTGCACAAGTCAGGGAGGTCAGCTCTCGGCGGAGCGAGGAGGACGACTCACACACTCCCCGGATCTCGGCATCCCTGGATCCTGGATGGTGTTCCTCTTCCCTTCTCTAATTCGACCATTTTTCATCCGTAAGCACCATAAACACCGCCAATTTACTGTGAGGAAAAAGGAGGGAGAACGCCCTGGTTTCCTGTGTCTGTGGAGACAGGATTGTTGCTGATTTCTGCCTTCCCATTTTTCTCACGGGAATCAACCTGAGAACCAACTGCCACCACCCTGAGGGAGCCCAGCCGGCCAGGCGCGACATCGCCACCTGCCATCTGTAAATATTACTGCAACCCCTGGGAGAGAGTGGCCCGCGGCGGAGGTGCCACAGTGCCACCTGCTGTCCGTGGATATAATTGCATTCCCCTTTTGGGGGTAGCCAAAAAAAGACCTTTTTGACTGTTTTGCCTTGTTATTTGGGGGGTGGAGGGGTTTATTACAAACTGTTGTTGCTTGGTTCTTTTCTGGAGATATATATATATATATTGTGGTTAAGAACTGTTATCCTTTTCTTTATATATATATATTTTTCCCTAATTAAAGTTCTGTTTTCTAAATTCAAAGGAGAGGAATTATTTCTTGGCCAACATAGATATCTTAGTTCTCCCTCGAACTAAGACAGCCAGTCTGCATAGTCCAGGCGGACAGCATGCCAAAAGTCAATTAGCAAATTAACAATAATTAATTGTATACATTCACTCTACAGTTGAACTAAGGATGAGGAAGTTTAGGTCCAACTTTTAGCTCTGCTAAAGGTCTGTTTTGTGGGTTTTATTAGAAATCCCTTTCCCACTTTAATCTTTTGGGTTTGCTTTATAGTTAAGGCTGTGTGGGGAGGGAACTGCCTGTGCGTGTGCATAGCAAGGCAGCCTAAGAAAACAGGATCCTGAAACCATCTGGAACCTTTGCTTATTCTTGCAGTATCACACAACAAATAATCCATGACAAATTTCACTTTCTTTCTACAAAACCGAGAGAGATTTTGTTCTGTTTTATAAATACGATGCAGGCTTCATTGCAGCCTCTGCCATTGGCTTTTTATTCTTCTGGGGTTTGAATGCCACCCTGAGCTGCCTCAAGTCATTAGCATTGCTTTGTCCAACCATTAGCTGAAAATACAGTTTCCAGAGCTGGCTTAATTTAATCTTCTCTGATCATGTACCAAAATAAGAAAGGAAGAGTCATAACAAATGTTGGTCACATACTCTTTCAAGCCACTTAAGAAAAGTGGGAATGATTTATGTGGTCATATGCATTTGTCCCATCGAGGGTGACCATCAATTTGATGGTCACTTAGCCAAGGAGAACAGGTTGTTCTCAATGGAGTTCTAATTGTGGCAAAAGCCATACATTCTGAGCAATATTTTTGGGAAAACAGTCTCATTATTAAAATGTATGTAAAAAGAAAGGAGAAGGAAAGAAGGAGGGAAGGAGGGAACCTAAAGACATGCTCTTGACAGAATTTTCTTCCCTCCTATGGCTTTTATCCTGGAGACTGGCAGTTTAGTTAACATCAAAGTTATTCTGTTATATACAAGTATATGTTAAGTCAAATTCATTCAAGTATTCTGATCTTGATTATGAGGCATAAAATAGGAAAAATTTAATGAAATAAATAAAATCACTGGGGTTGTCTACCAGGGTACAAACGAGTAGCATTTAGATCAGACAGTGTAACCTGTGCTCCTTATTTTGTCTTTCATATAAGGGTTGTTACTTATACAAATTATGCTTGTTCCCTTTTAAAACTTATTGGGGCTTGATTAATATTTTTTTGTATGCAGCACTTGAAATACGTAAATTACTTTTCTTCTTCTGGAATATTGCTTTAATGGGGACCTACAAAAGCTCTGTCCCCTAGCAACAGCTCTCTGCAAACTCTGCTTATAAATCAATGCCAGATAAGTGGAACACAGAGAAGGGACAGAGATATTAAATGGCTTTCATTGGTCAAGAGCACTCTTTTGTCCATGCAGAATTCAACTTGGTTCATTAATTAGTTAAAAAACCAAAACAAATGAAAACAACATTTGCTATTTTGCTCAGAAGGTCTGAACAGTTTTGTAATAATGAAATGCTATACAATTCTATACTTCTATGTTTACTTCGAAGACTTAATGAAATCTGGGTGTTTCATTATCAGTAATAATAGATTATTTAAATAACTGTAACATTTGCATATCATAGAGAACTGATATCTATATGGTTTTCAAGATCTAGTCTGGCATAGTCTGGCTCATCTATATGTTGTTTCCAGAAGCATTTGAGTGAGTAATACATTTCAACCTGAACCTCAACTATAAGTGTAAAATTCTGCAAAATTTTTACTTAGTTTAACTCTAACACTTAGAAATGTTACATTCCCAATGTGAGAATAATGCATTTGCTCCTTGCTTTATGTACAATGCTCCTTCCTTATGGTAAAAATTATTACGGTAAGGAAACCTAGGAACTGTAAAAAGAAAATTCATTTTGCCATTATTTAGATGTGAGAATTAAAACACCAAGTAGCATGAAGAAATATACATAATACAGTTGCATTCTCTTTCTGAGTTTGCAAGGATTATCAACAGGTGATTATCAGCAGGTGATTATGGACAACTTTGAATGGATTTGCATAGTGAGGATGGCAGAAGCTGCTCTAACCTGACTTCACATTTCTTATCTTAATACTTGAAGAACCACTGCTGTTCAAAATAATTGGGAAAAAAAACCCCTACTTTTATATTTCATTCTTAAAAGTAAACAAAATTTCTTTTTGATCAAACTCTCCAGAAATACTCTAAGAAACATGCCAAAACAGAAGGTCTCATCCCCCAAATAGATGGATAAAACTTCTATAAATTCAAAGGTGACAGAGAGAAAACATTGAGTAATATGCCTCAGTGAAGCACTGAATGTAATTTAACTCAGAGTTTGTTGGGTCATCCATAAGTCATTTACACTTTGGAAATGTGAAAGAACACAAAGATGGAAGAAGTCTGCCACGAAGGAAAGCAAAGTCCTGCCTCAGAAAGAGGCAGGAAATTTTCTTGCACCATAAAGGGTCCCATTAACATCTCTATAATTCGATCTTATATCCAATAGTGGCAGAAAGCTGATTACCCATTCTGCAGTCCCCTCAGCTGTAAATATTTCAAACCTGACTGTTTTATGTCCCTTTCCTATAACAAAGTTACAATTTCTAAAACGTTGGTAACCTATCCAGCTTGTTGTAAAGGCTAAATGTCCTTGGCTTGAGAAAGAATTTGTGCTCAAAAGATTAAATTCGAAAGAAATACAGTATTTGTTCCAAGCAATGCAGTCTGTCAAAATAAAAGGCAGGCAAGAACTATTAGACCTGAAGTAATGGATAATAAAAGACAAGGGACCAACAGGAAAGTAGCTGTGATAATATAAGCAACTTAGAGTCACGAGTGTCTTTCTGAGCTGGAAAAGCAAGTCTGAGAGAGCCATTATACTCAATCAATGCCCAACAGCCCCTTTTGTGCCCCGTCTTCATCACCAGTTATGGGGACACCTGTTCTGATGTACAGCAGAACAACAGTAGCCTTTTTAAGTGTTGTAGGAGCCCCGAAGAGACTCAGCTTTTCCACTCTGACAACCATGAGAGCTCCTGTAACCTTTTCGCTGGCATCACACACTAAGACCCTCACACAGTGCTTTGACTTTGTTCCAACAGCAAGTATTTCTCAAAGCATTAAAAAAAACCCAGGAAGGTGCAAATTTGGTGGCAGATTTATTTGCATTTCTGACAATCTGTTTGTGATTGTGCATATACCATAGAGTTTTCTTATAAATATGAGGCAAAAATCCATCTCTGTAATAGCAATGCAACCAGGCTGGGACTTTTTCCTCTGTTTTCCCACTTTACAGCACTGCAAAGAGCCTGGCTCTCTTCTCACTAACACCTTGTAGGCATCTGGGAACTCCTGACCTTCCTTTTAAAGGTCTTCACTTTGTGTTTGCATTTTGTTCCTTTGAATAACTGGTGAACTATTGAGACAGTTCAAAGATGGGGCACTCTTTAGTATACTTTGTAAGAAAGCAGTAGTCTATTATTTTGTTGTCTGTGTTGTGGTGCTGCTCAGGCCTCATGGGACTAAGAGTTTTATACATTGAGGCTGATTCCTGTCCCTGAAAGTCCAAAGTCTACAAAGAAGAGCTGGAGAGAAAAAAGGACAGTAAACTGATTAGGGAACATGAAGTTTATGGTGTTCAGTTTGTATCATCATGAAAGTCTCCTGCCAATTCTTATTTTGCTCACAGAGTACAAATATTCTGCTATTGCTTGAGAAAAAAAGGCTGTTCTTCCTCATTTTTACCTCTCTAACAGCAAGTAAATTCAGGATGGCAGGTCGATAATTTTCCTCATATTTTCAATAGTTACAGTAGGAGCAAGGAAAAGATAGGCTCCTATATTTCCACATCCATGTACCATTCCTTTTAGAGATTGTTTTTAGCCACAAGGAAGGTGATCAGTGTCAAAAGCCTGTCAGTCCTTGCCTTTCCTGCAAAAACAACCATTTCCTTAAGCCATGCAGTTTTGGTTTATTCTAGTTTAAGTGACATCCCCATGTGTGCTTACAGACTGCAGAGAGATTCCAAGTGCATAATATAGATTAAGAGATGAAAGTTCAAACAAACTGCTGCCTGCAGGACATTAGTTTGGTCATTCACATTTGTCTGGAACAGTCTCTGAAACACTTGCACTAAGCATGTGGGCAGCACTTGACTGAAAGAGCAACTAACCTATTGGAGAACTCTTCCTGCCCAGTCAGCCTGACCTCAGGGAGGGTACAATCCTTTTCTTGGCAATGTAAATGATGGCTATAACTTAAATTAACATAGGTGGCTGTGTTTCCTCCCCCTAATGCCAGACAGAGTTACTATACACTTTAATAAAATTACAGGCTTTGGATAATTTTGCTCCCCCAAGGAGGAGTTCAGCAGTGACTCTGTGGCAAGGGCTGTGGCACTCAAGTTAGAAGTGAGCTGTAGTTCTGATATTTGATTGTGGTGTCTCAGGGTATTAGGGGTGTGCCTGTGTGTACACCCAAATTTGTTCATTCCCTGTGTGGTCTAAGAGCCCCCAAAGAGTCATACACATAGATGGGACAAAGAACTGGTTTGCAGCAGTCAGCCAGCTTAAAACTTGGTGATTGGCTGAACTCTGAACCACCCTCATAACTATAGAGACCTCAGAGATCTCACCTTTATAACCCAGAGACCTCCAGGAAGAATTTTGGGCAGTTCTTGTTATTTCTTCAGGCATGTCCTGCTATACCAGTTTGATTTTATGCTTGTACAAATGATGACTATGCAAGGAAGTCAAGACACTTTCCCTAAAAATCAAAGCATTATTACCTTCTCAAGTAAATGAGGAAGTGACTTCAGCCAGAGCACCAAAGTTACTGATGGTTTTATCATAAGACTATGCTGTATGCCTATACAGTTTTGCGATCTTGGTGGATTGTCAAATGTTGGGTTGAAAACAGAACATCTCATAAACTAATGTTAACATTACCTCTAGGAACAAAATTCTTAAGATTCTTTCTTTTTTTAGCTAACAACTGTCAAAATATGGAAAATTCATTGGCTTCTACAGAAGGGGAAAAAGTATATAATCCTTCACATAGGACAGTTTGACAGGAAATGAAATTGCTCCATTCACTGAAATTTATCCTCAGCTGAGATGAAACATTCCAATAAGACAAAACCTTCATGTTTTTCCAATACACTAGCACTTGTCACAATAAAATGAAACATAGAGAATGCAAAAAAACGAAAGTTTAGATAGAAACAGCCTATCTTGTGTCTTCTGATGCTTCAAAGCACTAAAATTTTAAAACGTTCCCAAGAATTTTTTTTTAACTGTACCATTGAAAGTAGAAAAATCCATTATCTACTTGATTACCTGTAACATGGAAGTTAATCTGTATCAGGGCCCTCTGAAAGGGAAAGAAGAGCAAACAGCTTGCAAATCAACAATCTATCATAATTTACAGCTGATAATGTAAATATTAACTTCAAAAAACACCCATATGATTTAAAGTAAAAGTAAATATTTTTTCCTGTTAGTTGCCAATATGACATGCTACATAAGGCAAAGTGAATCATAGCTGAACTTCCACAGTACACTGAAGACTGTATATAGAAATTCACAACAAATTTTCCTCACTTGTCAGAATTTCAGAATGACCAAAAATACTGTTTTCTGTCAGCATTAATAAATGGAATGTGGAGACACATCCTTACAAGTGGGTCATCTATTTTCCCAGGCATTGTAAGTACTTTAAAGTTCTCGAGTTGTTTAAAGCTCTCTAGCTCTTTTCTTAAAGATTTTAGTTACTTTTATTTTTATGGTTCAGATTCCCCAGCTATAATTTTTAGGTTCTTTAAAAATAGTTACAAAGTCAAAAATACTCTGAGTAATTGAGTAACATTTGAATCTATGAAGATGAATTTAGGTAAATAGAAAATTTAAACAAACCCTTTGTGTGTTCTTAGGCTCATAACTGCATTCACTGAAGGGCTACTGTCTGATCGTAGATCTAATTTTTACTCTATTTTTATTTTACTTTATTTCATCTAAGGAGAAAAAAAATAACTTAATTGTCTAGTACACATTACCTCTTATATGACTTAACATTTTGATTTGTTGACATGAACCCCTTTTAACCTGTAATTTCACTAAACTCAGCTTTCAGTGTCTCAAAGGATATGCTGATTATTCGGGAAAGAATCATTAAAATGTTGAAATTAGATAAAAAGCTGGATGTAGAATGTTTATATGAACAAGAATATACAGTGTCAGATGAACTGTCTATTAGGAAATAGTCTCATGCTGCCTGATCCCGTCCCAATAACAGCAGTTGAAAGAATATTGTTTGTCATGTATAAACTTGAGTGTGTTGCAGAAACTTGGTAAATAATGATCCTGCTTAGACAGAATTTAAAATTAAAATTTATTACAATTGCTCAATAAAGATTTTATGAGCAGATTTTTTTCAAGTGATACATAGCAAAGTAAATTGATGTTTTATAGTGGAATTGTACATTGAGGATATTAAAAGGATGCATTTAAGATAAATATATAAGAAATAGTAAAGAAGATAGTGTTTCCCAGAAAGATCCTGTAAAAACAAGGGGGCTTGTGATTTTGAGAAAGATGATCACCCTCACAATGAGCACTGCATGATGGCATTTACATATTCTTGAAAAGTGAATAAATTCTTTCTGCTTTTCCACATGCAAGGGATTTCTGCATGTTTGCTTGTTGCATTTGTGTTGTACTCTTTGTTGTTCTGCCTGTTGTTTTTTCTGGACTCTGATTTCCCTTTGTTAGGTGTTAATATAGTGTCTTCTGAAAGCCTGAGTGGTTCTGGTTTTAATGTTAGTACAGGTAACTCCAGCAGACTTTCTTATTCAAATTCTTATTCAACCCCATTCTCTTCTCTGTACTCTGTATACATTCCTTTTCAGTAGATAGTTCAGAATTCCTCAAACATCTGTGTTAAAAATTCTGTCCTCACTGATCCAAGTTGACTGAAAGTCATTTACTAGACTGTTCTCAGAAATCAAATTTGTTCTTAGCACCTATGGCAAACAGATTGCTTGCCACCTTTCTGGAGATTTTTAGCTATGCTGGAGAATTGAGTTGTTCACTTTCTGTGTTCAGGACACCATCTCAGTCTATTTTTATTCTTTCTATCACGTGGTATGAAGCAGAGAGCACAGTGCTTGAGTGCTCACTCAATGAACTTCAATTGTGCTTGCTGGTCCCTGTACATCAACAAATGACAGTGACATTGACTCTACCCTGTAGACTTTCCCTCAGAAAGCAGGTTCCCAATATTAATTGAACTGCAAAGGACAATAATATGCTTATAAACACTCTATATGGGACCATCAATAGAACTTCTCTGCAGAAAACATTTGTTGATTGTTTGTGGAGACATCTACAATAACAAATCCCCAGTAACTGGATAAGTGAGAAAAAGGCTCCACTTGCAGTGCCCTCTGAGGGGTTGCTGCTGCTGGAGGTCCCTGGACAGTGTACCAGAGAGCTCTGGCAGAGCAGCTCAGCTGCATCCCTTCACCAGGGATGAAGCCAGCTAAATGCAGCTGCTATGCTCTGGCCATCCCTCCCATTTCTCTAAAGACTATTTCCACTCCCTTTGGGTCTCCTGAGCCTTATGGAGGTCTTACAGTACACAGTTCCAGAGCAACCTCACAGGAAAAGGTCAAAAGAGGAGACATGAAATAGGCCCACATAGGACCATAGAGGAGATGTACCCTGACTTATCCTGAGGCAGAACCACCTTTCAAAGGGAAGAAAAGGAAGAAAATTTCAGGATGCAACCAGGCTTTGGAAAGGTCATTTCCAGCAGCGACTCAGAAAGCCACAGTTAAGGATTGCAAAGTCCTTTGCCTTTTCCAGACAGAGGGCAAATGCCACTTTTAATAGGAACATGTTTGATGAATGGCTGCTTTTTTTTTGTCAGGTCTTTTTTTTCTTTTTTTTTGAAGTTGTAATAAACAGACCAAATTAAATACAGTCCTTAATTAAACCTGGATCCCATTAGCCTGCCCACAGTAATATTGCTAAGCTCTTGATAAGACCTTTGAATCTCACAGAAGCAGAAATAAATGTTCAGGCTGCAGCTTCTGGAGGGTGGGGAAAGAATATTGGTGGGGTTTGCTGTTTTTTTCTTTAACTTTACCTTAAATGAACCCACCCTTCTGCCTTCCTGAGGATATTAGGCTCAGGAGAGGATTTCTGCACCCTTACCCAAGTGCCGACCAGGGGCAGAGGTTCTGTCTCTTCCTTGATCAGTTTACAGTGAAAATGGGTTTGTGCAAACATTAAGCAGAGTCACTATGGTCAAATTGCATTGCTTTCATAGCATCTGTACTGTTGTCATTCAAATGATTAGAATTCTGTTGACTGGAATTACACTGAGCACTGATACCACAAGATATTGATGTATGATTCAATTACGACATAATTAGTTATGCATCAGTTATTGAGCTGTCTATATTGCTAATAAGACTCTGGAATGACACAAATGTTTGATTCAATATGCTTGGAGTAATTGGGGCTGGAAGAGAGAAGGCTGGTTCATGCAGTTGAAACGCGTTAATGGATTTATGCTTTTGATTCTTCTCTGGGGCTCCTCTTCCACTGTGAAATACTATGTTGAAACAGATTCCAAATGATATATACAATGAAAAAGTGGATCCTGAAAAGTCACAAAAATCCAGTGTGAAGTTCAATAAATTAAGTATGTTCTGATTGAAGAGACACAAAAGAAACTATAATTTTTTTAACTGCTTTGCTTTGTATTTCATTTGATCTTGTGGAAACTTCAGTGTATGTTGCTCAATGTGCTTCAGCAGTAGCTTGCACCCCTGCTCTGGCAGGGACTATGCTCCTCAAATACAGGCACACAACGATCATCTCTCATATGGGACTGATTGCTTCTAAAAAACTTACTTCAGATCTTGGTAGTTTATACAAAAATTGTCTCCAAATGGATACATCATCATCATCGTAACAATAACAACAACAACAATCACCTTTATTTCTGTAGCCTGTATTACACTACTTATGTGGTAAAAATTGAAGAACAAACCATGTAACATTTGGGCAGAAGGGAAATACTTTAAAATGTGACATTCTATTGATTGAAACCTGAAATCTAAAACAAGGAAATAGATTGCCTGGCAACATTTTTGATTGTTGACATTGGTTTTGCTTGGTTTCAGAATACTTTTCTTTGAAATTACATGTAAAGTACACAGAAATTTTATCTAGAAAATGTTGGAAGAAGGCTTTTTAATTTTTCTGTTCCAAAATTAAACTGGTAAATTCACACCATTTGCAAAACATTTACATATTTATGAAGAAAATTATTCTGTTATAATGTCGTTTCTAGGGCCTTTTTTCATTATTCTCTGATGTCCTTCATGTATTAAGGAATAATAAGAGACTTTTACCTGCCCATCATAAGTCTTTGCCCAAATAAGGGATTCAGTCAACCTAAATAGCATAAAACTCTTTAGTACCTCTTTGTACAGTGACTCTATTCCCACTGACATCACCCTGAAATAGTGTATTTCTAGTGAGCAGAAATAATTGTATATGCTCAAAGTGAATGGGTTTTTTAAAAACTGCACCCGTCTTTTGATATATTATCTTCTATTACCTTTAATGGGGTAGCACATCTAACATTTTTCTTTAATGCTATTTCTATGTAACTGACATTTTATAAGCAATCACTAAGGCAAATCTGTCACAGTTCTTCTAAAGGATGATAGCCAAGCACCTTTGATAGCAGAAATTAAACCTAAAAGTTATCTTAGGTAACATCATTATGATCTCAAAATTACGGATGATTTTGGGGAAAAAAGTCAAAAACATTTGCATGGCATGTAATATTACTGAGCAATACTAACTAAACTGGTAGAATTTCATACATGGAGAAACTGAGAAAGAGGCAGAGAAGAAAAAAATATGCCCTGGGTCACCTAGACCACCAGTGGTAGAGCCAGGGGTAATTTCTGTAGAGCAAAATCCTGATGTGCTTAATCCTGTTGAAGTATTTACTCCATTTGGTCCTAATAGAACTTTTTATCTGAAGAAACAAATCAGAATGCTTAAAACACAGTCTGGCAACTAAATCTCCACAAAGCGAGACAAATGCCCAAGCACAGATCCACTGGCATAAGTAAATTTGCATATGCATAGAGGAGAACTCTTTGCAATACCAGGGCTTAAATAATAAATCACAGTCTTAAACTGAGACATTTTAACATCTTTGCTCATAATTCTGCTACCAGAAGGGAGAAGACATATCATTTCTTCCTCCTTTATCAGATGAGGATGCAGAACTTTGAAATCCTAAGAGGTTTGCATCTTTTATAACTTTGGGGTAACTTGTAGCCATAAACAGACTGTGAGTCACCTCTCCTGGTTCAGAACTGCCTAATTAAGTCCAACATATATGCAATTCTCCAAGCTTGAGCAATTTCATGCTAATGAGCAGTAGGTATATTCAACTTTAGCTGTACTGTTACAGTTTCTCCTTTCAGGATTCACAGCTCAAAACACAATGTCAGAAGTATCTTATCTGTTTATTTTATCAGTCCAGACATTTGTGGATGGGGAAGTGTCTATAAATTATTTATTTAAGGCACGATACTCTAGTGAGTAGAATCTGTTCTGAGTCAACCAAGACCTACAGTCCAGGGGAATAAGTGTTCATTAGGATAAGGAGCTCACAATGAAAAGAGAAGTCTAATAAATACAAGACTGGCATTTCTTAATGTTTATTTACATTCTGCATTCAAAACATTGTCTTTTGAAAGAACATAACCAATATCCTTCTAGAGCTTAAGGCTCTCTTATGCCCACATTTTCCATCTGAAAATTTAAGTCAACTCTGCTACAATTTCATCTGTGTTTGTTTTTTAGGTGCTTTTTATAATCGACCCACATGATCAGACACACCTCCACTTTAAGTTCCCAGCAGGGTCAGGCCTCTCTTTTGTTTAAAATTAGAGTACATGCGGACAAGAAAGTTAAAGTAGTGCTTATGTATGGGCTACCTTGAATTTACTGCAAGAGAAGCAGAGGATGCTTTGTTGGGAAAGCAAGGAAAGGTAAAAGGTCTTCTAATTTCCCTGTATGCATGTAGCTCAGGGCCCTAACTTCCACCCACCTCTCCCTCTGCCACTTGGCAGCACACAAGTAGATGCAGCAGGTGTACAGCATCTCAGGCAAAGCTGGTAGAGATGACAGTTTTTTCCACAGTATTTTTGAAGGAATATTTTTTAACTTCTGAAAAAGCAGTCATTGCAAAGTATTCAATAAACATGATGCCCCTGAAGTGGCACTGATGTCACATCTGCAGAAACAGTGCTGGAGCACTAACTGCTGCCTTCTCTTTCTCTTAAGAAATACAGTTTAAAGGGAATGAGATCTGTTTCTGAGAGTCTCATACTGCATTCTGAGTTCAGGAGGTGAAGGTGCTTAATTGTTGCCTGATAAGAGCTCATTATTGTTATTTTCACTCCCTGCATTTTCGCTACAAAGAGCAAGCACTGTGTCTCCCAACCACTTGCTTAAACATTTATCCTTGTAAATTCTTTCCTTGTAGCTCTAAAACCTTTTTTCCTCTACTGTGTTGAAGGAAGAAAATGTGTACTTTTGTGAGTGTAAACACATCAGTTGCCATGGGAGCAGGTGCTGGAGCTATGATTACTTGCCTGCAGCTGCCACATTTGCTAGGTTCCCAATTACCTTACCTGGTTACTCTAATTGAATGGAGAATGAACACAATGCACATTATTTAAGAAAAATGCTTCTTGATTGGCAAGTGCAAGATGAGTGGTCCAAAGGGTTCACAATCTGTGGCTTGCAGCAGCTTGGGTTGTGTATTTTCATTACAGTGTATGTTACATAAAGAGCAGTTGATTAACAGAGAGGAGAGTAATAGACAAAACAATGATGAAGAAATGTCTTTATAGAATATAAGGTAGCTTTACAGGTTGAGATAAACAGTACTGGAAGTGGTTACAGCCAGTCTTACTTTTGACTGGTAAGGAAAAAAAAAGAAGAAATTCATTTTCTCTACTAGTACTTTAGAAGCAGTTCAAAGCATGACAAATAAGCATCAGTGTGAGTGATGCTCAAATAAGCATGTTTGTGACTCGTAGACCACAACTTTCCTTCTCCTAACTCTCCTGCTCGCTTTCCTTGTTTCCAAATCCACTTTGCTTCTATTATAAAATTTTTCACACAAGGCTGAACCTGTTCTAATTAGCTGACACAAGAACAGCTAAAACCCAAAATATAGACCCATAAAGAGTCTGAGTAGAAACATTTCCCTGAATGCATCAGTTAGAGCGAGAACTAATGGAGAAAGCAGAGGGTCAACAAGAAAGCATGATTTGCACTCACAAAAAGCAAAATCAGAGAGAAAAAGGTTTTGAACAAGCTTTTAGCAAGGCCTTGAAAGTCCTTTGCTATAAGTAGCTTTGGTTTTGTTTTGTCTGAACAGAGCAGGAAGCCAGATCCCATGTCTGTTGTTTGCGTAAGCGCAGATCTGAATGCAATACTTAACTCCACCAAATGCTCATTTTCTATACAGAATTAATCCATTAATCCAACCTCTGACTACAATAGATCTACAATGACAGTGTAAATGAATACTAAATGGACTACTGCAAAAGGACCAAGAGTTTGGGACTTTTTCCTATTCATCTATGAAAAGCAAAAGACCACTTCTGAGATGCTGCACCCTCCAGGTCTCATGCTATTGCTGATGACAGGGCATCAGTCCCAGCAAGTCACATCCTAGGGGTTCAGTCCTTTCCAGTAGGCCTTGTCCATGCAGTCAGTCTTTGCAGACTCTCTACCATAAACACACGAGGACAAATTAGCTGAAACAAATTGCAGGGTGGCTGCAAGTGGTCTAGACTCTTACAGCATGTGCAGCATTGCCCTCAAGTCACCTGCCCTTTCTGTCCTACCTCAGGAGCAGGCCCCATGTGCTAGAAAAGTATCTGAGATGGGAAACCAATGGAGAAGCCATTTAAGAGAGGATACTTAGGATAACATTTATAGACAACCTCAGATAATCCAGAAGACCTCGACCACTGCTTTCGGCTGCCTCAGTCTTCCAAAACCTCTCCCTAATGTACCCAAGGACCAGACTTCCCACGTTCGCTCTCCCCTTGTGTAGTGCTGTAGCACAATCATCTTGAAGGTGGTCTCCTCACAGAGGACTTCCAGCCAGGACACTGACTAAGAAAGGCCACATGCAGTGCCAGAGTCAGAGTCAGGGCCAGACCCTACCTTGCTGATGCCAAGCAGAGTGTCACTGACATGATCTCACCTGATGCCTTGCTCACGAGCTTGAGCTACTTTAGGATTCATCAGCTTTGCCCTTACTTTCCTGCATGGCACCTCATTCCCTTGCAGCTGGGCCAGTACTGTGGGTAATCTGTGTGGCATCTGCCTTGCCCTCTCTTTCAGTGCCTTGGGGAAAGTACTGGTGAGGTCAGATCCTTTACCATCTTGAAACATGGACATGAAAGCCCAGAGAAAAATTAATTTCTAGCCACCTGCTATTTTGTGCCTTTGAGAAGTATTTATTCCAGGGCTGACTTAAGTACTCATCCTTTAAGAAAGAGGTTGCTCAGCAAAGAGATGATGGCAGACATTGCCTGTTAATTCTGGTCTGGCAGTCTCCATGAGGAATAATGGGACTCTTCCCCTGCTATAGGCTTCAAAGAAGTGCCTGTGGCTTGCCAGATTTGGGAATACAATAGCCTCTAGGGAATGCTAAGGTCCCTTATGCTTATTTTTCCTTCTCCTCAAGCCTTTCTTATCAGTCTAAATATACAGTATATTTCAGGCAGTTTCCTACCTGGGTTATTTGTCCAAGGACTGAAGAAAAATTGTAGGGAAGGCACAAGCTAGGAGCACGTTACCAGGTATGTCATAAGGAATAAATGACATGGTCAAGGGTGTGTTACCCTAAGTTTGATGCAAATGTGCTAAAAGCTCTGTGGAATTATTGCAGTAGCCCAATATAGAGAAGGTGTTTTTATTCTGAGCACCTCTACAGGGTCTTTGGGAAAGATACAGGGGAGAGGGGAGGGGAGGGGAGG
>JAWWMO010000043.1:61183159-61205667 GCA_035047845.1 Dendrocincla fuliginosa
GAGGGGAGGAGAGGGGAGAGGGGAGGGGAAGAGAGGGGAGAGGGGAGGGGAGGAGAGGGGAGGAGAGGGGAGAGGAGAGGAGCTATCCAATCATTAAAAGTTGCTCTGGCTTTAATCCCTGATTATGTTGTAAGTTTACTTCTGATGGCATTTTCCTCTAAATCAATGGACACATGCATTTAGATATTAAAGATATCCCTGAAGGTTAAACATGTGCTTAAGTGCTTTGCCAAATTGGGGAAGCAGCATCTACATATTTCTGAGCAGAAGTGTATAAATTAAAAAAAAAAAAAAAAAAAAAAAAAAAAAAAAAAAAAAAAAAAAAAAAAAAAGTGACTGCCATGTTATGGATTTGTCTATTTGAAGTTAATTTAGGTAACAAATTATTCCTTCCTGTTCTAGGACACTTTCTATCCAAAACACTCCTCCTTTTATTTATTGTTTTGTAAAAGCCTATGGCATACAAAACTGAGAAGCTAAAGTGAAACTGTGAATATGCACACAAGTATTTAAACTTTCTAATGTATTTATTAACATCTCTATCTTTGTAGCTGCAGACAAGTATCCATTAGTATTTTTAAAGAATACACAGAAAAATTAAAAAAGTAAAAGAATTAAGCACTACTGTGAAACCCACTATATGTGAATACAACATTAATACCTAAATATCTCTCAAAGTCTGACTCCTGGATGTAAGGCAATTCATTTCATGCCTTAAGGAGCAACAGAGCTCTCTAAGACCAATGTTTAAACATATTGGTGAGTAAGGTATAAGGTGTCTATGCTCAGAAATATGACCTCGTTTGAATAAATGTAGAAGCCTTACTACAATAAATCTTTCATATTTTATTAATATTTCAAGTAATTGAGCTCACAAAGCTTTTTTTTAAGAAAACAATGCATATTTTATATTAACACAATAAAATAGTTGCAATATATCCAAAACCACACTTAAAAAAAAAAAGGTTATAAATTCTCTCATGCACTGCTTTCTAATTTAATTAATTTACAAGGTACAGTACATAAGTAATTAACTTAGCAAGGGGCTGTGATAATTTAATCTGAGATAGAAGTAATAAAATTTGTGTTTCCTTAACTACTTTATCAGAGAAGAATTGGAATTAACTTTAAAACAAATATGAAATAGTTCTTTGAGTTTGAAGAAAATATTTTGAATATGTGTAACTTCTGCAACTGTGCAAACCACATTGCACAACAATTGTAGTGTAAAGTCTTAGCCAAAAAGAAATTACTCATTTACAGCTAGGACTCTGTTCTATCTTTTATCACTAATTAATCCTTCAGGTACTTTTGCAGGCAAGGGAGAGAGATCTGTGTTCCAAATTTAGGACAGGACTCTAATGTATTAGACATTTATGTTTGTCGTGAATATAAATTCATGATTTTCCATCATTTCTGTACAGAATAATTTCATACTTTTTTTTTCTCCCTTATCTTTGTGGAATTTTGCTAGCTGAATGATGCTAATGGTGTTTTCCTCAGAATGCAACTTCTATGCATCTTAGACCATTTAATATTTACAGGGTGATTGCCCTCCCAGAACAGACAGTGTGGAGTCTTGCATTCCCATGCATGGTTTGTATACCCACTGCTTTCCTACCCTGTCTGGTACCCAGCACATCTTACCATGAGGGGCTCCACCCATTTCCTCACAGTGGATGGTTTTGGGTGGAAAAGGGCAGGCTGGGATTGACTTACAGCACTCCACTGACAAAAGCATGATAGTAGAGAAGCTAATTGAACTAAATCAGCTACACACAAGATCAATTTATGGCGATTGCTCTATAACCTCACCTTCCACAGCCCCACACCTGTACATGGGGCATGTATCTCCTGTCCACAGCAGAGCAGCCTCTCTTTCTGTTCATTAACCTCCAGCACTGAGCCCACAGCTCGTTTGTTCCCCTGTGTGCTACCCAAGGCTTCTGGGCACGTTTGTTGCCTGGATGCTCAGGATTATTTGGACAGTGCAAATCCTACTGGGGGCAAACTAGCCAGCTGCACATTCGCTGTTTGGTTGCATGTCAGTTCCTGGCTGTTTCTTCTTTCTCGCAGCCTTATACAGATCTAGAAAGTGTAACACTTTGTTTAACTGTTAAAACTCAAAAAGAAAACACGAGTAGGTTCCCTCCAAATCTCTTCCCAAATTCAGTTGCATTTCAGGCATAGTGCATAAAGCATTTCTACAGAATATTCAGCAGCATCTCCTTCCTTCTCACCCAGCAGCAGAGTTCATATTGTTCTGATTACAATCAAAGGAAAAATCATCTCAAATTCTTTAATCAGACACATCCATAGAGTATTCTTTTGCAGACTTATTTTGAATGTTATCAACTACTTTCACATTCAGCTGTGTTGTCATGAAGCAGATTTCAAATTGCACTATCAGCAGCAACCCAACAGTAGAAACCAACTGAAAATTAAGAAGTTGTTTAATTGGCTGAAAGCAATTGAGACCTACCTGTTACCAAGGCAATCGAAACCTTCTGTGCCCTAAAAATTACATGATATTGTGATGCTTTAATCACCAAAAATCTCTTACATACCTCATATCCAGCTACAGAAAGGACTGCTTAAATCAAGATTTTTTTTTTTTAAAGTCTCTCTAATTCCTGTCTATAGCAGTGCACATCTGCAAATCTGCATATATTAAAGGAGACGTTAAAGCACTATCTTGCAATACAAGGGAACTGAGATTTGGCACCCTATGTTTTTCTCATGTCATCTTGAGCAGTTCACTGATGACTAGATTTATAACAGTATCTGACATTTAAAGATGTAGGCAGATGCCTAGTAAGATTTAAAAAAGCCCCAAATTGGATGCATAATTTTCACAGTTTTTGCACTTCAGCAGGTACTATAATCAATGGACAGCATCCCTCCAGCCTCAGTGGATTTTACGTTTATGCTTTCTCTGCCTGTCCAGAAAAAATAAAATAGTCTCCATTTGGGCTGGTTTATCCCTCTGCAGTATAACAAACGAAAAATTGTGATTCACATGAAATGTATTACTTCAGTGATCCCAAATAATTAAAGGTAATTGCAAGCAGGCAGCAGGAGGGAATAGCATGTTATATTGCATTCTGTAATTCACAGTGAAGAGAGAGGGCCCCTGGTATACTGGGGTTGAAATTACTCATACTTGGTAAAAAACAGATATTAAAAATCCATTGCTATACATCTCAGCATTAAGTGTATACTGAAAGTTACTTATTTAACCATGTACAGCCCTGGTAATTCCTCTTGCTATCTCCTAATTAAATAGAACCCTTTGTACTGTTGAGTTCTGAGTTATTTGTCTGACCAGTGTCAAACAGGAGAATTCAAAGTGGAAGGAGTTCACTTCCAGTGGAAAGAGTGACTAGGAAATATACCTTTTATATGCAAGTCCTATTCACAATGGCTCCCTGGCTCTAAATTAGTCATTACTTCTGCTTATTGGACAGATTAAAATCCCTATTAAATTGGTATTTAACTCTAGAAACATTCATTCTGGATCATTTCATTTTGGTTTAAACCATGCTGGTGTAATAAAGCTGCACACACTAAAGTACCTGTTGAATCAAATTCTCCCCCTTTCACGGATTTGGAAATCAGAATCTACTTTTATAAAACTTTTTTATGTTCCCCCATATTTCCTACACCTTTGTCTTCATTTTTTTGGTGGAAGAAATGTGTGGTCTTCTCAATTCCTCAGATTTGCTAAAGTGCCAGCTTTTCAATTAGGCACTTGGACTGACTGTAGCTAACAGAAAATGAAGTTATGTAATATGACCACTCAAAAGAAGCAGAAGCAAGAAACATTCACCACGAAATCCTTATTTCTATTCATGTATTTTTCCTGTGGTCTGGTATGTTCTTGAGACAAAATCCTGACTGTTTTATCATCCTCCATAGTCCACGAGAGATTAGCCACACAAGTGTCCCTTCCAGCACAAGTTCACCTAGACTTTTTCCCATGAAGTAAGAGGAAAATCATTTTCTGCCATTCTTCCTACAGCGTAGCCCAGCTGTCCAGGAAAGAAGGAAGCTCAAAGGAGTTATGTAGCTCCAATGCCACCTGGTTTCCCTTGGCAATTAAACCAAGTCATGGGAGGAAGGTGGAAGCAGGGTCAAGCACACATTCACAGGCGGTCCAAGTCTGTAATCCACTGTCTATGCCAAGATTTAGACGAAGATGGAATATCCTTTAAGCAAGGTTATGAAGCTTTCTGTGTCATTTCCAAACATGTGCCATCTACACAGTAGCCCAATTTACTGCCCTTACCCCATAATGCAATTTGATATGCCAGTTCATATATTTCTAGGGTTTCTATTTCTTACTAAGAAATTAAGGAGAAAAAAGAGCAGTGAAAAAGCTCCTGTAATGTAGCTGGTGACTATTTTTCCCTTCAGTGAGGTTTTTCCAGTGTATGTCTAATTTCAAAACTAGATTATATGCCATTTTTAATGTAAATATTCTCTTTTGCTTTTTTTCAGACTTTTGGATTGAAGATACAGAATATTTTGGGGGGAATTTAAAAGGCCTCCATCTTCTTGAGCAACAACATCTTCCCAGCCTTTTTCTTAGAAACCTAGAAGCATTTTGGAGGTTACGTAAGGACAAAGCAGTAGATGACTCAGACACCTTCTGCTTCTCCTCATATGACATTTAGCAGCCTGTCTTCTTGTGGTTTTTTTTCCATACTTATCTATGCAAAAGTAGATTTTCTTGAAAAACTTTCTCAACAAACAAAAAGTTTCCCTCCATGACTAATACAAGCTCATCTGAAGCATCTTAGAAAATTAGGAGTAAGGGGCTTCCCGTGTGATTTTTAATACTGCTAAGAAATTTTGTTGCAATTGACTTTATATAGTACTATCCAAATGATGGAGGAAACTGAAACCCTGTCTATATCACACTTTCTAACATAAAATCGTTTCATTTTCAGGTGTCTCGGTATGACTGTGAAATTCCTCTTTTGTTTCCAGGAATGGGCAATGTCTTTGAGAGCCACATCACAGTAAAAGCTACCCAGTGTAGCTAATGCTGTCTCTATCCCCTTCATACATACAAACTCCCCTGAGCAGCAACTTTCAAACCAACCCTGCATTACTGATCAGCTCTGATGGACCACAATTTCCCAGAAACTTTTCTTTAGGAGAGCTGTATTAGTAGAAACCCACTTTGCTCCATGCTCTGAGAAACTAAGAGCTATCACCTTTTCTTGGTAATCTCTCAAGGTCTGGAACAGAAAACCTTTTTCTTTTTTCCTTTGCTATCGTCTGTCTCAGCCCACTCAGTCCTCCTAGAGAAACTTCTTTTGAAGATCCACAAGCATATCTTTTTTACCACTACATGGACACAATTATGGGGGATGCATAGACTACAAAAAATGTATTTATAGAGACCATGCTTCTCTCTCTCCCCCTCTCTCTCTCTCTCTCCCTCCCTCTCTGTCTCTTTCTGGTTTTAAAGAAGAAAAGGGGAGTATTTGAAGGCCTAAATTTCACCTACTTCTGTGAACAAACTGATTCACAGGGCGAAAGGCATTGAATTAGGACCTTTCAAGATCCAGCCTGTCAGAAACACTAGATTTAGAGGCTAAGGTGGAATTTAGACTGATTGAATATAACTGACAATCTTCAGCAACACAAAGCAATTCTTGGAAGCCCTAAATCACCAGCGCTGTGTTCTCAGGGATGAAAGACTAAGACAAAGTGTTTCCAGCATACCAGTAAAATTCAACTGACATTTTAAATATAAACTGGAATTGAAGACTAAATCTGCAAGACTTGAAAGCCAGATCACCCATGTGGACATATTACTCTATGCACAACCAAGGCTCAGAGGATAATTTTTGTTACATTCTGACTTTGAACATCTCTTCTGTGGTCAACCCATGAATCCACCTCCATTTGGGACTATTCCTCACACTGCAGCCCCTGACTGGCTTGTAAAAACTACCTCCAAAAAAAGTCTTACCTCCAGATAAAGTTTCCAAAACAAATAATGATTCAAGGCATGGGGCCAAGTGTCATTTAGGTCTTCTGTACTCAAACAAGATTCCTTAAGGCTGGAAAATTCTTTAAGCTTATGTAAAAGGGAATGAGCCAGCTCAACACTGAGAGACAGAGCACTGGAACTTCTACTTTGAACAGTTTTCAGATGTGACACAAAGGGACCACAGAAAGAACAGCTCCTCCGGGGAGTTCCCAAGCCCCTCAAAAACCCATTTCAGTGGTGCCTGTGCAAATATAACGGGGAGACCAACAACCAAAATGTCTCTACTATGAAGATGATTGATATAGTACTGTCAAAAAAAAAAAAATCTGGAAAACATGTTAGGTAACAAACAAGATGAAATAACACTACCACCTTCTGAGAACCCTGATTTAAAATTCCTCACTGATAATGAAACTATCCATACAGAGGCCAGCCAAACTTTAACAAGAATGTCATATGGTATTAGCAGCAGCGACAGATGAGAGGCACAGCCATAAAAGGTCTAACCAGTCATTTTTGCTATTTGACTGTTTAAGGTGTTCTTTTAGAGAGAGAAGCAAGATGGATCAAAGAGAAATTAAGAGCAAACACGTGTCCTCTCCAATCTGGGCTGAGTACAGCAGGGAAATGATTCATTAGTTATTCCAAAGATTTATTTTCTGGATGACAAATACAAAGATAAACCCTAATGAAAAGCCTTGGAAAATAAATTCCTGAATTTGGATTTTGCTTTCGCGGTTATTTAAGCTCTCAAAAGTTTACTATGTGTATTTTCCTTTCCCTAGCAGTGGCATCACAGCAGTGTTTTGCTCAGTATCTGCAGTAGGCCCAGGCACAGAGGACTGCAGGGAAAGGGAAGATAAGAAAAGTTTTGCTGACCATCAGGTGACCAGGAGGATGAGCTACTGAAGGTACTGAGACTGCTGCCCAGCTTCACAGTCTCATTGGGAAAAAAATTGATCCAGTACTAAAAACAATTTAAAACTGTGTATTTAAGGCAAGAACCAGGAAGAACACACCCACCTTTACACTTCAGTGAACATCATCAGGCTTGTTTTAAATGATTTTACACATGCTTGTTGGGGTGTATCTTGTATAGAGCACGGGCTTTGTTTAATTTACATTGTCTTTGCCTGGTTTTAATAGTGTTCACTGTATTTTCTTACTGAGAGGCACGTCTTTTATGACCTTACTGACAAACTTATATTTATGGCATTTTTGATGTTAATACCAACAGCAATATTAAGAGGGTCAAAAATGGCATTTTTATAAGAAAATCAACACAGTAATATACTTTTGTACTTAGTTAAAACTTATCCTTTATAGCAAAATTTGCATAGTAATATACCTTTTTCAGTTCATTAAAATTTATCCTCCTTCTTTTCTAACATTTAGATTACAGAGGCTAGTATTTGAGTGGAGCAAGATAGAATTCTACTTAGTCTCTGAGAGAGTCTGTCAATAATCCTCTTGTCATTGTTTTCTCAGAAATATTTATGAGGAATAACTTATGCTGTGGTGCTGTTGCAATTGATGGCAACCTGTCCAAGGGCTTCAGCATGGTCACTATATCTTCTTCCCCTTATACAGAATGATTAACCCAGAGGCAAAGGGACGAGAGACAAGAGTCTTATCTATTCAACTAGCTCCTCATGCTTTTCTTGCCTTTTAATAACATCTTTTCTATAACTACACCAGCATTTAAAAAGTGAGTGTGGCAGTGCCTTATTTGGTCCTGCTGTAAGTTGCTTGTGTACTTCTTTATAGTGACCAGACTATAAAGAAGTCACCGGGTTTTTTTGTAGGGCTGAGGGTTTTTTTTTTTTGTTATGGAAAAATCTTTTTTCCTGAAAGTAAATAAACTGATTAACTGCCCTTTTACAGGAATTCCATCATGGAAAGATATAATACTGAGCACTAAGTGCTTTGTTATTATTTTTTTTTCTAATTTAATTGTCTTTTGTGCCCTTAGAACTCCATTACAGAGACCAGAAAAGCTATTAGCAGCACGGTATGTAAAGTGGGAATTGTCTCTTGCCCTGTGGCCATGATTTAGCAAAGTACTTAAGCCACTTACCCAATGTCATGCAAATTGTCTTAAAGTGCATTGGCAAACGCTGATGTTACCGCTAAATGTGTGCTTCAGTGCATTGCTGAAGAGGAATGCAATTACTCATCTCTTTAAAATTAGGCGCATCTGTAGCTCTTGCGGTGTCGCATGTCCTCCTCATACCTGCCAGAGATGCCGCAGTTATTGTTTTCTTTCTGCTACTGTTTTCTAAGCAGCTACAATCCTACTCTGTAAGAAGCCAAATATTTTGACACACCAGGCAGTCTGTGCCTTCAGGGCGTTTGAGTGAGGCTCTTCAGGGTATCTGGATGCTGACTGTGCTTTGCTAGGAAACCACCAGGTGGTGAAGGTTTCCTCTTGCTAACTTCAGCTGTCTATAAGGTTTATGCCCTCATTTTTATTGAGGTCCCTTACAATCAGCAGACAGAAACAGGAATGTCTAAGCAATGACACAAGTGCCTCATTATAGATGTATATTTGAGAATGACTGGAAGTATCTATTTCTTTCCAGTGACCATAAAGTCAGTCTTGGGGATCTGTTTGTACAGTAAGTACTGATTCTCATCACAACTGCGCTGACTAAAGTAGCTGTCATACCAGAAGGGACATAAACAGGAACACAGGCACCCACAAATGTCAGAGTTGGGCAGACACCTAATCATTGTAGAAGTATTAAGCACCTTGAAACATCCAGAGCTCCCACTGCTTTATCATGGATGCTGTCCCATAGTCCACATCCCTACTTTTTCCTTCTGATGAAGGGTTCAGTGTATTCTGTGTAGGGTCCCTTGCATGAATTGAATCTAAGCAAGCAAAAAGTTGGGAAGATGTTAAATGAATTAAATCTGGATTCAGTAGAGATACATGATATGTGTGTGTGCATTTACTGGATCCATAAATACCAGGTATACAGCCCTAGACTGCTGCCCTTAAGAAATAAAAGTGTTTAATGAGTACCTCTAGCTAACTTCTACACCACACATATAAATATCTCAAATGGGAAATAAATCACAGCTACTAAAATATTTCCTTCCTCATAAATCAGTGTACTCCCAGTAAGCATCTTACACATCATGGGTTCTTCACACCTACCCATGTGCATTTTATTTCTATTTAAGCTGAAACAAGAATCTGAGATGCCAAGATGCTTTCTTTTACTGCCAGATAAATAATGGGACAGAGACAAGAAATCTGTTTTTAGAAATTGTTATTAGAGCACAAATCTCCATTCTGTTTGCATAGTACTCATACTACCACTCAAGAAAGGTCCAGGTCCACAGGTAGCACACAAAGTGTCTCATCACTATCAGTACTCATAATAGCCAAACTGGGAAGAAAACCAACATTTTTGGGATTGAGTAGGTCATCCTTGTTTCTCCTTTAAAGGGATGTTGCCCAAGGGAATTTCACAGCTAGACAGCATTTTAGCCTTTAATACTTCTGTAAATGTGACCTATTATCTTAATATTACACATGGATTTATGTCTGACTATTTTTTTGAATGGACTCAGATTTTGAAGTGGCTGAAATGGCTCTGTATTGAGGACTTGACTCTATTTTTCAAAGACTCTCTGGAATTTTTAATTGCCAAATAGTATAGCAACAATGTTTTCAGATTTCTTTCAAAAACTTACCTGAAGCTGCCTAGGAGAGAAAATTCTCCATACACCATTAGAGTTTGGTGTATCTGACTTGGGCGGTCGCTTGATATGTGCTGTGCTGATTTTGTATATTCATGTTCCTTGATCTAAGCAGGTCAAACAACCCTGCAGAAACCCAGGTACAGGGCACAGGCAATTATTTCTATGAAATAAGTCATAATAAAAAGTACAAAGCTCATTGAGTCATAGAAGATCAGTTGTTCATAAATTCATATCGATCGACCTTAATTTTATTATTTTCACCTAAATTTGTTATGAAACCATTCTATTGCTTTTAACTGACACTATATCAAATTGACTATAATGAGCCACTTATCTCTTTAATGTTCTTACATTTTGACATCAGCTTCAAACCCTCCAGAACATCCTGTGTATTTTAATGTAGTTAAATCAGTGCTCTCTATCATGGTTTAACGCTAGTAGGCAGCTAAATACCACTCAGTTTTTGTGCCTACTTGTTTGCAGAGCACTGTGAGGAGCAGAAAAGTCCTTGACACTGTGTTAGTGCTGCTCAGCAATAACTAAAACATTGCTTATCAGAGGTAGATTTGTACTTCAGGGCAGCAAGTTTATAGTCCTTTGATAACTTAATGTTTGTATTAGATTTGGGGTTTATTTTAATCATTCTATGTACATTTAACTTTTGTGAGACAGATTGGGTGACAACAGAGGGGCTGAATTTTATTTTTGGTAAGCTATATAGTATATGCAGAATAGCTGAAATTTCAGCTATGGTTATTATTGTAAAATAGAATATATAATCAGAACCTGTGTGTGCTTAAGCCTCTACTTCACAAACACCTCTACAAGTAAGCATATTAAGTTCAAAAGTAAGACTAATAGTTTTGTCATCAGGCTAATTAGTATGCAAAATATAATTCTGTTTTTTGTTTGGTTATCATTCTGGAATCAATTATGTCTCAATTAAACTAATTTAGGTGATCTATGCAGTTATAAACATATCTATATGTTACAAAAATCAAATGAACATGGAAACAGAAACAAGAGTTTCCTATATTAGCTGGCTTCACTGCACTTTTATTTCACAGTTACTAATAAAATTTGGTTTTGATCTCCAAGTAACTATGTGGGTTTTTCTCACCATGGCCATTCATACTTTCACAAATACCTATACACTGTAGAAGATCACATTCTCAATTGATCTGACTCACAAATAGACAGCCCATGAATCTGTTAATAACACCATTTATTTCAGTCAAACCCAGGACATAATTACTTCTGTTTCAATAGCAGTCATTCTTTCACATTTAAGAGCACAACATCTCAGTTTTCCTAATGATCTGTTAAAATACAATGAAGATTATTTGGTTTTGAGGAATAAATTGGGCTGTTAAGTATTTCTATTTCAAGCAGATCCCACCACTATTTGCAATAAATCTGTCTTTTTCAGAAGCTCTGCTGATTGGCCCCCTGACTTATTAACTCATTTTAGGGTCTCTCCTAATGTTATGGAAAATGTTAGAAAACAAATTAAGGGGTAATATATGGCACAGGCCTGCTAATAGCAAATGTAACACTATAAAACAGTTTCATTCAAATTCTTAGTTTGCCATAAATTAACAAATTTGAGCTTAGGGAAGAATAGATGGATATCGAAAAGGAAGTGAGGAAGGTTATTTTTCAGAAAGAAACATAAAAGGTAAGGAGAAGAGAGCAGCAATAGTTGATGGAGTTAGAGAAAGGGATTAATTAACTAGAGGTGATTGTGTTGTGCGAAATCCTGTCCATTAGCTTTTCCCCTGAATTAAAAAACAAAACAAACCTGCTATTTTGATGTATTTCTCACTGTTAGTTTCAACCAAGGAAGATAGAAGCACTTGGACAAAATATTTCAGTTTGTCCAGTCTCTAAAGAATGAAAACAAAACATTGAAATGGCAAAAATAAGAGGCATTAGTGTGTGCTCAGATAATATTCTCTAGCATATATATTTTTAAGCATATACCATTACACTTCTGACAGGAGCTAACATGCAAGAACATAAAGTGTTAAAACCCTTCTTCTACACATGGCCCTCCTGGGAAATTTTCGATAAGAAACAAACAGCATTCAGTTGTTGTCTCCCTTGTATTTTATATTCTTTTCCCCACATTATTAAATGGATCTCGAGTGGAAGAATGCTGTAAAACACTTATTGTGTCAGTGGTTCTAGGGAAAAAGAAAGATGAAACACCACTTGAAATTTATCACTGCACTTGAACTATATCTCATAAAATATGCAGCATCATCTCTTACTTTCATTATGTAGATGGTTTCTGAAAGACCTTATTAAATCTTTAAAATACTTGTGAGATAGTGACTTTGTCTGAAACAGCTTACAGGAATGTTTGTGGTCCTCCCCATTCCAGTCTGATCTGCTTTACAACCTCTGCCAGGGCACTTAACCCCTTTGAACTACTTTCTCCCTATCCCTGATGCATATGCTAAAAATCCAGAGGAGAAAGGTTCTCAGACTTTTTACCAGATTTTTCCTTGTTAATGAGGAGATCCACTTCATTCTTGGGGAAATCGAGTGCTCTGGAGATAAAAGCCACTTTTTACCACTCCCTATTCTGTAGGGACTGTAAGGAGTAGCTATGAGCTCCACAGCAACTCACGGGTTCTCAAACAACATTTCAGCTCTGGTGCTTCTGTTTCATTCATGCACGGAGTTGTGGATGACCAGCCTACCTCTGGGAAGAGCTGCACTGTGTTCTCTAGTACAGCAGTGGATTTAGGTCTGTATTTATGTATTAACTGAGGTCTTTCTGAAAGATAATTCAGAAGCATCTTCACACTCTCTAGTTGTGGTGGCTCCACCTTTGTCTCTGTCCCATAGCTTCCATTTTTAAGTGCTGTGTACGGCCACACAGAACAGGATCTCCACAGTCCACCATACCATCCAGACAAAACATTTGGAAAAGTTTTGATTATTTTGGATCTGATGCTTTTTACTGGATTGTCTTAAACGGTTTGTGTACCACAAAGTTTGCTGGAATTCATGTTAAAAAAAAAGGTATTTAATAACGCCCACAAAATAACGTGGCATTTTACTTATCATTTTTCAGGTATCAGATTTTCTCATTTAGGGCTTCCTGCTCCAGTGAGACGCTTTAAGTAACCCCATGAGGATTATTTTTTGTCAGTACAATTCAACGGGAAAGGAACTGTAAGCTCAATAAAGTCCAGAGATATTTATTTGTAAGGGTATAAAGTTTTCAGAAATTCATACTTCTATACATGGCATTTGTGTGGATAATATGAAAGAGTAAGTATTTTGAGTCTGCAAGAGTTCAGGTTATGATGGGATTATCATTACAAGAAGCCTTTTTCAACCTATTCACAGATTTTGAGAGACATTTCCTTTTTAATTAATTTTTTCCTGGGAAATATCTTTTCAAAAGAAACATGAAAAAATCTTCTCCAAAATCTTACTATTGGTTTTGTTATGGTTATAACAATAATAATTGTTGTTGCAAGATAATATTATTAATATTGATCGTAGTAGTAATTGTAAAAAATTGCAGTAATATGGACTCACTCTAACAAATTTTTTTGCTGCATCATGTGATAAAAGCAACCCTTTGCATTTTGGCCAACACTTCTGCTACTGTGTGAATTCACTTGGCACTGAGAATTCCCAGACCATGCAAAAAGTGATCAGATTTCATCATCCCTCCCTCTGTAAAATTTCACATGCAAAGTATCTATTGATATACTAGACGAACAAAATATTTAAATTAAAGGAGCTTGAGACCTCGAGAGGCAGATGCTATTAGTCATGTAGACTTCTTTTGCATTGCATAGTGTCTACATGTGTTAAGAAGCCTTGAGAAAGCTGACTTTTTCTTTCTGAGGAAACTTTCAGTGCTTCTGGTGGGAACAGATTTGCACAGCATTGCACCAGGGACTGAGAAGAATTTCTTGAGGAACACTGTTCTGGAAAGAACTGCATCTCAGGTTAAGACAGGCCATGCCACAGAGACACTGACCATAGTTGTGTGAAAAGCAGCTAAGAAAAAAAAATACCAGCCTTTGAAATGTTTTTGACATCAATCTCAGACTGTCTTGGTGGTGCTATCAAAGTCCCAGCAGATGGAAGAGCAGAGCACATTACTAAGAAATGAAGCAGTCAAGGCAGTACTGAGAATCATAGAATCTTACAATGTTAAGAGGTTTGAACAAACCTTAAAGATCACCTAGTCCCAGTTCCACTTCCATGGGCAAGGACACCTACCACTACACCAGGTTGCTCCAGGCCTTCTCCAACCTGGCTTTGAACACTCCCAGGATTGGGGCACCCACAACCTCCCTGGGAAACCTGTTCCAGTGTACCACCACTCTCGTAGCAAAAGATTTCTTCCTAATATCTAACCTAAGTTTTCCCTCTTTTAATTTGTAGCCATTAGTCCTTCTCCTATCACTACAGTTGGCTCCCTGATGACTCCGCAGTTCCAGGAGCACTCAGCAAGGTGTGATTATTCAGACTGCATTTGAAATACTGTTGAGAAGTCAATTCCTTAAGTGAGGACTCTTGCAGTTATTTCAATGTCACACTATGTCACTGCTACCTACCAGAAACACAGCATCCAGCTAGATGACACAGTGATCCATAATTATTCTGGTAAAATATGTGACTTGAGACAGCAGGATGGAGAAAAGATATTGTTTTCTGTCTGTGCTTCCACCATCTAGCATTGCAGAAGATGCAGGTGCCGTGCATTTGGCCACTGTGGTCAGTGATGGTGTTCACTAACTTGCATTTGTGATCAGCAAAAACTCGCACAGAGACTGCTGTTTCATTCACAAGTGCCCTCTTGCACAGCCAAGGCCTCATCCAGGTGGGGGCCAGGTGAGAACATGAATCCTACTTACCATCCTGCAGGGGTGGCTGTGCTGAGATCACCTGCAAGTCAATAGCAGGACCCAGCTCTTAAAAATCCACAAATCAATCCTGTCCTACAGCATTCCTAAGGGGTAATCCAAAATATGTTTGCCGCGTTCAAACTTCCCTGGAAGTTTGTTAGTGAAGGAAATTCAAAGCATTAGAGAAAGTTCGAGTTAAAGCTCCTGCACTGGAAATGGAGAGCGTGAGCTGGGGTTGCCAGAAACAGCCATCCAAAATCTGGAGTCCTGTCCTGTGGGAAGAACTGAGCACAGCTTTTAGTTTGGTGAGGAGGCTGCTGCTGCTTGTCTTTATTAAGATTAGTTCAATTTTCTCCCTGTTTCCTGAGTGCCTGAACTAGTTAACCTCCATTCTTTGGAAGTTTAATTTCCTGAACAGCCTGCAGGGCAAGAAGTCCATTTAGGTTCATCCTTCCAAATGCACATGAGCTTTCCAGGGCTGCCACAATCTCTGCCAGCATAATAAACACATCCTGTGTGTTTTTATAATGCTTACCTCAGACAATACTACTGTAATGTGTACAACTAAAAATCTACCCTTTTCAGCAAGGATGGTTAAAGACTTTGAAAATTATTAAATAAGAGCCACTCACGAAGAATTTCAAAGACCCTTCCATTTTGGAGTGTTCCAAAACAGCTTCTTGTTTGTGAAAATGTATATTTTAAACCTATTCCAGCTTCTCATAAAACTATTAACTTATGAAAAATGGTTTTCAGTGTAAAATTTACAGGAAGATTCAAATTTGGATGGTATTTTGCAGAAGTTACTCCAACATGGTCTAAGTCTCTGTACATGTCAGTGTCTTTTTATACAGTTTTCAAAAGAAAAAAACATCCCATACCTAAGTCCTGCTTCAAGCTCAGTGGGAGAGAGGCTCCCTCCTGTGGAATGTGAGGTCTCCATAATGTTTCACTTGTGCATTAAAAATCACCTAAGTAAGATATACTTTATCTACTTATAAATTAGTTAATTTTTTGAGGCAATCAAGAAAACAGGATGGTTAAAAACTATTATCAATTTTTTTGTGATTCAAAGATCTGGGCATTAAACTCTCAGTGAAATCTCAGCAGAATGTCTTGATGAATTTCTTCCCATGGAACTGAAATTTCACCCTTTATTTGAAAAAGCTGGTCTAGAAATCTTACTAAAGGTTGCTGTTTTCAAATTTTCTAAGAGAAGGTCAAGCAGATTTGAAAAAACTCATGAAAAAACAGAGTGATGCAGGAATTTCCATTTAAGAAGAGCACCACTGAATAGTTATGAGGCAAAGTAACTCAAGAATAATCAGAAACCTCCCCTGATAGCATCCTCTCTTTGTTCTCCTCTTCTGTTTAAGGAAAAACAATAGACTTTGTGTATTTGGAGATCTGCAAAACTGATTTGCAGATGGATGATGCTGGTTTTAGTTAATATTTTCCCATTTTTTTGTCGAGGATGAGGACTTCTGCTGAAATACTGAATGAGTAGGAGTTCTCAGATATACATCTCAAGCATGCTATTAAAGGCTTCTTAAATGTTATTATCAAAATTTTATAGATTGAAGTTTTTATTCAACATAATCTCTCAATTTTCTGCTTTTACCCTTGCGTGCTTTAAAAATGCTTGAAACATTCTTAGGGCAGTAGGACACTCGTTGAAGAAAAGAAAGTGGTGTTTTTTGAATAACGTTAAAGAATGCATTTTTAAATACATTAGGGTTTGGATCCCTTTTGGTCCTTTTTAATGAATAGTATACATTCAATATTATTGCTACGTTTACAGTGGTCCATTTATTATTGTGCATCAAATTTTTAAAGAGCCTAATGTATTCTGATTATATAAAATAATCAGAAAATTCAATCTAGGAGAAATATTTGTCTGAGTTTTTGATTAGTCTCATTAGACTTTTTTTATGTTGCATTGCAACATTACCTAGATATCATAACAGAAAAAAAAAACACAAACCAACAAATAAACCAGATACATCCCTTATATGGTTTTAATACTTAACAACCTATTTCAGCTTACATAAGCAAGTTTCTGTGCATTTTATCTTAGTTAAATAGGAGCTACCACAATGAAGATAAGTAAAGCACTTCGTTCTAGCATGCATATCTATGAGGTTCCCAGGAATATAATTTATTAATAATTATAGACAACAGGTATTTCAGATACAGCATCCTTGTAAAGAATTGGTTTAGCAATTTGAAATGAACATACTACACTGGATCTTGCTTTTGAAAGCTAATTAATTGCTTTCATTGTCAGGACAGTTGCTGTTTCTGAGTAAGTTAGCCGTGTTCAGGTGTTATTGCTTCACAGAGCAAATATCCCCTGGATAGTAAGTTCAGTTTCTGCTCTCAGGGGCTGTGTTCCATTAATGTCATCACTGGTGCACAGTAGGCACTGGCCAATTTATTCTAATCATAGTGTACCATTTGTCTCTTAACTAGAATGAGTGAGAAATGTACAGGGAGAGAATGTATCCTGCCCTGCTCACTGCTCTGCCACCAGCCCTGAGCAGCTGATCCTACACTTAAAGTTGTTCTTTTCTCCACAATTTTATCAAAACACAACTCCATCCACTTTGATGTCAGTCTCATATTGCAGGTTGAGGTTGATGTGTAAACTAACAGACTTTTTTAGAATTTTTTAGAGCTTTTAATTTCTCTGTATCACCTCTGATTGTATTGAGAAAATTTATATTCAATAAAATATAGTAACACCTATGTTCATCTTCCAGATACAGTGCTAAACCTGTTTCGTTTAGGCAAAGCACACTATACTTTTAAACAATTGATATTTTAATGACAAACATAGTATGCTTTTATAAATAGACATAAACAAACAGCTGTAGTAGTGTGACTGAACAATTTCCTTACATGAACGATCCTGAACCCATGCCCGCTGATTTCAATATGCTGGCAATTGCTAAATGTCCTATTTCTTAATATTTTCAGGTATTTCTCTGTGTGTTCAGCGTAAGCCAGTAGAACCTATATATATATATGTTTGTAAAATGAATCTTCTAATACTATTCAGAGAAAAGACAGCAACATAAGCTCAGTATATTTTTATAACACACCTAGCTCCACAGCTTAAATTCCATCTTTCCATGGTAAAGTGGCAAGTTATCTCACTCCTGATCAAAATGGCTCTTGAAAGTCTCAGTAATTACACACAAGTAATTTCATTTTAAAAACTATGCAAGAAGAAAGATGAGCATCCACATATTAAAATCCAATGCTGCAAAATCAGATGCAGCTGTAAAATTAGCACTCAAGTAAATAATCTGTTTGGTGTAGAAAGTCTGACTGCAAGCGTAATTACTCCTCTTGTAATTAATTCTAATTAGATGAAAATAGGTAGATCAGTTTAGTAAACAAATCTTAATAAACATAATCAAGAATGGCACTGCTTCAAAATCTCCTGATAACACTTTCTTTTCTGCTACTAGGTACTTATATTCATCTGTTTTCCTCAAAATATATATTTAATTGAGTTTCTGCAAGAATAAGAGTTCTGTAATATGTGATTTGTGTTAACAGCATAACTTTTTTTCAATTACAATTACCTTATGAATTTGCCCATGCCTTAAACAGGTGGATCAGAAATTAAATTACTTGCAAATTATATCCTGAAATTAGACAGTATTACTTTAATTACATTTTGGAACTTGACCTGGACAGTCTCACAGAATAGTTGAGATTGGAAGGGATCTTGGGAGACAATCTAGGCCAATCCCCTGCTCAGAGCGAGGTCGGCCAGAGTAGGTTGCTCAGGGCTGTGTCAAGCCAGGTTTAGTGTATCACCAAGGATGGAAGCTCCACTGAGTGAGATTCCACTGAGTGATAAAAATGGCAGCATCAGGGTTTGTATCAGTGACTCTTGGCACAGGCCCTGTGAAAACCAAGAGGATTTGTGATGGCCTCTTTGTGATTTCCTTACTCACACAGAGTGAGTGGGGAGGAGTTCACTGCATTTTGGTCTGGAGCAGAGGGGTGGTTCTTTGCCCATGTGTTTTGGTTTCCAGACCCCCAGCGGTCCCCAGGACAGAGTGGGTCCCACACAGACATTTTCAATTCAAGGCTGTCCTTGAGAAAAGATACCAAAGTGAAGCCCTTCCCAGGTGTATACGGCAAACTTCATTGTGCAAATCTTGCCTCTCTCCTGGTACCAAAGGTTACAACTTGGGGGCAATCTCAGCCTGTTACTTTAGAAGGAATGATGTTTTGGCAAACTGTGCAAGCCCTATGTGCCTCTGCCACATTGCTGCCCCACCTGGGCTCTGCCATCCCTGCCAGTCTCCTCAGCTCTGAACACACATTGAAGCATTCCCTGCACATAACCACATCCATGCAAGCCATATTCCTCTGTGAGCTCCTTTCAACACTAAAATGTGCTCACCTGGGGGATTTTCCTTCTGTCAAGGACTCGAGCAGATATTTCTGCTGCCCCATGGACATCCCAAACCAGCACTTCCAAGTGCACAGTGTGATGATGTCCCATCCTCAATACTCCCAGCTGGAGGAGTGTGGTGTGAGACTGACCGTTCCAGGGATTCTTTTTCCCTTACTTTATATTAGCCTGCATCTTGCTGATGAAGCAGAGGGTTACTTGTGCTCCAAGATCACTGTTGGAAAATAAATACCAAAACAAAGGACAGGAGTAGTTCAGGAATATGATGAGAGATCATATTCAGACTGACTTGGCACAAACCTAAAGAAAGGCTTGAAAAAATGAAAGGAAAATGTCTGTCCAAACTGTACTCATTTACCTACAAATGAGTGCTGGGCCAATTTGGAAGTTACACCTTTGAACCCCGAGGAGATTTGTCCAGCTCTGCTTTTCTTACTCAGATGAGGATTAGTGCATTTGAGAAAATGTATCAATCCTGGGTTTAGCTAACACTTTGAGGCAATGTGAAGCTGGATTTATTTTCCCATTGAAAGTTTTTTGTTTTAATTTTTTCTAATTACTCATGATAGTGACACAATTAGGTGCTTTTAAGATCAGGACCCCTACTTTATCACATAAAAGGTGTGGCAGATGGAACTGAAATGTAAGATAGTCCAACATTACTATTTTATCATCTGCCTTAGCTGACATTTAGGGAATTTTGGTTCCAAGGAGAAGAGTGTAAATAAAACTGTGATGGTCCATTGCATTTTACTATCTGCTAAGCCTGAAAATAAAGGTCACTTATAATGATTTGTGAAAATTACCCTGGTCAATTAAAAATTGGCCTCTTGGCCTCATCTTATCTCACATAAACAATGTAATACAGCAGAGTAATAAAATCCAGTCCCTCAGAGCCCACTGGGACTTTAACTGGTGTTATAAATTCCTCAAATTGTTGGCCCTAGACAGTTTTGGTTTTCCCCTCCTCTTGCCTCATGAAAGTCACCACAGCTTGGAGGACACAAAGGTCTCCAACTCTTGGCTCAGCCTCTATAACAATAAAAGTGAAAGGCCTTTCCTCAGCCTTGGCCATCTCCTGGTTTTACCTCAGATAGAAAATGGAACTTCTGCTGTGCCCTTTTTGGAAAATCTGTGGTAGAAGAGCTGTGACTGACCTTTGCACCTCATCCATATCTATATCACCTTTCTTGACAGTGTTTTATCTTTTTTTGCCATACCCTTGGATAGCAAATGACAATATTTAACCGCTCTTAAACCTTTCACTAAAGAAAGAGATTAAAAAGGGTTGTACAGAGGGATCATGACCCATGATCATATACCACTTCTTCCAGAGTACTTTCTTTGTCACATTCCCTATACAGACCAGTAATCACTTGAAAAACTGTTTTCATTTGCATTGGGGTTTCTTCTATATGACACATGCTTAATTATGCTTTAGACATAAGCATTTGCAGCTCTAGTGATATCAGTTACACACGTGGAAATCTTAGCACAGAATCACAGAATGGCTGGGGTTGAAAGGGATTTAAAGCTTATCTAGTTTCAAGTCCCCTATCAGGGACAGAGACACCTTCCACTAGACCCTAAGTAAAAAATTTCTCCTTAATATCTAATATAAACCCACTGTCAGTTTAAAGCCATCATCCCTTGTCCTATCATTCCAAACCCTTGTAAAAAGTCCCTCTCCAGCTCTCTTGGAGCACCTTGAGATACTGGAAGGTGCTCTAAGGTCTCCCTGGAGCCTTCTCTTCTCTAGGCTGAACAATCCCAATTCTCCCAGCCTGTCTTTATAGGAGAAGTGCTCCAGCTCTCTCATCAACTTTGTGGCTCTCCTCTGGACTCACTCCAACAGGTCCATGTTTTCCTCCCTCTCCCAACCACTGCCACTAACTAACACAACCACATATTCCACTACCCCTAACTGTAAGCATTAGCCTAACCCTAGCCCTATACCTAACCCTAACCCTAATAACCACTACCCCTAATTACCACTACCCCAAATTACCACTACGGGTAATAACCATTGCAAAAGCAGCAAGATATTGCTGTCCTATCAACTTTGGTCTGGGAAGGATCTTCGTCCATGTCTAATTCTGCACTAAAAATGGCAGTTTGGGAGATGGGCTTCTGCCAGAAAATGATTGCCCTTTTCCCCAAGAAACAAAGCCTGCAGCCTTGGGCATTCAGGTGCCAATGATGTGGCTTCCCTGGCACTCCAAAAGCACCAGGATCTCCAGGTCCTGGCCCCTTTGGTCTGGGAAGGATCTTCGTCCATGTTCAATTCTGGGCTGGAAATGGCAATTTGGGAAATGGTCTTCTGCCAGCGAACAACAGAGCTTCTCTCCAAGAAACAGTGCCTGCAGCCTTTGGCTCTCAGGTGGCACTACCTAATGCCTAATAACCACTACCACTATTTTCTATTACCCATAATTACCACTACCCCTAATAACCACTTCTGCTAATACCACCACTCCTAATAACCCCTACCCCTGATTTCCATTACTTTTAATAAGTGCTCCCCATAATTACCACTACCCCTAATAATCACCACCCATAATTCCACAGTTTCATCAAAGATCCTCCTTTTTGAATTCCTTCTAGTTTTCGTCCTTTATTTTTTAACTACAATTTTGTTGACAATTGGAGCACTACATGTGTGAGCCAAACTCTGTCACAGTTAATTGAGATTTTTTATTTGAATGATTTTGGATTGTGTGCTTCAGTTCTTTTTTACTTGGCAATTATGAAGTTAATTAAATCATTCTGAACAGAATTAAAAATCATGACTAGGCAACATATGAATTAATATTAGCCTGTGCATCCCACATAATACTTGTAAAATGCTTTTTTTTTTTGTCAGCTGTAGGGCAGTTAGTGTATTTTCGTTATCAGATGATAACGATAATAATCTTTAATAATCTTTGAGCATGAGATTAAATTGATGTTTAAATCAGTCTTATGTTTTGGTTTATATTTTTTAATACAGCAATTTAGCTTACTCAACAAAAAATAATCCTGTGTAGGTTTGAAACATTTCAACCAAATAAAACAAAAAAAAAAATATACAAAGATTGCTTCACAGAGACATAATTTAACCTAGAAAACAAGATTTAGAGTTAATTACACACACACACACACACTAAAAAGGTATATGGTAGGAAGTGCCTAATGTTATAAGATGTCTGGTTTTCTGCCTTCTTGATTTTCTTTATGCTCATCACTTAGCTATGGGATTCAGCACTGGGACAAAAAACATTCCCTGTTTCACCAGCATAAAAGTACACACCACTGCTCATATTCCAGGCAGCTGTTACAGAAGAGCAAAAGGAGAAGAGAAGAATGAGGAGAACGAGAGAGAGAAAGGAGAGAAAGGAGAAAGAGAAAGCGAAAAAGAGAAAGAGAAAGAGAAAGAGAAAGAGAAAGAGAAAGAGAAAGAGAAAGAGAAAGAGAAAGAGAAAGAGAA